>JAZGLO010003049.1:230000-1430000 GCA_036873155.1 Biomphalaria sudanica
ATCTAAAAAAAAGTTGTATTTTAGAAGAAGGAAATAAGATAACTATTTAATTTGCATATTTAATTCCAAAAAAAGAAAAACAATGATATTTTTGAGTTTCTTGAAGGTAAAGCTCTGGGTTGTTACACATAAGTAAACTGAAAGCTACATTTCTATATTACGAGCACACTTACAAGCATACACTCCTTAACCGTGACAATGTTGCCAACCGTAAGATTTAAATTATTGTTGGTAAAAATGCGAAACAAAAAAAGCAACAACAAAACTTCAAGCTACCATGAAGCTGCCGAGGCGTCGAAATTGGATTTAAAAAAAAAAAAATCCCTATTGTGGGGGCCGCCTGGCCTCTTTCTCCAATCCGACCCTGATTACTATATTGATTAAACAAAAATTAAAACTCAGACAAAGCGATAGTTTCTTTACATACTGGGAATACTTTTGCTGCAAAAAATGTTTCTGATTGAGTCAAAGGAGAGTCTACTTCTTTCTTTAATCCACTGTGCCAAGACTGAGCATTGAGCAGCAGGTTTTTTTCAAAGGAAAGAAATGCATAGATCTTAGACAACAGATTGAACGTGCCAAGTCTTGAATATATCACGGAAACAACTGTGGTGGTGGTGGGTCACGTGACTAAGACAATACCCATTGAATGAGTTTGTCATTGTCGTCTTTCTATGAATAATTTCAATTTGCATTAATGATCAAACGGCTAAACATCAGTTGATGTTCACGTGAATATTGGCCCACAGTTGATGTACGCATAACTATTGCCCACAGTTTATATTGGCGTGACTATTGGCCCACACTGTTCAAAAGTGAGTCTGTTTGGACCAGAAGATATAAAGGATTGAATTCGATTATTTGATAATATGCTATGGCGGAACAATAAGATAGCCTTTCAGCTTTGGTAAAAAATAAAAGATGTAAATCTGATTGACAGTCAGACGATAGAATTTTTTAAAAATACGGATTTTTTATCCGGAAGAATGTGTTGTTTTTTTTAGTTCTCTTTTCTTACTTTTCTATCACCTAACACTTAGTCTGTTGAACCATTGAGGCACCATAACAAAATCTGTTGACCGCCTTTCTCCATTCCTCTCTGTCTTTTGCCTTGGATAGTATTTCATTCAATGACAGGCCTGCCCATTCTTTTATGTTGTCTTCCCATCGCCTACTCTGACTGCCTCTTCTTGTTTTTCCTGGTACTGTTCCCTGAAGGATGGGCTTTGCTAGCCCTGAGGACCTCCTTATGATGTGACCATTAGAGTTTACGTTTAAGACAACAAAACAACAACAAAATGAACATTTTTTAAGTTCACGACATGCATGTTTAATGAAAATGAACATTTTTTAAGTTCACGACATGCATGTTTAATGAAAATGAACATTTTTTAAGTTCACGACATGCATGTTTAATGAAAATGAACATTTTTTAAGTTCACGACATGCATGTTTAATGAAAATGAACATTTTTTAAGTTCACGACATGCATATTTAATGAAATTGAACATTTTTTTTTACAAACCAGCATTGCACTTTATCCTTACGTAAACATTAGACTTTGAGAACTGAGACACAATACAAAATGCAGTTTTAAAAATAAAAGTTGTTTAAGTTGATATTTGAAAGATGATAAGATCCAATTGTATTATTAACAACTAAATACACATCCCAGAATGTCTTCATGTATGGTGTTAATGTGTTAATTTCATTTATAAGCATTTCAAAATATAATCAATAATATTTTTTTTGGGACTGTATGAAAAAAAAATTAAATGGCAAATATATATATGTTTATATTTATTTATACATATTCTCCTTTCTTACTTTGTATATAAAGACCACAGATCTAAATATATTATTCCTAGAGTGGAAAACGGAAACAAGTTCCAATCCAATAATACCAGACCTATGTCATGTACGTAACTCTTATTCAAGCTCCAAGGGAAGTCACTTTTATTTTTATACTCTCCATAACTACTATATAATACAGCCCTGTATTGGGAAAAAGTTGTTAAAAACGCGTTAAAAACATACATTCTCGTCCAGTCTTGATCTTTTCATGTCTATGGTCATGCATTATTTATTTTAATCATAGCCTGTACTTTATTTTAAAATAATCATTCAGCCCATAAGTACAAATGGAAAACTAAAGTAACTGAGGTGCGGTCTTTGTATAATAGGCTTACCGTATGCCGTACCATAGGATGCACTATTTAAAACATTCAAATGACCAGGACAAGATGTAGACTCAATGAGGTCCTAAGCTTTTTAAGATATGGAGCGCCTTGTTATCAACTTAAGGCAAATTTTCATTGGCTCTTTCTTCCAAACGATTGAAAATATTTCCATTTCTGGAGAACCCTTAACAAGTGGGAGCCCTAAGCTATAACTGAAGTTGTCTATAGGTAAATCCAACGCTGCAAAGGACTTTATTTTAAATGTATCAGATGGACTAAATAATGTTTAAAAGAATATTAATTCAAATTTAGTTAGTTTTTAAAAATAATGTTTGGTTCAAACGACAAATTAGTTGACAACATTAAAATATTGGATCTCAAATAAAATATATAAATAGAAATTGTTTTCCTTTTCTTATGTAAACAGGGATAACAATTAAACATGAGTTAAAAACATGAGTTAAAAACACGAGTTAAAAACATTTTCTATGTACTATTGACGGACCTGACTCGTCATATTCTTGTTTTGAAATCCACATCTGCTGGAAAGTTGAAAGTGAGGCTAAGATGGAGCCACCAATCCAGACAGAGTACTTCCTCTCAGGGGGAGCAATCACTTTGATTTTCATTGAACTTGGCGCTAAGCTTGTTAGCTCTTTCTGCATTCTGTCGGCTATTCCAGGGAACATGGTGCTTCCCCCTGACATAACTATGTTTGCATAGAGATCCTTTCTGATGTCCACATCACATTTCATAATGGAATTGTAGGTCACTTCGTGAATGCCAGGAGTCTCCATGCCAAGGAAGCTGGGCTGATAGAGTGCTTCTGGACACCGGAACCTCTCGTTTCCAATGGTGATGATCTGTCCATCTGGAAGCTCATAGCTCTTTTTCAAAGACGATGAAGTAGATGCCGTATTCATCTCCATTTCAAAGTCCAGGGCAACATACGAGAGTTTCTCTTTGAGGTCACGCACGATCTCTCTCTCAGCGGTGGTAGTGAAGGAGTAGCCTCTTTCTGTCAGAATCTTCATCATGTATTCGGTGAGATCTCGTCCTGCGAGATCCAATCTGGCTATTGCATGGGGCAGAGCATAGCCTTCATATATGGGTACTGTGTGGGACACACCATCTCCAGAATCAAGAACGATACCTGGGTTTTTAAAAACAAATGTTTTAATTTCTTTTGCAATGGTAATCTATATCTGTGGTTTTAATCTATACTACGGTATAAAAAAAAATCAAGTAGTAGTTTTAAGCGAAACAAACCTGTGGTTCTTCCCGAGGAATAGAGTGACAGCACGGCCTGAATGGAGACATACATTGCTGGTGTGTTGAATGTTTCAAACATTATTTGTGTCATTTTTTCTCTGTTATACATATAAGTATGAAATATATTAGACCTTTTTATTTTCTAGACATAGCTTGTTTTTTGTTTTGTTTTTTATATTTAAAAAACAACTTTTAAAATATGTGATATGAAATGAGTTCAAATGAGTTGACATAGGTTATAATTTATTTCTTGGTCTGTGTTCGCATTATTTGTATTTTAACTGCGTTTATGAAAAAAAAATCAAACTTGCATTATTTTACTTATGGTATGCTCACACTTTACCAGAAGCATGATTTTGAATATCTGATTTTTTTAAAAATAAGAACGCCCCTAAGTGTACCCAACTCTATGGATACCTAGAATACGTTTGTAAAGTAAAGATTGTTGGTCGTTGAGCTGACCACAGAACACTCTCGTTAATCGTCGGCCATAGCAACAGATGACATAATCAGTACCTAAATATCTCAAGGTCTGAAATGTACCGTACCACACTGTATCGATAAAGCAGAAATCGACTTTTGTTAATTTGGCAGCTTATTACTTTCTATTGCATAAAGCTAGCATTTTTAGGGTATTTACAGTATTGTTAGGACAAAGCAAAATGTAAAGAGAAACACTCTGTTTTCTTTTCCCACTACTGCAAAATGCAAAGAGAAACACTGTGTTCCCTATTCCCACTACTGCAAAATGCAAAGAGAAACACTCTGTTGAAGTCTGTTCCCTTTTCCCACTACTGCAAAATGCAAAGAGAAACACTGTGTTCCCTATTCCCACTACTGCAAAATGCAAAGAGAAACACTCTGTTGAAGTCTGTTCCCTTTTCCCACTACTGCAAAATGCAAAGAGAAACACTGTGTTCCCTATTCCCACTACTGCAAAATGCAAAGAGAAACACTCTGTTGAAGTCTGTTCCCTTTTCCCACTACTGCAAAATGCAAAGAGAAACACTGTGTTCCCTTTTCCCACTAATGCAAAATGCAAAGATAAACACTCTGTTCCCTTTTCCCACTAATGCAAAATGCAAAGACAAATACTCTGTTCCCTTTTCCCACTAATGCAAAATGCAAAGATAAACACTCTGTTGAAGTATGTTCCCTTTTCCCACTAATGCAAAATGCAAAGACAAATACTCTGTTCCCTTTTCCCACGAATGCAAAATGCAAAGATAAACACTCTGTTGAAGTCTGTTCCCTTTTCCCACTAATGCAAAATGCAAAGACAAATACTCTGTTCCCTTTTCCCACTAATGCAAAATGCAAAGAACAACGTTACGTTCCCTTTCTCAATACTGATGACGGAGCAGAATTAAGGTTTTTACCGCCATAATGTTGCACAATCCGTCGCAGTACTCGCACAACTCAAAAGCATAGCTCTGGACACTAAAATCAGACTGATGGGATCCATAATTCTTGTATGCTTGCGAATTTTGGATGCCAACTTTTCGAACTAGAGAGGAAGACCCTAGCAATGGAATCGAGATGACACAGAAAGATCCTAGAAATCACATAAGCTTACAAAAAACCGCATCAAAAACGAAGAGATTAGAATCACGATTAATACAGCGATTCGACCCTACGATGACCTGCTAACTACTGTAAAAAAAAAAGCAAAATAAAGTCTAAGGGCATATCAGAAGGTCCTCAGAGCTGGTAAAGACCTTCCTTCAGGGAAGAGTACCAGGAAAAAGAAGAAGAGGCAGACATAGAAAGCGGTGGGAAAACAACATATTGGAATGGACTGGCCTGGCATTGAATAAGATCCCCCCAAGGCGAAAGACGGATGAATGTAGAAAGACGGTCAACCGATCTTGTGTGGTGCCCCAACGGCCCAACAGACTAAAGGATAGGTGAATGTGAATGTTGTTATAACAAGAGTTTTGGATGCAACAACCACAGACGAATACGTACAACACCTCGAGTTGTATAAAACATTTTGTATTATATCAGAGCTCAGCCTTATCTGCATGGTGATTATAATTATTTAAGCACTTATGTACAGCCGAGCTTAGCCGTAATGTATTCCACTGATATTACTGCAACCAGGGCCGGTCCTACAGATTGCGAAAGCTGATAAACATTCAGATCTGCATTTTAGATTTACTATCGACTAGCAAAATATTGCTTTTTTTTAAGAGGTCGAGATAGATTTAGATCTACATTTGTATGCCAGTGATTATTAAAATTCACATTATTATTACATTTTTATTCAATGAAAGTTAACAGTGCCGTTTTTTTAATTGCTGGTGGCATTGGCGTTTATTAAATGACACCCAAAATGACAATTTTGTCTGTTTTCAAGGAGATTTACATCAGTTTTAAAATTTTAATTATTTCAGGAGATTTTCATTTTTTCGTATATTTTACAATTTCAGGAGAATTCCAGAAACCCTTAATTAAGTAAAAAATTGTTTATTTTAATAATTTACACCTAGAATTCGCGCGGGACCTATAAAAGTGCGGGGCCCACTGCGGTCGCATAGGTTGCAGTGGCCTTAGATCGGCCCTGACTGCAACGTACTGCCATTAGGTTACAACGTCATTGTATTGCCTACCAATGTTTCCCAAACTGTGTTACGGGGAACCCTAGTGTTCCGCGAGGCCTGAGTTCCACGAACTAATGAAATAATTAACTAGTAGGCCACCACGTGAGTTAATCTATCTTTAAAAAATGAGGAAAGTTTTCCGTTAAATACTCAGCATGTACGTTCCGTTAAGTTAAAAGTTTGAGAAACACTGCTACACAATCAGGCAAGTCACGTGACCAACTTCATATAACTGAAGTAAAGCTCATTCATATCCTATTGATCTGATTGATAGTTAAAAGAAACTCTTTAGGTTAGTCGATGTGCAATTACCTGTTTGCTTTGGGGTTTAACGGCGCCTCGGTCAGTAGCACAGGGTGCTCTTCAGGCGCCACTCTCAGCTCGTTGTAAAAAGTGTGGTGCCAGATCTTCTCCATGTCATCCCAGTTGGTCACTACGCCGTGCTCGATGGGGTACTTGAGGGTTAGAATTCCCCTTTTAGACTGTGCCTCGTCCCCGATGTAACTGTCCTTTGGACCCATACCAGCCATCAAAATCTGAGAGAACAATTATATAAAAGAATTAGATAGTAATGTGTAATATAGCAAAAAAAATAAATCAACTTTTTATGTAGTCTATAATACCCATGGAGGCGCGGTGGCTGAGCGGTAAAGCTCTTGGCTTCCGAACCGGGAACCGGGGTTCGGATCCTGGTGAAGACTGGGATTTTTCATTTCGGGATCTTCGGCGCCTCTGAGTCCACCCAGCTCTAATGGGTACCTGACATTAGTTAGGGAAAAGTAAAGGCGGTTGGTCTTTGTGCTGGCCACATGACACCCTCGTTAACCGTGGGCCACAGAAACAGATGACCTTTACATCATCTGCCCTAGAGACCACAAGGTCTGAAAGGGGGAATCTTACTTATTTTAGTTTACTTCTAATACCCTTAGGGAATTTTTATTTATTTTACTTATTGAAACAAAACACTTTTTTTTCCTTTAGAAAAGTTGCATCGATCTAATTGCTGAAACAAAATTGGCTTTAAAATCACCCCCTTTTTTAAAGCAATTTTTTTCTAATATCTGTCATTTATTAGATTCTAATAATAAAGTCCAACCATATCGATGTTAAATCGAAACTAATATAGTAATTATAGTGATTTTAAATTCGGTAAGTTATAAACTTATAGTGGATAATGAGTATATTTTAGATAAAATGCATGAAACTAAATTTGTCACTGTCATATTTTAATAAGAACTAATTAAATATGACATGACATTTTTTGAAAATTTGTTAGATTCTAATAATAAAGTCCAACCATATCGATGTTAAATCGAAACTAATATAGTAATTATATAGTGATTTTAAATTCGGTAAGTTATAATGGATATATTTTAGATAAAATGCATGAAATTAAATTTGTCACGTTCATATTTTAATAAGAAGTAATTAAATATGACAAGACATTTGTGAAAATTTAATGTAATGGAGCAAAATCAAACTTTAGGTCCTATAGCTAATTTAAAATTATACTAAAATAAACATTTTTTGGAATAGTTATATAAATAATTAATTGATTAATTGATCAATTATTTATATTCTATTAAAATTTGTTTTTGTCAAAGCTCAACAAACCTGATGTCTTGGTCTCCCAACAATAGAAGGAAAAACTGATCTTGGGGCGTCGTCCCCAGCAAAGCCGGCCTTGCACATTCCTGACCCATTGTCTACAACTAAAGCAGCAACGTCCTCGTCGTACATTTTTTTTTTCTTTAAAGAATGTGTGAGTCTATTCGAACAATTTGTGTCTGCACTGGTGGAAAGTGAATTCTCTTTCTCTGTTACTCTGAAAGTTTCACCTTCTGGTCACACCCTTTATATCATGTTAGCACCAGTACCCGTGCACAATACTTCGATGAATTATCATTCGACTCATTGTCCTTATTAGGACTGAAGCAGCCGACGTAGCCATATAAGTTTCTGGGCAGCGGGTAGAGTTGTAAATATAGCGGCATGGTCATGGTCGATAACCTAATCCCGGGTTCACATAAGTGATTCGTTCAACGGCGCTTTAGATTGTGTGAGAAATCGTAACTTTATATTTTGGCCCAGTTTTTTATTTTTAATATTCCATATTATCTGCATTATTTTTCTTCCTAACTGTACTCGATTTCTTCATTGTTAGGATGGTTTCCCCCCTATCTCTCTCAGTCTAACACACACACACTCTTTTTTTTTTTTTTACAAATCTTATATCAACTCACTCTGTCTGTCCGTCTGTCTGTCTGGTAAAAAGTCTGGAAACTTACACGTTATTTTTCTCACACCCATTCTCGGATCAAGTTGAAACTTTGCTTCTCCGATCAAGTTGATACTTTAAACAATGATTTATTGTACCTAACAAAACATGAATCCATAAACAAAAATACTCCATAAGTCAATTAATTATTGGTAATTAATTATATTGCTTTGGTATCGAATAATCTGTACATTATCGGTACTAATTGGTAGATAGAGTTTCAAGGACGGAGTTCTTCCCCTTTACATACTTTTATAAAATTATTTTTTTAAAGGATTTTTTAACAATATTTTGACTTGTTTGTTCTGTCGTATAGCTTCCGTCTTTTCTTTACGATTACATTTCGTCTATGAAGGCCAAAATCTATGTTTTCTCGTTAAATTTCCTTTTTCGAGTCTTACCCTTATAAATCCCATCTAGTAAACACCGTAGCTATCACAAAAAGCAGAAAGTGGAACTGGGGGGTCGGTGGGGCTTATTTAACTGATCACCCTCGTCTTTTATTTTATTTTTTTTTAAGGTATGAGAAACACTACATAGCGTGAATTTATGTTCACAAAACAATGCTCCGGATTTGAGAACCGCTGAAGCTGAGAAGTCGGACCAAGGAACTGAGTTCCAGTTCTTCAACTTCGTATACATTTTTTGTTATCACTGAAAAGGAATCGGGCAGCAGGGCATTTTTTAAAAACATTATTATGTTTTAGCAGATTTCTTTTTAAAGCAGTTTTACCTTATATGGATTGAAAGAATTGTGGTGTTTCAAATGAGAAAATCTATTTATAGTAACTGACGACGTTGACGTCATGTTTTATGTTCTAGTTCTAGTGAAAAAGTAAAAATTAAAAGTTTCCTTTCAGACCCTGTGGTCTATAGGGCAGATGATGTAAAGGTCATCTGTTTCTGTGGCCCACCGCTAACGAGGGTGTCATGTGGCCAACACAACGACCTACCGCCTTAACTTTTCTCCACCTAAAGTCAGGTACCCATTAGAGCTGGGGGAACTCAAAACGCCCGAAGATCCCGAAATTAAAAATCCCTGTCTTCTCCAGAATTCGAACCACGGGACCTCCGGTTCGGAAGCCATAAGCGCCTTACCGCTCAGCCACATGCCTCCAATTATATAGTTCTAATATAATATAATAAATGAAAAACTGTCATGGAATCCACATATTGATGAAACTATAAAAAAATCCAACAAAGCATTAGGGTTTATTAAAAGAAATTTCTATAAATCAAATAAGAACATAAAACTAAAATGTTATTTAACCTTGGTTAGGCCAATAATAGAATATGCATCCACCGTGTGGGACCCCTCAACTCAAGAAAACATTAAGAAACTGGAACAAACACAAAATAGAGCAGTGAGATTCATAACAAACGAATATTCACATTTGACTAGGGTAACACCATTAGTAAAATCACTAAATTTAGAAAGCCTTCAGGACAGAAGACTCAAAAGTAAAGTAGCAATTATACATAAAACACTGAACCATAATCTTCAAATACAAAAACAAAATTTAATAAAATACTCTGAAAGACACAAAAATAAAGGCACATTCCTCGTCCCATATGCTAGGACAAATTTGTACAAATACTCCTTCTTCCCTAGTGCTATTAGAGCATGGAATGGGTTGCCTGAGCTAGCCAGAAAAACCAGTGACTTGGCAGAATTTAAGTCATTGGTTAATATGCATGACTAAATGCATGACGCGTAGGACGTAATCATCTTCTTTTTTGAAGTAACGTCTGTATTATATAAGATAAGATAAGATAATACTCAGTGGTTAAAACAAAAAATAATGTAGAATGTGTGTGGCTCCATTAATATATAATTATATATATATATAATATATAATTATATATATACATAGAAAATATTAACCAGAGGCGTACCTAGTAATGCGGCATCAAATTGTGGTATAATAAGTTCCTATTCCCTGAGCCTTTCAGTAAAAACCTCACATTGCTGCTGGTATGAAGCTCTTCAAAATCGACACTAATTTGTCCCATACTGGCCCCATAAGGTTTCCATCAGGGCGTCATCTGGGCCCCCTGACTAAGCCCAGACTCGACCCTTAAGGGCCCCCATTTAGGCTTTCATTAATGCGCCCCCAAGGGGCCAAGTATATTTGGCCCTGTTGGGGCCCACAAGTCCTTCCCCTTACTGGCCCCACACGGGTTTCACAAGGGGATTTTCTGGGCCCCCCTGACTGAGCCCAGACTCAGCCCTAAGGGCACCCGTTTGGGCCAATGTTCATCCCCCAGTTGGGGCCCATACGGTTAGTATGGAAAGGTGAAAGTGAAACGGCCTGGTGATGACAGATGCCCAACCAGTGACCGCAGCGGTGCATCAAGGATTTGCCTATTTAGTCACATGAGAAGTTCTAAAGGGAGAAGGTATACAATTTCTTTCACTTATTCGATACCAAACAAAATAATTAATTATCAATAGTTCAGAAACTAATTGGTTAATGTTTTAAAAATGGATTCCTGTTTTGTCAGGTAAAAAGAAATCATTGTGCGAAACTTCAGCTTGATCCGAGATTGAATGTGGGAGAAATAACGTGAAAACTTTTTACCAGACAGACAGAAAGAGTGGAAAACCAGAAAGCTTTGTAAATAAAAGTAGCATTGCCAAGGCATCATTTAAAGGGGAGGTGAGAATGAGATTACATCGGCACTTTAGTAAGAAAACTTAATATTTATTACTTTTGGAAATACTATTTTATTTTTTAAATTAAAAATATTTTAATAAATTGTAACATTCCTGATCCATTATTGTACGTTGCAAGTTCTGTTTCGTTAATCGATCAATTATTTTATAAAATTAATTTTCAAACATAACTCTTTATTAGAGAACAGAAAAACTGAATAGAGGAAGAGTAAAAGAACTTTTAAAAAAAAATTGCAATACTTATTACTTACTTACATATAAGGGAGACAACTCAGGTCTCATAAGAGCTAAATAGCAATACATTTTCTACGGACTTCAGCCCTGCGAAAATTCTACGAAAGGACCGAACAGATAAGAAGCATCAAATGGGAGCGTCGCAAGAATTGCATCCCTTGGAACTGAAACAAAACTTGAGCAGCCACGGGCTAAATAAACAAAACAAATAAGCCGCAAAAAGAACCAAAAAAAAAAAAAATGGAATATCCCCCTCCCCCCCCCAACCAGATTGATTGAAAAGCAAAGGCGAAGCAGAGGAACAAGAAAACAAGACGGAAGTGAACACGTTTTGGAACTTTAGAAGAGACAATAAACAAAATTACCAAAACAATCCTATCAAATATAGACAAGGGCAGACAATTGAAAGTCAAGAATATTCAATGTAGGATGTCTTAATATTCTTAAAGACAAATTAACTATATCAAAATTGTATTATCTATGAAATAGTTTGCAATAAATATAAATAAGTGTAAGATTATTAATAATTTAATGTTAATAAGTGTGTTGTTTTGTTTTTTGGTAAATATAAAATGCAAAAAAATGGTCAAGAATGAGAAATAATTTTTTTTTTAATTCTCGCATAAGTAGAAAAAAATATATTTATACCAAACTTTTGTAGGTATGATTATGAAATTTAAAAAAAAAAAAATTAATTACAATGAGGCAGTGAGCCCTTGAGCCTAAAGAATCCTATGATTACAAGGATTAATGAAAAGCACAAATAGGTTTCTCACTTTTGAGCTCAATAAAATAAAGTAAAGATACCCCTATCAGACCTATTGTGATCTATGGGGCAAAAGTTTTTATGGCAGACAGTTAATAATGGTGTCATGTGGCCATCATAATGACCGACTTCACTTCCCTAGCATAAGTCAGGTAGCCATTAGAGTTAGGTGGACTTGGGGAGTTCTGAAAATTCCAAATCAGATCCCAAACTGGGATACAAACTTGAGATATCTCGGTTCAGAAGCCAAGTGCTTTACCAATTGTTCACCATGCTCCAATACAGGTGATTTACTGTAAAACACATAATTGTATATCATGGTATAGTAATTAAACTTACACAAACACAAAGGAACAAAATAATATATATCATAAATGAACATAAAGAACAAAGCATTTGAATGTAAAGAGTTTATTTTTGTGGCAAGATGTATCTAGGCTTCTCCAGTAGACTAACATTCAAATTCAGTAATCATATATACAATTTCCATCACAATTAGACATCCTTTGTACAGAATATATCCATACATTTCCATATCATCAGTCCAACTACATATTGTTTGACCAACACATTGACAAAAAAAAAAGATTACAAAGAGAGTTTGTGTTATCACACAAACTCAGAGGCGGCCCACATCGGATCTGCCTATTTGTAAAGAATATTCAAGACGTGATTGTATTGACAGAAAAAAAAAAGACATTCCTAGCCATTTGGTATGTACTTTGGACTTCACTATGAAAAAACCTGAGTTCAAACCTTGCTCGGCATCATCCACAGCCTTCTAATGACATTTTATTTGATAAACCATGAAATGATTTGACACAAATAAAAAATATTAGCAATTTTAAAATGGCACATCATTAGAAATACAGGTATACACAGATACCAATTCACACCCTTCATTCACATTCAAAAGCAACAAACTTTGATTTAAAACTAAACAACAAATTCAGCCGCAAAAATAAATAGACTTTGTTGTCAACGAAATTTATGTACTTTTTTTTATTGTAGACTGAGCAGGAAGATCTTGTATAAATCATTTTTCAATGAAAATAAGTCATACAAGGCGGTAAATAAAAGTAAGGATTAAAAAAACATCCGAAACATGTTAATATCCTGATGGTGTACTTACATGAACACTAGGGGGCAAATAGTAATTTTTTGGTCAATAACATTTGTTATAAAAACAAAATACTGCTGAGATTCATTTTGTACCCTCATTAAAAAATTATTAATTCAAAAAAGTTTATAAAATAAATAGGAATCAGTACTATCAGGCATTATTTACATTTAAAATATCATGTATCAACAACATAGAATACAGAAATGTAGATGGTCTGGCTGTTCGTATTTTTTTAAAACTGATACAAAGTGTCATCCTTGGTTTGGGGAAACAAAATAATATTACAAATAAAGTCAAGTCAATATATAAAAAAGATGAAAAGATAAATGTAAAGTTCTGCAGACTTAACAGCCAAAGTTAAAAATGACTGTCAACATTTGAAGACAGCCAAATAAATAATTCCTACTAGCAAGTATAATATCTTGTTACCATTATTCCCCTTTGCAAGGGACATGTTTTTTTAGTCACCAAAATGTACACATTTATTTTTTAAAAAAAAGATAAAAAGTGTAAGCTAAATGTTAAACCAGAAATAAATTCTGCAGAAATAAATTCGGGAGTGGAAAAATTTTGCAGCATTATCTGAAAATTAAAACCTCTAGATTTGAAGAATTTAAAAATTTTATAAATATTACTACTCTTTTGGATATTAACATTTTCCTTCAAATGGCATGAAATTCAAGAGTTAATTTTAAATGTTCGTGCCATTTCACCAAAAAAAAAAAAAAAAAAAAAAAAAAAAAGAACAATGAAATGATGAGAAATAATTATTAAACATATTCAGACTTCCAGGTGGCTGCGTTCTCAAATCCATTCTTGCAGTTCCTGTAATCACTAAACGCTTGTTTAATTTCTTCCTGTGTTGTCATCACAAATGGACCTGGATGTATAATTAATGGAAGCTATTAATTTAGTTAAAGGTGACTTTGCTACTTATCTTATCTTATATAATACAGAGGTTAATTAAAAAAAGAAGATGATTACATCCTACACGTCATGCATATCAACCAATGACCTAAATTCTGCCAAGTCATTGGTTTTCCTGGTTAGCTCAGGCAACCCATCCTATGCTCTAATAGGACTAGGGAAGAAGGAGCATTTGTACAAATTTGTCCAAGCATATGGAACGAGGAATTTGCCTTATCTTTGTACTTTATTAAATTTTGTTTTTGTATTTGAAGATTATGGTTCAGTGTTTTATGTATAATTGCTACTTTACTTTTGAGTATTCTATCCTGAAGGCTTTCTAAATTTAGTGATTTTACTAAAGGTGTTATTCTAGTCAAATGTGAATATTTGTTTATTATGAATCTCACTGCTCTATTTTGTGTCTGTTCCAGTTTGTTAATGTCTTCTTGAGTTGAGGGGTCCCAAACAGATGATGCATATTCTATTATTGGCCTAACCAAGGTTAAATTAAATAACATTTTAGTTTTATGTTCTTATTTGATTTATAGAAATTTCTTTTAATAAACCCTAATGCTTTGATTGATTTTTTGATAGTTTTTGATAATGATAAATGAGAAACTTTTTTTTAACATTAAACAATAACTGGCAAACCTTTTTGGTTTTATGAAATGCTTTCAAAATATAGTGACAATTTATTTACAATCACAATGAGAATAATATTTCGCAGAAACATTCCATCCTGGTATTTTAATAATTTTTAAAGTGGTCCTATACTTGTTACTTGTCTGCTAAACATAAATTTGATAAGTCAATATTATTCCCATCTATTATATGAGTCGTGTATTGCAAGGAATGTCTGTCATATAAAAGTCTTAAAGAATGTCTGATCTCTAAGCTAGACTATTTCTGACTGTCAGTGAACAGTTTAAATTTTTTAAATTTAATAGTTAATAGCAAATTCAAGTAAAAACAGCTGCGATATTATTATTATTTTTTTGTTTAAATGAAAGAAAAGCAGATTTTAAAAGTATGACATTTAAACAAAATGAGGCTACTGATTTCTCCCATGTGGCCTATAACTCTATGTTATATTTAGAACTAGAAAAAGATGAAAGTTCTGTTTACAAAAAAAAAGGCTTCACATTTTACAAAAACAAAAAAGTATTTTAAAAAATGTAAAATCAGTCTGACAATGAACTTGAAAGTTGTTAAAGTTGATAAAAGTGTTGAGTGCTGAAATAGACTTACCATGTTGAACAACTGGCTCTTTGATTGGCTCTCCAGAGAGCATCACAAAATGACATGGCTCCTCACTCTGCCAAGATAAGTCAATAATGATATCACATAAAGGATGGGACAGATTACTTTTTTCATAGAAAAATAATTTTCATTTAATTAGAAGTAGATGAGTTACAAACCTAGACATACTGTATACATGTCAGATTCATATTTTCTGAAATTTTTCACATAAACCCACACAAATTTGATGTAAACACATGCAGTGATGAAGGCATCCATTTTTAATGGTTAATATATAAGTTTCATCACATTGCATTAATTATGTTTAGATTCTGATGACATTGTTCTACATAGGGTAAAAATTCTTGCTTTAGCAGGTTTACAGATATAGGCATTTGAGGGCATTCTGGGAAAAGCGGGCCCATGGTCTGGTGGAGTTAGTGCTACAGATGCTATCAAATGTTATCTAAAATTCATAAATAAGTAAAACTATCAATTAAAGTTAAGTCACCTTGTTATTTACATGAATAGAATCCCCATCAGTATTAAAAGTAATGGTATGATGAGCCTTACATAATTTGTTTTCGGTCTCTGGACCTACAAGTTTAAAATAAAGAAAACATTAAAATTTGTATTACAATATATTTGTATTATATTATATATGTTGACAGGTAATACGATATAAAATATTATATTGCAATGGACTGGACTCATGCTGGGGGAGATTCTAAGAATATCACAAGATGGAGAGCACAGGCCAACTAAATATTTACACTGTCCTAAAGGTCCAACAGACAACTCAAAGAGAATGTGTCACTGAAATGACTCACACTGTCACAGAAATGGTTCACAAGCTCAGAAAAACACTAACCTCAACACTGATAATGTTCTCCCATTTTCTCAGAGGGATAAGAAAAACTTGCAATATTATTCATCACATAAACCGAAAAGGGGCTCCCCCTACTCTACATTTTAAATGTGATATATCTGGAAGAGGTGGCACTGGACAGATCTACATGGAGAGAGAACATAAAGGAAGGGTCACGGATTGCAGATGTCATACACAACAGAAGCAGAAAGAAGGGTGAAAATGCAACGGCGCCTGGTGATTATATATGCCCAACCTGCGATCGCAGCTGTGTATCAAGGATTGGCCTCTTTAGTCACACAAGAAGTTGCAAAAGGAAAAGTTCGTCTCTCGAGACGTAAAATGCCACAGATCTGGCTTCAATACAAATGATAGAAATGGAAAAATGGATTGAGTGCTAGTACAAATCCTCAAAAAACCTGCAAAATCTGGGGGTACATGAGGCACCCTGACTGGCCCTTCCAGTGGTGCCTCGGCAGCCCAAGCCTACACAAGCAATAATAGCATAAAGCCACTGTCCAGATGATTTATACTTTGCACAGTTTAGGCAAACCTCAACCCACTGTGCCCCTGCTGCAGGGAGGAAGAAGAATCCATGTTTCATTTCTTTTTACTGCTCCAGATTTGCTGAATTCCATCTGGACAGGTGTGGGAAGCCACATTTGCTTGGCCTGTTTGTTGACGTATGTGAATTGCATACACAGCAGGGGCTTTTGTCCAGGGTCTTAGAAGAAGGGATTATTTGAGTCTCTCGGCTCTCACTCAAATTAAGTAGATAAGTTAGTCCACTATCGGTCAGAGTGTTACGAGATCAGCTGTCATCATCGAGAAGTACATAGAAGTCAAACTCATTAAGCGCTGGTTATGAATGTGTATGTGTGTGAGTGATTGCTGTTCCAATTTTTTCATCTATATTGTTTTTGTAAAGTAGTTACGCTGAGGTTGTCAATTGTGTCAAACTGAATTTCCATTTGATTGGATCAATAAAATTATCTTATCTTATAATGATGACACATCTGAGACAACTAATGATGTGGGTTCTGTTGTAATTATGAAAACTACTTACCAAACCAAGCTTCTCCAGACAAAGTATAAACGAATGTGTTCCAGCCTTTAGGAACAGGCTGATCTAATTTGGATCCAGGAGACATTTTGAAGTCTAAGTAGTATGTTGGTGTTCTAGTGTAGACTCGAGACTAAAAAAAAAAATTTACAATTTTGATTTCAATGTTACACAAATAACTTAAAATTATTCTTAATGTTGAAATGATTGAAATAAAAAAAAAATAAATAGAAAAACAAAACAAAAAAAAACACATTATGTGTCAGTTATTACTACAAATCAATGTATTAGCTGATAAAATAAGGAATATCAAAACAACAATTACTCACTTTTACTCCAAAAGCTTCTCCAGCAATGACCTTAACTTTGACACCATTCTTCTCTCCCTTAGGAATATCTTTATCTTCTAGCTCCTGATAGGCAGGGGAAGTCATTTTGTCAGATTTTCTGAGGTTGACCCAGAGTTGTAGTCCCCAGGCTACATCCTTCCCAGGCATCTCACAGTGAACAATGCCTCTACCAGCAGTCATCCACTGAAAATAGTTAATGTCTTCATTAAAACATTTATAAAATTGTTATTTGAACTGCAAAGAAGAAATATTAATTGTGTGGATGGCTGCCTCGTATGTGGTTTGCGCTCTGGAATGCATTCTCAATGGTCATGGGTTCTAAACCTGCCCATCCTGCTGGAGGTTTGGGCTATGACATATAAATCTTCCATCCTGAAGAAACGCTCAAAACTAACAAGTCAAAAGTGACCTACATTTTAAAATTATAGAAAAAAATTAGATTAGTTTGTTTTGATTTTAAAGTAGAGTGACAGGATGTGGGCCAGTGTTATTTATGCTAGAGGTCCGGAACATAAGGATCTGCTAAACTAATAAATATTTTAATTTCAGTCTAGTGTGCTTGATTTTATTGCAGTGATTAAGATTTTAATCCTAAAAAAAAAACAAGCTCGGATCACAATTTTTACTATCACAAAAACAGACATAAAAACTATTTTGTTCCCTTAACAGTTAAATCATTGAACAAAATCCAACTTTTTAATGTAAATTTCACAAGTAATGTTTAAGAGACACGATACTGTGTGCTTGTAATGTTTCTTTGTGTAATGCACGAATATAAACAATTCTCTCAAGGATAATAAATATTATTATTATTATTATATTTTCATTATTTTTCTTACACTTGGTAATTCCTAATTACATTTTGCTGTCATGTCAAATCTTTGATAGACTTAGAATTGTTTTGTTTTTTTAATTTATTCTTCATGTTGGGAGTTAACAATACAATCATTCTTAAATGCCACTTTTCTCCCTCAAAAGTTACAGTCTGCGGGCTTTTTCAGTACAAGGACCAAAAGTTTGGAACTCACTCCCCATTGAACTCAAGACAGACAACATGCTTCACTACATTCAAGTAGAAAAGTAAGACCTATCTGTTCAAAACATATTAGATTAGTTTGTCATTTTAGTCGTTGTGATTATGTTTGTAATGTTATCACAGCGCCTTGAGCCTACATCATGTTTGTTAATAGTGATCTATAAATTAAATTATTATTATTAGTATGCACATATTTTGCAGTAGATAACCAACTGTACAGTAAAGCATCTCAATAAAAGGGTTTGCACAAAAACATAGCTACAGATGATACATGTAGGAATTATTATATCACATTCATTCAACAGATTTCTATAAAACTGTAAATACAATGTATTTCTAGAATCAAATAAGACATACCTGAACATCCCCAGGTCTGAGTGTTCCTTTATGCCCCATAAAATCTCTGTGAAAATTTTCTCCTTCCAACATGTATGTCACCTAATGAAAGAAGTGATATGTCACCTAATGAAAGAAGTGATATGTCACCTAATGAAAGAAGTGATATGTCACCTAATAAAAGTAGTGATATGTTACCTAATGAAAGTAGTGATATGTTACCTAATGAAAGTAGTGATATGTCACCTAATGAAAGAAGTGATATGTCACCTAATGAAAGAAGTGATATGTCACCTAATGAAAGAAGTGATATGTCACCTAATGAAAGTAGTGATATGTCACCTAATGAAAGTAGTGATATGTTACCTAATGAAAGTAGTGATATGTTACCTAATGAAAGTAGTGATATGTTACCTAATGAAAGTAGTGATATGTCACCTAATGAAAAAAGTGATATGTCACCTAATGAAAGAAGTGATGTCACCTAATGAAAGAAGTGATATGTCACCTAATAAAAGAAGTGATGTCACCTAATGAAAGAAGTGATATGTCACCTAATGAAAGAAGTGATATATCACCCAATGAAAGAAGTGATATGTCACCTAATGACTGTAATAGTGCACTGTTTTTTTCACTGCTTCATCTGAGGGACATCTACGGCCCGTAAATGCCTCTTAGAGTGGATTAAACAAGTGAAAGATTGATGGGACTATATGGAGGATGATCTAGCAGTTTAAAGTTGAGTTTCTGAAACATTTCAACAGTGTAGCAGTATGTGGCCTGCATTGTCGAGCAACAAAACAAATTTTGACAGCAGTCCTTTGTGTTTACTTTGAATTGCAGGCTTTAACTTGTCAGAAAGCAACTTACTATAATGTGCAACATTTATTGTTGTGCCCCTTTTCCTGATAATTTTCCAGTACTATGCCTTTCGAGTCCCAAAAAATTGTACGCATCAGTTTTCTCGTGGAAGGATGGTTTTTGAACCTTTTTCTTAAAGGAAAAATTTAGATGTTTCCATTTCATACTCTGACGTTTACTCTCTGGCTCATAAAATAATGAATCCATGTTTCATCATTAGTGATGATTCAGGAAAATGTCAAGTTCATTACCATAGTGATCCAAATGTTTTTGGCAGATATTCAAGCGCTGTTGTTTAGGCAACTGTGTGAGTTGTTTTGGGACCCATCTTGCATAGACTTTATAAAATCCAAGTCTGTTGTGGATGATTTCATAGGCAGAGCCGCGACTTATTAGCAGGCAATGTGCCTCTCTTTTAATAGTCACTCAACTGTCCAACAGAATCGTGTCACATGTGCCTTTTATGTTTGACCACGAAAAAGGGATCATTAAATGTTGCTCTTCTTTGGTGCAAACAGAGAGTGGAGCAGCAATGCTAACAGCACCACAATGAGAATGAAAGTAACCTAAATAGAAAAACCTGCACAGACATGGCAACAATTAAAACTTGCACACATCATCTAAGCTTCCTGACAATACTACCAACATAAAGAAAAGTATAACCACAGAGTGGATAAAAGTTGATTTAGACTTGCATTTTATTAAATAAACATTTTTTTCTTAAACTTAAGCTTAGCTAAGTTGTGATTGATGAGCACCTTAAGGCAGCACAGAAACATTCCAGATTACCTCCCCCAGATGTTTACAAAACAGATAGGACTACACTAGCAAGAGTGCAGTGAGCTTGCTCCAGTAGAATGGAGATGTGCTACATAATTAAAAATGTAATAAAAATACCACTACACTTCAGAAAAAACTTACAGTTTCAAAACCCCGATGAGGATGGTCAGGAAATCCTTCTGGATCTTTACAGATAAATTCACCAATCATGAGGAATGGGTCTAAGTTGTGTAACTGAAATGAACAAAAAATAATATTTCAGAAGATTATTTACAATACCTTTGTTTTCTTCAACTTTTCAAAAGCTATTTTCTTTGAGATTACTTGTACTGTGACATTGCATTCTTGCCTTGTGAACTCTGTTTATGAAATATGACTAAGAAGCTAAGTGAAACACCTGTTTTAACTAGCAAGAGAAAAACCTACTCTGTCAAATTGCAGAAAACACACAACAGAAAGCATTTGAAGGTAAAATATAAAGTTTTAATTTATCTTATTAGTGAAAAAATAGAAATGCAGTTGGATTGAATTACTGATCTGATAATCTAATATATAAAGTTGAATGTAAGGAGTATTTATGTCCTTCATAGAAATCAAAATTATTTGACCAATCTTAATTAAACTTGACATGAATGTTTCTTAGATAATTATAGTAGTGATCTTAGGATATGTAAAGTTGCCATATAACAAGAGAGTTTACTAGGTTTAGGTCAATGAGCCATCTTGACATAAATAGTAACTATTAAAACAGCATAGATGCCTTTTATTATATAACACACAAAAAGAACCGGCACAAAGAAGGGTAAAAACATAGTTTAAATTGTTTGATATCTAATAGTTATGAATTGTCTTCAGCTAACATTTAAACACTTGTCTGACTTGTGATTTGTTAGTCGTCAGACATTCATTCAGAAATAAAGATTATTAAGACTCAGCTCAAGCCTTTGGCAGGACAGCAAGAGATGTCGGTGGTAAAGATTTGAACATGCTAGTGACCATCAAGATCTCAGAATGGAACACATAGCTCACGAAAAGGCAGACATTATCGATTGATTTGAAGTTGTGTCTATGATAGAGAATTAAATACTTAAACTTAATTAATTGCAGGGGGTTATATCATTCTTATCACTCTTCACTAGAATAAAGTATGCTTTTACAACTGCTGTGTAATTAGTCTACAACTAAACTCTCTACTTTCACTTTGATGCAGAGCTAGATCTTGACTTCCAGTTTGCTTTAAAAAGATCTAAATCATTGAATCAAGTGGTCATCATGTGCAGGCTTTCAGTAGGCCTAGTTAACTCATGACCAGGTCCAGGTCAATATGCTAATAACAGTTTATTGCCTGGTCATGTCATATGTCATGTTCTATGCGCTCCAGCTGCTATAACAATGGCTCCATGTTCAACTCCTGCCACTGCCATTCCTTACCATCCTGCATAAGGATCAATAATATAATAATAAAAATATTGAAACTCTCCATACCTCTCCATATCCAAAGCCACTTCGTACTTTAGCTCCTGCACCATCTTCATGGTCACCACTTTCAACTATTAGGTTAACAGTTCGAGACATTATCTGATATCTGTGATAAAAATAAAGTATTTCAAAATGGATAAATAAATTAATTTTTATAAATATGAGCTCACTTTCTTGTCTATATAAATAAAGGTCTAAGAAAAAATGTAAGCCTATAAAGCCTCCAACTATATTCCATATAAATGTAAAGGATAGATCTATTTTCTATAACTTATAACTCCTAACCCAATATTCCAATATTGAACCTCTTAAGTTAAGGCGCAACAGAGCAGCATTAGAAGCTATTGAGAGATACAGAAGGTTGGAGGACAATCATCCAAATAAATTACTAACACAGAGAAATAGGAAAAACAACCAAAAACAGCAAAGGACTCTGATCCAACTTACTGACGAACTAGCCCTAAAACACCACCTACCCAATAACAGAGAAAAAATTACCAGGTTTTCAAACATTACACCCGGACTAAACTACAAACAACCAACCATCAAAACACATTTACTAAATAACACCTTAACAAAAGAATCAAATCCACTGGAGCTCAAAGTAGGCACGCTTGAAACAATCAAAAGCTATCAAAAAAAAGCTATCCATATTTATACAGACGGATCGGCTTTCAAAGCTACCATCAATGCTGGTCTTGGTGCCTTCCTGGTCTTCCCTAAAAATAAACACTTTGAGATAAGCGCACCCTGTGGCGATTACTGCTCAAACGTCCAAGCCGAAATTGAGGCAATTACCATAGCACTTCAGACAGTGGAAAACAAATTATATGAAGGAGTGCAACCACCATCAGATATTGTTGTCTTTACAGACTCCCAATCTACTCTGCAAGCACTTAACAGAAGCACCTCAAACAGCCCAAGAGAGTTGACAACACTCATTGTGATAGTCCACCAGATGATATCAAAATTAAATATCAATATCACACTACAGTGGATACCTGGACACATTGGCATCATGGGAAATGAAAAGGCAGATAAGCTATCAAAGGCAGATTCATCTATGGAACAACCAGATAGACCTGTTAACTACCTCACCCTAAGGTCAATGTTAGTCAACAATCACAAAGAGGAGTGGCTCAACCAATGGGCATCAGGAAACACAGGCAGAGCCATGTACAGAGAAATGACTACGCCTAACAAACTGGACAGTATTAACTTCCTCCCCCTCAAAGAACAATCTACAATCTTCCAACTAAGAACAGGACACACACCACTATTAAATTACCACCTAAACAAAATAAACTCCACACAACTACCCCTTTGAAACCATTAACCATATCCTCTTTGAATGCCCCTCCCTAATCCACCTTAGGCAGACACTACTTCCACTACAGCCCAACATAACCAACACCCTGTACGGCAGTGCTGAACAACTGAAGAAAACAGCACACGTTTTTTCCTTGGCACAGTCTGCAAAAGAGCTCACAGCAAAAAAGCTGGCTAGAAGAAGAAAACTCCTAACCCACCTTAATTATATTATAGTACAAGACCTATAAATATAAATACTATAAAAAAAATGTCTGAGTCTGATTGAGACAGAATAGATTAGTTTTCGTAAATTTAGTGCGAAATAACCCTATTATAGGCCTATACTAATACTAGATCATCTAATTAATTCTAATTTTATCTATATTAGTCTATAGAGATTTATGAACAAAGCTGGTTACCTGTATTTATAGTCTAGTATAATGTCTTATAGACTATATATAGATTCATAACTGTCCTAGATGTGAGACAGCAGTTTTTGTTGATGTTTTGAAAAGTAAAACTGCTGTTTCATTGTTTACATCTGACTTGATGACATTAGCAGATTTATAAATAGGTTTCAAAGGTACATAACCGGTCAGGTTTGCCAACTCTGGTGTTCGATTTCCTCCCTTTTTAAAATTATATTAAAATAACACTAGCCTGACATTATCTTCTTATCTTATATAATACAGACGTTACTTCAAAAAAGAAGATGATTACGTCCTACGCGTCATGCATATTAACCAATGACTTAAATTCTGCCAAGTCATTGGTTTTTCTGGCTAGCTCAGGCAACCCATTCCATGCTCTAATAGCACTAGCGGCCTGCGGGTCTAAGTTTGTGTTTACGTAATCTAGTGGATTGGATTTAGATGTATGTTAAACGGAGCTAATGATCCTTTCAAGTTTTTTCTCTTTCGCTACGAAAATAAAATTAGTTTTGCGAAAATGGGTTTACCCGAAGCCGATACATTCATATCTATAAAAACGAAAAGAGCGATTGCGTTGTTAAATGAATGGGATTATCATTATAAAGTAAACAATTAAACGAAATAATTTTAGTACGCGATTCATGAATGAATATAGGGTATCGGTCTTTCGTAAACGAATTTAGTCTATTAAAAATGCTTTAGAAAACCAAATTTGAATGTTAATTTGATCAAAATATGAAATGAATGGACTATAATTAGTATGTTCATGTGTTAAAGTATAAAACTATCTGTGCGAAGAGAAGTTTATCATCTTAGAGATTAATTAGAGTTTTAGATCTAGGGCCAACGATGGAAAGAAACATTAGTACGGTATTGTCTAATGAAAGAATGTTCGTCAGGAAATCGGAAGTCACAGATATTAGGAACTAATTTATGTAAAAAATGGTTTTGAAACACAAATTTGAAGGTTAATTTTATTATACAATGAAATCAATGGACCTTCAGGACAGAAGACTCAAAAGTAAAGTAGCGATTATACATAAAACACTGAACCATAATCTTCAAATACAAAATCTAATAAAATACTCTGAAAGACACAAAAATAAAGGCACATTCCTCGTCCCATATGCTAGGACAAATTTGTACAAATACTCCTTCTTCCCTAGTGCTATTAGAGCATGGAATGGGTTGCCTGAGCTAGCCAGAAAAACCAGTGACTTGGCAGAATTTAAGTCATTGACTAAATGCATGACGCGTAGGACGTAATCATCTTCTTTTTTGAAGTAACGTCTGTATTATATAAGATAAGATAAGAAAAACTATCTGAGCAAAGTGTATTTCTTAAAATTAGATCTAAATCCTTTCGATCTTCTCTCATGTCAACATTGTAAACATGGCCTAGATCCATAAATACTATAGCTTTAATAAGAGTCGGACAACTTTATTATTTATATTTTTTGAGGGTTTTAAGTTTGTTTTAGGGCTACAATACATACACTACGGCCTAAGGTAGGGCAATATCCGCATTTAGCGTAAGTATTTACACTCCTGGACAATTTTCTGAGTTGTCAAGGCGCAGGATCAATACCAAAATCATTATCAAAAGGGGAAATAACCTAGTTTTTTTAAATACCGACTTTAATCACAAATAGAAAGAGAGAGAAAATAAACTAATAGAAATAATAGAGCTGTATAGCTCACAGACCTATATAAAATACTGTTACGTCTTCACATTAGATGAGACTCTTTAGACATGTACACGACAAATCACCGTTTATAAATACTTTCATCTTTATTAACACTGAAAACACTTTCTTGTTCATATTCCTCCATTTTTGTTCTCCTCTCACTTTCAACACGCATTCGCACCATTTCACATTTACACTAAGATGCGCACGTAACACCCCCCCCCCCCCCCCCTGTTTAACAAGTTCGATGTACACCGAACGTCCAAAATACGAATCACTGGATATATTATCAGACTATTCCAAGTTTTAAAAAATCTGTAACATATAAAACCATAATGTAATAACCAAAAAAAAAATTATACACAATGTCTTGTTAATACCACTACAATTCGAACACAAAATGACAATTATATTAATCACAATAATAACTGTTATTATAAGCAATTGCAACAACTTCTGTTCACATATATCTATAAGTCATCATATTTCTATTCATGATTTGCTAAATAAAATTGTATCACATTTCATTAATACAACTCCCCACTCATAATGTTATGCCTGTACAAAACACCCTCATTCCAGCCGCAATCAAATAGTAAACAAAGCAAATCCATCTTGCTCCATGCATATTGTACCCCCAACATCATGACTCAGCATATAACTAACTTATAACACTCCTAATATCATAGATTTAACCCAATGCTATTTACTTCTTAGTATCATCCGGCCTATATAATAATTCCAGTCTTAACGTTTCTTTTTATGTATTTTTACCACACCATTTCGATAATTTTCTTACAAATGTAATGTTAATAGAATAATTATAATCAAACAGAACCACGCAAAATTAAATACATTGTGCGAAATCTACTTTCCACTACTTATATTCTTTTACATTCTCTATATAGCCTTTACTAAACTTCTATAATGTAGTATCCTTAACCTACATGCATACGTAACAACAATATCCAATTCATTACACATATATTTATTCATTGTAGAATCTAATCCTATCTATATAATTTTAACATTATTGACATGCCATCCTTTCCGCTTCCCTCCTTTGCAATGATGTCCCATTGTGATCCCACTACAGAATGATCTAGCCTGTTAATATCCATATCTTTTCTCGTATACGCCTCTCCACTATTGTACCTTAATTCCGATTAACTGTTGACACCGTCTTCTAGTATGCCCCCTTCTCCCACAATTAAAGCATAAGATGTATGGACTTGTACGTGTGTATGTGGGTTTAAATTGCGTTCCCTGTACCACTGACTGCCTTACTTTGGACCCATTCCAATTGCATTGCTTTTTACCTTATCTGGTAATTCTTTCTTCTCGTGCTCTCTGCTACCCATGTCGTCTTATGTCTTCTTCCACCTCCCCATTTCTACATCGAGTAGACTTTATCCCATAATATTTCTTCCAATTCTCAATCTCCCCTACTGAACATATTTTCACCCCATGAATGTTCCCAATAATTAAATCTATCTCACCCTGATCTACAACACAAGCTTCTACTGTCCCCTTAAAATACGGTGTGTCTATAATAACTTTAGCAATCGGTAATTGTACAATATTCCCATTAAACATAACACACTTCCTAGATTCGCCTGTATATTCATGGTCTTCCACTAATTTCTTATTCACTCCAATAATAGTGCTCCCTGTATCCCTGATGGTCTTGGCTGCCTTGTTCCCTACGAATGTCTGAAAAACCTCCAATGTTCCAGTATCAGATGACAATGATAAGCCTTGCTCTATTCCACCTTTCTCCCAGTCCTTTCTTTCCTGTCTGTTTCCTTGATATCTTCCATTGCGGCTATCATATTGTCTTTCAACTGTACCACGTCTATAATGTCTATCCTGTGTCTCCCTTGTTCTGTAAGAGTTATTCTGTGTCTCACATGTTCTGTTAAAGGCAACTATTTCCTCTATGTCGCTGCCCCTGGATAGTTTCTTATCGGGATGTGCCACCTTATAGGCCCTTATCTGCCTTACTATGTCTTTTATGGATTTTGGTTTCCTCTCCAACAGAAATATTTTTAATTCCTCCTGACACTCGTACATCACTTTGTCCAGCATGAGAAATGTCTTAAGACTGTCAAAGGTTTTTTCTACCTCAGCGGTCTCTATCCAGTTATCGAAATGGCTGCTCATTCTGTCCAAGAAGGTCTGCGGGTCATCCTCTGGTTCTATCTCACAATTAACAAACTGTTGGCGATAGAAAGCTTCTGTTTTCCCGAAAGTTCGAAGTAGTTGTTCTTTCACAATGCTGTAGTTACTCTGGTTCATACATATTTTTGACGGCACCTCCGCTGTAAATGATCTAGACAATAAGAATGTCCATTTGTCTTCAGGGTACTCCAGTTCTCTAATTTCTATTTCGAACTTCTTCAAAAAAATGTCAATGTCCATTTTGTCTTCGTTGAATATCAAACCTTTATATTTGGCCAGTTTGTTCCCTGTAGTGTCATTCTTTCTTTTATCACTCTCTTTTTCTTGGTTTGTTTTTAACTTTTTCTCTGCTGTCTCTTTTGCAAACGCTAATCTTTCTCTTTCAATGGCAACTAATTCATTTTTCTTTTCCCTTTCAATTGCTACTATCTCCTTATCTAATCTCTCCTTTTCTTTGTCTCTTTCCATCGCTAATCTCTCCTTTTCTTTTGTCTCTTTCCATCGCTAATCTCTCCCTCTCCATTAACCTTTCTTGCACGTATTTTCTTAGTTCTTCCCTCTTCCTTCAACGCTGCTACCTCAGCCTTGTCCGCCATAGTCTATTGCTAATAATATCGACTCGAATGTTCTCCTATCTCTACTGTCTGTTGACAGGAGATCCACTGTGTATAGAGGGATATGTGGGTTTTACCTTTTACGTTGGGCGCCACTTGTTACGTCTTCACATTAGATGAGACTCTTTAGACATGTACACGACAAATCACCGTTTATAAATACTTTAATCTTTATTAAACACTGAAAACACTTTCTTGTTCATATTCCTCCATTTTTGTTCTCCTCTCACTTTCAACACGCATTCGCACCATTTCACATTTACACTAAGATGCGCACGTAACAAATACTGACCGTAAATACGGATAGCTATGTAGATTGAATATACAACTAGGACTATACACTATTACTAGCAATAGTTTTGAATAGGGGGAGGAGAGAACATTATATTATTATATAATTAATAAATATATTCATATTAATTACATCTAGATTACAATAATTGCAGAAAAAATAGTGGATCTAGATGTGGCATTTGTATTTGATATAGACCAGGTACAGATTTTTGGATTAAAATTTAATTTAATGTGCTATCAACATGTAATATTTCTAAGTTAAAGTTGAGATTAATCAAATGAATACATGTTTTTCAATTACTTATAGTTTCAAACTGGAATAACCATCTTCTGAGTAGAACACAAAATATAGAGCACAAATGTGAATTAGGAGAAGTAATTTAATTTAGTACTGTTAAACATAATGTAGTCTCAATGTAGAAGGCACCCAAAGCCACATGTTTGTATCATCAAAGATTGCATAACCATGCTTGACACAACACTCAAGCTTTGCCTATTATACAAACATGAAAAATTTATTTTTATTAAATGTTCAATGTTAAATGCATGTGGAAAAAAGATTTTTTCCCTCATGAAAGAATGGTGCACTGCCTGTGATTCTCTTGCTTTTCTTTCCACGCTTACAATTAAAATCCTAAGAAAAATTATCAAACTTATTAAAGATGAACAATACAAAATTGATGATGTCAATTTAAAGTAAAAAAATAATTTCTAGATTACTAGTTGTAAATCAGATAATCAATGAGAAATTGAAACTAATTTGAACATTTTCAACTACAACTACAAAAGTTTTAAATAAATTTTTAGATGTAGATTGTTACATACAACCTATGTCATTTCCAGCCGATTTCTTGTTTTGATTCATGCAAAACATAGACTATCCTGTAAATATTATTAAGCTCATAAATTACTCATGTATTTAGCCAGTCAGCCAAGACTGTTGCCCAGGGTGTGGCATTCGAGGAGCCATACATGAGCTAGGTAGTTGAGAAATGTAGGTGAATGACTATTCTTAAGTTGAAAGAATATGGCTGTCACTCACCTTTCTCACTTAACCTACACCCCAGGTTAGTAGTTAGTAAAAACAAGTCTGCGTCGATTTGCAGTGGCATTTTATCCTGTACGGTAGAAATCACTTTCTGCGAGTCACATTTGCTTTTAATTTCACTCAAAGCTCACAACCAAAACCAAGACTCAATCATAACCCAACATTCAATTCTAACCTCTGACTTTCAGACAAGGCAAAATCTAAACAATCCATTTACCATTTCTCGTGGTCAGTCAGAATTAGTAAGGTTAATAACATGCAAAAAAAAACATGCACAATAATAATTTCTTTTAGCAGAGAATTCTGAAAAGAAAATCAAATTTTTTTATCTGGTGTAAGAGAATATTCAAAAATATTTTCTATTATATCTAGAAAGCTGAAAAATAGATGAATTGTCATAATCGCAATTATGTGAATCGACAGTTCCACATATCTGAAAAAAAAAATACACAAATATTTGAAATAAATAAATAAGTTATGGCTTTTATATAGCACTACTTTTATGCTTAAAACCTGCTCAGAGCGCTATGGTCCAATCTCATTTGTAGACCAGTTAAAGGGGGGGGGGGGGGGGCGGGGTATCTGGGAGAAGGTTTTCTGTGATGCCTTTTAGACGCTCAGTAAACAATTCTGCTTGAATCAGGAGTCGGGTGTCGAACCTCGAGTCGCCTTCATAGGTAGCCAAGCCAAGCAAAGTTCAAGCGTACTTAGCCTCGTGACCATGCTTCCGCACACTATAACGAAGTGAAACTATGCTAAACAAATGAAATAAATCCAGAAGTTGTTGACACTTGTACAGAAGTTGGACGTAACTTTCATTTTAGGCTTGTGTGTTTTAAAGGAGAAATAGTTGTTCATTAACTTTTAGGAAGAACATTTTTACATTTCTAAGAAAAAATATGCAAAGGTAAACAGGAACAAATGTATAATGTATGATCCCTTTCAGTGATTATATGAACACATAACCAATTGTCTCATAAGACTTATGTTTAAGATTAGATATAATTATATAAGAAGTTACATGACACCAATTACCAAAAGACTTGTTCCTTTGACAATATAACCATTGAACAATATGTAACTTATTTTTGTCCATTTCGCATGTAATATTAAAGAGAAACTGGATTATAAAAGTATATCTTGGGTGTTATTGTACAATTGTTTGCTCAAATCATGTACTGTTTTATGTAATGCACAATTGTAAAACAAATTTCCTCATGGATAAAAAAGATTATTATTATTATGAAACTGCATTTTTATACCCACAGAAACAAGATATCACAATCATAATGCATCTCTCTCAGAAAAGCAAACTAAATATTTTCTCACAGGAACACTAGAAGATGGTAAAGATACTACTTAGAATTGATAGTACATTAAGAGGAAAGGGATTGAATAAAACTATAAAATTAGTGTAAGATCAAAAGGACTAAATGACCCAATGCTGGATCTTGTTATAAATAATTACTAGCATTGTCATACAAGAGGAGGTCCAGAAGTTTAGCATCAAATTTTAAAATCAAAGTTAACATGTTTTCTTTGGTGTTAATTGAATGCAACCATTTTGTTGATGTAGTGCAACATTTATCTTAAAACACATATTAGCAAAAGATGTAATAAAAAGCTTTCGATTCAACAATGTGTTGTGTTTGTTTAATCACACATGCCCCAGTAAGTCAACAAAGCACATGATGTACAACACCAAAAAAAATCAAAAATAGTCCATTTTAGCATTTCAAAACTCAATACCACATGAATGTTGTGTGCTTAAATGCAAAAAGAGTTATGTGCATAGCACAGTGTAAATATTAAATCACATTTGCCCCAATAGTCAACAAAGCACATGATATACAACGGTAAATAAAATTGCAAAAAAATATTGTAAAGTTAAGCATTTCAAAGCGCATTATTACCTAATAAATGATGAGTGATTTAATGCAAAAGGAGTTATTTGCACAGCCCAATGTGAATGATTAATGACCAATGCCCCAGTGATCAACAAAGCACATGAATAACATAATACATAATGATAATGAAACTAAAGCAAACATCCTAAACAAATACTTTGCATCAGCATTCTCAGCCCCAGGAGACAAAGACATATTTCTTAATTTGAACCAAGTAGACAACATAGAAGATTTAGTAGTACAAGAAAATGGAATTAAAAAACTATTAGCCAACACCAAACCAAATAAAGCGTCTGGACCTGATGGTATTCCAGCTAGATTACTCAAAGAACTAAGCAATGAGCTAGCCCCAGTGTTCAAAAACTCTTTCAGGCATCGCTTAACCAGGGCAGAGTACCAAAGGACTGGAAAGAAGCTAATGTCACCCACCTATTTAAAAAAGGAGAAGAACCAAGTACTAATTAATATTGGCTATGCAAAACATCACAGTACATGTCAATATTTTATTGCATTTTATTATAAAGGAAACATCATGCAATAAATTTAATAGCAAATAAACAATTCATTAAATAAGAGAAATAAAATAAGATAAAAAAAAAGAGTTTATATTTGATAAGTGTTTCTAACATTTAATATTTTATATGTGTTTCAACCATCTAAAATTCAATATATGCTTAGTGGCCTGATAACATTGAATTACAAAAGAAACAATGCAATAAATCGGAGATAAGATCAAAGTAGAAGTTGTTAGTGGCATTCCTATTTATTGTAAGAACTTTACTAATTAGCATTTAGTATACCTTAAAAAGTATAAAGATAACATTTGATAACTAAGAAAATATTTACAAATGATAGAAAGTAAAGTGAACTAAGAAGTTGATATAGGCTTTGCAAACAATTGTAGTACATAAATATAAGTATATATAAGTAGTATTTCATACACACTTCAAGCACCTTATATTTGATATGTTAGAATTTCAACCATCTAATATTTGATATGTTTAGTGGCCTGAAAATAGCAATCAATTACAAAAGAAATAATGCAATAAAAAGATAAAAGTAGGAGTTGTTAGTTGCTTTCCTATTTTAGGAACATTTTTAATTAACATTTGGTATACATTAAAAAGTATGATAGCATACACATAAAAATGAATATGAACAATCCATTGTAGGTGCTTCAAAAATCCAATATAAAACTTTTTGGTATAAATGTTAAAAGGCGTTGATAAAAAGCAATTAATTACAAAGAAAAAAATGCAATAACAAGGAGATAAATGAAAACCCAAGACAAGTAAGAGTTGAGGTGCTTTGAGAACACAGACAAAATTAAAAAAAACAAAAATGTATTGCAATAGAGAAATGTTTAAGATCCTAAGAGGATCAAATTGAATGTTAGTTTATGTACATACATCATTTCATTGTTTTTTAATAAAATGTTGAATTTCATTGACACACACACATGTGCCAATGCCCAAGTGTGCATCTAAAAGTCTAAAGGTTAAAGTTGTGAAATTGCATTCTAAGTTACAAAATTACATTTAGGCTAATTTTAAATTTACATTTGTAATTGTATACTTACATTACTGTCAATACTCCTAACTAAGCTTGCTGAGCACATTGATGATTGATCGTTTCATGTTCTAGTCTAGATAGATCTCTAGGACTCTAAGTGATCTAATCATCTATAGATAAGATCTAGTACAATTTCTTGTGTCTGTCAGTGTAGTGTTCCAATTCAGACACACTATTAGAGCATGGAATGGGTTGCCTGAGCTAGCCAGAAAAACCAGTGACTTGGCAGAATTTAAGTCATTGGTTAATATGCATGACGCGTAGGACGTTATTGTCGTAATCATCTTCTTTTTTGAAGTAACGTCTGTATTATATAAGATAAGATCTTAGCAGCTTCGAGGACCTTGGCCTTGACATGTGACAAATGATCCTATTATTTCCTATGATTACTAGAACTAGAAAAAACAAACTAAGAATACGAACCTAAAGAATGTAACTGTAAAAGTGTAAATTGTAAAGACTAAATGTCTAAAGTATAAAGTGACTAAGTCTAAAGAACTGTTTTTTATGCTGCATCTATTTAAAATATACTAGAAACCTGTTTCTGCGTATCTAGTCAGGTAAACTAATTCCAATGTTTATAACTAGATTCTAGATCTGCATTTTCTATTTGTGTACAAAAATGAAAGAATAGATCTAGATTCGAGTAGATCTACTACATCTAGAGGATGGTTGCCTGGTCGTGCGGTTTGCACGCTGGACTGCCGTTCAGATTTATCGATGGTCCCGGGTTCAAACCCTGCCCGCTCCCATCCCCCGTCGTCCTGCGGGAGGTTTGGACTAGGAAGTAATTATCTTTAACTCTGAAGGAACATCCGAAACATGTAAAACATTTTACAACAAACAAAACAAACAAACCTCGACTACTTTCAAAATTCGCTTTGCACGGACTTATCAATGATTTAGACAAGAGTTATGGAACTTTCATTTCTTTCCTACGTTATTGTTTCACTTCGCAAATTTTCTTCGTGACTTAGCTTAGGCCTAATCTTTAATAGATAGAGAAGGACATATTGATCTAGATATTGAATGAAAGTCTATTAGTTGAATCTTAATTTAAAAGTCTAATCCATTCGATAAAAATGTCTACTAGTCTACTTAACTTTATTATAAATTCTAGCTTAAGAGGGAGATTTATTCAATTAATCACTTATGAATGAATAATAATAAATAAGTAGGCTTACCTCATTGATAACGATAATGTCTACATCCTTAATAAGCATAGGATTAGCTTTACATCTATCGGAAATTTTTTCTTTATCTTGACTTCTAATATTTTACGACACAATTTTATTGTTAAAAAAAAAATGTCTCGATGTAAAAAGCTGTAGCGATGTGGGACCGTGAAAATGTAACAAGTTCGAGATCACGTGACCTGTTGTAAGATCTGCTCAAGTTGGCTATTTATATTGACATTATAATCAAAAAGATGTCTAGTAGTGTCAGTGTATCAGTACACATCAACATAGGCCTACACACTTACACACATTGGCGTATTTAATAAAATAAAAAAGAAAGAAAGAAATTAAAAAACTAAAAAAAATGTGAAAGATGAAATAAAGAATGAACAACCGACTGTCGCTGATGTCAGTCTGTCGCACACATTAGACAACACAATACCGTAGGCCAATGGCGAAACAAGCTATGTGCGGGTGTTGCGGGCCGCACGGGCCTTCAGATGGTGGGAGCATCAAAGTAAGGACACACTTTCTTAGTAAAACTACACATTGTAATTGTTTGAAATCTCTGAAAGTAACGCACTTTTACAATTTTTTAGCGGCCCCCGAAAGTGGAAAAGACGCTATTAGTCTTGTGTGAAATGTCTGTCCGTCCGTCCCGTTTAGATCTCGTAAACTAGAAAAGATAGCGAAAATCCGACCTCACAATATTTTAGACCATTCAAAGTTCAGATGCAACGGCTACTTTTTCTTTTCTGAAAGCGAAAAATCTAATTTTTTAAATCAATTATGCAAGCAGTTTTTTAAAGAGAAAAAGCTATTTAGTATGCATTATAAGTTAGACCTAATTTTAAACGAATAGTAATCTTGTAAACTGCATTTTCTTAAACAATTTTTATTGTGCGGACATTTTTTTTTTAATTTTTTTGTTTGAGGATTCAGTTTAGTGGAGAAAGGAAAGGGAATAGTTATTCTACAGACATCTGATAGATTTAAAGTAACATATACACATTGTAATAATAGTGGGAGGGTGGCTCATAGTCAAGGTAGTAGCACACAAAGAAGCATACACACTTATTAATATATACGCTCCGACCCAAAGTAGAGAGAAACCACACTTTTTCGAAACTCTAAGCGAAGCAGACACATAGGGGAAAGACTAATTTTGGGGGGAGACCCTAACTACATAGAAACACATTTAGACAAGCAATACACAAACACACAGGGTCCACTCCCTCGGTCAACTGGGGAAACTTATGATTTCTTAAAAGAAATCAAAGGAACCTTCCGCTTGGTCGACGCATATAGAGCGGTACGGCCAGAGGGAAGGGAAACTACTATGAAACATAGCTCATACCCGGTGGAGACAAGAATAGACAGATTCTACACACCAGTAACTTGTAAATTATTTGGAGTTACACACATCCAAGAGACGTTAGACTACACGGATCACAGAGGAGTTTGAAAGTTCTGGATGGCGTCTCATAAATAAAAAAAAAGCCAGTCTTCTCCAGCCATTGAATAGGTGGTCTATAACGCAGGGCAGCTTCACCTGAAATATATTTGCAGGCTATCCTAAATTAAGCTGCTCCTCGCAAGCAAACCGACAGAGGGGGAAAAAGTGGAAAATGTATGATCGCGACATCATCACCAATGATGGAGAAAATAAAATTAAAGCATTGCGCTAAATCTAGGGAGAAATCTAATGTAAAAAAAAAAATAAACTATTTGATACTGACATGACTGACGATAGACAACAGTAGTGATGAAGGTATTGATGTCAGAATGGATGCTGTCGAAAGTGCGAATGTTAACAACTACGTTATTTCTCCCCACAGGTGGTCCATTTTTCCTCTTATTGGATTGCAATTTTTATATATTTTTTCTTTAATTAGTCTTATGGTTTTAGAACCCATTGGCATTCTCTTCCTCTTTCGAAGATGACCACTTTTGTCATCCAGGAGGCTGAGGGCTTTGCACTGAGGTTTTATGCCTCCTCATGTGGCTGGTGGGACCTATGTGAGCCCAGAATGCTTGGCTGCACACTGGGCAGGTTATGGTTTTAGAACCCATTGGCATTCTCTTCCCTTTTCGATGATGACCACTTTTGTCATCCAGGAGGCTGAGGGCTTTGCACTGAGGTTTTATGCCTCCTCATGTGGCTGGTGGGACCTATGTGAGCCCAGAATGCTTGGCTGCACACTGGGCAGGTTATTCCAGCTGGAGCTAGTGTCATTGGCCTTGCTTTTCTTCTCTGGGGTTTTTCTTCTGCCAGCGTTGTTCTCTTTTCCTCAGCAATCTGTGCGCCAGTTTTCACGGCGCGACGCCATGATGCTCTGTCACGTGCCTCTGTCTCCCAGGTGGCTGGGCCTATGCTGAAGGCCTTTAGAGAAGCTTTGAGGGTGTCCCTGAAGCGTTTTTTTTTGGGGGGGGGGGTGGATGACTGACTTGGGCTGGAATTTTGATTTAAGTGAGGAGGATTAGCGGAACACGTCGACCTCACTCTCTCGCCCTAAAGCCAATCCTTTTCTGGAAGCAAGATTTGGTCAAGACATCCGGGGACGAGATTGGGTGCAGTGGATGACCAGAGACTTTCTGTGTGTCTTATCCTGCTCTTGAGTGCTCCTTTCTGTTCGATCGGTCTAGTTTTGTGACGTTTCGCATAGGCCGCCAAGTCCAGACTTCAAATGCTAGGTTTGACAGAACCTCATGCAGTGTACTGAGAGTCACGCCAAGTCCAGGCTTCACATGCTAGGTTTGACAGAACCTCAGTTTACTGAGTGTCACAGACACGTCAGATATCCTCTACCTGGTTTAGCCGGCCTGTCAAAGCCGTTTCCGTGTGGCCGCTGCGCACGCTACAGCTTCTGGAAGCCACAGGTGAGAGTTGGATACCAAGAGTGTCGAGCCAAGCTACTTTCAAGAAGAGGGTACGACTGCCTTTCCACTAGAGGTGCTACCCCTCCTAGATACCCCATACACCCCAATATTTATATAAATCTGTAGAGTTTGTGGTTTTGGTTTTAGGCACATCGGCACAATTTTAGGCCGAACTGTAGTTCATTTCTAACTGAATACTTTTAACTTTAATAGTATAATCTCTATAAGATTCATAAAAGCAGAACCAAACACAAGAATAAATTTTAAAGGCATCAACACTTTGACTTAACATATTTTTTTATGAACATTTTTGCCTGATGTAGAAAACAATACAACAAACAGAATCTATTTACACTGAATTTGTGTATATTATCTTCATATTTAGGCTAATTGGAAATAAAATAATAATAATTCAAAATCACAAAATATATACAATTTACACACACACTCACAGAAGTAGATATAAGCCTATACAAATATCTCAACATTTATGAAAACATAGTTTTGATTTACATAATAATAATAATAATAATAATCTTTATTGTCCATATGATACAATTATTGTCATTAATCTTTTTTTTTAAACACATTTAGTGTTGAAGTAAAGTTTCTGTGTGGCCAGTACAATGACTAATCACTGTAGTGCTACAGATGTCCAGGAAAATTTAAGCAGTGCTCAGAGTTTCTGACATTTCACTATTTGTTCAGACTTAGCTATGAACCCAGAAACATGAGTTGATAACACAGAATAGAAAAGAAAAAGAATCTACACTAGATGTATATTCAGTCATTAAAAATACAAGCTATTAAATGATGATGTTATGTTATTAAACAAAACAAAAAATACACTAGCCAACATACAATATTTAAGAAAGAACAAACACATATTTAATTATATTATCAATGGACACACATTCTTTACTAAGATCTTGGGGTCCATCAAATGAATTCATCATTTTTTTTTTGGGGGGGGGGGTGATCATAGGAGATATTTGAAGATTTTTTTTTTCAAGTGACTTAAAAGTTGAAACAGTTGAATTTTCAGTGACAAAAACTTGTGAACAAATGTTTCTTCTTTATATTCTGTGCAGTGTTACAAATGAAACAAAAATAATTAAGCAGCTTACTAGATCTAGGTGTGGTGGCAGAGCGGTAAAGCGCTTGTCTTCCGAACCGAGGTCCGGGGTTTGAATCCTGGTGAAGACTGGGATTTTAATTTCGGGATCTTTGGGCACCTCCGAGTCCACCCAGCTCTAATGGGTACATAAGATAAGTAGATTAGTTGGGTAAAAGTAAAGGCGGTTGGTTGTGCTGGCCACATGACACTCTCGTTAACCATAGGCCACAGAAACAGATGACCTTTATTATCATCTGCCCTATAGACCACAAGGTCTGAAAGTCGAACTTGACTTTTTTTAAAAATCTAGATTTCAAATTAACTTTGCTTGGTCTAATGTAACATTCATTCTATTGAATGTAGTAGACCAATTATTTGTCACACAATATAGTTACATCTATAATATACACTAAATCTTGAACAGAGGTCAACATACACAACATAATGCAGTAATGTAATAATGAAATATCAAGAAAAAGTCTCTTTACAATAGGTCCAAGTTATTTTTGTAACAGTTTTTCCCTTTAAGTAATGGTAAAGAAGAAAAACCCTTGAAATTCACTACCATTTATTTGAACAATCACCCACACCTAATACATGTAGCTAAATATAAATGACAGAAAAAAACAAAAGGAATTTCTCAAAATAAGTTGAACATAAAATTGGTATAAAATACTCGGGATATAGTTTGTGCATTGTAAAACTTTTTGTTTAACCATCACAGAATTTAAAAAAAAAAAAAAGAATAAATTACTCTATTTGAGCTCATAATTTAAAAAAAAACATTATCATGAAACTTGTAAAAATGAGAGGGCGCTGTGGCTGAGTTGTTAGGCGGCTGGCTTCTGAACCTGGGGTTCTGAGTTCAAATCTCAGTGAAAACTGGGATTTTGAATTTTGGGATTTTTAGGGCACCCCTGAGTCCACCCAACTCTAATGGGTACCTGACTTTAGTTGGGGAAAGTAAAAAAATCATTATGCTGGTCACATGAAAACCTGCTCGTTAACAGTTGGCCATAAACATCATCTGCCCCATAGATCCCAAGGTTTGAAAGGGAAACTTTACTTGAATATATTGAACTTAATTAGAAACTTAATATAAAGTAAGCAAGCATTGCATTAGAACACATTCAGTGAGATCACTAACACACACACTAATTATTTATTAATTTATTTTTGCTCTTAAACCTGGCAATAGATTTTTTGAAATGTCTATACAAAATATTTATTGCTATTAGAGCATGGAATGTGTTGACTGAGTCAGCCAGGAAAACCAATGACTTGGCCCAATTTAAGTCAATGATTAACATGCATGACAAGACGCATAAGAGATAATCATCTTTTTTTTTTTTTCAGTAGCATCTGTATTTCATAAGACATGGAAGCACATCACATGTCAATTAAAAGTCAGTTATAAGATATGCCTTAAATAGTGCAGATAACCCTAACCTACATAGACAAAACAATGAACTAAGACTTTCTACTTAGCTTAGGCAAATACACACTTATATGCAGTTACTCATTCAGAAATATTAATAACTGCTATATGGCTCACATTAGATTGAAGTTTGTAACAATGGCTTACATAAGATTGAAGTTTGTACCAATGGCTCACATTAGATTAAAGTTTGTAACAATGGCTCACATAAGATTGAAGTTTGTAACAATGGCTCACATAAGATTGAAGTTTGTAACAATGGCTCACATAAGATTGAAGTCTGAAACAATGGCTCACATAAGATTGAAGTTTGTAATGATAACTAATATTAGATTGAAGTTTGAAACATTCACTCCAAAAAAAAAAAGAAAATAAAAGATGTCATGAGGAAAAAGATTAAATCTGTGCATTGATAAACTAGCTGGTCTGTTTTTATACTTGGCCAAATGAAAAGGCTATATAATAATATTAATCAAAACAGTAAGTTTCACTAGAACCTCCAGTATAAAATAGAGCTATGTTACATATATATATTTTAACAGTAATATATATATTTTAAAACTAAGTTAACAAGTTAGATAATTCTAAATGGAGCCAAAAGTGATCTATCCCTGGTAAGATCTATCTAACAAGTTATATCAAGCAACTATTGATGTCGTAACACAAAAACAAAATATTAATTTTATTGAAACATGTTTATTATCTAGTATATTCAGAGTTCCAGGTCGCTGCATTTTCAAATCCATTTTTACTGCTTCTGTAGTCATTGAAAGCCTGTCTAATTTCTTCTTGTGTTGTCATCACAAATGGACCTGAACATGTAAAAAGTTTATAGCATAATATGATGGAACTTCTGATTTCTTGCATAGCATTAAAGAATTTAAGAATTTAAAGAATCTAAATTTTCAAGCCCTCATAGTTACCCCTTTGGAAGATGTATACATTTTTTTTTTTATATCAATCTTATATTTTAATTGTGTGGTGATTAAATGTGTCTGCATAATGTTAGACCCAGAACCCAGAACAGCTTGAAGAAGATTGAGTCATTAACCTATAAGTCTTGAGAACCAACCAACAAGAAATCATGCATTTGTTTTACAAAAGGAAGATAGCTCTCTTTTGCTACTCATCAGCTGATTATAATACAACTGCTCTTGTGATTCATATTGCACCATGGGCATGGTGAAGAGCAGTTCAGTTGAGGCTATCTAACTAAATCCTGTAAAGGCTTGGATTTCTTTTTTTAATTCATCCCATAGTGCAAATAGCTTTTATAATAACCAACATTTTATAGATGGAAATCAAAGGTTGGTGGTCTTTGTATCTGCCATATCATTCCATCATTGACAATTTAAATCCACTATCCATGAACATGTTCTTCCTTTGATGTATTCTACTAAAGCAGTTCATAGTTCTGTATTATGCAGCCTGTAACTTTCAATGTGTGTAAAGGGAGGGGAGAGAATGCAATTCTTCTTACCATGTTGTACAACAGGCTCTCTGATTGGCTGTCCAGAAATGACTACAAAGTGACATGGTTGCCCACTCTGTAATACAATAAGAGTATTTTAACTAAGTGTATGGATATGCTGGAAAACATTAATAATAACCAAAAGCTCTAAAGTAAGGTTTTCTTTAGATCACTGAGTAGCTTCTATACCACGTATATACACTGGACACAATCAATAGAATGATCCAATGGTCAAACAGAGCTCTTCATTAACACATGCAGCCCTTAAGGAGGTATGGATTAGGAAATTATGACTAAATATGTATAAAAATTATAGAAAACTACACTGAACAGATGTGAAAAAAATGTAACCTATAATAATAGAACATGCCATATATATTCAGAATTTGTTCAGCCCTAAAAGCTTCTAACTCTATTTATGAAAACTACAGTGAATGAGAACTATGAGTGCTGCAAAGTCAGGACTTTGACACCTTCATAGTGAATAATGATCTCATTACTATTTATTTTCTAATAGAATTAGTTTAATAATTAATGGCACATCTGCATTATTAAGGCCATCTTGTGACCATTTAGTTATTTTCTTTCTCTATTACTTAAAATCAGACATTAGTCTATCTTTGAGATTTTATCTTATCATATTAAATACAAATGTTACTTCAAAAAAGATGATGATAACATCCTACGCGTCATGCATCTAGTCATGCAAGTTAACCAATGACTTAAATTCTGCCAACTCATTGGTTTTCCTGGCTGGCTCAGGCAACCCATTCCATGCTCTAATAGCACTAGGGAAGAAGGAGCATTTATAAAAATTTGTCCTAGTAAATGGAACAAGAAATGTGCCTTTATCTTTATGTCTTTCTGAGTATTTTATTAAGTTTTGTTTTTGTATTTGAAGATTATGGTTCAGTGTTTTATGTATAATTGTTACTTTACTTTTAAGTCTTCTACCCTGAGAGCTTTCTAAATTTAGTGATTTTACTAAAGGTTTACTCTAGTGAAATATGAATATTTGTTTGTTATGAATCTCACTGCTCTATTTTGTTTCTGTTCCAGTTTCTTAATGTTTTCTTGAGTTTTCAAAGCAAACTATATATCTTTTCAGGGACTACAGATTTTCAGTAGAATTGAAATATATTTTTAGAATATCCTCAAAGTAAGGGAATAGTTTAAGTAAATATTTCCCAATAGTGCTGCAACTTAATGTAATGTAAATGTATCATCACTAAAAATTGTATGCATTTTCTTCATTTGTAACTGTTACAGGGACCTTACGTTTTTCAACCAATGTTAAAAGTTATTCTTATTTTTAAGTGAATAGCAATAAAAGAGTTGTTGAATCTTTAATAAACTCGTAACACACAATTAAGTAATGAGCTGATCATTACTCATGAGATAAAGAAAAATTCGGTTCAGTTCAAGAAGACTTACCTTGTTATGTACATGGACAGAGTCACCATCAGTGTTGAATGTAACAGTGTGATGAGCCTTACATAGTTGACTTTTCTCTTCAGGACCTACGTGTCAATTAAAAAACAAAACAATTATTCAAAGAAAGATCAGTGGTGACAGAAATCTAATGATTAACATTATCTCTGGACCAGTAGTAGTAACATAACTAAAATAGACTAAAGATATCCCCTTGTGTACCGTATCACTGGCAACATCCTTCATGACAAAATAAATTCATTCAAAACAAGAAACTTTGTCAAAATTCATCTTATTTATATAGATAGCAAGAATAAAACAATGAAAATTAAGAAAGTATTTTCTTAAAATTTAGAACAATTTTTTTAAATGCTTGGGCTCATACTCTCTAGAGCTTCTAAAAATCAATACTGTAGACTTAAATCATTGAGAGTCTAATCAAATGTCTGATTAAAGTATTAAATAATTATGCACAACTCATGACTATTTATTGACAAAAATATCTTATTTCTAACTGTGACAAACACATCCAGACATTCTTTTATGGTTCATCATTGGTAGTAAGAATGCCATAAGTAATAAAATATTTCAAAACTGAATTTATATATTTTTTTAGTATAAATCTGTTGATCTAATAATATAAGGTAAGCAAATATTCTATTTATATGTGAAATTTACTTTTCATGCCATTTTCAAACTCAAAAAATCCATTGTACAAATGTTAAAATAATGAACGGTCCAATGCAAGTGTACTGATAAATCTTATCTACTTACCAAACCAAGCTTCTCCAGACAAAATATAAACAAATGTGTTCCAGTCTTTAGGTACAGGCTGATCCAACTGGGACCCAGGTGACATTTTAAAATCAAGATAATAGGCAGGTGTCCTTGTGTAAACTGGTGACTGAACAAAAGAAAAAAAAAAGTTGCATTCATGTGGTACATTTTATGAACATCTATGATAATGTAAAATTATATGACTAATACTTTTTAACCAGATTATTGTTGACAGCCTACTAGAAAAACAAAAAGTGCACAGTGCTAATATCTAGCTATAAGTAACTAAGCTAAACAAAAAAAATAATTATTTAATCTGATTTTTACATTTTTTAAAAATAATAATAAGGTTCTCAACTCAAAATAAATTTTGGTTAAGAAATCTAACAAAACTTATTCATATTAAATGGGTTGCTTCAAGTGGCCAAGAAAGCCAATGACTAAAAACAGTTAAAATTTTAACTAATAAAAATGACTAAAAAAAAATTGAAGAAATGTTTTAGAATATTCAAAGAGACATAACTGGGAAGATTTATAATTTGGACTATTTTTTTTAAAGAAAATAAAAACATCTTTAAAAATATATGGTCAGCTCTATATTTCACTAATTGCCCCAGACTTGCTGTCTCGACAGGTCTGGGAAATTCTCAACCTGTATGGTGACATGTATGCACTACGCAAGACAGCAGGGTTTCTGTCCAGGGCTTTTGCAAGAGAGGATTTGAGCCTCTCAAGCCCTCACTCAAATGGAGTTTGATGATGATGATGATAGTTCACCAACTCTACTCTAGCACAGCATCACAATTGTACCCATTCACACATTTTGTTCAGCCTAAGTAAACTCTTTATTCCTACAAACCCCATTCACAAGTTATCAACACATTTCAGCAAGTGTGTATCATTGATTCAATATTCAATGGGTGGAAAATTATTGTTGGTAATAAAACTAATGAAATAGTCTGAACAAAGTTTGATATTATAAAAACAATTACTCACTTTGATACCAAAAGCTTCTCCAGCAATGACCTTCACCTGAACACCATTCTTCTCTCCCTTGGGAATATCTTTATCCAACAGCTCCTGATAGGCAGGGGCAATCATTTTATCAGTTTTTCTGAGATTGATCCAGAGTTGTAAGCCCTTGGCCAAATCCTTCCCAGGCATCTCACAGTGAACAATACCTCTACCAGCAGTCATCCACTGCAAGTTGTTAAGGAAATAAAATTTAAAAATCTATTCAACTCATTTGTTATACAAGAATCATTTTTGGGGGGAAAAGGCTCAACTATATTTATTTTGGTAAGAAAAGTTAATAAGATATAGATCTATTGTCAAATACAGCTATCTTTAAGCTTATCTGTTACATCCCTTAAAAGAAATTCTATCACACAAGTTTACTTTTGTTTGTTCATGGTTCCATAAGGCTGTTATTGCCGGAAGCAGTAATGGATATAAACACTCCACTACTTATAAATAAAATGCTTACAATTGCATGTGTCTCAAAAAGCTTCTGACAAGTTCTTCTCCTGGCCTTCATCTGTGGCTAGTTATTGAGTCTGGAGAAACTGTTATCACAAACAGGACAAGGTCTAAATGCAAGTAACAGGTGCCTAAACCAGTACTCTTCAGGTAGGAGGAACTCATTAACCTTGTCTGGCCACCCACCAAGAGAAGGAAAACTCAATTAAAATCTCTACTGCATTGCAGCTATTCCAAAACAAGGGAAAGGCATTGGTGGTCAAAAAAAGTTACACCCTAACAGAGTCTGTGACGCAGCTGATACAAACTGTATCAGCGCTTGCCGTTCCTTTCGACACATCAGCTACATGGAGCGGGGGAACTGCTGTGTGGGTGACATCGTTCTGACCATAGCCAATGCCAAGGCATTCATCTCATTATGAGATAATTCATACTTCATGACTGAAAGAGGACAATATTTTGGGAAAACATTCAGTTAAACCATCCTATGGGACAAGAAAGCAAACAGAAAAAGAAGGAGATGTTAACCACGTAATAGCCAGCATCATGGATCCACCTGTATCTTTTTTATTTTGTGTGAAATATTAAGTCAAGCCTATACAACAGTGTTTGGCATCATATCCAAGAAATGCCTTCCTGTCAATAATGGTATAGCCAAAGCTTTTGAATGGTGAGTATTTTGTCTCCCTCCGCAATGACCTCGAAACAACGTCAGAATAGAAAGAGGAACAAGATCGAGATTTAATTATAATGTTGTTATAAGCAAATAAAACATGTCCATCTAGTATACACCGAATAACATTTTGTGAACACATTCTCATGTATGAGTTACAAGCACATATGAACATAAGATGATAATAGATACAGTAAATCATATTCATAACAATTGTAAATACCACACCTGTAAATCTCCAGCTTTGATTGTTCCTTTGTGTCCTAAAAAATCTTCATGGTTTGTCTCCCCTTCTAGCATGTAAGTTACCTAGAGACAAAAGAAATAAAAAAAAAACAAGGACCCTATGAATATTTAAACAAACAATAATTTCATTGTAATAATCTCTACATTGCCTTTTTTAAATGAACTTTTATATCTGTTTTTTTTTTTTTAACTAATGCAGCTCTATTCCAAAATATGGTCTGATTATCTGAGCTCTTAAGTAATACAGTCAAGTACAACAAAAATTATTTTTTCGATGAAAAAAGTATTTATGAGTAAAACGTACAGTTTCAAAGCCACGATGAGGATGGTCAGGGAATCCTGCTGGAGCCTTGACTGAGAATTCATCAAGCATTAGAAAAGGGTCGAAATTGCGTAACTGAGGAAGAAAAATAAATTCAATTAATTATGTATAGGCATCTAAATTTGATTAACTTGAGTTTTAGAATAGATTTATAAAACATAATTATTATTGGTAGTTATTTAGTATTAATTAAAATTGAACCTCTGAGCGACCGATACTTCTTCGAACTCTCGCCCCAGCACCTTCACTTTGTTCAACACTTTCAAATGCCAAGTTGACGGTGCGAGACATTGCTGGTCCTTTGACTAGATCTATAAAGAAATATGAGAGTAAAAACCAAGCTTCATTATGATAGGCAAACTTTAACAACATCTTGACTCTATGTACTATAATATAATCTATACTAGCTCTAAAATTCTAATCTTACATCCAAATCCAGAGCTAGCTATAAGAGCTTCATCTAATGATCTAGATATCTATACTGTAGGCCTACTATACATAGACGTCATAGAAAGTATATACTATAGATGTAGATCTATTATTACTAAATGATGAGTATGATTGTATATCTATAATTACATGCAGTGCTTTTTTTGTGTGATGTACCTGCACCTTTTTCAATGTGGGGAAAATATTTTTACTTTCTTGTATTTTAACATTTATTATTAATTTATTAGTAGTTAAAAGTTAGGGCTTAGGCAATCCATCACTGAGTACCGGCACCTATTTAGTTACAAAAAAAAAAGCACTGATTAGATTCTATATAATAATATATATATGTATCATTATTTTGTATATACGCCTATAATTGGATCTAGTATATAGTATATCTATAGTATTCTATAATCTAAATCATGTATTTGAGTAAGTACTTACACCTGTCTTCTGTGTTGTCTTGACAAGCAGAGAAAAGTGTAGCTAGAACTGTGAAAAATACTTTTGTATTTCCAATTGAAATTCGATTAAATTGAATGCTTTCACATTCACTGTTAATTAATGCCGGTAGCAAGTTGAAGTTGTGTTTTCGGCTTTTTTGAAGTAAATTACAAGCTTTGAAAAGACTACTGGCAAACATCTAGAAATCGAAAAGCTCTATTTATACTCGCCGAAAGTTGTTTGTTTTCCAGTGGAAGGCAAGCATATCATACAGATTTATACAAGTATTCTAAAAAAAAATTGCTTTGTAATTGTTGACAAGCGACTTGATGACATATGCAAATTTAAAAATAGACTTCAAAGGTGCGTAACTCAAAAATTACAAAGATCATTATGGGTTAAATCCCTCTAAAAAAACAACCTCGAAGTTGCGGAGCTGTGAGTGTTTTTTACGTTTCTGATGTTCCTCAGAATTGAAGATAGCTAGCTCAAACCTCTCACATGACTGCTGGCAGGATTCGGACCCGGGACCATCGAGTCGACATCCCAGACCGCATACAAGACCAGGAAGCCATACAAAAGGGGGGAAAAAAACTACAGGATTACCGAAAAAAATATGATGTATATAGGCCTAGATTATCTTCGAGGCAATTTTTTGCTCCGAAAAAACGAATGTCTTCATCAATGCCGTATTTAGACTTTTAAAAGGGCCATAAGCTATTTAAAATATGGGGGCTATTTGAGAGCCCTTTTGAAGTCCTGACATCATATGCCAGTTATTGCTTTTATTAACTACATTTATATTGAAACTTGAAAAGGGTAATGGCCTTCACAAAAATACTGCCCAGGGCATATATATATATTTAGTAATATACTTTTACTACAATCCGCAATGTGATGGTGCCATTTTATATAGAAAGCTGACTATGAAAACATAAGCTAATGGAAATGTGACAGGTTGATTACAAGGGATCCAAATTTGTGTGTATTTTAAATGAAAACAAATATGAATTAAAAAAAAAAAAAAGATATTAACCCTTAAAACCTCTAAACATCAGAATTTTAATTCCATTTTGTATGCACTCATTCTAAAGCAGCTCAGCACTTTAAGGGTTAAGGCATTTTTTTTTCTTATTTCTATTTATAGCTCCAACTAATGGTAATGGTTTGATTATGAAGACAAAGGATGAGTGCAGTGTTTCATATGAATATTAAAAACCAGTTGCGACCTACGTATTTTGTCACATCTAATGCAGACAAAGTTGTTGTCTGCCGGAGGTCTAAGTTTTCTTTTCACAATTCAAGTCTTTGGTAAGGGCTTTTCTGTGGGCCTCTAATGTATGTCTCGTGGCCTTCAAGAGAACTCTATTTTTTTGTAGGTCACATGGAGCCAACTACTGTCCTCTATGCCAGTTAGGGCCAAATGTCACCTGAGTTGATCTTTATAGTATTTCTGGGTGGCACCTCTGTTAAGCAAACTTCCTTTAAGCTTGCCGAAAAAAAAGATCCAACTCCACAGACAGTTAGACAAATCAAAACAGACTTCAAAAGACTTTTTTTTCTGATATGTACTTATTTCAAAATGTTTACCAACTATGAAACAAACAAAATACATACAAGTTAATTTTGGTGGACTTGTTTTTTAATGTATACAATGTATAAAGTAACAAGTATGATGGTTTTTTTTTTATGAAGTAACAAAGTAAAAATATTTTTAATTAAAAATAACAAGTTACACATTTTTTTTAAAAACACAGCAGCAAGTTAGAAAATGTATTTTAACCAAAATAACAAGTTACTAAATGTATCTAATTCACCGCATACAAAAGTTTACACTACTGTCACCATAAGTTTTTTCACTAACAACATCAAAATCAATGATTGTTCTATTTGTGTTGGCTGCTCCATCTTTGTAACCACAAATAGACATTAGCAGATACACAAGCATCTTTGTAACCACATATTGACATTACCAGATACACAAGCATCTTTGTAACCACATATTGACAGACTTCTTTTAGCCTTGTTACAAATTTAATAAAGAATACAAAAAGAAAACAAAACGGTAAAAAAAAATTAATTCTTCAATACAAATGGAATAGTATATAAAAACATGTAAAAATATAGAAAATCACAGAGCATTCATTTAACTGAGATCATTAGTTCCTATTGATATTAAATAGGTATATCAAGAAAAGAAAGGTAATAGCTAACATGGGCTTCAAAATAATAATAATCTTTATTAGTCATAAGGAAATTAATCTTTCAAATTATGCATTACACCAAACAAAACATAATAACTATAGAAAATGAAGTATAGTTCACACCACTTTTTTTCTATTGCATCTCAGAGGCTGATAAGGTTGACCTTCATTAGCCTCCTTCACCATTCTTCAAATCAGCTGCCTAAGATCCTCTTCCAACACATCTAACGCCTGGCAGTAGTGTATTAGTGTATGGTCCTTACCAAAACTCTGGCCGCCTCATAGGACAGGGCATAGTTGAGGGCTTAGTGTTTTCCACTTGTTCAGAAGGCTTTCTTTTATGTCCAAATTTCACACTCCAATTATGAAGGCATCTGTAACAATAATATCCAAAATTCATGTGTTTCCAGTGGGCAAGACATTGTATGTCTGCTTCTAATTCCTGTAATGTCTCTCCGTTCTTCTGTTGTCGATTCTTTAATTGCACCTTAAACCATACCCCAAATAATAAGCTTGCTATTTACATGACACATCGAGTGTATCAGGAGGTATTTAGTAGAGTAAATCAGGAATCAAAAATAAAATGTACATATAGAGTCTACTAAGAGATTCAAAATAAAAAGTAATTGTTGTCACAATTAAACAATGTTTATATTACTTAAAAGTCTGTTGTAAAATATATCTATTTTAAATTGAAATTGTTTTTGTTTTTTTTAAATCTTCAACCATACCTCTGTGTATACAATATAGATATAATTAAAAAAACAACAACTTTCTTTTGCAAAATTAATATTGGTATACAAGTGTGCACATACTTAAGTTTGAGAACAAAAGAAAAAGTTTTCAGAAGATCCAAATTTACTGTTGCACTTGCTATGAGCACAATAAAGGTAAAAACGTATTTTCAAAATCTATTTTAAATTGTAAGATTTAAATGTGACAGATAGACATCACAAAAACAACTTAAAAACCAATATAACTTTCACGATTATAAATCAATAGCCAGATATGACCTGCAGCTGTGGGCCTTAGTTTGGGTTTTACTGATCTATTGGATTGGATTTAGATCTATGTCAAATATTCACATAACATTTTTTCTATTTATTGCCACGAAAATGGACCAGTTTAGCGAACAAATTGATATCAAATATAAAATAATGTGAAAACAGGTTTACCCATTTGTTATGCCTTTCATTCTTTAATAGAGATAAATTTAGGTTGTTATTTTATTATATTTAGGACCTTCTAGTTACGGGAGGGACATTAAACATACATTATGGTCTCCGCCATAATCTAAGGAACATTTATGCCAAGTTTTCACAAGTTTGGTCAATTGGTTTTGATTTTTATTTGGGACATACATACATACACCTTACTTTGTGCTTATTATATTAGATACAGATATTGCTTGAAATATTTATATAAATATATTACAAAAAAAACAACCCACAACCAAAATATATTTGCAAAAAAACTCAATAAAAAATATAAGAAAAACAAGTCAATAATATATGGATTAAGGTATAAAAAAAATAAGCCAATAATATATGGACTTATATATAAATATTTTATAGATTAGAACTTTTATTTCAAGATGTGTTACTGATGCTAACAAAATGCTCTAAAAAACTAATATACAAAGGTAACTTAGTATTCAAATGACTGAACTAAAATAATGTGATGTTCAACTAAATATTTGATTTCAAAATGTCTCTAAACTCATAGACTTAGAACTCAAGCACCTGGGGCAAGTTATAATAATAATAATAATCTTTAGTATCCATATTTGTGAAAGCATATGTGTGTAAATGTGGGCTTGCTTTCGGCTTCATCTATAATATGAATCTGAAAAACTGTTCCTAAGTTAGGTCAGAGGTGCCCATAGTTTATTTCTGCCTGCCACTGAAAAAATACACATTGATATGTGTGTGTTAATATGTCAATTTAAATCCTTAATCATGGGTCCAAAGAGCGTCAATGATGAACAAAGGAAAACTGTGAGAATGACTATTGAAGTAAAAAAAATAATACAATTACTGCAAGTTGTGGTACTTCCTAGATCACTATTACACTGTATCTGGTCCACAAGAACCAGTTATTTCACATTACATTATTTCATATGGGAAAAAATGTTTCAGTATTTGAAAAAAATAAAATCAGTTTTATATATAAAATCAATGATAAACCAGAACATGACAGCAATTGTTATTGTGATATTATGGTTAAGAATTAAGTAATTGTTTGTTGTCATTTTGTGAAAAAAACACTTTAAAGGAAGGGATTTAATTAAATGAGAGCTTCAAAATTGATTTCTACAAATATGAAGACATCTCTTTTCATTCATTATTATGTCTAATAGTCAACGTTTTCTATTTCTCTGTTAATAATATTGCTTTAACAAAAATTTAAGAAAAAAATCTATTAACTCAGGTTTGTTAGTTGGCATAAGATGAGTTCCATGTAGCTGCATTCTCAAATCCATTTTTACTGGTTCTGTAGTCATTAAAGGCTTGTTTGATTTCTTCCTGTGTTGTCATCACAAATGGACCTGTTCATATAATAGGTTTTTGTATAATAATAATAATCTATATCTTTTAGTATCAACAAGCTATCTTATATAAACCTATACAAGATTTAGATTCATGGTCACTTACCATGTTGTACAACAGGTTCATTGATTGGTTCACCAGAAATGATCACAAAGTGACATAGATGCCCACTCTGTAAATGAACAAAACAATGTTTACCTAAGACATGAAATTAAACTATGTCCAGATGAAGTGGTCATAAAGAAATCTCTGTAGATAAAATATGCCAGCTTCCTTTTGAGAAACAAACAGCAAAACTTTTTTAAAAATATAATATTCTTAGTTTTGCCTCCATTCAGTAATTAACTCAATGAACTTTCTATACTAAAGTGTTAAGTTGAAAATATAAAGATAGAATGGAATGAAAGAAAAAAAAACATTTAACATATTAACATAGACTTTTAAGAAATTTTTTAAAAGGCAGATAACTCCTCTTTGACTTCTGCAGAAGATATGTCATAAAAAGCAACTCATTAGTTCAACCCTTTATTAATATGAAATGGATTCAATGCTCAAGAGCACAAACAATGATGTTTAAGTAGTTGAAACACAATTTATAAAAAGAAAAAAGAATAATGGCTTCTTTGAATAAAAGGATTTCATATGATAAAGTTGTATTTATAAAAAGCAGTTCATTTGGTTTAGGGCCACTAACAAAATCGGATTTTAAATATCATAACAATGTTTTAATTTCCCAGAAACATTCACAAAAGTGGCTTAATTTTTAGACTACTATATTCTTAGTCTTTTGAAATTTCCACCCCTAATTTTAGTTAGCTCAATAGTAATACTCCTTTCTCATTCTATTCAACTCTGTGACATTGAAGCATCCTAAAATATTGTAATGTTATAAAGCAACTATTCAGTTCAGTTCAAGTAGAATTACCTTGTTATGTACATGGACAGAGTCACCATCAGTCTTGAATGTAACAGTGTGATGAGATCTACACAGCTGACTTTTCTCTTTGGGACCTAAAGGTCAAATCAAAACCAGATAATGAAGGAAGAAAACAACACAGAACTAATATTGTTGTTAATAGAAATAAACTTTGTCATAAATTTAATTTTTAGTCTAAAGTCCATGAGTGGTGAAGAATTTCTAATAATTATACCCTGTAAGTGACTGCAAAGTTTTTCAATAGGGATAGCAGGTGTCAATGCTTTCAACAACTCAATGTTGGTTTGATCAATTGAGTCAAACTGATCTTTTATGAAGATCAATGCAGACAAGAGAACCCAATCATATACAAGGGTAGAACATCCTCGATATGGACCATTTCACCTATCTGGGAAGTAGGGTAAGCAAAGATGGTGGAACTCATGACAATATATGAACACCCATTGATAAATCTAAGTTTGCCTTCACCACTCTTCAAACTATCTGGAGCTCCAAAGCATGGTCTTAACAGAACAAGATCTGAATCTTAACACAAATGCTAAGTCAGTTCTTCTATATGGTTCTGAGACGAGTCATGAAAACAATAAGGGGGAAAAACTCCAGACCTACCCCAACAGATGCCTATGCTGGATATTGGGTGGTCCAAAAACATATCTACTATTAACTTGTTGGAGAGAATCTAGAAAAAAAAAAAAAAAAAAAAAAAACAAAGCCCAATATATAAGTGGAGCTTGGTCAGAAAAAAGTCTGCAAAAACCAACTACCAATGTTGCAAGACAGACACTTGATTGGAATGGGCAAAGGTAATAAGGAAAGTGAGCAGTCCCAAAAAAATCTGAAAGAGGTCATCATCAGCAAAGGTGAGGACACTAGAATTACAAAGAAAGAAAAGCTGCTCAGAACTGAGTTTGGAGGAGAGGTGTGGTTGCAGCCATATGCTACCCTGGTGGTTCACACAAATAAATCAAGAAAATCAGTGCTCAGTTTCTACACAAAAGAGTAAAGAATGTAAGGGGAGATAATTAGAAATTAACCATTTTAAGTCAAGTCAGGGAGGTACATACATATACATACATACATACACATTGTTTACAATTTGTTTACCAATGTCATAGACTGTTGCTACACAGTAACTCTCTCTTACTTACCAAACCAAGCTTCTCCAGACAAAATATAAACAAATGTGTTCCAGTCTTTGGGCACAGGTTGATCCAACTGGGACCCAGGAGTCATTTTGAAGTCAAGGTAATAGACTGGAGTTCTAGTGTACACAGGTGACTAGGCAAAATAATATAGTCCATTAAATTAAAAAAAAAATAATAATTAAAAAGAAACATGACATGTAGATTCTAACATCACAAAAAAAATTTTTTTTAAATTTTACAAAAAATATTTATTCACCTTAATGCCAAAAGCTTCTCCAGCAATGACCTTAACTTTGACACCATTCTTCTCTCCTTTGGGGATATCCTTGTCCACAAGTTCCTGATAGGCAGGGGCAATCATTTTATCAGCCTTTCTAAGGTTCACCCATAGTTGTAGGCCCTTGGCCAAATCTTTTCCAGGCATCTCACAATGAACAATGCCTCTCCCTGCAGTCATCCACTACAAAGTGTAAACATGAGAACTATCAACGTTGGTGTTTGAATGTGTATAATAATAGAAATTGTTGTAAGATGCAGAAGTTAAAATTATTCATATCTATCAGGCAAGCTGATTGCAAAAAAAAATAAATAATAATTACAAAACAAGGAATTAATTATATGCATGTGTACAGGACTTATGTATTGAAGTTAAGGTAGAAGAAGACTATGGACAGGAAGATGGCTGTCTGGTCAAGTGGTATGTGCTCTAGACTGTTGTTTAACTGTACCATGTTCCAACTCTGCTCACCTCTATCCAGCAATGTTGCATGATCCCGTTGGCAGTTGTGTAGGATGTATCTTATCTTCAAAACTAAAGAAACATCTGAAAAATGCACACAAAAAAAATAATAATAATAGTCATTTCTTTTATGTTACCTGTAAATCTCCAGCTTTAATTGTTCCTTTATGTCCTAGAAAGTCTTCATGATTTGTTTCCCCTTCTAACATGTAGGTCACCTAAAGATAGTAGCATAATTTTTTGTTTAAAGTTAACATAATAATAATAATAATCATAATAATGGATACAATATTTTTTAATAATAATAATAATAATCATAATAATAATAATCATAATAATAATAATAATAATACTAATAATGGCAATGTCTTCAATCCATAAGATTAAGAATGAGTTAATAAATACATAACTAAAACCATCATATGTTTTGTCCATAAGTGAATGCAGATGCAATATGCAGGCCTTTCCATTAATTATAGTAAATTGTTAAGGGTTAATACTAGACTTGATGCGTAAACTTGTGATTTGTTTATTTTTAGCAGTGATACTTAGCCACTGTAATGTTAAGTTAAAAAAATAGGACTGAGGATAGATGGGAAATAAAAAATTAGTTCGCAGCAAAGCATCTTTTTAGCTAGTTCCATTCTAGTAATAATTTGAAGAATTTTCGGACACAATTTCTTGTAGTGACAGCAACAACAGTGGAGGATTTCCATTGATTAAAAGTGTTTCCAGAGTTTATCAACTTATTTGGTCTAGCATAGTGTTCTATTTATTGGATTAGTTTATTGAAGTTAGTAGTAAACATTATTTTAGTCAACACTCTATATAGAACACAGCAAAAGTTCTTAATAAAATAATGTGCTTTTGATGAGAAAAGTCCTATTTGAATTCCATGTCCAAATAATAAATAAATAAGTCCTGTACTTTTGTATCATTTCAGCATCTTGTTGTTTTTTTTTAAATTGGTCTATATGATATTCAGTCAATGTTGCTTTTGTTCCAGAGCCCTGAGCCCTGACTTACTGTGGAAGGTTTGGGCTAGCATGTAATAATCTTCAATTTTGAAGGAACATCCTAAACATCTAAAACAAACATAAAACAAACCAATTTCGCATTTAAAATCTGATCTTAATGCAAAGTTTCTAATAATCATTTTTAAATCTAAAAATTAAATCAGTAGGTCAAAGCCTCTTCCTGTTCTTCTTCAGCATTCTCCTTATCATGTTGGAGTATTTAGATAACTGCACAGTGGTTTCCAGATCAGGCAAACTCACATTTGTTAGTGATTAGAACAGTCAGATACTAACATTTTCAACTGACAAAATGTCACTTAAACTTACTGTTTCAAAGCCACGATGAGGGTGATCAGGAAATCCTGCAGGATACTGGCCACAGAACTCATCAAGCAATAGAAAAGGGTCAAAATTCTGCAACTGGTGAAGATAGAGAATACAAGTAAGACACATTATATACATTTAAATAAAAAAATTATGTTTTTTATGTAGTGCTACTTTCATGCTTATAGCATGCTCAGGGCGCTTTGGTCCGATCTCAGTTGTGGACCAGTGGGGAGGAGGGGGTATCTAGGAGAAGGTTTTCCAGGTGACAAAAGACTGTAGCAGTCAACTATTAAAAATTTCTACTAATGGTGCATAGACAACTTTAGATTTAAAGAAATGTATAGGCCATCTTGCAGATATTTAGATCAATAACCATAAACCAAGTGCAAGAATATAAAAACCTAGGCAAAACCATAAACAAGAAGCTGACATGGAATAAACACTGTCAAAATCTTTACATGAAGATATATCAAAGACTTTTTTTTCTTAGGAAATTACCAAAATTTAATTGACAAAACAATAATTAAACTTTTTTATAAAGCTACCATAAGTAATCTAGTTACCTCTGTGATCACTTGCTAGTATGTTAATACTTCAATGGCACAAAGACACTGACTAAATAGACTAATTAAAAAAGCATCATCTATCACTCAAACACAGCTATCCAATTGAAGAACTAGTTTATGAAAGATGCCTTTCCAAAGCAAAAAATGTGCACCCTTTGAACCACAGTTAAATCAAATCTGGACAAAGTTGTTAGTTCCTCCCCATTAAGGCTACAACAGAAACATTTAAAAACTCTTATATTCCCTTTCCGCCAGGGTGTTTCAAGGTTATTAGCTGTCAAAGAAAAATACATAGAAGCCCAATTCATAAAGCGCTGGTTGTGTGTGAGTGTGTGTGAGTGTTTGGTGTGGGAATGTTGTTTGTGTTTGCATCTATATTGTTTTTGTTATAGTAGTATCCTAATGCTGAGGTGGATAATAGTATCCAAACTGAATTCCCACTTGTTTGGACCAATAAAATAATCTTGTCTTATAATATGAATGTATATTATATTGTAGTAAATCTAAGGCAGGCAACTCAACGAAGTTCTACAGTAAATAAATAAGTATGCTTATTCACCAGGAAAACACGCAATAGCCTTCTACATTCAAAGAGTCTTGTTCCTAATTCTACCAGTCCTTTCCCCAGCAAAGCTGAATACGGACGGACAGCCTTCAACGCTTCACTCCAGGTCCGTACTACAGTCTTCAGGCAGCACTAAAGATGGATCCTTAGTTCACAACAATTCTGACTCTTCCTAAACACTGTTCATTCTTTTATCCCAGCTTCTTCGTGTCCTTGTCCAATGGTGCGCTCATACACACCACGAGCATTGGTGTAAGGCAGGCTTACAACAATATTATATACATAGAAATCTGTATTATTTTTTAAAAAAATTTGTATTTCTAGAACTAAGCCATTTAAGGAGTAATGATGATTCAGCATTAAATTTATATAAGGTATAAAAAGAAAGTGCCCTAGATATAGAAAGAACCCTTACCTCCGAGCGACCAATACTTCTTCGAACTCGAGCCCCCATGCCTTCATCTTGCTCAATGCTTTCAAAAGTCAAGTTCACAGTGCGAGACATTATTCACTTTTACAAAGAAAAGTACATATATATCTAAAACAAAATAATTGCTCTAGATGTATTTGCATTGTAGATATAGAATATATTGGAATTTATGATTAATAATAATATCTTATTTAAAGATTCTAGGTATAGATTGATTTTAATATAAAAATATAATACTATACTATAATACAAGAAAGCTTAATACTAATAGATAATATATATATATATATATATATTAAAATAATAAAACATACTAACATAGTTTCTAATTGAATTAATGTCATACAATTTTAATAAACTTAAGACTAATATAGTTTATACTAGTATATTATAGTATATAGTAAGGTAAGTAGGTATAGTACTATTTAGTAGTCCATTACTAGTATTACTAGAATAGAATAGACATATTGTCACATATTATGTCATATACTACTACTAGATAGTAGATACTATTTAACTAAAGATAGAACTCTGACTCTGGAGTGACTGGACTCTGGAGTCTAGATCTAGTAGAATCTAGATTACTTTTTAGACTAAATATAAATGACAGAAACTACTTCAACATAATAAAACCAGCGCTAGTAGATCTGGGTATAAAGCATTATCATTACATATATCTATACTATATACTTTTATATAGAGTCTAGATCTAGTCTTGTCTATAGAGTGATTAGACTTAGAGACCTTCGAAATAGTTCTAGATCAAGAGAGATTACTCATATAAATAAAACAGTCAAGAGAGATCTAGATTAGACCTAAATCTAGCAGATATTTCGAGCTTCCCTATGGCCAATATGGGTCAATTTAGATCCAAACTTCGCTATGATACCAGACGTCCTGCAAAAGAAGGACACGTTCTCCATTTTATGGTCTTGTCCTCTGTCCGGCCTAACTTATGAAGAAAATGTTCTGCTTTTACTCTGTTGTTTACTGCACTGGCATATTATTCCATATATTCAAACATTGAAGAAGGATGACAAAAATATTTTTATTACAATCTCTTTATCAAATATTCCTAGATCTATATTCTATGCCTTTTTTCTTCTTTTTTTAAAAAATTAAATTGCATTCCCGGGTATAAAATGCGAATAAATTAGTATCACTAATGATGAACTAATTTAATATGAAAGGTCGCTTTGTGTGATATATATTACCGAAAAGTAAAAAAAATAAAGTATAGTTATATACGGAATTTGATTTAAAGGACATGTTTTATAAAACAAATTGTAAGCCTAGATTTTTTTAAGCTGCCCTCGAATCCTTAAATTGTAATGCTGTCATCCTTTTTGTTCTCATCCGAGCGTGTCTGGTAACCCTTTTTGGACAAGCTTTCTAGATATATAATACAGATCTAGATCTAGTCTTTAATTAGAGGTCTAGATGTATATAACACTGTTATATTAGGCCTACCGTCCACATCAGAAAAAAACACTGCCGAGGACAGACGCAGACGGCGAAAAGAAAATCTAAATCGACCACCTGCGGACAATGATTATGCTTGCCATAGTTGTGGCAAAATATGTAGGTCACAGCTGGGGCAGCGCAGCAACGGGAAATATTGTATTCCTCAACCTCACTAATTTTCGGACTCGATGACAAGCCTTATTATTGACTTTCAATGGTTGACGCAAAGAGGCTGATGGAGTCAGACATGAAAATCAATGATTAAACTGAGAGTCTCTTATACTTATGAATTATACTCAGGGCTGTGGCCGCCTGCGTGCGAAATGAAAAAATGCCGCCCCCTTCCTTTTTTTTTTTCTCGCAAAAAGAAATGTATTACAACGGAGATGGACATTGTACCAAACGCGTCCGTTGATTTAAATCCATGTTTGTAGATCATTCTTTTTTTTTTCCCGTTCATATTAGCACCGTTGTCTTTTCCGTCATGCAATATTCAATGTTTTATTTCCAATTGTAACATCTCTACATTTTTTTTTCTATTGCGAGGTTACAAATTCCTTCTCCAGTTGTATCAGTAATTGGGCGAAACCCCAGAAAATGTTCATGTATTGCAACATGAGGTGTAATAGAACCAGAAGCAATGACGATAGTGATTTATTCGCTATGAGACATATCTGGTGTACAATCTAAGTGGTCTTGAAAGTATTTGTGTGCTTATACAATTTTTAGGTTTTTATTTTCTATTTCATTTCATTTTTAAATTGCCTGTATTAATTAATACAAAAACCCGTTTGTGTGTGTGTGTGTGTATCATTTTAAAGCAGGCTGCCTTTTAAAATCTTTCTTTAATGCGTTGCATCTTTTGTTGTTTGCTTTTCAAGAGAATTAAAGAAAATTTTCTTTCTGCATTCTGTTCGTGTCTTTTCAGAATTAATATGGCCCTAATCATTGACTCCTTTTGTATCTGTAATGTCGTGTTTATTTATTTCTTCCTAAAACAACCAACACGGACCATTACATACAAAATAAAGTAGCTCGAAAACCATTGACTATAAACCTTTTTCAACGTTGAGTACTGTTTGATAATGATTGTATTTTGGAGAGATGTGCCATGTGTCAACAATCACCTGACATACGCGGATTCAGAGGTGCTACAAATTTATTTCACTCACCACTAGCACAAAAAGAAGCAACTCAGCGCTGAATATTGATATAAAATTGATATAAAATAAATAATGCTAAGTACACGTCACTTTTACAAGGACTTGAAATAAAACACATTAAGGCAGTGTTTCTCAAATATTTGCGGGTGACAATGACAACCCAGGACATGACAAAATTTTAAAAGCTTGGGACCTAGAGGTGCGATGTAGGCTCCCACACTGAGGTCTGTGATTTTTTTCTAAGAATGTAATGAAAAAGAAAAGAAACTTAGTCTTAATTATAACACACTATTTAAGTTTTATTTTTCATTTATAGTAATTAAACACTATATTATTATTATTATTACAATCCAAAATTAAATAATGAAATTTCTTTCAAACGAGTCCGTTGTTGTTGTTTGTTTTTTTGAAAATAAGTGTTGCCTACATAATTTTTGAGCGTTGTAAAAAGCTCTTTCTGGAGATAGAATTGAACATTCGGCGGGTTTCCGCTCAAGTCGGCAAGGAATTTGATTATGAGGCCGGGCCCCGGAGCTGAGCGTATTCTGGCGTTATCAGAAATTCTTTCTCTTAGCGTTTATGAATATAGAAAAAAAGCCAATATTAATTAGTGTTTATTTAGACCGCACTATTCATCATAGTAAAAATAAAATCTAGTAATAAAGTATTATTCGACGGACATTCTAAGTATATATAGCACACGGACGTCTGTAATGGGCGTGATGTTTTTATAAGATCATTTTCGAGCTAAGTAAGACGTCTCTAGAGCGGACCTTTTTTTTCACAAAAAAATCGTCACTATAATGGATTGCAAGAAATTCGACCAATCTCAGATAACAAAATTCAGAAGAATCACACTAGCGGAGACGTTTTGAAATGTTTTTGTTTTTTTTCATAAAGTTTTAACCCATACGCCTATTGTTGCATACGCACTTCGCGAAGGGAAGATAGGCCTGCCTACATGTGTTAGTGTGCCCATGCATGTTATACTGTTATATATAACGGCATTATCGGATGTATAATTGTAACTTTCAATTAGGTTGTAATTTTCCCCTCAATACGTACATTTTGTATTAAAAAAATACAAAGTTTTACTTTTCAATTAATTGTAATTTTTAAAAGTAAAATAAAAAGAACTAACTTCCAATTAACAACCAATAAAATAAATAAAACAAAATAAAGAAATAAAATATGCAAAGATATTTTCAGTTCTTAATATTCAAAAAGAACAAAAAAAAAATGGCAAAAATTATTTCCTCATATAGAGACATCATAATGTAGACACATTAACCTCCCCTTTCCATCTAGCACTGCAGGTGTCATTTTTTAAAATACAGGTATCAAATGAAAGTATTAAATAACATTGCTACCAAGACAGTTTGTGTGGAAAAACAAAATCAGAATCGGTCCCCGAAATGGTACACCCGGGAAGGCAAAAGGTAGGTTTCAATAGCAATGAATATCTGAAGATATGAAATATAAACAACCACAAACCTAACTCCATCCCTACAAAAAGATGAGACGTGTAGGTATCCAAAGTATTCACGATATTATTGACGACAAGATTTGGTAAGGTACGGAGATAGTCACATAGTAATGTTATTATCATTACATTGCTACTATTTAATGAACTGATTGTTATAAAGATGTGGGTCGGCGTGAGCCTGATGGAGAGTAAACCGTGTCTCATATTCTTTTTTTGACTGCCCCAGCTTGATCTCCGTCTCGACAGGTCTGGGAAACCACAAGTTCTCTCTCGATCTTGTAGGGATACCTCAGTTGCTTGTGACAACAATAATTTTGTGTCGACCTGTTTACATCCTATGTATCCTTGCGCCTTCTCTTTTTATTGACTGTCCTTATCTTTCTTTTTAAATACCAATACAAGCGATAATACAAAATTACCATACTAATCACAGCAAATCGTAAGGTACTATAATACTCTAGAATCTTAATGTGTGGTTTGGATAATTAAACATTTTCAATTATGTTGACAGTGAGGACATTTTTTTTTCTTCTTTATTTTCCTTCACTTGCTAAGATCTTTACTTTAGCATATTATTCTTACCTTCCAAGTGCATCAAGTGTTGTTTTTTTCTAATTATATTTCCTCCTAGATGACACTTCTCTTAGGCAATGGACATAGCTCCACTTAAGTTACTGGGTGTTCATGTTAGTATTAAGCGTACGAGTTTAAAATAAACTCGCTTCAAATAAATTGAAATAATTGTGCAAAATTTCCTTGATCCGAAAAGAATTAAGGTGTAAAAGGTATTTATATAAATACTATACTTTGTTTTTCTAACTTTATTAATTTTGCATAACAATGAAATTGTTATTCTTGAAAATTAAAAAGTAATAAGGCAATTAAATGTATTATATATCAATTTATGTTTAATTTAAAAATAAATAAATAATATTAGTAACAATGTAAGAAGTTATTTGCAAAACTCACTAAGAGTTACAAACAAATTTATAGAATTATGTTCTCTTATTCTGATGCAAATGCAATGCAGAAGTTACGTCCCCTTCTAAGTTCCATTGGTAATGCTGCTTTTCATCTTTTCAATGGTAATGTTAAATCCATATAGATCTAGGACAATAAAGGTAAATAATGGGAAAATTAGTAATGTCAATAAGAAAGTCTGTGAAAATTTTTGTTTTTCTTTTTAGATTATTTTCTTTGTCCTATTTATGCGCATATTCACACTATATCGTATCTTATTAAATACAGACATTACTTCAAAAAAAAAAAAAAGAATATTACGTCCCCTCAATGGTCAATTTAGTCTAGTCAATTTAGTCATGCATGTTAATCAATGAATTAAGCTCTTCAAAGTCGTTATTTTTCTTGTTTGATTCAGGCAACCAATTTCATGTATTTTATTTTGAAAAATTCATTCCTTTTGCCCTGAGCTGGGCTTTTATGTCAACGTATCAAAGGGATGTAATCACGTAACTGTTTTTTACATTTTGTAAGTCCAAGTCTAGATTGTCTCTCTTGGAAGTTTCTTTAATTCTGTTCAGGGTTTTCTTTGTATGCTAGCATACATTTTATATTGCTAATATTAACTTTTTTTTTAAATGTTGAAATTTATATTAGATATATGTATATATATAAACAACGATTATATTAAAAAGCACTAAAATGTAGAAAATATTTTTCGCTATGTCTATGTTAAAATGAGACCAAACATTTTATTTTGGTAGTGAAAAATAAAAGCGTTAATTGTGGATTTAACTTTAACCAACATTTACCACATTTTTGAGCGATAAATACACATATTTGGCATTCACCTAATATGTCAAGTTAGCCCCATGGTCAAAAACATTACTCGACTAAACAGGTTAAGAACCTCTGAACTAGAAGGTTGAGCGTGATAAATATAGTGATCTGTAGACCTATGTATCAGTGCATTTACAAAAAGACATTTCAAAGCAGTGGCGTAGCTAGAGTGGGGGGAGGAGGGGCCCCCAAATGAGTGTTATTTTACATTAAAAATTAAATATTACGCAAAATGCAGGGGCCCCAAAAGAGGTCAAGCCCCCCCCCCTGGCCACCCAAACGATGGAAAATTCCTAGCTACGCCCCTGTTTCAACGTATGATCCATTTATGCTACCACTTCGTGTCATTATTACACTCAATTTACCAAGACCTCTAGTCGTTGAGTACGTCTTCTGAAAAGTAACAAACATCCTTCAGTGGAATTTGTAGGCCCATTTTAGTCATGGAGCCTGGCGGCGGGCACAATGATCCTCATTGCGTCATGGTTGCTACGCTACGGATACTATAAATGTTAAGTTCCACTTTCAGACCTTGTGATCTATAGGGGAGATGATGTACAGATCATCTTTTTCTATTGCCGAAGGGTTTACGACGGTGTCATGTGGCCAGAACAATGCCCAACGGCTTTTACTTTTCCAACCAATGTCATTTACCCACTAGAGTCGGGTGGTCTCAGGGGCGTCCTAACAGTCCGAGTTATGTAATAAGACCTCGGTCTTCACCGAGATTCGAACCCGGGACCTAAGATCTGTCTTTTTAATGTCACCGACGTGCGCCAGGCACGATTACCTCTCTCTGGTGAAGGTCTGTTTGCACGGGAATCGGTGAAGCTTCCCGATAATCTTAAAACCAACCAACACACACACACACTTAAACACAAGCACACACATGTTGGAATAACTTTAAGCTAAGTAACCACATACAATTAAAAAACTTGCACGAAGGGCGCCTTAGTAATAGAGAAAATCGGATGGTTGAAAGGCGGGTAGTGTGCATGGTGGTTTGGTAGGGAGTGGATGAGTGTCACCTCTATTTCACGCGAACGTTTTGGTTCTTTCTCTGCCTCCTTCCTCCTCATTGCATATACTCTTTTTTTTATTCTTTTTTTTTTACAACCAGATTTTGTTTTAAATGTAAAATTAAAATTACATTTAAAATAATATGTTTGTTTTAATTGTACCTCATCGTTACATGAAATCCTTCCATGGTTTTAGCCCTCGTCAGTACCTCATGTCCACCTAGACCCCCTAGAGAAGGTTATTCTCCCATTGATCAAGAAGGACTTAGTGTAACGAGGTATGTGTGTGCGTGTTTCTGATGTCATCTGGGGCAGTTAATTTGTGTGTATATGTTTGAATAGGTTCTGATGTAATGACAAGCAGTTAATGTGTGTGTATATGTTTGAATAGGTTCTGATGTAATGACAAGCAGTTAATGTGTGTGTATAAATAAGGTTGAATAGGTTCTGATGTAATCATGAAGGGGGGTGACGACGTTTTGAGGTAAGGAAAACCGTGAAGACTGTCCAAAGCGCATACATGTATCTTACAACCAAACAGGCACGTTTTGGGGCCGGAGTTAGGTTTTATAAAGCCTTAAGCTTTTTGAGTTATGGGGCCCATTGTTATCAACATAAGGCAAATTTTCCTTTGCCCTTTCTTCAAAATAATTTTAAATATCACAGGAACTTTTTTTGAGGCGTATTCAAGTTTGGACCCTAAGTTATAGTTTATGTTGTCTAAATGTAAATCCAGCAGTGCAAGTTTGTCTAACATGGTTTCTACATTCTTAACGTAAACTTGAAGTCTAATACGTAACAGTTGAAGGGCTCTCAAAAACTCCGCAAGGCCTGTCTAGCTCTGTGGTTTGAATCTTTTCTAAGGCTGTGACCAATCCATCTCCACTTTCTCTCTAAGATCTGCAGCTCTATATTTCTCTGTCCGCCCATCTCCTACAGTTTGGTGTTTTCTATTTTGTCATGCCAGTGTATATTCACAATATTTCTCAGACATCTGTTGATGAAGGTCCGTACTTTTGTTTTTTTGGTGTTGTTGCTTCAATTGTTCTCCATGTTTCAGAACCATACAGTATGACCGCCTTGACATTAGAGTTAACTCTTTCTCTCCGTAATTATTTATCACATTCTAGTGGAATCAACGTTGGTATCGTCAGTTAGGAGAGAAAGAGTTAAAGATTTTTATTTTAGTCTTGTTAGAGATGTGGGGAGATTTCCAGGTTGGTTTTAGGTGTGTAAATGTCTGACACTTAATGTCTTCGTCTGTTCCACCTAATACCGGTACACTATTATACTACCCAATATTCTAAACTAAGTCTCTTCAGTAAGTTGGTTTCGGATTCGGTTGATTACGGTTGTGATGATAGATAGTGTTGTTAACAATACCAAAACCTTAGTCTACCGGATCTGTGTGATGAGCACTTTGCAATACGGAAGTGAAGCATGGTCAACCTACTCATTGCAGGTAAAAAAAAAACTAAATATCTTCCACCACCGATGCCTAAGGCAGATCTTTAAAATAAGGTGGCAAGATAAAATAACCAATGAGGAAGTGCTACGAAGAGCAGGGTGCCAGGGCATCCGCTGTGTCATCAGCAGCAGACGCCTTGGCTGGATTGGTCACGTTCATCGACTTCCACAAGACATCCTGTATGCTGATCTAACAGAAGGCAGCAGAGCCACTGGTCGTCCACTTTTACGGTATACTGATATATGCAAACGCGATATAAAGCTCTTCAAAATCGACACTGGGAACAGCTGGGAAAAAGTGGCATTGGATAGATCCACATGGAGAGAGAGCATAAAAGAAGGGTTTCGGTTTGCAAATGCCATACACAACAGTATTACAAAGAGGGGTGAAAATATAACGACGCCTGGTGATGACATATGCCCAACCTGTGACTGTAGCTGAGTAGCAAGGAATGGCCTCTTTAGTCACACAAGAAGTTGCAAAGGGAAAAGATCGTGTCTTGAGACGTAAAATGCCACAGATAGTTAATGCAACGTATCTCTGCAGGGCGTCTCTCAGAGGGCGCACCCCAGATGAGAAGCTTTTGAGGACAACGAGACTGGTGACGCGAGGGAGAAGTCTCTTTCACCCTCCCCCCCCCCCACAATGTCACGGTCACCTCGGTCTAATGTTAAGTATACCAAAAATAAAACAGCGAGTATTGACACAGCAAACAGATACAGTTACAGTACGGTTAAACAATGCATAGAGTGCAGCACATTTTTTATCTGGTTCTTAATTTATGTGGACTCTTAAAATAAGAGTTGTTCAATTAGGGCCTACTCGTTCTATGCCAGTCCCCCAGGAGTTCCCCCCCCCCCTTCCTATCTGATCCGAGAACACATTATCTCCCTTCTTTTTTATATGTTTTGGATGTTCCTCCGCAGGACGGCGGGGGATGGCAGCATACAGGGTTTGAACCCGAGACCATCGTACAACAGTCCACAGCGCAAACCGCACGACCAGGCACACACTTCGATATCCAACTGCGAAATATAATTTTTTCGACCTGCGATAATTATCTAGAAGTAAATGGGATGCTTTTTACTACAACCTTTATTTCAATGGAATAAGGACATCGAATACAATACGCTGTGGTATTTTTCAGAAATTATTTCTGTTGACCCAATGTCCAGTTGTTTTGTTTTTTTTAGCTAGTTTAACTTTCCCATTTTATTAAAATTTCAGATGAACAGAAGGATACCACAGGCGTGGCTACCAAGGAGGGCAACTAAAAGTGCTGAAAAGTAGCCAGCCGGGAATACGTGTCTAAAGGGGTCACGGTAAAGGTCAGGGGTTGCATCAAATACAGTATCCAAAAAACTAAAACTAGTTGTCTTAAATATAACGAAACTATTGAATAAATATTAGAAGATCACAGAATGAGATTTACCTTAGTCCGTCAAGAGATGCCTCAACCTTACTAGTGTGTACTCCTTATTACAAAGCTTGTACCAACTTACTCTGTCTGTTTGGTAAAAAAAAATGTGTACATGTTATTTCTCCCTCACCCATTTTAGGATCAAGTTGAAAGTGTACACAATTGGCGTAAGTAGGTAACCAATTGTATGGACAATTACTGGTATCTAGTTATTTTGTTTGATAACAACACGGGAAATTAATCCTTCAGTATTCACAGATACCGCTAAATATGTATGGTTTTGTCTGCGTACACGTTATTTCTCCCACACCCATTCTCGGATCAACAAAATAGTTAACTAATTAGTCAATTAATTATTGGCAATTATTTTTGTTTGTGTATCGAATAAGAGAAATAAGTTCTACATAATAGAGACATTAAACAATTATTTATTGTACCTAATAAAACATGAATCAATTAAAAATTAACAAATTAGTCAATTAATCATTGGTAATTAGTTATTTTCGAAAAAGGGAAATAAATTCTGCCATACTATAGTGTTTAATAGAAAATGCGGAGTTCATTCCCTTTGTGACATTTGGTGCAAGATATTATTATATTTTAAATTCAATTTTTTTTTTAAAGAAATTAATTGAAGCTTTCATATCTTTTTTTTAAAGAAGAGGAAAATGTATTTTCCATTTAGAAATAAATTTTAAATGTAAGTAATTATGTAACATACTAAAATATAAATTACCATTTTACTTACGAAATATAATAAACTAATAGACAAAATTCAATGCAAAATTAACAGAGGAAAGAAAGACACTACAACGTGCAACTACAATTTCATCGTTATCTCCCCTGTTACGCTAGCGGCTACAAAATACAGAAGCTGATAATTTCATAATTTGCATTATATAATAATAATAAATACCGGTAACATTACATAGGTCTCCCGCTTGAAAAATGATATTGGTTTATATGTTTGAGCATATAAATTTCGTACTGAATTTTAAAAACAAAAGATTGTGTCTTCAGAAAATCACAGGGAACTGTTACGGCAACAACAAACCAAAGAAGAATACGAATAGACGATGCAGAACTAAATTCAACTCTAATCGGATACTCTCATTGACTAGGGAGAGTAAGGTAAAGGTCATTCTGGTGGCCACAAGATAACATCGTAAACCGTAGATTACAGAAACAGATGAGTTTTACATCATCTGCCCTATAGAGTTTTACATCATCTGCCCTATAGTGGTTTTACATCATCTGCCCTATAGTGGTTTTACATCATCTGCCCTGTAGAGTTTTACATCATCTGCCCTGTAGAGTTTTACATAATCTGCCCTGTAGAGTTTTACATCATCTGCCCTATAGTGGTTTTACATCATCTGCCCTGTAGAGTTTTACATCATCTGCCCTGTAGAGTTTTACAAAATCTGCCCTGTATAGTTTTACATCATCTGCCCTATAGAGTTTTACACCATCTGCCCAATAGAGTTTTACACCATCTGCCCAATAGTGTTTTCCATCATCTGCCCTATAGAGTTTTACACCATCTGCCCTATAGTGTTTTACATCATCTGCCCTAATAGAGTTTAACATCTTCTGCCCAACAGATCGCAAGGTCTGAAATGGAAACTTTTACTTTTGGGATCAAAGATTTGAACTTCTCAAGCCATCACCATCATGATATTGATGTTGGTGATAATAACAGCCGAGGTTTCCAGGTGTACAACGGTGTTCTAGAATCAAATAATCATGGTGTTGGTTTCTATGTGTGCATACATCAATTTGAACTTCTAGGTGGCTGATTTTAAGGTGCAAAATAAACAGGTAAACGGATGCAAATACGTCACGTTACGCAAGGCTGGGTCCTCTACTGTTTCTTTTACAGAGGTAACGAAAACGACTGGACGAGGCCTTGCTACGGTTATTGTAAGCCCAAATGGTCCTTATTTGAGTCGTTTAATTATATTGGCTGTATAGTTTTATATTCTACTGTTATTGTAAGCCCAAATGGTCCATATTTGAGTCATTTAATTATATTGGCTGTATAGTTTTATATTCTACTGTTATTGTAAGCCCAAATGGTCCTTATTTGAGTCATTTAATTATATTGGCTGTATAGTTTTATATTCTACTGTTATTGTAAGCCCAAATGTTCCTTATTTGAGTCATTTAATTATATTGGCTGTATAGTTTTATATTCTACTGTTATTGTAAGCCCAAATGGTCCTTATTTGAGTCATTTAATTATATTGGCTGTATAGTTTTATATTCTACTGTTATTGTAAGCCCAAATGGTCCTTATTTGAGTCATCTAATTATATTGGCTGTATAGTTTTATATTCTACTGTTATTGTAAGCCCAAATGGTCCTTATTTGAGTCATCTAATTATATTGGCTGTATAGTTTTATATTCTACTGTTATTGTAACCCCAAATGGTCCTTATTTGAGTCATTTAATTATATTGGCTGTATAGTTTTATATTCTACTGTTATTGTAAGCCCAAATGGTCCTTATTTGAGTCATTTAATTATATTGGCTGTATAGTTTTATATTCTACTGTTATTGTAAGCCCAAATGGTCCATATTTGAGTCATTTAATTATATTGGCTGTATAGTTTTATATTCTACTGTTATTGTAAGCCCAAATGGTCCTTATTTGAGTCATTTAATTATATTGGCTGTATAGTTTTATATTCTACTGTTATTGTAAGCCCAAATGGTCCTTATTTGAGTCATTTAATTATATTGGCTGTATAGTTTTATATTCTACTGTTATTGTAAGCCCAAATGGTCCTTATTTGAGTCATCTAATTATATTGGCTGTATAGTTTTATATTCTACTGTTATTGTAAGCCCAAATGGTCCTTATTTGAGTCATTTAATTATATTGGCTGTATAGTTTTATATTCTACTGTTATTGTAACCCCAAATGGTCCTTATTTGAGTCATTTAATTATATTGGCTGTATAGTTTTATATTATTACAAATGAACAGTGACAGGTAGAGATCGCAACGTGTGACCCCGGCGAGATGACACAGCAGCGAGTGTTCTCTGGAATCTAGGTGTATAAACAAAGACAGGATGTGACGTATCTTCACGTGTTGTTCCAGAAGATACTAGCAGTGTTTGTGCAACATTGGAGAAGCGATTAAGAACTTTATATAATCCTGAGAGTTAATTAGAAAAGTCAGTCGTCGGTACAGTCGTCGTTACTGTTGTCTACTGTGCGAGACAGTAGAAGAGTAGACTCGATGCAAGTTAACTAGGGTAGAGTTAACTGGAGTGGACTACTGTCGTTAAAGTCTATACAGCGAACTACTGTGGACTTGCGCCGTTACAGTCGATGTAAGACGTGTACGGCTCTGAATCGGTAGATTTGAGTACGACTCGGACCAGCTGAGTAGAGCGGAATACGGCTCGGTGCAGGTTGAAAAGAGATGATAGCAACGAAGTATAGCTAACTGTTAACTACCAGATATTGTACAGTCTTCTACGCTACACGTTACAGTGACAAATTGTTAGAGTTAATAGTCATTAAAGTTATATGAAGCTGAAAGTTGAGTCGTCAAGTTCTTTACAGTGTTTTTATCTGTGTGCCTACTAGTATATTTAGCCAGAAGATTCAGAAATACGTAACAATATAGTTCCGGAAAAAATGGGGGTACGATCTATACGGCAGATGATGTTAAGGTCCTCTGTTTCTTAACGAGCAGGGTGTCATGTGGCCAGCACAACGACCAACCGCCTTTACTTTCCCCAACTAAAGTCAGGCAACCGTTAGAGTTGGGTGGACTCATGGTGGCGCTCTAGAAATCCGGAAATTCAAATATTCAAGGAGATTCGAACTCACAAGCCCACTTTGCCACTGCACCCTTAATTTTTTTAAAGAATCGCTAATTATTCACTCATAAATGAAACCGTCAGAAAGTTTTATAAAGACACATGGACACTTTGTTATGTCCCCTGTCAAAATCAAACGATATCTATTTATAGCTCAGGCCCTGACGATATACTGGCGTCCCGTTCAAGTTCACATTACAAATCTCCCGCTTCCAAGTGAATGGGCCTACACGTTTTTTTATAGCCTCCGTGTGCCTGTTTTATGAATGAATTTCTGATTTTAAAAGCCTTAAAAGTCCGATTGGAAGGGGGGTGCTAAGGGTATACGATAGTTTACAGCTGTTTTCTTATGTCTCGCGACACTGATCACAGCCTGGCAGAGATTAACGTTATCGCAAGCACATACAGTCACGACACATAGGCAGGCAGTTCCTTGTCTACACAGTGAAGTGCACAGCGCGATTACCACGCGCAGCCCCCTTGCAACACTTTTTTCTTTTTTTTTTTCTCAAAGGGAGGTCACGATGGGAATTTCCAGAACACGGTTCATTCATAAATCGCATATCATTAGCTGATCACGTGCTCGGGTAGCGGTAAGGTAATCGGTGTGTTAAGATAGTGGTTCTAAAAATTACGAAAGTTACATCTGCTTTGAATATACAAGTTTGTATATATAATTATATGTAATATAAATATTCTCCATTTTAAATGTCTACAGAAAGGAAGTTGCCTGCTATTAGTTTGTGTCATCTGTTTGGCGCTCCGTCTGTCACGTTTAAATCTGAAAAACTGAAAGCACTTTGAAAAAAAACACAACGATCTTACCATTGTGTGTATGGTGCTTGTGTGTGTGTGTGTTTCTATGGTGACGATGGGCAATTGATTGTGAATCAAGCAAGATAAGCGGCATTGTCGTCAGCGGTCTTAGGTACAACAGTCGACTCCAGGTTGCCAGGCTGAATAGACTTGCTCCAGTAGTGAGTCAGATTTGTTCAAAATACATTTTTATATTATTACTAAAGTTGATAATGTCTATATTGTAATAAAAGTTATATTTAGTAATGTCCACAAAGAAGTTAGTCAAGTAATCTAATGTCTTACAGCAAAGGCTTAATTGACTACAAGGAGTTTGGTGCTACAAGTCAACCTGTCCACAACAGTGCTAAAAAAGATTCAACGGATACTTTTCTATTATTCATTCAAATGCATGTACATGTAAACCATTTTAAAACAATAATTAAAAGAATAACAAACTATTTATACCGGGACATAAAGACATAATACATTCCAGCTTGTAAAAATTAAGAATGCTCACTATATGAATATACATGCACTTATACACATACTTTTTTATTGGCAGTTCAATAAGAGTATTTTGCTTTTAATTTTATATATCCTTTTCTACTTGTAACAAATGCATACTTAACATTGTATTCAGATGGGCGTCGTGTAGGACAGGGGCGTCTTGAGCAAAACGTGCCCCCCCCCCAAAAAAAAAAAAAAAAATTTCCATGAACATGACATAGAAATATAGGCTCCGTGTGGCGTCTCCCTTAGGGATGTGCCAGGGGCATCGTGCCTCCCTCACTACGCCTCTGGAGAAGGACACTTGCATTGAATGTTAGTTATCGCAGGAAAATATATTGTAAATGCACTTTTTGTTTCAATAAAGAAGATACTAAATAGGTTGTAGTTATTTAACCGACTGTAACCTTCTGATAGTCACACGCGTAAGTTTCCTGACTTTCTGTCAACCTAAAAGTATACTTAGTTCTAGCTAGTTAGTTCACTATTGACATAGTCATCCATACACTTACGCTTTCGTAAATTAATTTCGCCGTCACGTTCATCCGTGTTCTTAAATCTAAAAGCCTGCCGTTTGACAAACATGGTTTACCAAACCCACAAGGGCCGCCAACTAGTTATCCATCGTGAAAACTCTTTTTCTTATTTTTTTAAATTAAATCAAACTTTTGTTTCTTAGCAAGAGACCAATTACGTATCAGTTACGTCAAAACCTTAGTCTAATGTCGTTAACAAAGTAATAGCTCTGTAAAAAGGAGAATGAAGTGAGATCCACTGATCTTCTCATATCATAAGAACTAATACCAACTACCTGTATATTAATGATCATACATATTACTTATTAGAAGGCTGCACTAGGGACCAAATATTTTCCAATGAGAGCATAGTGAATTACATAAAACGAAAATGAGGGACTGCGTCGACTAGGGCACGAACCGGTAACTTCCGATACTGGTTTATATTTAATCCACTAAGTGCTCTCATTAAAACTTTGGTATACAGAGAGAGAGAGAGAAATAACAAGATGACTTTATATGTTTTATAAAACTTTATTTCGAAGTGTATATCAATAGTAAAAGGGTCTAATGATTCTGTGAATTCGGTAACCAAGTATTTGGCTGTAAATCGAATACTGCTAATCGGCACATCCGATTATTCGGTCCAATTCCTAAGGTATCGAAACTTTCTTGTTGCACAAAAACATGTTAGTGAAATCGGATACGTTGGTATTCCTCGTCACAACGATCACGTCCTGATGTGGTCTGGTTTACCGGACTCGACTTTATTCAGTACTAGCCTGATATGATCCGGTCTTAGTTTGGGTGTGTTACTGATCTTAAGCATTAAACATGCTCTACAATCTCCACCGTGATCTAAAGAACATTTATGTCAAGTTTTATCAAGATTGGTCAAACGGTTTTGATTTCTATGCGGGACATACATACGTGCACACATACCTTCATTACATACATACAGACATGCATACCTTCTTTACATACATACATACGGACATACCTTCATGACATACATACAGACATGCATACCTTCATTACATACATACACGCATACATACATACACACATACCTTCATGACATACATGCATACCTTCATTACATACCTTCATTACATACATACATACATGCATACCTTCATGACATACATACATGCATACCTTCATTACATACATACATACACACATACCTTCAGGACATACATACATGCATACCTTCATTACATACATACATACACACATACCTTCATTACATACATACATACGTACGTACGCCTTACTTTTTACTTTCTTTGCGCTTTATATTATAGAATACTAGACACTGTTAAATTAAAGCAATTATGAATAGATGGATTTAAAACTCAATTTCACACGCCTACATTCATATTTAGGGCCCCAATCTTACTACTCCTAAAGCTAAATCTCTCTTACGCACAAACAGTAGACTTATGAATGAAAGTTGAAGCAATGTTTCGTCATGGTTATTTTTAGGCGTGTACACAATTCCACGGTGGGACTTGAACCATGAACACCCTACCAGGTCCCAGTCACAGAGATTATGGTAATGAGTTCGTCTCTTTATCTAAACTTCAACATTGTAAGATTTATAAAAGGGAGATAATGGGTTGGGCTTTCTAAATTTCCCCATTCAGGAAATAGTTTTAGATTGTCGAGGAGTAACTAACATTTTATATGCATTTAATACATTCTTTTCAATTCCTGCCGTTAGACTAAACTCTTTTCATGGCTGGAACTGTGGAAGGGAAAAGTTTGTTTTAAGTTGGAAGTCTGGAAATTTCCGAAACTGGGAGCGAATTTGATAGGGATCTCGATTTTACAGAGCATCTCGTCGATAACGCGAATTTCGTAGGTACGATACCTATACTGGCCAATTTTTTAAAATGATGATCCGATCCTATTTAATTTCAACAACAACTGATTGTTTTAAAAAATTATATTACATTTTTAAAAGAATTTATGCATTGTCCACTAAACTATTTTTTTTGTTGTTGTTATGCTTAAGTTTATATTAAATTCAAAACTTGTAGATAAAGGCACACATAAAATACTCACATATAAAGGCAACTGATTTAAAAAACATCCTTAAAATCCTTATATTTATATTTAATGCAAGTAAGATATTACCAATTTACACTACGTACGTCAAATTAATAAGTTTCAGTTGGATTTTCACTCTCAAAAGTACAACCGGCATGACTCTAAATTTCTAATAGACCCCTGTGACTAAAAGTCAGTCACAGAGAAATTGTCGATAGCAGAGACTCCCTGAATTCTGACTCTACCAGACATGATTGCCCCCTTGACGATGAGGAAGTGGTGTACCAGGTCTCAAAGGATGCAATCTATGTCTAGTTTGTATGACAACGGAGATATTAATTTTTATTTGCGAGGGGGAAAGTCTTGTCAAGTCATTTGTACACAACTGTAGCTAGCTCACTACCTAAAGTAATCTAGGTCAAGATTTTGTTTTTCGTGTTGCCAAATTATTAATTTTGAATGTATGGATAAGGTTAATAATTATTGTTTTAAAAAAATATAAGTGTACGCTAAATGAATATATGGAGATGGTGTGGCTTAGGAGTAAAGCACTTGGAACCGGAAGTCCCGTGTTCGAATCCTGGTAAAGACACTCTGTGGACCACTTCGGAACGGATTTTGAGTTTGTGTTTCCACACATTTCTTTGTCACCATGCTTTGCTTTTATTATTGATTCGTGTCATGTCTTTGCCATTGAATGATTGTTCAAAGTTTCAACTTGATTCGAGAATGAGTGTTGGAGAAATAACGTGTACAAACTCTTAAATAGATAGTCAGAGTTGTTATAAACTTCGTGAAAAGCTCTTGAACAGTCGCTCTCCCCCCCCCCCTTTCCTCGTTTCTCGACATGTCGCCGTTTTAGATAAAAACAATATAGGCTACCACATTTGGCACCCACGCTGCATTAGAGCCGCAATCAGTTCCACAATGTTATCAATCACTGTTGTTCTATGTGAGTCTACAACACGACCGCCTTCAGCACACACAAAAAAAAACAAAAAAACTTGGTTTTTATTTTAGACAGTCTGTCTGTCTGTGTGTGTGTGTTTTTTTAAAAAGTAATTAGTGAACTTAAAGGTTTCGAAGAAGGGAGAGGGGGGGGGGTGAGCTGACGTCCGATGTTTATCACGAAGTTCGTTGACCAGTGGGTATTTTGTTGGCCTAAAGGTATATTTGTGTAGAAGAAAACAAATATGACATGGTTATTATGAGAATTTTAAGAGAAACTGTGACATTTTGGATGGAGCGTTTGGGTTTCGCTGTGTTGTTTGGTCACAAAGGCTTGCACACGTTTCCCCGGATCCCAGCGGTCACAGCAGAAGAAATGGATTACCTTCCAAAACCAACTGTCTATCATGGCGACTGGTACACAAATCACCTCACATTCGTCACTTGTCCCTTGCGGCGATTTACGGTAATCTGTCTAGTGTAAATTCTTCACGATTTGATGACGTCAAGTTTTTTTTATATATATAAAAATGAAAGAAAAAAAATCGTGGTGAGGAGGATTTTACTTTATGTAAAATAAAAAAAAAAAAGAACGAACTATTTTATATATAGGTATGTAGCCTCTAGTTGGAAAAAGTACCTAAGCATTGTGGGGAAAAAAAAACATGGGGGAAAAAAATAGACCCGTGGGGCGGTTGCCCTGATGACATTTTAAATAAAGTGTTACCTACATTCGATTGCCCGAGCTCTTTCCATTTTTTTTTTGACATCAGTGAAGCGAAAAAAAAAAAATTGTAGGCCTATCATAAATAGTCTGGTTAATGTATTTGAGTCAGACAGGTTTGTAAGGCTGATTAACACCAATTTTAGGTTAATCTTAGGGGGGAAAATTGAACCCCGAAGGCACGGATGAAAGTTTTAGCCCACGAGTTGATGAAATCAGAAAATCTCTTCGACAATTTAGTAGGGCATGGGGGAAGAGCACGTTTTTAGGTATAGTCAAACTAGGCGACCGTATAGGACCATGGCTGCCAATCAACTGGCGATGGGACATGCTGAAAGTTCTAATTTTGTAAATATACTATAACGTGGAGTTTTTTTGTGTCTGCTAGCCTCGCAGTTGGACGCTTTTAGTTGGCATGCAAATGCGGATAAAATTACGACTTTGCAGTTATGTTGATATGCGAATGCGAGCTACACGTAGATTTCTTGGACGCATATATAAGGACCAGAAGAGGAATATATCTTGTTAGTTGTTTGAAACATCTGGAGTCTTCTTATCGTATATAATACAGACGCTACTTCAAAAAAGAAGATGATTACGTCCTACGCGCCATGCATTCAGTCAAGCATATTAACCAATGACTTAAATTCTGCCAAGTCACTGGTTTTCCTGGCTACCTCAGGCAACCCATTCCATGCTCTAATAGCACTAGGGAAGAAGGAGTATTTGTACAAATTTGTCCTAGCATATGGGACGAGGAATGTGCCTTTATCTTTGTGTCTTTCAGAGTATTTTAATAATTTTTTTTTATATAAAAAGGGAAAGAAAAAAAGTCGTGGTGAGGGGGGATTTTACTTTATGTAAAATTTAAAAAAAAGAACTTCTTTATATATAGGTATGTAGCCTCTAGTTGGAAAAAGCACCGTTCTGCAGGCCGGCCTTAAGCAAAGGCAAAGTAGGCAGCCGCCTACTCGTGGAGGCTTCGCACTAAACTCATATATAGCAGAGATCTATGTCTACTAGACTAGCTCTTGGTCTCTTTTATAACCAAATGTTTATTCGTGAATGGTTAGATCTACTTGCTAGACTGCCTGTTAGATCTACTTGCTAGACTGCCTGTTAGATCTACTTGCTAGACTGCCTGTTAGATCTACTTGCTAGACTGCCTGTTAGATCTACTTACTAGACTGCCTGTTAGATCTACTTGCTAGACTGCCTGTTAGATCTACTTGCTAGACTGCCTGTTAGATCTACTTGCTAGACTGCCTGTTAGATCTACTTGCTAGACTGCCTGTTAGAACTACTTTTTTTTTACCTATTAGTGAATATGTCAAAACGTAATTTCGAGTCTGGTGCATCAAAACTCAAACGAAAGGCGGAGAATGCAAAGAGATGCTTTATTAAATTTCGTGACTTGCCAGAATTGATTTTATAAATACTAGTTTGGGAAGGCAGGGCGGTTGGTGGTTGGGTCTTCCACATAACACCCTTGTTAGCCGTCGGCCACAGAAGCCGATGACTTTTACAGCATCTGCCCCCAGGTCTGAAAGGGGACTTTACTCTTTCATTGGAGTAGTCAGTGACAAAACTCTAGTATAGATGGGTGCACTCTTACATCTTCAGAAGATGTTTTTAAAATGGTGTTTCCGATAAAATAATATATGTACTTATACATTTTTAAATTAAACTTTCACAAATCTATAGTGGTCTAATTTTATTTTATGTATGTTCATCGAAAACTATTCAATATGACATATCGAAGATATATATTTACTTGTTAAATTCATTTGAAAGCGCAAATATATGACGTTTATAATGTATAAACAAACGGTTAGCGCATACATTTTTAATACCCACCATTCCCCCTTTCTTTTTTTTTTTTTATTAAACTTTCCTCTCAAATAACATTTCCCTCCAAAACCTAATTGAAAATAAACAAAAAACTACCACTTCCTACTAAAGCTACGATCTAAGCTCAAATCTCCATTATTATAGAGTTAATGTTATTATAATGAGCTAGCTAGTTTGACTTGTGGTTGTGCTAGATCGACTATTTTTGTAATTGACCAGTAGAAGCTATGAAAAAAAAAAGGGGGGGGGGGAGGTTTCAGCTATCAGGTCTAGATAATTTAAAAAATACTCCGGTTACTAAAAGCAATGAAGTCACGTTCTATTAATAGCGCATGACGTCGGTGTTATAAAATTAGCTCGGCTTACCCTTTTGTGCACAGGTTTGTTAAATCTGAGGCAAAAAAAAAAAAGAAGGAAAGGGGGGGGGGGCTGGAGATTTACTAGGCTTCAACAGGTAGAGCTCGACCTTTTTTTTTTCTCCTCAGTGCTACAGGTACACGTGAAAGACTACTGTGGACCATCTAGATCTCGATCTGGGTGACAGGTAAACGAACTCCTATACCTGACTGTATGTCCGTGTCAACGTACACGGAGTTAATGGGGGGACAAATTTGGAGGGAATTAGCTTTTTTTTTTTTCTCTTTTTTTTTTTAATATTAAAATATTTAATTATGCTTTGTCGCGAAACGAAATGCAGTTAGTTCTTTTGATTTTTCTTGGACAATGTGTATCTTGTGTTTGAACTCCCGCGATGTTCACCGTAATCAACATCATTAGCAGCATCCACATAATCAACATCATCAGCGGCATCAACATTATCAACGCCATCAACAGCATCAACATTATCAACATCATCAGCAGCATCAACATTATCAACATCATAGGCAGCATTAACATAATGAACATCATAGGCAGCATCAACATGATCAGCATCATCATCAGCAGCAGTATCAACACAATCAGCATCATTGGTAGCATCAACATCAGCATAATCAGCAGCATCAACATCATCAGTATCATCAACATAATCAACAGCGTAAACTTAATCAACACCATCATCATCACCCATATCACCAGCATCATCCACATCATCAGTTTCAATTTACTTGAGGGCTTGAGAAGCTAAAAACCTTTCTTGCAAAAGCCCTAGACAGAAACCTGGGATTCTGGGGCTGTCAAAAATTTCTTCATATTGCTTTCTCTTCTTTTTCTCTCTTACTGAATTTGATAGTTTAAAGAACATAGCGGGATTTTAAAAGTACAAGTGGAAACTAAAAGCAGACTACTGAACAATTTTTAGCCATGAGGCGCAAAGGTTAACCGTCTATTTTATGGCCTTTTCATATTTTCTTTTAAGGTAGCGATCTGAAAAATATTTGATAAGGTAAATAATAATAATTTTAATCTGTATTCACCTTCACCTATCCCTTGGTCTGTTGGACCGTTGGGGCACCACACAAGATCTGTTAACCGTCTTTCTCCATTCCTCTCATTCACTGACAGGCCTATCCATTCTTTCATGTTGTCTTCCCAACGCGTACTCTTGTCTTCCTCTTTTCTTCTTCCTGTTACTGTTCCTTGACGAAAGGTCTTTTCGGGCCATGATGACCTTGTGATATGGCCAAAGAGTTTGAGTTGACGCTTTTTGACAGTGGTTAGCAGGTCATCGTGGGGTCCAATTGCAGAATTAATCCTGTTTTTTAATTTCTTCATTCGTGATGGTGTCAGTGTAAGTAACACATTGGATCTTTCTGTAACATCTTAGCTCCATCGCTACGATCCTCGAGATCTGCAGTTAGCGTCTTATATTAGTATGCATATAAAAATGTGACCAGGGAGTGCATCAGTGTGGTTTTGGTGCCTAGTGCTATGCCTTTGTCTGTCCAGATTGTTTTGAGTTTTGCAAGTGCTGCTGTAGACTATGCAATTCTAGTCAGTAGTTCGGGTTTGGTTCCTTCATCTGGGTCAATAGCTCAAAGGAGCTAATCTGTATTATAAGCATAAAATACCACTAACTTGGCACTAACTGATTTATCTATCAAGTTCGTACAAAAGTTCCTGTTACCTCTAAGGTGCTTCCTAAGTCGCATTTCGACAGAGTCGCAGCCTGAACGCCGCAATTCACAAGCTTTCTATTAAACTTTTGTATTTTATTTTCGGTATTTCTTCAAAAGGTCGCATTCAATATTTAAAACACAAATAGAAATAGCACAAATATTTCATATTTTCCAAGCATCCCCTGTCGCACTGGCTACGGTTTCGGCTAGGACGCAATAATAGTTATTTGTGAAGGAAAGTTAGAAAAAAGTCCAAACTCAATGGAAACCAACAGCTTTTATTTAATGTTCAACTTTTATACTGGTCGGAACGATCTGTTGTGTAGAGGCCAACGGATCGCTTTCCATTTACAAAAGATCGTCTCCCTTCATTTTGTTTCGCTTCCAACGTTGGAAAATATGATTGTAAGAAATCTTTAACAAAACAGAAAGTAGTTCTGGTTTCGATTAAAAGGCGTATGAATTTATTAATCAGCCCCCCCCCCCCACACACACACAAGAAACTGTATAAAAACGTCAGATACTGAGAAGTAGAGCTATTTTTTTTATTCCAAGAATTTAGGTTATAAAAAGAAACATGCAAAAAAAAAGTGTGTGTGTGTGTGAGAGAGAGAGAGAGAGAGAGAGAGATTGTCTGATATGTTTAATTAGAAATTTTCCAATTTTTTTAAAAAATTTGAATAAGAAATAAAAGCTATAGATTTTGATATTTCTTTTCACTATTTCTAAATCCACCTACTCGAAGACATTCGCCTTATTGTTATTACTTTTCAATAGTTGTTTAATTACAGTGTCAAGAAAAAGTCCCACAATAGCGATATTGACAAATATGTTACTGCTTTTTTGACACATGGAAAAAAGCCATAATTAAACCAATGGAACTAGCGAAATCTGTCCTCGTGGAGAATGCTGACCATGTCCTTCAAAGCTGCAGTCATTATCAAAAGGCCTGAACAAGACACTGTCCCCAAAACACCCCTTTAGAAAGAAAATTATATGGTGAGCTGCCTGATTCGGAAACCACTGCGCAGTTCATCTCGTAAATTGGTCTGGTTATATAAACGCTCCAACATTAAAATGACTACAATAGAAGGTGACCAACGACCTAAATATTTATTTTCGTTCTGGAGAAATTTACATATTTCTTTTTTTAATTTAGATACAGGGTACTTAAGAAAACAACAAGATTTTGTGTGACACCTTTTTGTTCTTAGAATGTACTCCAAAAATGTCTAACTTCGACCCGCACGTCATTTGGGCCCGTGACGCGGTGCTATCCAGGCCGCCGTAACATCTAGCCACTGTTCCAGCAAGTGAAAAAGAAAGGAAGATAATGGTAATATCGGACTGGATACGTGAAAATGATCGAAGCATCTTGGGAAGATTGTTGGAGAAACAATTTGAACTTGATTGCTTGCATTGATCAAACCTTTTCTTTTTTCAATAATTGAACATTTGATTGTTTTTTAAAATATTTGGCAATATTTAGGTCACATCGTGATAAATGAAAATAAATCCATATCTATTTTCAAATCGTTTTATGACTTTTGTTAAGATATGAATTAGAAATTATATATATATATAAAGGCTTAAAACTGGCAGAAGTTCATAACCAAGAGAAAATAATTGCGTTTTGATTTTTTTTTCGTTTTTTGTTTTAATCAAGAATTGTCCAATTTTTACGACTTTTCATTTCGAAATTTTTTTTTTTTTAATTTGCAAGTTCCATTTGACTGACCATTGGTCAGGCTGAAGATAGTCAGTTCATCTGTTTCTTATTTTTTGTTTTGCACTTGGTAAGTAACGTGCTACAAATAATGTCCTAGGCTTCATGTGGATTTGAACTCGTGAACCATCGGTTCGGAAGTTAAGCGATTTAACAAACGTTCAACTTGCCCCTTTAGGGATATACGTTGTGTGTACTCTTTAGGAAGGCAACATTGTGTGGAGTGTGTAGGAAGGCAACATTAAGTGAACTCTTTAGGAAGGCAACATTGTGTGGAGTGTGTAGGAAGGCAACATTAAGTGTACTCTTTAGGAAGGCAACATTGTGTGGAGTGTGTAGGAAGGCAACATTATGTGGACTCTTTAGGAAGGCAACATTGTGTGGAGTGTGTAGGAAGGCAACATTAAGTGTACTCTTTAGGAAGGCAACATTGTGTGGAGTGTGTAGGAAGGCAACATTATGTGGACTCTTTATGAAGGCAACATTGTGTGGAGTGTGTAGGAAGGCAACATTATGTGGACTCTTTAGGAAGGCAACATTGTGTGGAGTGTGTAGGAAGGCAACATTATGCGGACTCTTTAGGAAGGCAACATTGTGTGGAGTGTGTAGGAAGGCAACATTATGCGGACTCTTTAGGAATGCAACATTGTGTGGAGTGTGCAGGACATGTTTAGATTCTTAGTATTATTAGTTTGTATAGAGACGCACCATAGATGACGGACTTTGAACGCGACATTTAGTGACGTCACGACTTAATTGGGTTAGAGATTATCTATGTAAATAAAATCGGTGTAAGGACTTCAGGGGATAATGTGACACTACAGACATAGACTCGACGTGGCCTTTTCAATTTGAAACATCATCTGAGTATATAACGGTTTGGTCTTTTCTACTTGTTACATGTGTAGGTCTTGTTACATGTGTAGATCTTGTTACATGTGTAGGTCTTGTTACATGTGTAGGTCTTGTTACATGTGTAGGTCTTGTTACATGTGTAGGTCTTGTTACTTGTTACAAGTGTAGGTCTTTTCTACTTGTTACATGTGTAGGTCTTTTCTACGTGTTAGATGTGTAGGTCTTGTTACTTGTGTAGGTCTTGCTACTTGTTACAAGTGTAGGTCTTGTTACATGTGTAGGTCTTGCTACTTGTTACAAGTGTAGGTCTTGTTACTTGTTACAAGTGCAGGTCTTGTTACTTGTAACAAGTGTAGGTCTTGTTACTTGTTAGTTAAGTACAAGGAATACACCCGTACAAGAAATGAAGACATCTCCAGAGTAATCTGCCGAAGTCAGAAGGCCACCAGCAACTGCAAGGGCAAAGCCTATCACAGAAGTTAATATTGTGTGGACTTTGTAAGTAAGTAAGTAGTAAAGTTCCCCTTTCAGACCTTGTGGTCTATATGGCAGATGATGTAAAGGTCATCTGTTTCTGTGGCCTACGGTTTACTAGGGTGTCATGTGGCCAGCACAACCACCAACCGCCATTACTTTTCCACAACAAACGTTAGGTACCCATTAGAGCTGGGTGGACTCAGAGGGGCCCGAAGATCCTGAAGTTAAAAATCCCAGTCTTCACCAGGATTCGAACCCCGGTTCAGTAGCCAAGCGCTTTACCGCTCAGCCACCGCCAACTTTGTAGGAAGTCAATATTGTGTGGGAAGTCATAGTGTGGCCTGTGGAGGAGATTTGTGCAGACATTAATATCTTCAAAAGGCTGCATTATTTACTAGGACCTACTTATAACGTATTCAGCGACTTGCCGCCTTTATTGTTAAGGATGAGGGAAGTTGACTCTCTGGGATACGTTCGGACTCAAAACCTTCAATTAAGACATCCAGCCGCTCTACCACTTTTAAAATATAGATAGATATTTTAAAATGACTGAAAGAACACTGTCCATAAGAACATTGTATCTTTAGTATAGGAAGGAGTGGTGGCAGCTGACAGTCAATAGAGTAATACAGTGGAATCTCGTTAGCAATGCAGATCTACATTCAACAGATACACATAAAGACAGACAGACACACATAAAGACAGACACACATACAGACAGACAGACATAAAGACAGACAGACACACATAAAGACAGACATATAGACCAAAGACGAATGTTTTTAATATTTAAAAAAATTGATAAATTTATTCTTTTTTTTTTTTCGATTCATTTTTTAATGTCATCAGTCAATAAATTCATTTAAAAAAAAAGATGTTTAAGAATGATTATACAGGCAACGCTTTACACAAATGTCAATATCAGATTTGCATAAACATTGGATATAAAAACATTTTCATTGGCGCAATGTTTACAAACAAAAAATAAAACATAGAATGAAGCTTTTTTGCGAGACAAATATGTCAATGGATGTAGATCAAAACTTTGAACACTTGGACTCCACCCAATATAAAACTTACAAGATCAGTTGGTCACTAGTCCCGCCAAGTTCCTAAGTCTTACTTTTTTTGTATATAGCATGAGTCGGTAAAAAAGGTGGGGGGGGGGGGGGTCTAAAATGTAAGATCTACTCTGCACACTTTTACTGTACAACCTTATCATATAACACACAGAAAGTGAACTGTAAGAATGCTTCCCAGTAGTAGTGTCCTCTTTGATTTGTGACTTAATGTACCGGTATCTAAAAAAAAAAAAAAGTATAGTATATATAGAACAAACTGAAGCGTGACTAGGTATCGCTGTAAAATGACAAACCTAAAAGAAAGTATTTTTTCTTTCTTTAAAATTTTCTTACTTATTAATGACTTCAGAAAGCGGATTGATATGGTAGATCAGCGCTAAGAAATGTGTGATATAATTATATTATGAATAAATTAAGTACAGCAAGGTGGTGGTTGGGATGGAAGCGGAAGTGGGAGACACTTAAGCAAAAAGTGATGACGTATTGCACAGACTCAACATAAATAGAACCTTACATCATAACAGGAAACTACTTTTCTTAGTGTCAGCTTACAAATAGTTTTATTTTATTTTAAAACTGATAGACCCATAGTGATAAAAAAAAAATTTAAAAAATAGCCAAATCTTGTATTACACATAAAAGAATAAAACTAACAAACCGGGTTAATTTTTTTTAAAAATGATACAACAACTTATCACGTTTTATAGTGCTCTTTTTGTGTGTATATAACCAAAGCTTAGTGTAAATAATCAACTGTATTAAAACAACAAAATAGTACAGGAAAAAAAGCCACCATATACAGTGTGGTTTGAAATTAGGAACATGTATTTACAGCATAGATGAAACAAAATATATCTATCATAACTTCTAGAGTAGTCTATATCTAAAGGGGAGAAAGACCCGGATATGTACATTGTTTTTTTTTTAATTAAAAAAAAAAAAAAGACTAATTTCTTATATTTGTGCTATAACCACTTTGTTTTTTGGTTCATGTTAAATAAATAATATACATAAGTCAAAATAAAAACAGGTCAACAATCAGTATAAGTAGAACATTAGAATGAACAAACATAAAAGGCGGGAACATGTGAAAACATTGAACTATTAAATACAAAGCAAACTGGGATTTCTCTCCCTTTGCGGATATTTATATTATTGCGAGTTTTTTTTTTTTTTTTTTTTTTGGCAGAAGTGTAATTGTCAATCAGTTGTGGCTTGCAACGGAAAGGTCAAGGAGAGAAATTTTTGATTTTCTATGGCGAGAGACTTTAGCAAAGAGTCGTCACCAAACAAATGCTCTCGTTGACCCATCGGTCAAGGTAATTATGGAAAGTTCCTTTCTTTGCTTGTTTTTTCCGCTTGATATTTCAAACACTGGATTTGCTCTTTGGTTCGTGACGCTTCATGTGCAGGGCGAGGTGATCAGAGCGAGCAAAGCTGCGATCACAGACCTTGCATCTGAAAGGCTTGGCGCCTGTGTGCTTGCGTATGTGCCTGGTCAGCTCGTCCGAGCGGGCGAATCGCCAGCCGCAGGTCTGGAAATGGCATTGGTAGGGCTTCTCCCCGGTGTGGATACGCTGGTGGGCTTTGAGGTGGGAACTTTTGGTGTAGGCTTTTCGGCAACCTGCAGATGACAAAACAAATTTCATTAGTTATATGTAGAAGCCTGAGCAGTCTAAAAAAAAAGGTAAACATTTGAATGAATAATTAACATTGAATTAGCGTCTAAATCAGCTGTCATTATATGCTTTTTTATACATATAAAAAGTATGTTATTCCAAGTTAGGGTTAGACACCTAAGTTAACAGTGGCCATGGCGGAGTTGGCCAAAAAGGCGCAAATTAAGAGGCAAAAGAAAAAAAAAAGAGGAATGCCTAGGCATAGATGGATGTCAGATAAGCTGTGAGATATTGAACCAGTGGAAAGTCACTAAAGTCTAAACGTAATAACAAAGAACAGGCCCCATAGTACGCCATTTCAACATAAAATTTGAATATTTTAACTACCTGTATTAAGGATTTGACACAAATTTAGCCAAGCTCGGCTACGTTGTAACATGCTGAATGTATTGCAGTCTTTCCCATCACTTTAAATTGCGCTCATAAAATAATCTAGTAATAATTTAAAAGCCACTAAAATCCGATTCTCGAAGCACTGTCTTGAAAACGACAGGTGTGAGTCATCAGATAAGCAATGAGATTTTTTTGGATACAAAAGATATTATAAGATAAGATAGATGTGGTTTGTGCAGACGAGTTGAAAGCCGCCAATCAGTCAGTGACCGGGTATAGACATTTTCTTGACATGCCGCCATTTAGAAAGGGAAAAAAAACAACAACGTTTGAAGAGCAATGGGCCTTGTGTCACGAGCCAATGGGCCAGAGGACTACAGACGAATTTGATGAATAATGCTGAGGTCACTGACTCCCCCCCCCCCCCCACCAAACATCCCTCCCTGCCTCAGCGCCACTGGATTAACAGGATCAATACTGTTCTAAGGCCACGTGAGGGGTGGGGTCTATATTTCAAGCATATGTCACGTGCGTATTTCAAACAGAGGCTAGCGAAAGTGGAGACCTGGGTGATATTACAGAACAACGTTAGATGTAAGAGTTATCTGATAAAGGCTTACAGCGTTACACGTGATTCTATTTTTAAACTATGACACACTTTCGTGGACTCGATAGGAAAAGATAATTCACATCAACACACACTTTCGAGATATAAAACATATTCAAGAAAACTGCATAGGGTGTACTTTTGGTAAAAAAAAAAAAGACTTACTTGGGAAGTGGCAGTAGTGGATTCGTCGTTTCTCTAGCTCTGGGTTGTTCTTCCTATTATATTTGATTGTTGAACAACCTGGATGGGTCACTGGCTGCTTTCTGGGGCGCTCTGGCTTTGAGGATGAAGTCAAGGAGCAAGGCGCCATGGACACCGTGGTGGGAAGGAATGATGGGGCTGGGCTAAGAGACGGTTTGGGCAACTGGGAGGCAAGTCCTGGGTAAGGTGGGGGCGGCGTCCTTCGGATGGCTTCGTTGGCGTTGTTTGGGCTAGCTGGTTGGGAGTTAGGTGGTGTGGGGAACATACAGGGCACCACATGAGGGGCGGGGGAGACTGAGTTGAAATTGGACTTGAATTGAGTATTCTGGGCAGAGTATGGAGATTTGGCACCGACTTGACTAACGCTTACCACGCCCCCGCTTGAGCTGGGAGACTGTCGAAGTAAAATATGACTACTGACAGTAGTGCTCGTCGATGAATTTGATTGGCTAAATGTCGATTTAGGGGTGTGTCCATTGAATAACGAATTAGGTAAAGTACTAGAACACTCGGTGGGAACTATTGCTGATCTGTAGGAAGAGTTAGGCGTGTTGAATAAAAATGACTCAACACTGTTAGGGCGGGATTGCGCTTGAGATCCGAACTGACAGGATGGTTTCTCTTCATAGTCTATTGGTTCACACTTGACGTTAACTCCACCCCCTCTACCCGTCAACTGAATGTCACATGGCATGTTGTTGTCGACAACGTTCATGCTGGTAGTCAAATCCTCCCATAGGGAGTCTGTGACAACGGGTGCCACGTTAAGGGCGCCGCTAACCAAATTTGAGGAAGTGTTTGATATGGCTGGGGCAGAGGCGTTGACAAGTACGTCGTTGTTAGATGACATGTCGAATATGGTAGAGTCGATGTCAAACACATCCGGGGATTCTGCTTCGAAAGTGTCCATGGGCGTCTCCACGGGCTCCTGCTTGATCCAAGGAGCGGGCTTGATCTCATCCGTGGTTCCCCCGAAAAACTCCTCCACAATGGAAGAGCTCGTCCTTCGGGAGCATTCATCCTCGAAGAGGGTGAGCTTCTCAGTGGCGGTCAACATCCTGGATCCCACCTTAGGCGGCACCTGGTAGGGCGCGTTGAAAAACCTCTTGGTGGCCGACAGGAAGTCGGGCGTCTTCATCGGCGTTCCAAAGAACTCGTCGATGACGGAAGCGCTCTCTCGACGCGCTTTCTTCAGATGAATGGGCGAGTGGGTGATGTCAGCGAGGAGCCCCTCCATGCCAACCTGAGGAAAACAAAGAGCGTTGTAGTTAGAGATTATGCTGTGAGCACATCGAGGGAAATCTCGCGCGCGATGGGCTGAGAACACACACACGTCCTTAACACCGCGATCAACAAAATAGTCCATCGGATATCTCCTACAGAAACAGAACGACATTATCACAACGCACACACAAAAACAACAACAGAAAACGTATAGAAGGATGCTCCTCGGTTATAGTCCCACGAAATCAAGTGACGGCCACATACGCCGAAGCCGATTTACACAGTGAACCTAGTTCAAAGGTTGTCCGAATATATGCCTCTCACCTGTGAAATTATGGACACGATTAGCTCAGGAGGAAAAAAAAAAGAGGGCGGCGAAGCAAAGGGATAATCATGAGAAGAACGTTTTATAAATTTATCCCCCGAGGGTGTTACTCGAATCTCCCTTCCCCACCCTCGCCATATTTTTTTCCCCAAATCTCGCAAACGTGTATTGGCTTAGATCCAAAACGAGCACTCTGGTTATTAGCGTAAATGGATTATAAAAAGGTAACAACCTCGTGGGGAAATTATGTTTAAAAAAATAAATTTAGTGAAAAAAAATGCATGGGGACTATATAAGTTAATCGTATCATCTCTCGCACGGTCGAAACCTTTTACTTCTACAGTGGTTCGGGTAGAGACTTGCCAGTACAAATAACTTTAATCCATCTACAGTTAAACTAGTATAACCAATCACTTGAGTTAAGTCTGTTATAACGTATTAAGATGATAGGCCTATATAACAGATCGAAGCATACGACTTAATCTAAAAACATCAACGCACTTGTTTTAATGTTTTTATATTTGTTATTCAAAAAGGCCAGCAGACGACCAAGCTGCGTATCACTACGCGAACTTGACCAATTAAGGATCTCGTGTCGAGAGATAAGTCACTTCGGTTAGCCCTCGAAATTCTCATTGATAAGAATTTTTTAAAAGTTAGCGTGAAAACAGTAAACGGGAACCATGGGTAAAATAGCAAAATCCCAATTCATAAAGTCGTTACACATACTACGATAAGATCCTATATCACTCCCCCCCCCCCCCAGTATCAAAGGAGTAGCCCTTGTAAGTGACAGTCATAAAAAGCCCCAATGCTCGTACCCTAGCGACTTCCTGAAACAACAGGGATACCTGGAAATGGGCTGGTATAGTGAAAGTTAGAGATTCCGAGGAAAATACCACTTCCTGTTTCAACTTGTTCGATTCATTCATAAAATTCGTGCTCTCTTTAGACTTTGCTGGTGGTATGTTATGCATACACTAAAAATGCATCTTTACTCGTATGATCAATCAACCCTAAGCCCCAAAACATGCCGGAACATGTTGAAAAGAAACACGACTGGTTGCTACATCTAGATGTTATTTTTTTAAAAATCTAAATAGCTTGTAAAAATATGAATGAATCCAATTGATAGAATTAACGCACAGAAGTTAGCTACACGGTTAAAATTGCCAACTAAGAATTTTGTTGATTTTTTTTTTGTTAAACTTTCTTCTTCTGACTTTAAAGCACCCACGCGAATACTCTTTCAATTACAACCAACCAATCATGGACCAGCGCACATTAAAACAAAAAAAGCCAGAGTAACGAGGCTATTTTTTTTTTTTAAAGATGAGTCACTTGGTGAGATATAGTCTGCTTCACATTTTGTCCCAGACAGTTATCTCCCTTTAGTTAGCCATTGCAAAGCGGTGTAACAGTTGTTAACAATTAACAAACAATAGCATAAACCTAGACTCTAGATTTAATATATAATAGGTTTAGAGTTTAAGCATTGAATAAAAGGAAATAAAAATAATCCATTGGCAATACCTACTATCTACTCTTTTTCAAACTAACACAACTCCTTAAAATATTTTATAATGGTTTCAATAACGCCAAAGATTAAAAGATCTACAATTAATTACTAACACGGTCACGGTTTTAGAAAGAAAGGAAAAAAAAAAGAAGTGCATCGAATTTATGAATGAAGTTTTTTTTAGAAGGAACAGAAAGAAAAAAAAAAGTATACACAAATTGAGGAGGGGGAGCTGACGATATGTGGAGGCTGTTAATACACACACAAAAAAAGGGGGGGAGGAGGAGGAAGGGGGCGCCATTCCGAGCCACCCATAATTTTTTCGACAACCACCAGATAAAGCGGAGTCACAGTGACAGGGCAAACAAGTCTGGGTTTTCCCCACTTGGCTACGCAGTATTAGACCTGACTCATGCGCAGCACGTATGCGCAATCGCTCGATAGCGGAAAAGTAAACACACGCACACATACGCCGGCCGGAACACGTTCTAAGTTACACGCACACACTGTTAGGGGGGCCGTTGTCACAGTAGATAGGCCTGTATTTATCTAGCTACAAAATCCTTATAAACCATGACCGATTTTTTTCAGTTCGTTTAGTGACGTGTATTGCCAGCGTTACATCAGAAAATGAAAACTACTGTTTTTTTTCCATAAGAGCTATTTGAAAAATATTATGTAGCAATTATGCCGATTTTTGGTCTTCAATAAACTCAAGTGTTTAAAAAAAAATACAATTAAAAAGTAAATAGGGTATTGTTAATATTTGTTACAACCCAGATCTCACCCTCCATCGTTTTTTTAATGCTAGTGTATAGTGGGTCGATTTTAGTCCCCCACCCTCCATTCTTGTTCGTAGCGAGTTTGATACAGGACATGGAACAAGTAAACAGTCTGTGTATTAGACATCCACGGATTCGAAACCAGTGTTCAGGTCACCTGTTACGTCAGCACATATCCGGGTTGAAGAAGTGTGATACGCTTTAACGTCCCCCCCCCCTCTTTTTTTTTTTTTTTTGTATTGTGAAGATTTTATAAAACGCAAAATACCATGAAGCTATGGTAGTAAAAAAAAATGTGTTACAAATTGGACTACGAAATTTACATACATCAATCCTTATCTATAACACTTCTTTTCCCCTATTTGTTTTTCATAATGAACAAGATGGAGGCAGTAGGGAATTCTTTTTAAGCTGAAATATATTGCTCAGAATAGCGACCTACATTTTTTTTAAACACGCATGCTTGGGGCGCCACACGTGAAGCTAAATGCCACTGCTCAAGGATTCCAAACAGACTCATTTCCTGATGGTTCTCATTCTTACCCCTCTCTCCCCCGTACCTCAGGGAATACGAAGGTCTCCCCCCCCCCTCCCCCATCACGTTGATATAGCAGGAAATAGATCTGTGCATCTAGTAGCCAGAGTTGTTCGTACCGCTCACGGCAAACTGTTACTCAGCACAATAGCGCGCACGAAGAGCCGAGGAAAGATGCCTGATCTTAGACCTATTTTTCTATATTTAGATCAAGGGTGTCACCTCATAATAATAGCAGCAAGTTCCAGAAATAGCAGCTAATCTCCCCCCCCCCTCTCTAATAAAATGAATAAATGTTGCATCAGATGACCTACGGTCAACGTTGGAATGAGTCACCAGATACAAATGAATACTTAAAGGATGTCTTCATATCTATATAAGGGAGATAAACGACACGGGGTTTTATGGGATTATGGGTGTCCTTTTGTTTGCTCCCGGCCCCCAACCCTACGATTGCGTAAGTCAGTAATAAAAAACGCACTGAATCGCAAGGCACATTGTTTCCCTACAAATGGGGATTAGTAACTCGAGGAAAGTGTTTTGAGAAAAATCTCTGAAAATTAGCATGATATGAAGCTCCAGGGTCTACCCAGCAATGCTGACTCGAACAAGGGTAGGACTAGACTAGTGGTCGTCGTGTGTATCCCTCAATATCCTCTACAGCAGGGGTTCTCAACCTGTGGGTCGCGACCCCCTAGGGGGTCGATTGACAGTTTTCCAGGGGTCTCCTAAGACCATCGAAAGTATGGATTGTTATTGTCTACTCTTCTATTGTCGTATGTGTTGGGGTGGGGGGGGGGTCGCGGCAGAGTGGGGGTTTATAAAAAGGGTCGCCGAGCTTAAAAGGTTGAGAACCGCTGCTCTACAGTTATGAAGTTGTCCTAGACTAATTAATTTTTGAAAGGAAGCTTATATTCTATATTCTATCATTTCTTATCTTATACATTACAGACGTTACTTCAAAAAAAAGAAGATAATTACGTCCTACACATTTCATGTGTCAATCTAGTTTAGTCATGCATGTTAACCAATGACTTGAGCTCTGCTAAGTGGTTGGTTTTCCTGGCTGAATTAGGCAACCCATTCCAAGAGATATATAGACATAAACGCAGGTCTCTATATAGGCCTAGTAAATCTAGTATCTATACAACACCATTAGTTGAACTGAAGTAATCTTTAGATAAATGAAAAACAAGAGAATTGAGCTACGCCGCCAAAATATACAAAAAAAAGTTCCAATCACATTAAAAAAATAGTGCCTAAGTCATTATCTATACACATGAAGTCTTAACATGTACACACAAAACTACCAGAACCAGCCCCAGCCCAACTATGCACATTTCAGTGGGCCTATGCACATACGAATTTCATTCAAACACCCACGCAAGTCGTCAGGCAAATAGATATCATTCTGGCAAAATCTAGCAGACCATATCAAATTACTTTCAGTCAGCCCACCCGCGCACATACCTCGCGGTTTCAATTCCACCTAGATCTATTCCTAGATTCTAAATCTATAACATTAACAATAATTACAGATTTAAAAACAATCTAGATATATTTATAGATCTACTTGATGAAGGCGAAATTAATTGAGAGATCTAAGTATATATCTAGATCTAAGATTACTTTTTTGTTATCAGACTTCCTTGTAAAAAATAAAACAGCAGATCTAGTAGTAGTACTACAATTAGGTCTAAATAGATATAAATCTAAGATTATCTAGATATCTAGTCTCTAGATATATAATAATATAATAAATATTATAGATCTATATTATATCTAATATAGATATCTATATAGATCTAAAGACCTAGAATTACCTAGATCTTGATCTAGATTTATTTTAGATCTAGATTGTATGTAGATTCTATGACTAGATATATCATATACAGAGATCTAGAGTTAGAGCTCTATACTCCATTCTAGATCAAAAGTCTAGATTTGATAGAAATTTAAATTCTAAATCTAATTATTGCATAAATCTAAATCTATAGCTAATCAGCTAATCTAGATGTAGCTCTATTTCTAGATTTTTTTTTTTTACTTACATTCGTGATTTGATCGTCATTTGCGTTGAAAAACAAATCATCTGTGTCGGGTACTATTTGATCCTCAGTAACTTGGCCGGTAGTTAGCGGGGAAATATTGGCACGCAAAACTTGAGCCATACCACAGTGAAAAATAAATGTCCAATGTCAACTTATTTTGTCCAATGAAAAATACAATATAATAAATATTGAATAAGAACTGTAGGTCTTAGGTAAGTCTATAAAGCGTCCTTCTCAAGAAATTAACACACTATGGAACGCGTTTGTTGTCATGTCACTGAATCAATCTCGCAACTTACTGAGTTCACCCGAATGCCGCCGCGCGTTAAATATTTAGTCCAATCGAGTGCGAGGCTTGTGACTTCGCGCGGCGAGACTGTGTTGCTGGCTGCACAAAGGTTCTAATGTTTTTAGAGCTAAATGTTGTCAATGGCACGCAAACAACAAAGCAGAAATGAAATAGATCTACCTTAAATTAAAACAAAATTCATAAATTTTTAAAATACATACATTTTTATTTAAAGCCGCTAAAAAAAGCAGACAAATGACTTGTTAAAACATGTGTTGACAAGAAATGGACCTCAATATTATTAACATGAGACTTACTGGCTGTTGTAGTAGCATTTTATGAATGAATGTATTTATAGATGTTTCGTCAGTAGGCGGAGCTAATATCAAGGTTAAGTTGTTTTCCCTCAGTGGCCCCAGTTTTTTAAAAAAAGCGAGCTAAATATCATATTGTGAAGGAAGCTTTTCCGATTATTAAGATTTTTATTTAAAGACAGGATAAAGTTGCAGTCTTGGAATTGAGCTACTTCGGAACAAATAGTTCAGATATTTTGATAAATTCTATCATATTAAACTTCACACAAACAAATTACGTGAATTTAGAATCAGAATTGGGTCAGTAACCTTTGAACTCTGCGTCAAATCGAGGCTTCAGGAAAGAAAATTACGTTGTTTTTCTGGTGACGTAAATGGTATTTGTAATCTATAGATTTGTCACCGCTTGTTACAGAATTTATTTATCACTTAAATTGTTGACAACTTACATATGATAGGCTAGATATTGATTTAATTCTACTTCTAGAAACTCATACCAATACACATACAGGTATGCTGATATTTATATATAAAATGGTTTTGTTTTGTTTCGGAAAGATAATTACAACCTAGCCCAAACCTCCCGCAGGACGTCGAGGGATGACAGCTGACAGGGTTCGAACCCGGGGCCATGGAGAACACCGAACGACAGGCCAGAGCGCATACCACACGACCAGGTTAAATGGGGCCACACTATTCAGACTTATTTTCTTTGTCAACAAGTGGAAAAGAGACATACTCTGCATGACACTCGACTGAGATAGGATCACAACACTCTGGTTTTTAGTTGCTTTATTAAATGTTTATGACTTTGTTTTTGGTTCGATGCGTGATTCAAGCGGTATGGATGACAGGTCTGTACTGGGTGACCCAAGACTTGAAGAGAGTTCGATCTGCTATGATAGAAGTATGATTAATTACTCTCCTGTTATCGAGATAGACATCGAACGATTTATGATCCGTCCCCGGTGGGTAGAGAGTATGTGTTGTCTGGAAGAATTTCCCAACTCAGTTTGGGGTGGGTAAAATATTGAAATGAAAAAGGAAAGGGGGGGGGTGAAGGCGCCGTAAAGCAAGCAAATCTGCATTTCATTGTTGTTTTTTTAACCTGTCTTCTTTACTTCTCTCTCTCCCTCTCTTTACCTCTCACCCTCTCCTTTTCTCTCTTCCTCTCTATTTCTATCCCCCGCTCTTTCCCTACTCGCTCTCTCTCTCTCTCTCCATTACCTGTGAACCACGTTGTACAGACCTGTGTCGCGGTAACGAGCTATTGGTCTCCACTGCCCACAGGTCGTGACGTTGCAGGTCAGTGTTCAGGCCTTCTATAACGATGGTCTCGGTCTAAGCAGCTGCCCGTCAAATGCATTGGACCCCAACCTTTTTTCGGCTTGAGTGACCATAAACATTTTTTAAACGCTTTTCGTGGGCAGCATAAAAAAAATGGCCATGTCTAACGGAGCTGATGGTATCGGCTTCATTATGCACTGTGGGCAAACCTTTTAGAGCTGACGGCTAGGGGTCACAGGCAATGGTTTTAGCTCCACAGACCAAAAAAAATATGTAATCATAATAACAGCCTACGCGCATGAATACACCGACGAACTAAATTCATATTGACTCTAAGAGTTCTTCTTCTCGCCCGTTTATCTTATTTGCCCTTGCTTTTATGCAATCATTTGCATTGTGGCTTTCGCTTTGGGGGTAGAGGAGCTGGCCATTTTTCGGCATGGTACGCTTTTCTTCCAGAGCTGAGGCCCATGTTTTTCGCTGTCCATAGCTTTCTTGGTCACTGTCTCTCTCCAACTAGTGCGGTCTAGAGCTATGTCTTCCCAAATAGTCAGTCTCAATGTTCAATGACTGAAATCCCGTTTTATTACATCCATGTAACGGAGGTGGGGGGGGGGGGGGGCGACCAGTTTTTTCTTGAGCCAGTCGCGAGTTGTCCGTAGAGAATGAATTTCGGGAGGCGATTGTCCTCCATCATGACTTTCGGGAGGCGATTGTCCTCCATCCGGAGAACGTGTCCAAGCCAGCGCAAGCGGCTTTGTCTGAGGACTGTAAAGATGCTGGGAATACTTGTTCACGCAAGGATCTCAGTATTGCACACTCTTTCTTTCCATGTGATTTTCAAGATCCTTCGGAGTCATCGCAAATGGAATGAATTTAGTTTTCTCTCTTGCTTTGCGTAGGTGGTCCACGATTCACTGCTATACATTAGTGTACTCATAACGCATGGATAGTTGGACTAGCTGTTTTGATTTACGAGCAAACGACCGAGAAACAACAGACAGCTACACTCTGTCGATACAGGATTTAAATTTGCTTCATGCATGCCATAGTTATGTACGCGTGTAGTGAGTAATACACGAATGTGTGTGTTGGTGATGTGTTGAACTGCTAAACATTTATAGAAATGTGTCTGATCCTATATTCTAACATTTTACAGACAATTTTGATGCACATGTAACATACCATGTATTTGTGCGTGTGTAGTGAACTAAATACACGTAACACATGTATGTGTATGTGTGTATTGTGCTATACATATATATGTATTCCTTGATCATACTTTTTAAACATTTCACAATAGGGCGATTTAGCTTCACAGTCATATTTAAATTAGCCTTTCTTTTTTTTTTTTTTTTGTTGTTGTTTTGCTTTGTTTGGGAGGGGTGAGGGGGTAGTGCTCAAGTTTCGGTCTCTCTTGGGTTTAATTAACATATTCCAAAAAGAAACAGAACTTCTTTCACTATTATATGGAATCGTTTTCAATATTAACAACAAGACTTGTATCCGGACAGAGGCGTAGTGAACGAAACGTGCTCTCGGGAGCAATTAAACTTTATGGCGCCGCCAGAAATATAGGCTTATAAATAAAAATTATTTAATAATAATATAATACAAATAATCTTAGAATGTATTACCTAACTATAATATCTACAATAATTTCTTTGGCGCCTCTATGCGTGTGGCGCCCCCCCCCTCCCGGAAGGTGGCTCCCGGGGAATCGTGCCTTCATTGCCCCCCTTCTCGCTACGCCTCTGTATCTTGACCAGAATGGACCCGGATAAGTCTCAAAGGATATCTAAGACTGGAAATACGTTGTCGTCTGCTGCGAACATTTCTTGCTCTCATTGACACTTGTTTTTCAAAAGGTAGTTTTTTGCTGTTTTTTTTATCTGAAAAGTTCGTGTATCGTTTGGGGCCTTAGGTCATTGAATACTGTGATTTATAGGGATCCCAAAAGTCCGTTAGATGCACATTGTAATAATATTTGAATCTTATCTTATCTTATTTTAACTTAACATATCTTATAATAAGGTCGAAACTGAACATAATTAAATATAGATTTTCAAGAAATGTTTTTGTTTTTGGTACAGGTTTTTTTGTGTGTACAGAATGGAGATGGAGGCTGAGTATTAAAGCGCTGAGCTCACAAACCGATAGGCCATGAGTTTGAACGCCGACTAATGCTTGGGTAAAGGCAAGGTCGTTTGTTGTTACACTGGCCACGTGGCACCCTCGTAAATAGCTAACCAATGAAGCATAAGAGCTTTACATTATCATGGCCTGAAAAGGAAACCTTACATTTACTACTAATATGTAAATATTTTCCTTTCTATTGCTATCTACGCGCACAGTTTTTGTCCATCTTTCTAGGAAAATCCGGAAATCCTCGTTCCTAGCTTAAACATGTCTCTGGTGACCCTGACCATCAGTATTGTGCAATGGACGTTGTTTCACCTCTGACCTTGTTAACTTCACAGCACGAGACCCTATTACCTGCATGCTCTAATGAAAAGGCATGTGTACTTACGCCTCGTAACGCGCACTTCGTTGACTCCAAGGGACATAATGATCAGGGTAATTAGTTGCAGACGATAGAATGAGGACTCGCGCCAAAAAAAAAGATAATACCTTCTTGAAGGGGGTAACATGCACCTGCCCGAGTGGATTACTTCGGTTCCTTGCTCTCTGCGCGCATACTTGGATCTAAACGGCACCTTCGATATACACGGTGTCACGGAGGTCACGATCTAAACTCTAAAGATACATGCAAAGTCGGCTGGTTTGAAAGAAAAAAGGAGGAGCTAACCAGAAAAGAAGAGTTAATCCTAGCTCTACTGGCTCAACAATGCCATTGCCATCGTATATTATGTTATGTAGACCGTTGCGTATCTATAGAAGCTGTATGTTAAGTCAAGGTCAGAACGTTTAGCGCCGTTCCGTGCGAGAAAGCTCACCAAGGTCACAGTGGAGTTCGTTGCTGATGATTAGCAGTAAATTAGTTACGGAAAAGAACCGGAAACGAAGTTTTGTTCTAAAAATAGACCCAACACTGTTGATTCGCTTGATGGGTTTTTTGTCCCTCTTATATAGAGTAATATTTATGTAAAAAAAAAATTCCCTAACAATGACCCCGGATGGCTTAGTCCAGCGCGTCTACGCCTAGGACATAAGCGACGAGGCGCACCGGGTCACCCGTCGGCGTACACCCTGTGCCTAGTTGGGTTCTTCTGATAGCGTTCAGGCAGGAAAGCAAAGGGGGGGGGGGAGTCAGCAAGTGGGTGCCCGTGTTTGTGAAATCAGTTCGTTATGTAACGCGTGTTGCACACGACACTTCCTTGTAAAGTGAGAATCAAAACAGGATGAACACAGACAACCAAATGTTTACCCATGGTAACACTGGTAACTGTTGCCTGATGTCCTACGCGAGTTCGGATGGAACGCCCGAAACGTAGAAAACAAACAAACACACAAACAAACAAACACACAACGTTAAAAGCATAGATGCATGTTGCTACAGTGCAATCGACATCATTCATTTCATTTTTATGACAAAACTTAAATCAACTCATTCTATTTTTTCTGTCTGTCTTTCTGTCTGCCTGGTAAAAAGTTTGTATACGTCATTACTCCCTTAATCCTTATTGAATCAAGTTGAAGCTTTACACAATTATTCATTAGCGTAGATAAGACTTGAATAAACAGAAATAAAAAATTATAATTAATTATTTTGTTTGATACCTACAAGGGAGATTAATCCTTCAATATTCACAGACGTGGGTTTTGGCCCCCTTAGTTAGTCGTATCGTACACACATTCTCGGGTCAAGTTGAGATTTTAAACTTTTATTCATAGTGCTTAACAAAATATGATCAAATATATCAAATATATCAATTAAAAAATTAAGTATTGGTAATTGATTATTTTGTTTGATATCGAATAAGAAAAAAAAAAGTCTACATTGTGGAGAGACATCATTAACTGTATGTCATTATTTCTTTTTTAAAGATTTATTATATTTTGCATGTTTTTGTTTGATAGTTTATAGAGACTATGCTATCTGAAGCGAGAAAATGGGACGGTCGAATAATTATATGTGGTGTCCCGACTTCCAACAGGTTGAAGCTGAAGTCAAAATAAGGACGTGTCAATCGTTCGCTGCCGTCTCTCCCCGCCCGACAGGCATTTCTCTGAATTGTGAGAAAATGTCCATTTTTCATTCCGTTGCTCACTGCAACTATAGGCCTATAGGTATTACCCAGAATTCGAATTCAATCGCCCCATCTTCTGGTTTAACCGCAATCATAAATAATCATAGCAAAAAGACATTCGATCGTGTAGTCGTGTAGGACGTAATCATCTTCTTTTTTGAAGTAACGTCTGCATTTTATATGATAAGAAAAGATTATAAATAACAGTCCTTACTTCAAAATTAAAGATAATTACGAAGGAGCATTTGGCAAATTTGTCCTATTCCACCAAATGTAATAACCTGCAATAAAAGTAAATAATACTATTGGCTTTGAACTCGAGTGTCCCACGTTGAATCAGATACTCAGCAGATGTAGACTTTCAAGGAAAAAAAACCAGCATTAATCTTAAATTGATATACACAACGAAACAAAGTATAAATCAAGTGTATATGTTGTAATATACAAATCTAAATAAATTCATGTCTTGCATAGCTGATATCTGGGGATATAGCTCAGTGGTAGAGCGCTCGTTTCGCATGTGAGAGGCCCCGGGTTCGATCCCCGGTATCTCCAATTTTTTAATATCATTTTTTTTTAAATCACTTGTACCACAGTGATTCGGACGCACGTGTTCGTAACGTGTCCAAAGGCCGAGCGCACTAGGGATCCCAGCCATCTTCCTTAATTGTACCACACTAACCGTGCGAGGCTAGTCATATTTGTAACGGCCCCTTGAGGAGTGGATTGTTGACATGGTTGTAGTGGCTCTCTTTGGGACCCTGCCTAGTGGAATGGAGCCACTCTGGTGACTTCTTATGCACCCCAGAGGGAATCTTGTTTTGCTACGCCCTTGTCCAAATCGTTTCCTACTACGACCGTCTCCACCCGGCTCTGTTTTGACCAGAAACTACGTCAGTGTCCTGGAGTTGCCTTTGTTTCAGGACGCATCTGGTCGCTGTACTGGCCACAATGATATCAGTACAAATAGAAACATATATAATATCTGCAGATCTAAAATTATCTTTTTTTTTTTACGTCTCTTTAAGTAAATTAGGTAAAAAAAAAAGGTGAACCATGTTATGACTAAGAAGATGTATTTACAAATAAACACGAATAAAATCAGACCGATAACGGAAGATCCGGATCCCCCCTCCCCCTCTCATCTTTTTCATATTACGCATTGATAGCATTATCACGCCACCATATTAAGTCGACACCCTTCAATCTACTGCATGTATATTGGGAGACATTGGAGACTTCGTGACAGAGTGTGCGCAACATAGAGCCGCTATTAAACAAGGTCGGACCGGATGTATGTCACAGTGACCGTGACCTTAACACTAGGATATATACAGTGCTATAAATATGTTATTTTGGGTCTTATCTTAGTAGACTTTGTGTTGTGTAAGACTAATTTGGTTAAAGACACATGCAAAAAAAAAATACACAAACTCAAGCAAACAGACAGGGCTAGCAGGGGCGTAGCTAGGAATTTGCCATAATTTTGGGGGCCCGGTAGCTTGACTTCTTTGTGAGCTCCTGTATTTTGGGTAATATTTCATGTAAAAACACTCATTTTGGCCCCTCCCCCTCAAGTGGGGGCCGGGAGGATTTTCAAATTGGATGCAATCATTATCTGTCTACTTAAATGTGAACAACACCGGCTCATTTTGTGGTCCCTTTTTGATAAATATTTCCATGGATCCTCCAGTATCTAAGCATAGTTTAACCACTTTTTATTCGCGGCTATAACCAAGAATGCCACCATATTAATTTTATAATGCCGTGTTTATGTTGTTGTTTTATCAAACAGCCAGACACTTTCTTTATCAAATAAATATGTTGGCGTATTATCATGTTCATAAACACACAAATGTTAAAAATCACGATTCCAATCCACCAGAGAAAAAGTGAGGGCCCAAACGTATGTAAAGTACATACATTTTTTCAACTTTTTTTTTTGTTTGGAAGGTAGATTTCTGCACTTAGTGCCGACGTTGCTGCGGGCCGGATGGAACCACGTCCGGCCCGCGGGCCGTAGTTTGGGCATCACTGTCTTAGTCTGTTAAACCATTGGGCATCACCCAAGATCTGTTGATCATAATTCTCCATTACTCTTTGTCTTTTGCCTTGGCTAGCAAAGTATCTCTTTCAAACCATTGTGTCTATAGAGCAAATGCTGTAAAGGTAAAGGTCACTCTACGGTTAACGAGGGTGTCATGAGGCCAGTACAATGACCGACTGTCTTTACGTTGCCCTCAACGAATGTCAGGTACCCATTAGAGCTGGGTGGAAACAATGCGCCCTAAAGATCCCGAAATTAAAAAATCCCAGTCTTCACCAGAATTCGAACCCGAAACCCACCCTTTTTTTTTTGAAGTTTTTTTTTTTTTTTAACATTTTGCTAGTTAAAGTAAAAGTCGGATCGCTGACTTCTCGTTGAGTTTATATTCAAGTTTACTTTCTATTATGCGTCTAAACAAACTGATCTGGTTAAGCTAACGCTATGATAACATTAGGGCTTTACGGTAGAGGTGGGACAGGATCTACAGCTTCTACACATAGGAAGTTAGATCCGGATTCAATGGAAGACACCACTTCTAAGGCAAATACAAGGGAGATAAACACGACGAGACGTATTACCTTTAACTGTACAGTATTGCGAACCCTTTGCCCTTTTTTTTAATCTCCCCTTAATGCTATCAAAACTGTCTTTTCGTGAAGAGAACTCTTTTATTATCGCCAGACTTGTGCTATCTCTCTTCACAGGGGTATTAATGACGTCACAAGACATCCTTCGATTACATCCTTCAGATTTTTTATTTTTTTTTACCAATTCATCTATAACGGAAACGAGGCTAGATAGTAGCACTATTGCATCATCAATCACTACAAAGTAGAGATAATCCACTCATAGTCGAACATACTAACACCAAGGGAGAGAAAACACTTAAGAACGGCGACAATAAGAACAAGGGCAATAATTACCATCTCCGAAGATCTGATCAGTTCGGCGACTGGTGACATCTCGCCGGCACACGATACGATCTGAAAGAGCCTGGCAAGTATACATTAAAAAAAAATCTAAAGCCGATATTTATCGACGCCATCTTGATCGTTTGGAAAACTGAGAATGCGCCATAAAACTGAAGTTGATAAAATGTATTTCCGGAAACGAAAAGATTTTGTAGGAGGAAATAACCAACGCAGTTGATGAGAAGGTAGAGAATCTTCATCAAGATATTTGAAACCATTCAAAACCAACTGACCTCGTTGTATATAAATAAGTCAACTGATTCTCATGATTTTTTGAGCTGTGATTCAGGGCACCATCGGATCTGCATCGCCTCTGACACCGCACGGATTCGCCGTGATTTAAGATGCCAATGCTTTAATTAGGAAATTAAAGCCAGAGGATAGTTGAAGTTAGTTGTCGTATTAAGAGTTATTTGTCTGTCTATAAGTTTTGGCTTGCCAGATTTAAAACAAAGAATTGTATAATTATAATTAAAATTGTAGAGTAAAATGTTTTGCAATGTGAAAAAAAAGTGAAGTTCCCCATTCAGACCTTTCAGATGATGTTCCACAATAAGGCAGAAAATGTGCGTCGTAGTCGTAACATTATTCTCTCATAGGGCATTAGGACACATTTGTAGAAATGCTCCTTCTTCCCTGGTGCATGGAATGAGTTGCCCCAGGCAGCCAGGAAACCAATGACTTGGGCGGATTTTAAGTCATTGGTTAACATACATGACAGTAACGTCTGAATTTTTATAAGATAAGATAAGATAAACAAAATGGTTATTATGGTATGAGATCGGAATAACCAAAAAAAGATGAACCCTCTCCCCCCCCCCAAAAAAAAATAAAAGAGGCATAAGCTCCACCCTCCCCCCCCCAAAAAAAAAGGCATAAGCCCCCCCCCCCCATAAAAGGAGGCATAAGCCCCCCCCCCCCCCCCCCAAAAAAAAAAAGGCATAAGAAATATCCTTCTGGTCAAACGAACCTCAAGCTGAAAGCGAGGCTTGCTTTCAATACGTATGCAAGTGTGCAAGATTTTGACAAAAACTTACAAAGTAATACCCCCCCCCCCTTTTTTTTTCTCTCTCTCTTTTTGAAGAAGTTCTTCTTTAAGATAATGTACTCATACAAAATAGATACACGTCAGATTAACCCATCAGTTTGTGTCCGACAGTTTTATGTTTTTTTTTAAACCTTATCAATTGATACACCGCAGGTGATTGTTTTCTCAAGCTTCTAATTCGATGAGCCCTTCTGCAATAAAAAAACAAATCTAGATTTATGTTGAGACTTTTTAATACCAATGACAACGTCGCAGGACCGGCACCTTCCAGACCCTCCATCATGTCGTGACAACCCACGGGGCTCGTATCAAGTTCTCCAGCGAGTCATTGCGTTATTCTCATCATCATCATCGGACAACGGGAGGGAGTCATACATAAAGATAGAAGGATTTCGTGTCACGTCTTTGGACAATGTCCACCACTGTGTGATGTCACCTGGTGGGCACTTCGGTGACAGGAGCGGAGACGATGGGGTGTTTTGTTTGACCTGCGTTGTGCGGAGAGAAATGGATTTATATTTCGCTCTGCTCTCCCCCCCCCCTCCGGCCGAGGGCCCCCAAGTTTCTGTACCCTTAAAACACACAGAGTCATTGTTTCTGTACTCTTCTCTCCAACAGGAGACCAGTGGTCAATTTAGTTTCAAGTGTCCACCCCTACAATGTCCACTTTTCACACCGTTTCCTGTTATTCAAGGCCATGTAAAGAAAAGACATCTTGGATCTAACAGCTGCCAGTACCCTATCTGCGCACCCCACCTCGCCCCCCCCCCCCACTTCAGTACCTCAGCACCAAGTCTATTGTGAAATGTGGCGTAGATAGGCCGCCTGTGTGCTGCCCTCAATAATCCCCCATCAAAAAAACATCGAATGTCCCTTTCTTTAACGACTGGGTGAGTCCTGTTAAAACAGCTTCAGTAGTGTAGAAGCTGAAACAGCTTCAGTAGTGTAGGAGCTGAAACATCTTCAGTAGTGTAGGAGCTGAAACAAACAGCCGTATGACAGGTAGCTAAAGTGTTCATCTGTTGTATCTAAAGCGAAACATAGCATAGGTTGGACATTGTCTTTAGAAAATTGTCCTATTTCATGTTTGTGTTCACTAAGACTCAGACGACGACCTATAAAGGGGACTAATTCAGCTATTACCACCACTTCAGTCCAGTATAATTTCTTTCTATAGCTCGAGATACCTAACAAAATAATTTATTACCAATAGTTAATTATTTAATTGGTTAATGTTTTAATTGATTCTTGTGTTGTCAGGTAAAAGAAATAATTGTGCAAAATTTCAGCTTGATCCGAGATTGGGTGTGAGAGAAATAACGTGTACACATTTTGTGGTAAACATAATGACAGAGTGAGTTCATATAAGCTTTGTAAAAAGGACCTTCAGTCATGGAACAGCACCAGGAAAAAGAAGAAGAGGAAGACAGAGAAAAAGACATGAGAATTTCAGCATTTAAGAATGGATGGACCTGTCTATTTTAATCAAGGCAAAAGACAGAGTGGAATGGAGAAAGACGGTCATGTTTGGTACCCAAGTTGAATAAAATGGTGAGATTATAATTAAAGTTAGTGAAATTAACAATTAATTTGGAAAGCTCCGTAGAAAAAAAAAGACAACAAATATAAACTTAATTCTTTTATTTTTTTAAGTTGGCTTCAGTGGAGTAGCAACAATAACGCGAAGGGGTTCAATGCGTTCGGATCCATGACTATTAGGATATTGGGTCCTTGAAATGAAAAAAAAAAATTTTGATTGCGAACTTGTAAGAGCTGAAGTGTGTTTCAATCTGTCCGGGAAAAAAATGAAGAAATTAATAGGGAAAGAAGAAAGGAGAAATGAACAAGCTCTCAGCCAAATTACAAGAAACGACGCCAACTGTAAGCTGTCCAAACACAACCAAATTATACGTTTTTTCGTCTCAGAACCGGACACAAAGACATGAGACAACATATGTTCCGGAAACTGAAAATTGGGACTAGTGAAAATTGGCTATATGGAGAATCATCGATAATGCTGACTAAGTCCTTGAAGAGCTGCATCCTCCATCAAAAGGCCCCAAACAAGACACTGGCCCCAAAACACCTATGGAGATCTGCCTGATCAGGAAACCAATGCGCGTTTCATCCCGTTTGATTGTCTACAGAGCTGAGCCGAAGGCTCTTCGAGCTCTAGGCGTGTAAGCCTGGTCGAACAACCGTTCTGTCTGGAAGAGATCCAAGTCAATGGCTATGTAAAGCATTGCTATTTCCGATATATCTGGCACTCCGGGCGCATGGACTAGAATGCATGGCCGAAGGCCGAGTACACCGGGAACCTCCGCCTTTTTCCAATGTTGTACCAAGCTAACCGTGCAGGACTCGCCATTAGTGTAACGGTCCCTTGAGGAACGGCGCATGGATTATCGACAAGGACGTGGAAGCTCTCTTTCAACTCCGCACCGTGCCATGGGGAAAGCTCTCGCGTTCCCTTGGACCCACAGTAGTTTTGTTTTGCTATTCATTTAGCATAATCACTTCCTCAAGTGATCGTTTCCACCGGAGTGCCACGTCGAGGCAGAATAGCGTACCGGGGGCGGTTCATCCCAGATAGTTGACTAGACCTACAGCATTGTAACGACTAAGCTCAAGACGAAGAGTTTATTATATGGATGCATGTCAGACGCTGAACTGAATGCAATGAGAATAATGTTTGCAAAATGTCGGCCATGAATTGAGATGTCCATTTCAAGTGGACTGCATGAGTAAGAAGATCCACCATTATATTTTTTTAAACCACGCCGACAAGCACCTAGTAACATTACATCAATACCTTTTTATTTCAAGGAGAAATTATTTTATGTATGAATAGAAACATTTGAACAATGTAAAACAATCGAAATGGGATATGAAGACATATCAATTAAGTGATTTAAAATTCAAAGATACAAGTACTCACTAAAAAAAAAAAGAATTTTAAAGATACATGTAAAACAAAATGTTGTTATTGGCTAGCTGGCGATATTATTCAAACTTGTTTATTATAAATAAAACCAGTTATGAAACGAATAATTTATAAAATGCTTATTTATTATGCAAGCAGTTTTTTCATAAAATTACATAACTTTTACAACTATTCACTATTAAAAGTAAGATATACGTGAGGCTCTATAGAAGGGGAGATTACTATCTACCATATTTCGAACATATTTATGCAAATGGTTTTAGATTTTTTGTCAATTTTTTTATTATTATTTATATATTGTTAATAACAATTTGTTATTATTATTTATTCTGTCATACTAACTATTCATTTACACACAAAAAAAACAACAAGGTTACAAAGATAGTTTGTGTGGAAACACAAACTTAAAATCGGCCCCCGAAGTGGTCCACCCAGGCAGGCTTCAATATTTTCAGAAAGAACGTCTAATTGAAATTAGGCCTATATCAAAGACAAATGAGAAATAAGAATGGAGAAAGAAGGTTAACAGATCTTGTGTAGTGCCCCAACGGTCCCGCATATCAAAGGATAGGTGAAAGTGAATGTAAAGTTAGATGTGAACCTGGCCTAACTAGTTCCCCTTTCAGACCTTGTGGTCTATTGGGCAGATGATGTAAAGTTCATCTGTTTTTGTGGCCTACGGTTAACGAGGGTGTCATGTAGCCAGCACAACAACCAACCGCCTTTACTTTTCCCCAACTAATGTCAGGTACCCATTAGAGCTGAGTGGACTCAAAGGCGCCCAAAGATTCCAAAGTTGAAAATCCCAGTCTTCACCAGGATTCGAACTCTGGACCCCTGGTTCGGAATCCAAGCGCTTTACCGCTCAGCCACTGCGCTTCCCCTGGCCTAACTGATGTCTTATAATTGATTGTAGTGCGTGCATCGTGGTGTCTTAGTTCAGGAAAATGAAGTTTACAAGATTACTATTCGTTTCTAATTAGGTCTTACTTATAATGCATACTAATTAGCTTTTTCTCTTTAAAAAACTGCTTGCAAAACTGATTTAAAAAATTTGATTTTTCGCTTTCAGGAAAAAAAAAAGTAGCCGTTGCATCAGAACTTTGAATGGTCTAAAATATTGTGATGTCGGATTTTCAATATCTTTTCTAGTTTACGAGATCTAAACGGGACGGACGGACAGACATTTCGCACAAAACTAATAGCGTCTTTTCCCCTTTCGGGGGCCGCTAAAAAAGGTTTTCTTTTTTTTTTTTTTTTGAAAGAGAAAAAAATGTATTTAGTATGCATATTAGTTGGACATAATTTAATACAACAATTAATAAGTAGTTTTTTTTTTATATTATCGCATGAACTACGGTGCCCTACCACCGGGATAGTACACTTAATTATTTTGTTTTTGGCGAAAATGTTTTTTCTTGAGGATTTGAATAAGAGATTGACCCTTTACAAAACAATTATATCAATTAGATATTCGATATAAGACATCAGTTAGGCCAGGCTCACATCTAACTTCACATTCACTTTCACCTATCCTTTGGTCAGCCGGACCGCTGGGGCACCACACAAGATCTGTCAACCCTCTTTCTCCATTCTTCTCTATCATTTGTCTTTGAAAGAATTTCATTCTGATCTTTTTCTGAAAATATTGAAACCTGCCTATTTACCTGCTTGGGCGGACCACTTCAGGGGCCGATTTTGAGTTAGTGTTTCCACACAAACTCTTTGTAGCCTTGCTATTTGTAACCACTTGTACTTGCAGGAAACAAAAAGAGACCGTATGGGATTTTGATGTTAAATTTTAAACACAGGAATCTCTTCAACGATTACTCTTCCATCTTATGCTAAAGATCCATCAATTAAGTAATACATGACATGACTAGATTGACACATGAACTGCGTAGGACGTAAATAACTTATTTTTTTGAAGTAACGTCTGTAATACATAAGATAAGATACCACTAACATATAATCAACAAAGAAAGCGATATGGGGAAATGGGTGTGGAACGGATAGAAGAAAACAGAGGACAAAAAAAAAATTGAAGCAAATAGAAAGATTAAATTTGGGGGAGAGTTTGATATAAATAGATAGACTTAAAATATGTCAAAGTCGCGATAGTGAAAAGATCATTGTTAACAAGTAAATTATAACAAAATTACTTTGCGGTACAACTGAAATCTGGAGGCGCGGGTCGACTCCCAGTTCGGCATAGGATTTCCTTGATTTAAACCCGATCTCTATAACTGACTCCTAAAATCTGTCTTAGCCATCTTTGTTGAGCCACATTTAGTGTTTTTCAATTTCGGCAGATGACTATTCACTGCAGTTTATTAAGGGAGCCCGGCCACTGGTAAAAATGTGTAACCTCTCTTGAATACGCTCTTGGAATTAAGTGACTGTAGTTTGCTTTAGACGTTATATCGAAAAGAGAAGTTTTATCGTCAAAATCATCTGTTGGGGGTTTTCCAACTCAAAATGTATATATATATATTGCAACGAAAAAAAAATTAGAGCGTTAAAATGGGTTAACCCATTCAGCCGACATACATAATCATATCTAATATTAAAATAATGTGAAAACGGGTTTACCCGATTTGTTAAAAAGTTTCGTTCGTTAATAGAGATACATTTAGGTTCTTTTTGTCTATTTTTCGGGCCATTCGAATGTGGGAGGGATAGTAATGCTATTATACATACACCACGGTCTCTGCCATGATCTAATGAACTTTTATGCCAAGCTATGTCAAGATTTTTATTTAGGACTTACATACAAACATACATACATACAAACATACAAACGCCTTGCTATGTTCCTTTTATAAGCTAGTTAGATCCGTCTTGTCTTGTCAAATTTGATTTCTACGTCTCTCGGTGTCTCTCTCTTAGTGTCTGCCTCTGAGTGTCTCGGATCTTCAGAGTCTCACCTTTCATTTTCACGCTTCTCTCGCGATATTTGTCTGAATGGCCAGAGTTCGAATAGCCATTGCGCACTCCAAGCAGTCAATCACACACACACACACATACGGGAGTTTTAATCCTCAAGTAGCCCCGCGGTCAGGGTGGTCACTCGCTGGTCAGTTAGTTCCGTTGTTGGGTTGATGGACCATCACTGATCTCGAATGACCATTAACGTCTGGTCACGACTGTTGGGTGACGGGTGATGTAACTGAGGTCAAGCCTGGTTGAATGGAGGAAGTGATTAGAGTGCTTGGGGGCAACGTGACCCCGGCCGAGTAGTAATCGGCCTACAGCAAATTTTAGCGAGCATTTGATATAGTTTGAATGTTTGTCATCTTTAAGGTTGAATTATTATTATTATTATAAAAAAACAACTTTGAAGAGAAGGACACAAGTTGAAGTTAAGCTGTTTCTTTAGAATTATATTAACAGGGCCTGATTTAAGTAGATGGAGGCCTAAGGCATGATTTTGTACAAGACTGTCTTTTCAAGACTTTAATGAAAAATAAATGTGCTGGCCACATGACATCATCGTTAACCATAGGTCACAGAAACAGATGACCTTTACATCATCTGCCCTATAGACCACAAGGTCTGAAAGTGGGTGGAGCTAGACATTGAATTTAAATGAAAGTAAAGTAGATTTGATCTTTACTGTGGCTACAATCCTATAGTATTATTTTCATCCTCTTTTATATTGACACTGCATCAGTAGTGCTCTTGAAATTAGGAATGTGTTGAAGGCGGATCACGGGGAGGGAAGCTAGAGATTGGGGGGTGGCCCAACCGTAACGCCTTACCAATCTTGTTTAAGGTCATTTACGAATCTCTCGAGGTGAAGGTCATCAATTAGTGGCCATCTCAGCTGTCCACCCTCCCCCACTCTCCTTGCTCCCCGATGTCCCCGGCTCTGCCAACTAACTCTCTATTATCCACACTCACGCCTCAGTCCTCCAGTGGACAATGTCCAGGCACTGTTATCTCACCTCACAGCGGCAGTCCTACGCTAAATACCTGGCCAGTGGCGTGTCCGAGTGAAGGGAAAGGGTGGGCCGGACAACAATACGGTGACTGTGACGGAGTGGACAATGGCTCGAACAAACTGTCTCGGACAATAAAAAAAAGTCTGCCCTCCTTATCCGCTCCCCCGACCATACGTCACCCCCTCTCACTGTTCACCTAACAGGTCATCACTGATAGCGCTCGAAACGAAGATTATCTCTTTAGGAGCAGAGGCGTGCCGGCGGAGAGGGCGACCAAATAAACGGACCAGCTGTATATAAATACAAGTAATATTTCAATGGGCCTCTCTAACTCTTTCTCTCCTAATTAACGATGCTAACGTTGATTTGACACCATTTAAATTTCCGGGGTGTGGCCGCTACAGCTTCTGGGAGCCACAGGTGAGAGTTGGGTACTGAGTGGGGACTAAGATTTAGCCAAGCTACCCTCAAAAGAGGGTACGACTACCTGTCCACTAGAGGTGCTACCCCTCCTACATACCCCATACACCATCAAAGCTTCTCTGAAGGCGTTCAGCATAAACAGAGCAACCTGAGAGACAGAGGCACATGACAGAGCATCATCATGGCGTCGCGCTGTGAAAACTGACGCACAGGTTGCTAGGAAAAGAGAACAGCGCTGGCAGAAGAAAAACGCCAGAGAAGAAAAGCAAGGTCAATGACACTAGCTCCAGCTGGAATAACCTGCCCAGTGTGCAGCCGAACATTCCGGGCTCACATAGGTCTCACCAGCCACACGAGGAGGCACAAAACCCCAGTGCAAGGCCCTCAGCCCACCCTGGAAGACAAAAGTGGTCATCATCGAACCACGATGGTCGAACTATATATAATTAAATTGATTTTTTGGTTTTATTAACTTTCATTTACGTTATATAAGAGCATGCATTCTCCTAAAATTCTATACCAAATGTAACGTTTCCTGTGTACAAACAAAAATGTTATTGAAGTTTAATCATAACAGGGTAGAATGTACACAAGTAAAAAAAATGAACAAGTCTGTCAGAAAGAGGAAAATAATTACGGAGATAAAAAGTTAACTTTTTGGTTTGGTTTGGCACACCGACACTGCCTTGGTCTTCTTGGTGTATCCGTCTTCAGCTACTTCCTTATGTGTGGACAACAAGCTAGTAACTCTTTTCCCAACGATATACAACAACTGTCAAATTTTAAGGAAAGTCGATAAAGCCATTTTCGAGATCCGAGTCTACTCAGGTGTTTAGTTTGCCCAGAAGTTTCCACAAAGGTACGTGTTAAATAGATGTAAAAAAAAAAATCTTATTACTGTAGTACGAACTCTATTAAAGGGAAGTAACTTTTAAATAGCCAGTAAGCGTTTCATTGGATCGTGACATTTAAAAAAAAAAATAATAATAACAATAATAATAATAATGTAAATAATGTGAAGGTTCTCGATCACATGATATTTAGTTTGCTTTTTTTTTAAATTTCTTTTTTTTTACAATCATCATTATTTTGGTTTATTGCCACTATTTAAGATTCATTAATTAATGTTACGGGCCCACAGTACCTCACATTTTTTTTTGCTATTGGCCGATATCCATTGCATGGATTCTGTTGCTGGATAATCGCGTTGTAAGCACTTCATCCTTCATCATAAAAAGTATCAATAGTTTATTCCTTATTTATGGCACCATCCTTTCCCATAATTAGACGTAGACTCTTCCAGTGATTCAATCTATTTTAGACATTTACACTGAAAGCTGATACCGGGATACGATGGACTATCTACTGAGTAGGATAGACAATGATTATAGCACTTGTGCTTGAAAAAATTTTTGGTCTCTTGTGAAGTTGATGTCAGTCAGTCAGGACCTTATTTTTTGTTGTCCTGACCCCCTAGGACAATGTCTTCAGGCTACTATATATCAGTTTATATAAATTTCTAAGTCGCTCAACCATGCGGGACATGACGCACGCACGCCGTCTCTCTAACCCTCGATGAAAAAAAGTAATGGAAAGATAACTTTTTTATTTCCGCAAGTCGGACTAGAGTTACTCCACGTAACTTTCGCGGCAACAGAGAGCGCGGATCAGAAAAAAAAAGGGGGTGGGGTACGTCGCCCAACCATTTTGGACACCAAGCACGCACGCGACTCTCTAACCCTCCTCCCGCCCTCTACGGCCCGCAACCGTGCTTTTTGGCTCTCCAGGCATGCGCAAACAGTCATTTGCCCAAACCCACCCCATTTGGACAACTGTGTCTTTTAGGAAGTGTTCACCCGTCACTAAATAGCGGCGTATGCTACCCCGCGCGTCGACTAGTGTATATATGATGCTTCTCCTTCATGGTCGATGATGAGCACATTGCTTATTTCCCATGAACTTTAAGATGACTGTTAAATCCAATCCTCGCTTCAAAAAGCCGGCCGGACGTGGCATAAGCAAGTTGGGTCGATTGCAGACAGGCCTGCTTCTGAAGATCGATATGCATTCAGAATATCGGAAGATTAAGCATGTGACTCGGAGACCTAGTGACATGGATGACCAATGACATTGACTTTTCAACAGACCCGAAGTTCGGGGACCTCGTTCTCGTTTACCCCCACAAGGAACATGTGTACTTTGTGTGTTGTCTGTCTTGTGTGTTGTCTGTTTTGTGGAAACGACCATTAGAGGAAGTGGCTAGGCTAAATGAATAGCAAAATAAAACTCCCGTGGGGGTGTCCACGGGTAGGCGAGAGTTTACCCATTGCACGGAGCGGAGTTGAAAGAGAGCCCTTACGGTCCTGACGATAATCCATGCGCCGTTCCTCAAGGGATTGTTACACCAATGCCGAGTCCTCCACGGTTAGCTTTGTACAACATAGGAAAATGGCGGAGGTCCCCGGTGCACTCGGCCTTCGGCCATGTCTAGCCCATGCGACCGGGGGCCAGATGCATCGGAAATAGCAATGCTTTACATAGGCATTGACTTGGGTCTCTTCCAGACAGAAAAAAGTTTTACGCAGGTTTTTTTTTACTGCTTGACGCTCAAACAGATTTTTTTTTTCAAACTTAGAGCTCAGCTCTTAGACGATCAAACGGTACGGTGTGTATTCTTATATGTTGTCCGTCTTGTGTGCTGTCTGTCTTGTGTGCTGTCCGTCTTGTGTGCTGTCTGTCTTCTGTGCTGTCCGTCTTGTGTGCTGTCCGTCTTGTGTGCTGTCTGTCTTGTGTGCTGTCTGTCTTCTGTGCTGTCCGTCTTGTGTGCTGTCTGTCTTCTGTGCTGTCTGTCTTCTGTGCTGTCCGTCTTGTGTGCTGTCTGTCTTGTGTGTTGTTTTCTTGGAAATGTACTCTCATTTTCGACACAACATGGCTCAATTTGGGCTCAGTCACAATCATTTTACCGGAGTGGGGCCTGACGTTGTAAACCTGGCCCACTGGTTCCTTGCTACGCCAATGGACGTGGTGGCGCTTGTCATTGACTATTCATATTTTCGCTAAAGCTAAGTTTAAACCTAGCCGCCTTTCAAACCAGTCATAGAACGTTCTCGGTGGAAAACCCAGAGATAATGTACAATTTAGTGTTTGATTTTCATCATTAAGTTCTGTAACTATAGCTAGACAAGACTGTTCTCTACAGTTCTTTAACAGCGTAGGAATTTGTAATATTTCGGTACCAACTCCAATGTAAAACTGACAGCAGAACTGTTAGAAATAGTAATTCCCAAGAAGCTCAGCTGCCCTGCGAGGAATCCTGTAAGTTCAAAGGGTACGACTGGTCGCCTGCGGATTCCGCTAGGGGAAAACCCGAAGTGTGAGCATTAACTGAAACACAAAAACTTTCTCTTTTCTTCTTTCATGTTTGTTTGTGTTGTAACTAACTCTTTGACCTTCTAGCTCGTGCCAAAAGTTTCCACTCCCTCTTCTATCTGCCATTATCGTTTACAGCTTGCTAGTCAGTCGTCCTATGTTGTTCTTTTCTTTCAGTCTTCTCGCTGCCATCTCATCGCCTGCTGGGATCCTTGGCCTAATTAGAAAAAAGTATCAAGAGTTATCTTTTCCCTTGTCTAACATTTTCAACGAAGACCAAACAGCGACCGGAGGGTTGGTTTTTATAATCAACCTTGGTATCTGGTTGTTGCGTTTGGGGACTAAGACGACCCTGATTCCAACTGAAATGCTGACGTCATGGGCATTTGATAAGATTTGATAGTAATATTGTTTAATAATTACAGTCTAGGCATAGAATAATATAGCGCACAATTCTTTCCATCAGTATCAAAAAGTTGTAGTCGTATGTAAATTAAGAGAAATTTAGAAAGGGATGTTTATTGTCATATGTAAAAGAGAAATTCAAAAAGGGATTTACACCATAACGAAGTATACATAAAAAAAATTAGTACGAGCGGGTTGACGTGGTCACGTGACTGGTGACACCTTATTGACAGTGTACCCACGCTTAAATGCCAGAAAGATGGCGATTAAAACTTAGTTCAAGGCTACAGCAGGGAAACAAAAATTAACATAAGTTAAATTAAAAAAACAACAACAGGGTATTGAGATGTTACGGTTCTTTATTCTAAGGAAAGATATACAAGGAGTAGTAGTAGCTTTGAACGAGAGAGAGAGAGAGAGAGAGAGAGAGAGAGAGAGCTATACTAGAAAGTTAGACTTAGAAGTTGCTAGTTTAAAAGTTAATAGTTACTCATTTTATTGATCATTTTCACTGAATCTTGTATCTGCTTTATATATCTACTGTACATACATTTATTGTATGAAGTTCAAGTTTAAAACCATTAAAACTCTAGAAAAGAATATCAACACTTTGTTACTTCATTGATTATTAAAGTGTTTGAACCATAGTTACGGCACCTCCGAACCTGCATATGTCACAAGTTTATCTCATCAAGATCTTCAAGTCAAACAAACATAATAAACACGTGACAAATGTATAATACAAATGTTGTTTCTTCATGGCTTTTGTTAACTGAACGAGCAAATATGCCAATAAACTCGTATACTTAAAATGTATATAAGTCTTACTAAGTAGTTAGATATTTGGAGAGGGCGTTAGAGACTCGAGCAAAGCTGTGGGCTTCTCCTGATACAATTAGGGCCTATATTCAATGTACTTATAATAAAAGTGCAATCTATCAAAAGAGATGCTGTTTTAAGAATACAAGGTGATTCAAATGGAAAGCGCCAAAAGCATTGCGCTATATAAAAAACAACAACAACAATTGATAAATATTGGACACAAATGTATATAAGACTTCAAGTTATAATTTCAGAAGAGTTTAATGTGACCACTTCCGGCGGCACGTACATTAAGCCGATATGAACATTTCTCCTAAACTCTTCAGGATGTCCCAGTTCACTGCGTTGATTGCAGCTGTTATTCAATCTGTCATATAATTCATTGCTCAGTGGTAGGAAATGACCCATGCATGTACACGTCACACTAATCAAAATTAGTGTTATCACTTGTTTGAGGATCACCGTGGAGTACATCTATACTCAGAGTACTTTAATGTTGTATGCTATGTGCAGCGCTATCGAATGTGTGAGTGTTGAAAGGGGTGAGTACTCGTGCCGCCTTCGGTCTAAGACAAAACGTTCTCGGCACCGAGTGACACGCGCCAATGTCTGTACCTGTGTGAACCTGGCGCTGCACTGATAAGTCATGGCGTGAGGTGCACATGTAAGCACATGTTTTGTTTTTTGTCTGCGTGTGCATGTTGTAATGACTTTATAAACACATTACAGAATATGTGTTGGACCAAGACTTTCGTTATTGAAGGCCTCAACACTGATCTACAACGTCACAGCCTGTGGGCAGTTTAGACCAATAGCTCGTTGTCACGTCCTACAGACCTGTGACGTAACAACGAGCTATTGGTCTAAACAGCCCACAGGTTATGACGTTGCTAGTCAGTGATCAGGCCTTCCATAACCATTGGTTTCGGTTGGACAGGGGCAGACTGTTCATATGGGCGTTGGTACCCAAATGGGCCGGTAGGGCTACCGAAGGGGTCATTATGACTTGTATGAAATTGTTTAAAACAGGTGTTCTCAGCCTGTGGGTTGCGACCCCCTTGGGGGTCGATTGACGATTTGCCAGGGGTCGCATAAGACCATCGAAAATATGGATTGTTATTGTCTATTCTTCTATTGCTGTGTGTGTGGGTGGGGGGGTCGTGGTATAGTGGTGGATTGTAAAAAGGGGTCACAGTGCTTAAAAGGTTGAGAACCGCTAGTTTAAAACGTTTTATAACATTCTCTTACAAAAGTGACCATTGAAGCGTCTGTTTATCAATAAAAATAATAATTTTATTTAAAAAGTGCTGTAATAATATTACAAACACAAACACAACAGATTATATCATAAAATAATCTAAAAAAGTTTTAAACAAGTAGGTCTTAATGTTCTTCTTAAAAGTGGTAATAAGTGTTTCAACAAAAAAATGTTTTACAGACTCGACAGAGCATTATTAATTAAATCTTAACACATTTTCCGAAACAATGTAATAGCTTACATCCGTAGACAGTGATACTTGTAGGCTTCATCCTTTTAGGGTCTTCACACTTTTAACGATTACAAAGCAACGTAAGGCTAAACATTTCCACTGTATGCATGTGTAGTTATCGATACATTATAAATTATCAAACTTAACATAATGATAATAAGAAAAAAAAGTTCCCCTTTCAGATCTTTTTGTCTATAGGACAGATGATGTAAAGGTCATCTGGGCCTGTAGCCTACGGTTAACGAGGGTGTCATGTGGCCAGCACAACGACCACCGCCTTTACTTTTCTCCAATTAATGTCGGGTACTCATTAGAGTTGGGTGGACTCAGAGGCGCCCAAAGATCCCGAAATTAAAAATCCCATTCTATACCAGGACTCGAACCCGGAAACCCCGGTTCGGAAGCCAAGCGTATTACCGCTCAGCCACCGCGCTGAACTATAATTGGATGATATACAATTTGTGGGCCGGATGGTATAGAAATGCCAAGGGCCGATTTTGACACCCAGCCCGCCCCTGGTGCTGGAAGTTATCGGTAGCGAAATTCGTTCTCATCGATTGACTGACTTGCTTTCTTCCTAATTCAGTCAGTCACTCACGTACTTTTTACCCTGTCAAGGTTAACAAATAAACGTCTTGGCAGATTATTCCGTACTATTCTCAAGCAGAATTTCGATAGTTATTTCACCATCTTGAAATACACATAGAAAACATGAAAGGGACATGGCCGGCCGTAGGCATAGGCTAACTAGGCAGACGCCTTGGGCCTCCGATTGGTGGGGGCCTCGTGCAGAAGTAATTTGTTTTAGAGGGAAAAAAAATTGCGAAACATTGATCAACTCTCAAATATAGTAGAACTCTACGGTGCTAGCTCTAAGTCTCTACAATAAGTCAAGATTTATTAAAGAATGTTTAGATCTACCATGGGCGTAGCCAGGATTTTTTTCGGGGAGAGGGGGTTGGTTGTGGGATTCCCCCCCTCCCTCATGACCCCCCCTCCCCCCCCCCCCGCGAAAAAAATATTTATATGTATGTGTGTGTGTGTACATAATCTTTATTACATTCTGACCTTTCATTTTTTCGGAAGACGTTTATGTGCCCTAGAATAGGTTCTTCCTTGAGTTAGTGGAAAATATTTTGACTCTCCGCCATTGCCAGCAAGGGGGTCTGAGGGGAGCGATACGAGCTCCCCCAGCGCGGGGCGAAGCCCCGCCTCCAAACACTATTTCTGGTATTAAAAGCCAACAAAATGCATATTCTGAGGTATCTACAGTGTTTTTTCCTGCTATTAGAAAGTTTTATTGCAAAAACTTAATGTGCTATACTTACTGACTGAGACCCTCGGCGCATTTGCCGTCAAGCTTTCTCCACAAAAATCTGTCACTGGTAATGTCTGAAGCCTCTTCCCACCTGCTCTTAGGACCTCCATGAATGTGTGGAGCCAAGTTGTACTAGGATGTCATCGCAACTCTTCTTATGCGTAATTCATTTTGTCGGAGAACATGTCCCACAAACCTCATGCGACGCTCTGTCACAATCTTACCAAGTGGTCGACCAGTTTGTCATAGGATGTCCTTGATTTAGACCCGATCTCTATAACTGACTCCTAAAATCTGTCTTAGCCATCTTTGTTGAGCCACATTTAGTGTTTTTCAATTTCGGCAGATGACTATTCACTGCAGTTTACAAATGGAGCCCCCGCCACTAGTAGAAATGTCTAACCTCTCTTGAATACGCTCTTAACGCTCTTAAAATTAGGTGACTGTAGTTTGTTTTAGATTTTATATCGAAATGAGATGTTTTATCGTCAAAATCATCTGTTGGGGGTTTTAATTTAATTTTTTAATTTTTTTAAATTCAAAACCCCATTTAGCTACGGCCATAGAATTTGGTAACTGTAGTTTGCTTTAGAATAATATTGAAGATAGAGGTTTTCCACCTCAAAACGTTCTGTAAGGGGATTTTAAAACCATCTGGAGGGGTTTTAAACTTTAAAAAAAAGCCATTTATTGGAGAGGGGTTTAAACTCAAAACCCCCAATTGGTTTGGCTACGCTCAAATAATTATTGTTTGTAATTTGCTTTATTTTATATTAAAGATGTATTTTTTAGCATCAAACCCCTCTGAAGGGGGTTTAAACTCAAAACCCCTATTGGGAACGCAGATAGCATTTAGAGTGTGTAATTGGCTTTTTCTTTATATTGAAAATATATTTTTTTGCTTCAAACTCCGCTGGAGAGGTGTTTAAACTCAAAACCCCTTTGGCTACACTCATAAAATTTTGAGTGTATAATTTTTTTAATTTTTTTTTTTTTAATATTAAAGAGGTATTTTTTACCTTCTAACCCAGCTGAAAGGGGGTTTAAACTCAAAACTAAGCCAAAACCCATTTAGCTACGCTCATAACATTTCGAGTGCGTAATTTGCCTTTTCATATCGAAGAGGGGATTTATCGTAATTTTTAGAGGGGGTTTTAAAATCAAAATCTTCCTTAACTGTGCTCTTGGAATTTGGGGATTGTCGTTTGCTTTCTTTTTGGTTTTGTTTTATAGAAGAGGGGGATTTAACTGCAAAAACCCCTGGTAGGTGGTTTTAAACTCAAAACCCTCTGGAAGGGGTTTTAAACTCAAAACTCCCAGGTAAGGGATTTTAAACTCAAAATTCCCTGGTAGGGAAAAAAACATTGGCTGTGCTGGGGCAAGTGATGGTTTAGTATTAAAATCTCACCTAAAATAAACAAAATCAAAGGAAAAAATCAGTCACTTAATTCCGAACCCCCCTGCGGGGGGGGGATTTCATTTCGCCCCCCCCCTGGCTACGCCCATGAGATTTACTTGTTAGACTTACATATGTCATAAGACCATTGTTTCTTCCTTTTGATGAAATGTGGAAACGTAAATGAACCTCTTTCACCAAACGAACGGTCACGTGATAATAGGGATAAAACAACGAAAAAACAACAACTGTCACGTGATGGACCATTGTTGATTAAAATTAGATCGTAAATTGTATAGAAGAGAAAGAGAATCGCGTGGTTCAATGTTATTTGTTTACGATTTGTGAATGAGGTCCATTGTAATCTGATGATCATGAATCGTCTATGAAGCACATTTGTGCTATCCACGCTATATGAATTTATCTTATTTGTTGGTTAAGGAAGTTCTTTCGGTCTTTTTTTAAAAATTATTTTTCTATTTCATTTGGGGCCACCCTATTCACTTTCGCTTAGGGCCTCAAGTTACTTAAGGCCGGCCCTGAAAGGGAGGGGGAGGAAGAGAGGTGACAGACATTATCTTTAGAGGTTCGCGTATAGATAAGAGAGGTGGCTTGGCGGTAAAGCGCTTGGCTTGGGTTCGAATCTCAGTGAAGAGACTGGAATTTTTAATTTCGGGATTTTAAGGGCGCCCCCCCTCGACTCCACCCAACTCCATATGGGTACCTGACATTACTTGGGGAAAGTAAGTGGTTGGTCGTTGTGCTTTCTACATGACACCATCGTGATCTTTACATCATCTTCCCTTTAGATGGCAAAGCTTGAAAGGTCGAGGTATGAAGCAGCTGTTACGTTTGTATAGCATGCCAGTACTTTCAGTCGTTTCGTTACGTTCAGAAAACTAAAATCGATGTTGCTTGTATTATGCTCAAAATCGCTACGGCGGTTCCTTTTGTTTTTCAGACGAAAGCGAACCTTTGGTTTTAATATGTATGTAAAAAAAAAGTACAGTTCCCCCTTTCAGACCTTGTGGTCTATAGCGCAGATGATGTAAAGGGAATCTGTTTCTGTGGCCTACGGTTAACGAGGGTGTTATGTGGCCAGCACAGGGTCCAATCGCCTTTACTTTTACCCAACTAATGTCAGGTACCCATTAGAACTGGGTGTACTCAGAGGCGCCCGAAGATCCCGAAATGAAAAATCCCAGTCTTAACCAGGATTCGAACTCCGGTTCAGAAGCCAAGCGCTTTGCCGCTTAGCCACCGCCCTCCTAATAATTATGAAACGTATGTATAAATCTACTATTTTTCAGAACATATAATGTATACAATATATGTATGAATCTACTATTTTTTAATAGTGTAGATTGTATCGAAACTAAGTATACATTGCAATACATTAAAGTGAGAAGTTATATGATTATTTTTTGGTGCAAGTGTTGTAGCATAACTTCGCCAGGCTATCACAGCTGTTTGATAAAACATCACAATATCTCTACAGGTTTTGTTTTTTTATTCGACCTACATTTTGAGTTCTTGTTTTTTCACTCAGAGATATCGCCGGGGATTTCCATGAAGTTTTGACTCTCTTGCAATTCTCACTGCGCATGCTCATTGTGTGTGTGTGTGTTCGTGTGTTTACCAAAGGTCACAGCAGTGCAGTTGCCTGAGTACAGACTACGCTACATGCCGAGTGCGAAGTGATGAGAAAAACAAAACACAAAACAAAAAAAAAACTTTCTTCTTCAACTAAGGGGCATACACTCACATTGTTGTTGAGTTCCTGGTTATTGATTGCTTCCCCTTTCCCTCCACCCCCTCTTCCCAATCATTTCCAACTCCCTGCCCCCACCCTTTCCATATAGACTCAAGACCAGGGGTTCTCAACCTGTGGATCGCGACCCCCTTGAGGGTCGATTGACGATTTGCGAGGGGTCGCCTAAGACCATCGAAAATATGGATTGTTATTGTCTATTCTTCTATTGCTGTATGTGTGTTGGGGGTGGGGTCGCGGCAGAGTGGGGGATTGTAAAAAGGGGTCGCCGAGTATAAAAGGCTGAGAACCGCTGCTCTAGACCCAGCTTAATTTTTTTTTCTCAATGGCCTTAAAGAATATAAAATAAACAAAACAACTAAAAGAAAGAAGTCGTTGAACGATCGGGAAAACCCGAAACCGCTTACTTCCCACACACAAGGTGGGATACAGTGAAAATAGAACCGCTCTGTGTTGACTAGTGGGATTATTTTAAAAACATGGAAGGAAGCGATGCATGGAACGAAAAGACCAATTACCGGAAGTTGTTTTTGTCAAAAAAAAAAAAAAATCTGAATGACTAACTCTCTTGCCCTTGAGAGATGATGCTGAAAAAAAAAAACAACCTATAAAAATTGACATACACAATAGAGAGAGAAGAAAAGGGAGACAGGCGGAGATTCAGAGAGAATTATGTAAATTAAAATAAGTTGATCTCCCCTCCCTAAGCAATGTTAATGCCGCTGTGTAAAATAAGGTACCCCCATCCCAGACCTTGCAATGTACTGGTCACCTGGTGCGAAAGTGATTGGTTTCTATGGTCAACGGTTAAAAAGAGTGTTATGGGGTCACCCATTAGAGTTGGGTGGACTTAATTTGTCATAAAAAACAACAATATCCAAGTCTGAGATTTGAACCCGAGACGTGTAAGCTTGTAAGGCAGGCGCTTTACTACTCAGCCTCCACACCACCTTGGTGTAAGCTATAGTGTACAGAGTGTAGATGGATTTGAATCATATTTAAACATTTAAGCTTTTAAAACCGCTGGGATCGTGACTTCTTCAAATTTGCATACACTGCAATTTTAAAGTCCCACGTGACCCTAGAGTTAAACATTTAAATAAAAGATGATAAATAATTGGCTATGCTTTTTTAAAAAATATTCTATGTATATGTATATTTATATGTATGTGGGAGTTCATCTACAGACATAACAAAAATGTCAAAAATCATTGTTTCACGTCTAGTCTCTCACTCGCTATCTCTAATTTGCATACTAATTCAAGACTAAACTCGCCCAAATACCGATGTAAGCTTCAGTGCAGAACAACAACTTTATGGCTGACAAGGGTTATTGTTTCCCTTTTAATCTCTCACTCGTTATCTCTAATTTTCATAATAATTCAAGACAAAAAACGCCCAAACACCATCTAGAATAAAAGTGAAGGGCAGCGACTCATGGCTGACAAGGGTGACTACTCATTCACCAAACAATCGGATGATGTCATCGCGAGTTTGTTAGCAAGGTCGCGAGATTAAGGAAGAAATAACAAACAAACACAAAGGAAAGGGGGGGGGGAACAGAAACCACTCTTGATCTCACCTACACCCCCGCAACGTTGCATGGAGACCAGGTATTAAAGTCTAAACTCCACAAAGACAGCACCTTTGTTTCGGCTATGGGGGAGAGGGGGGGGCATGTGTGGGTGTGCGTGTTGATGGTGATGTAGAACGCAAAGGGGGGGGGGGCGTGCCTGTGCGATATTGATTTATTGTTTACGCCGTGATAGCCACAGCGAATATTGACTAATATTGACCGTGTGAGATACTTGATCTCCTGAGTGTGTGTTTGCGAGCTTATTTGTGTGTGTTTGAGTATGGTCACGGAGTACTTTATATATATATATATATATATATATAATATATATATATCTTCTTCTTATCTTATATAATACAGACGTTACTTCAAAAAAGAAGATGATTACGTCCTACGCGTCATGCATTTAGTCATGCATATTAACCAATATATATATATATATATATAAAAGGAGTGAGTGTCGGGGGTCACTGCAGGGAAACTTGCAAAAAAAAAATTTAGTTAGGTGTTTTAAGACCAGAAGGCTTACTCCTCCTTGAATAACACACACATACGCTACTATTGCTAGGATCCAAGCAATAGGATTGAGATGCTACAGAAGGAACCTAGGTATCACATTTAAAGACCACATCACAAATCAAAAGATTAGAGACAGGATTACTGCAGCGATTGGACTCCATGATGACCTGCCAAATATCGTAAAAAAAAAAAACGCAAGCTAAAAATCTATGGCCATATTAAAAGGTCTTCGGGGCTCGCAAAGACGAACCCTTCAGGGAACAGTACCAGGAAAAAGAAGAAGAGGCAGACAAAGAAAGCGATTGGAAGACAATATAAAATAAAGGACGGGCATGCTATTTAAAGAGGCTTTAACTATGGCAAAAGACAGAGGAATGGAGAAAAACTGTCGACAGGTCTTGCGTGGTGCCCCAACGGTCCAACAGACTAAGGGACAAAATTAAACAACCGAGGGTATGTTGCATTTACAAAATTGTTAATTTGCCAAATAGCATACGCCTTTTACCATTTTGTATTACTCCGCCGTTGTACAATCACACGTGACATAGTTTGTGACCAGATTGTTTTTAGCGGCCCCTTAAAAAGGGGAATAGACGCTATTAGTTTTGTCTGGTCCGTTGGTTCGTCCGTCCCGTTTAGATCTCGAAAACTAGAAAAAAGATATTTTTAGACCTTTCAAACTTCTGATGCAATCGCTACTTTTTTTCTTTTCTGAAAGCGAAAATTTTTTTTTTCTAAAATCAACTATGCAAGCAGTTATTTTTTTCACAAAAATACACCATTTTTACAACTATTCACTATTAATAGTAAGAAACAAACTGAGACTACACAATATAAGAGATGCCTATATAACATATTTTTAACACATTTATTCAAACGATTTTGGATATTTTGTGAACTTCAAACTCTTTCTCTCCCTAATTATTTACCACATTCTGGTGGAATCAACGCTGGTATCGTCAGTTAGGAGAGAAAGAGTTAAAGAAAAATGGTATTACTAAATAAGTAATTTTGTGCCATATTGTGGTACTCAATAAAAACACGTCTATTTAGTATGCATAAAAGTGGAATATAATTTGTTTTAAAATATTAATAACTAGTGTTTTATATTATACACCGGAACTGCACGGTATCCAAACTAAAGGGAAAAAAAAGAAAAGTTTAATTTGATGAGGCTTTTTTTTAGACTAATTAAGAGATTACCCCTTTACAAAACAATTAGATTTATTAGATCATCATTCAATAACATCAGTTAGGCCAGGTTCATATTTTAACTTTACCTTCACCTATCCATTAGTCTGTTGGACCATTGGGGCACCACACAAGATCTGTCTACCGTCTTTCTCCATTTCTCTCTGTCCTTTGCCTTTGATAAAATTTCACTCACTGTCTTCCCATCGCTTTCTCTGTCTTCCTCTTCATCATCTTCCTGGTACTGTTCCCTGAAGGAAGGTCTTTGCGAGCCCTGAGGACCTTTTGATGTGGTCATAGAGTTTGAGTCATCATGGGGTATTAATCCTGTTTCTAATCTCTTCATTCGTGATGCGTTCTTTGTAAGTGGCATCTAGGATTTAACTATACCTTTATAACTATCAGTTCATCGAATACATACGAATATTAACAATGCAGTAATAATAACATTAATAAATCTCTGCATCCTGTGGTATCAAGTCTTTAGTCGAACTAACAATACAACAGCGCGTCTTTTCTGTTTGTATCGACGGAGATAGGGTTATAGTTGTTGATAGTTTGTAGTTCATAGTTTTTTTTATATTCTTTCTGAAAATATGAAACCTGCCTTTACATCTACGTGAGCGGACTTCAGGGGCCGTTTTTGAGTTTGTGTTTCCACTAAAACTTTCTTTGTAACTGTTGTGAACTCCTAACTTGGCTTAGACAGGACACATACACGTACTTCTCTCAATAATTCCAAGAGACGCCAGAGATGAATTAACAACAGAATAGAACTTTACTAAAAGTAATCAGGATGACTGTAGTTGTAGGCAACGCATCAAATGTTAACTATCATATATGCATGATTAGGCATAATTATGAAAACTGACTTCTATATTACTTATACCATACGACTAAGCTCCAAAACTCAGGCCCCTGACAACAATAACACAACTCCAAGCGCTGTCAATCTGTCCCAACCAATGGACCAATGAAATAATAATTAATAAACATAGAATTCCTTAAATCTTACACCCAAGATTCTATCAAGTGTTGTTTACAATACTATGTACAAAAAAATCGCCATGGTAACCTTGTAATTATATAAACCGAGAGAAAACTGGAAAGCTAAAGAGATTTAGATCTATGAGATTTAGAACTGTGAGATTTAGATCTATGAGATTTAGAACTGTGAGATTTAGATCTATGAGATTTAGAACTGTGAGATTTAGATCTATGAGATTTAGAACTGTGAGATTTAGATCTATGAGATTTAGAACTGTGAGATTTAGATCTATGAGATTTAGAACTGTGAGATTTAGATCTATGAGATTTAGAACTGTGAGATTTAGATCTATGAGATTTAGAACTGTGAGACTTAGATCTATGAGATTTAGAACTGTGAGATTTAGATCTATGAGATTTAGAACTGTGAGACTTAGATCTATGAGATTTAGAACTGTGAGATTTAGATCTATGAGATTTAGAACTGTGAGATTTAGATCTATGAGATTTAGAACTGTGAGATTTAGATCTATGAGATTTAGAACTGTGAGTTTTAGATCTATGACATTTAGAACTGTGAGATTTAGATCTATGACATTTAGAACTGTGAGATTTAGATCTATGAGATTTAGAACTGTGAGATTTAGATCTATGAGATTTAGAACTGTGAGACTTAGATCTATGAGATTTAGAACTGTGAGATTTAGATCTATGAGATTTAGAACTGTGAGACTTAGATCTATGAGATTTAGAACTGTGAGATTTAGATCTATGAGATTTAGAACTGTGAGATTTAGATCTATGAGATTTAGAACTGTGAGATTTAGATCTATGAGATTTAGAACTGTGAGTTTTAGATCTATGACATTTAGAACTGTGAGATTTAGATCTATGAGATTTAGAACTGTGAGATTTAGATCTATGTTAGTATCATTATCTTTCTAATTGCCCCCTTTTAGTGCTCAACAAATTGAATATTTATATAAAACATTTCATAGATCACTGGCTACTCAATTTGATGTCAGGATTGAGTTAACAATGATTGTTTAGCTGCTCAACGCACCTTGTAAATAAGGTGAGTTAGATCGACGAAGTCTCAAAGGTTTTGTGTCCTGAAAATAAATCATTTTCAAAGACGGTTCAAAGGCCACACTGTAGGACATAAAGGACTCACTGTTGGACATATAGGACACGTTGAGGAGTAAGGACACACCGTAGGATATGAAGGACACACCGTAGGACATGAAGGACACACCGTAGGACATACATGACACTATTGTGACATAATACACAGTAGGACTTACATGGCACTATTGTGACATAATACACAGTAGCACATAAATGGCACTATTGACATAATACACAGCAGGACATAAATGGCACTATTGTGACATAATACACAGTAGGACATAAATGGCACTATTGTGACATAATACACCATAGGACATAAATGGTACTATTGTGACATAATACACAGTATGACATAAATGGCACTATTGTGAAATAACACACCGTAGGACATACATGGCACTATTGTGACATAACACACCGTAGGACATACATGGCACTATTGTGACATAACACACCGTAGGACATACATACATGGCACTACTGTGACATAACACACTGTAGGACGCAAACGATACAACAGAAGGATATAAAGGACACTATCTAGGACATTTTTGGCTGTTCATGTTCACTTACCTTCGTTTCTACAGCCAATCATTATTGTTCAAGGTCACTTCTGCAGTCATGTAGTGCATTATATCTTCCCCCCCCCCGGGTCTTTATTATTTCTGTTAGACCTACCTACCTAGCTCTTGACTTGGCATCTACCCTCCTCTACCCACTATGAACTCCATTGCACGCCTCTCCTACACACAGCTCTCGCGTGTTACTCATTCACAACACACACACATGTACACACACACACAAAACAACTATTCCTACTTTTAAAAAAAAGTAGAAGTACTGAGCAAATCATTCCATTACTCTCCCCCCCCCCCTTTTTTTTCCGCTTATTTTTTCGGGGGATTCAGGGAGGTACTGGCGCATTTCCAGAAATATTTATACATAAAATTAACAAAGAGGCACGGATTGAAATAAAAAAAGAATGAAAGAAAAACGCTTTCAAATGTCTACCCCCCCCCCCTTTTTTTTCCCCTCACATAGTGACCTTCAATCGGAACAAGTTGTTTTTCACAATCCAGCTTCCATAATGACCTGATTTTTTTTTCTCTCTCTCTTCTGGCTCTCTCTTCGGGTTTTCCCAAACTCACGTCGCAGTTCGTCGAGTTACTCATTGGCTGTGACTAAACTTTGACCTCACCGTCCGAACCAATGAGTGTTTTGTAACATTTGTATTTTGTTCACAAGCGCAGAAGCAAAGGGGGGGGGGGGGAAATAGGTCAGCGTTAATTATGTATATTTTTAAAAAATACTGATTGACTTGCAGACGTTTTTCCTTTTTGTTTTCTTTCTTGTGATGTATCTGTTCAATATTAAACTTGTCTATGTGTAGACTCAGGAAGATTAGGTCATTTTATCTGTAGAGGGCTTTGTTTACGCTTTTTTTAAAAGGCAATACTTAATAGTACACGCATTTTAAAAAAAAACATTATTGTCCTTGACATTTATAAAGGAAGGGATAAAAAGGCCAAAGGTTATGGAGTCTGTGATGACTAACAGAAGTGAAGAACTAACTTGAAGAGTTACGGAAACGTTTTGAGACCAACAGGTAAATATTGCGATATCGTCACTAGTCGCGGATGAGCAGATCTATGGCCTCCTTCCGCCGCGAAGCGAATATGGATCATAGTTTAGAAATGAGATGAATGCCTGGGCATTAGACGAAGACTAAGGCTGCTTTATTGATCCTTACGGATATTTTTTATGACTACAAGGACTCTTTTTCTCATATAAAGACAAAGCAAAGCAGCAGAGGTCTCGATTCGGAGATTTCCTTCTCCTAGGTAGGTAAGACTAAAAAAAAACAAAGATTTACTGCTGCAGGGGTAAACGACTGTATAGAAAATACGAAAAACATGCATATATGTAACCCTGCCGGACCAAGTAAAACAAAGGACGTTTGGCCATGAAGCCTTCATCAGCTAGCTAGGGTTACAAATATCCTAGGTAGGAAGCCAGCTAAGGCTAACAGGCCCCTCTGCCCGAAGCTTGCTGGTTTAGGCGCCAGTTACACGCTTTTTCCCTTTGTCGTGTTATGCAAAAAGTTCAGTCGGACTCAATATCTGATCCACAAGTGAAGGCTTGTTGTCAAAGACTATTTGAGACGCATGCCATGTAGCTCTTAGTTTAGTATTTTACTTTTACCATGCAAGATTTGTCGACAGTCTTTCTCCATTCCTCTCTGTCTTTTGCCTTAGTATACAATAGTTTAGTATAGAACCAATAAATATCAAATGTATCTATAGTAAACAAATGAAACTTGAAAATGAAAGTCATTTGTCCCTAGTGAACAATCGAAGTATAAATTAAATAGCAAATGTATTACTAACTAAACAAATGAAATAGAGAAAAAATAATAAGTAATGTATCTGCAGTGACCTAGTTTAGTTAGAGAGTATGTTTGTTAGTTCGCCGGATGGAGGACAAACGCATCCCGAAAGTCATCCTCAGCGGACAACTCAAGCCTGGCTCAAGAAAAACTGGTCGCCCCCACCTCCGTTACATAGATGTAATAAAACGGGACCTCAAATCAGTGAACATCAATACTGACCATTGGGAAGACAGCTCTAGACCGCACCAGATGGAGAGAGACAGTGACCAAGAAAGCCATGGATAGCGAAAGAACATGGGCATCAGCCATGGAAGAAAAACGGACAATGCGAAAAATGGCCAGCTGCTCTACCACCGAAGCAAAAGCCACCTTAACCTGCGCTATTTGTGGACGGGAGTGTCTCTCCGAAATAGGGCTCCACAGCCATATGAGGAAGTGTGCTCTGAGATGAAACATAGTCAAGGAGGCCAACGGATGGATGTAAGTTTTTGTAGATATATATACTGTGTATTGTTTTTTTAGCGATGGTAAAAGCAGTGACGTAGTCAGACAGACGAATGACGTTGCAGAATATGTGTAGATGCAGAACAATATGGCGATAGATTAGAGAAGGTTGATCAGTGATTGAGACGTCGACGACTGATAAGGGGAGACAATCATCCCATTTGTGAATAAATGCATCATTTAAGGTAGTGTGAAGTATTGACTTTGTTTATCTTGTTAACTGTAGTGTTCTTTGGCTAGTTTGGCTTAGTTGATGAAATAGTATTGGATTTGCACAGCACACAAGATCCTAGCCAGAACATTATAAAGTTTTTTTTTAAAAATAAGTTATCCCTTTATGAAACTGATAGTGGTCTATCATTTCTTTTTCAATTTAGTTCTTGTATTGCTTCAATATTGCAAGGGGTCTTTCTATTGACAATTACAAAAGACCCTAGCTAAATACTTTCATCTAGAAAAATAATAAATAGGCCGCATTCGTAAGGACTTCGGGACAAACGAATGGGAAAACAGTCGAATGTTAAGCTTTGTTGGACTATCAAACTGGTTGATCTTGCGATTAACAGTACACGTTTATTTAATTGAAAGAAGATAATGATTGGGCCCAGCTGTCGGTTTTCATGTATCGAATACAGGCACTGAATTATTTGACATCATTACTAGAGCTATAAATAGTGTCGACAGTCATAGTTCTTTAGAAAGAAGACTTCCTTATTGTTTTCATGGTGACCATGACGTCACTTGGATACTTGAAACTAAAGGTCATCTGGTTTAAACAATTGTTTGTATAGTCTCACAGGACTTGGATTAATTGTTCTAACTGGCACAAACTAGTTTCACCAGTTTTGTTTATTTGTTGCTGTTTTTTTTTCCTAATGGCAATGCATCTAATCTACATAATACAATCAAACACTTAGATTTAGGACTTGAAAGGCTTGAGCATCAAAGAAAACGCCTTTTAAAGGTAAGTACTAGCAGTACTATAAATAGCACAACAGGAGATTCCAGAGAACCTTTTTTTTAAAGTCTCGAGGTCATGTGACATCAAATGTTATGACATCAAAGGCATAACGAGATTACAACGCGCAAGGTTATGTAGCAACCAATGTGTGGTCAGTTGACAGAATAGCGTCTGCCTTCAGAGAACACATTTCTGGAAAATTGGGTGGCCGTGGGCGCTAGAAAGATTTTAATCACAGAAATGTAAACAAGATGTCTCAGAAGTGGGACTGAGAGTTCAGACCCCACCCCATATTGAGATTACCAATTTAATTAAACACGTCACTTGTCTGGGGATATTTTACAGGGTGTGATACACCTTCATTTGTAATTACTTTATTCTCAGCCCTTTATAGTATCCTTTTAAAACAATAATGTAGCGGTGGAAAGAGGTGATTAATACTTCTTAGTTTGTCAAGTGATAAATATGAATGTTCAAAGTATTGCCGGAACTATTTGTTTGGATGAAGAAGAAACAGAAATCCTCTTTACGAAATACAACATTTTAATTATCCCAAGTAGAAGTCAAGAAAAAATGGAACACACACACAAACACCAATAGAACAAGAAATCAAAGGAGAAAATACCAATAGAATAAGAAATCAAACGAGCAAAACCCAATAGAACAAGAAACCAATCAATGAAAATGGAGCTGCATTGGGAACACAGAAGAACAGAACACATTGCAAGACAACCTATAGATTAAAATCCACAGGGGAAGAGAAAACCTGTAGGATTCAAGCAAAAATTGAGGAGATCAATAAGACCAAGAAGCAAAGATGGACATGGATACAACCGCAGGGAAGTGCCCAGAACGGAATCCGAGGGTGAAGTACAGTTGCGACGCTATGATCCACTGGAAGTCCAAAGGACAACGTCAAGTCAAGTATTAACACACAAATTTAACTTAATTTCAATAACAGATTCATAAAAATATTGAAAATGAAGCTTAAAACTTGCAAAGACCCCGATATAAGCATGTCTCTCCTTTTATAGTTTCCAGAACATGCTAATTTCGAATAAAAAAATTTAACCTTTAATTTGTTTAAATTAACTCCCTTTGATTCTCCATACTTTTGTTTAAAAACTTCAATGTTCGCAAAACCAATATGTAAATAAACTTCCTGTTTACACATCACTTGAAACCTTGACGCATACATTACCTGACAAATTATTACCGAAATACGCTTCCATAGAAGGGGTGCTATTCACCACCCCTCAAAACGTATGCCTCCAGTGAATGATGAGGTTGTAAAGTCTCGGCTCCATTGGACACGAAGTTTCTTTGCAACAATACGGAGACAAGACAGGAGCCAGAGAAGGAGACAGAGAAGAAACAAAGTGAGAGAGACAGAGAGAAATTATAACAAAGAGAGACAAAGAAAGAGAGATTATAAGAGTAAAAGAGAGATAATCACAGACAAGAAAAGGAGATGATAGAAAAATATAAAAGAAACAGAGAAATTATTAGTCAGGAGTGACAGAAACATAGAGAGAGAGCGTGACAGAAAGAGAGAGACAGCGTGACACAAAGAGTCAGGACATGACTGAAAAAGTCAGAGCGTGACAGAAAGAGAGAGCGAGTCAGAGCGTGACACAGAGAGAGAGAGAGCGTGACAGAAAGAGAGAGACATAAAAAGTCAGGACGTGACAGAAAAAGAGTCATAACGTGACTGAAAGAGAGTCAGAGCGTGACAGAAAGAGAAAGAGAGAGTCAGAGCGTGACACAGAGAGAGAGAGCGTGACAGAAAGAGAGAGTCAGAGCGTGACACAGAGAGAGAGAGTCAGAGCGTGACAGAAAGAGAGAGAGAGTCAGAGCGTGACAGAAAGAGAGCGAGTCAGAGCGTGAGAGAGAGAGAGAAGTGTAGAAGTAGTAGATCTGCTATAAACAGCAACATGATCCTATTGAGCTGAAAAAAATGAACTAGACAGCCGAGGTAATCTAATGGGACATGTTTTGTTGAGTGCGTGACTCGCGCCCTGTGAACCAGGAAATGACCGCATTGTTGCCTAGGAGCACGTCACTCTGCCTCAGAACCTGGCCACTGCAGGCTGTTATCGTACCTGGCTGCGCACTAAGTTGTAGGTGATGTGCGTTTAAACACATTCGCCTGTATGTGTGTGTGCGCGCGCGTGTGACTGCCGTCATGATTAGCTGAAATGACTAATAAGGATAACATTTTGATCGAATCCCCCCCCCCCCCTTTTCCACATATTGTTGACAGGTTTTGTTTTTTTAATTGGGTCTCTTCTCACTATTCCAAGTGATATAACAATAATGGTATTGCCTTTGATTCCGATAATTTAGTATTAAAAACCCCTGCTTTTTGTTTTGGTCACATCCCTTATGCAGACAAAGCCATTGTCCATCTGGGGCCTATTAGAGCATTTCTTTTAATCTTCTGCGCCTGTCTTCGTCTTTAGGCCTGATATATGTGCCCCGCAGCCTTCGTGAGAGCTCTCCCCAGTTGTCTGAAGAAGGTTTGAAACACTTGTCAATTCGTAAACGTACAGGATGTTAAAACTGGAACTTATCAATCGGGCCATCTATACCTTTTTTCTGTCGTTTATTTCTGTCACAGTTTATCCTTGTCACTATTTATACCTTTTCTTATTTGTCTGTCGCTATTTATTTCCATCACTAGATTTGGATGGCTTCCTGGTCGTGTGGTATGACTCTGGACTATTGTTTTGTTGGTCCCGGGTTCGAGACCGCAATACACTGCCGTCCTGCGGAATTTTCGGGCTAGGAAATAGACAACCGAAACTTGTGAATTAAAAAAAATCTTTGTAACGGTTAATGCTTGTCATTACTTTTATCGTAATATTAAATTGTTATTGTTTTATTGTTTCGATGTTTATATCTGTCATTCTTATTACTGTAATTGTTTATGTCTGTCATTGTTTGTATTTTGTCACTGTTTATGTCTGTCACTGTTTATGTCTGTCATTGTTTATGTATGTCACCGTTTATGTTCATCACTGTTTATGTCTGTCATTGTTTATGTCTGTCACTGTTTATGTCTGTCACTGTTTATGTCCGTCACTGTTTATGTCCGTCACTGTTTATGTCTGTCACTGTTTATGTCCGTCACTGTTTATGTCCGTCACTGTTTATGTCCGTCACTGTTTATGTCTGTCACTGTTTATGTCTGTCTTTGTTTATGTCTGTCACTGTTTATGTCTGTCACTGTTTATGTCTGTCACTGTTTATGTCCGTCACTGTTTATGTCCGTCACTGTTTATGTCTGTCACTGTTTATGTCTGTCACTGTTTATGTCTGTCACTGTTTATGTCCGTCACTGTTTATGTCTGTCACTGTTTATGTCCGTCACTGTTTATGTCTGTCACTGTTTATGTCTGTCATTGTTTATGTCTGTCACTGTTTATGTTCGTCACTGTTTATGTCTGTCACTGTTTATGTAATTACTTCTCACACTGCTTATCTCTCAACTGTCTCACAGACAGTTGACAGGTCACGCACAAACAGTGGTCGGTTAAGATGACATGCATCTTGTCACTACCAGTATCTAGGTTATGTGAGTAACGCCATGACTTTGTGAGGTCCAGTCAATCAGCTCCCATGATGCACCATCCAGAACTAGGTCTTGAGTAAGAAATACATCCTGAATGAACTGGAGAGGGGGTTGGGGGGGGGGGTGAGGATGGAGACGAAACTGAGAGATGCCTCAACAGTCTCACCACTAGCTGTGACGTCATCTGACCAGTCATGGCCAGGTCCTATTCATCTTTGATCGATCCGACGATGACGATGTAAGGTGCGCATTTTTTTTTGTATTGACACTTACAAACGCACGTAGACACACACACACACACACACACACATCTAAACCATTATGTTTAAGTCGACCGTATATAGTATATGACATATATAGAGTTTCAACACTATGTATGTATGTATGCATGCATCTATCTATCTATCTATCTATCTATCTATCTATCTTTCTGTCTAGCTATCTATTTTTTTTATTTTCGTACTGACATGGTACTGCCATTGTACTGATTTAGCACTAACACGATACTTCCATGGTACTGACACAGTACTGCCATAGTACTGATTTGGCACTGGCTTGATACTGCCATTGTACTGATTTGATATTGAAACGTTACTACCATGGTATGAATTTCGAACAGAAACGATACAGGCATTACTTCCATTGTAGATTTCGATAAAATGATACTGACAGAACTCAAGGCCTTGTAGTTTTAAAGTTTTGTAAACCTAATAGACACACACATGGGGCGCCAAAATGGGTTAATACATTTTGGTATGCTGTTTTAGTTTGCTCTGCCAATATTTTTTTTTTAAATCTTCGACAACAATTACACATGTTTGAACCGAGAACGATCAGCCCAATAGATTTGGTTTGCGGTTTGCACTAACAAAAAGCGGGGCTATTAGAGTCTTGACGATTTCCGGAAATACCCGGTAAATCAACAAAATCAAAATATTGACAAGAAGCAAATATGTTTTCAACTGAGACCGGAACTTCTTTTCCTGTTTTTAATATTCTTTGCAATCCAGTGGCGTTACAATCATGAGGGACACATACACGTAAATTGGTCTCTGAGGTTTGTACACTCAAATTATACAAGGAATTAAAGCAAAATGCATCAGAGGTTATTTTTTAAACTGAAGCTTAAAGACTTTACGCGGCCCTCAGGGCTCGCAAGGGCTTTCCTACAAGGAGCAGTATCAGGAAAGGGAATAAGGAAGAACAGAACGACTGAGAAGGGGTGGGAAATGTTTTTGATGGACGTTGATTTGTAGCACCAAATTACTGGTAGACAATTGAGTCTCCTTCAGTCGAGAAGCGACGGTTGTCTATGAGATGAATGCCTGGGCATAGGTTAGGGTCGGAACAATGTCGCCCATACAGCGGTTGCACACTTCAAGGGAGGGGGGGGGAGTGTCCAAGGGAACGGCGGGTCCCTATGCAGATTGCAATGGGCGGCATCGCAGGTTCTGCCAGGATGTAGCGCTGTGTGGTGCGGGCTGCCTACTGGTCGCCGGCTCCTGATTTTACCTCATGGTTGATCCCCCCCCCTCCTTCCCAGACTTCTAAAATTTGATCTGTGTGATTGCTACGCCACTGTTAAATGTAATCTTCTCCTTTATTAGTACCTACTATACAAGTAGCTTTACTATAGTTTTTGTTATCACATAGCATGTCTATACCTTGTCGTGGAATGAAGATCTAAACTCATTTATTACTAGGATGTGTAATATGGAGTGTGTGATACTGGCAGAAGTTATATATGGGTTTTGACTAGATGCTATTGCGTGTCCCAAGCATACATGTAGAGATAGAACAATGCATGCTCTTTTTATATAACACAAATTATAGTTTATAAAATCAAAAAATAATTTGATTTCATGGGGGGGGGGGGTCAAATCAACGTTGGTATCGTCAGTTAGGAGTGAAAGAGTTAAATGGCTCTGATTTATGACACTTTGAGACTTTACTTTTCATGTCTGTTGTAAGAGAATATAACAACAAATTACACTTGCACATTTTTTTTCAGTTGTAAATGTTTGTTTTAATGTATTTATACAGGAGGCGCGGTGGCTGAGTGGTAAAGCGCTTGGCTTCCGAAACGGAGAGGTCCCGAATCCTGGTGAAGACTGGGATTTTTTATTTATCTTTAGGGTGCATTTGAGTCCACCCAGCTCTAATTTGTTCTTGACATTAGTTAGGGAAAAGTAAAGGCGGTTGGTCGTTGTGCTGGCCCCATGACATCCTCGTTAACCTTGGCTACAGAAACAGATGCCCTCTACATCATCTGTCATATAGATCGAAAGGTCTGAAAGGGGAACTTTACTTTAAATATGTCTACACTGAACTTGATAGCCTGAGGATAATTGTTCATCAAAATTCAATCTATTTTGTTTATAAACGAGACTTTATTCAAATTTGTGTAAGTTAATTAATACACGTGAACGTTTACATAAAAGATTGATTTTTTATTTTTTGAGAGGGTATAACCAGGATTCATAATCTACCATGGATTTTAGGGTAGAGAATTATCTAGTTTGATTTTCATATACTTGTACAATGCTCAGGTAGTTTTCCAGAAATGGGGTGATGGAGGTTAGGGATATTTGATATTGTGTTGATTGTTCTGGGGTAGAGGATACTTGTATCATTGTTGTGTCTTTTATGGATTCAATGGCCAGGTTAGGTAGTATGTCTTTGATTAAATAATGTTTCTGTTACTATTGTTGTATTTTTGGGTTAATCAACTTTCAATTGTTTATGATTTAATACTTGTGAATTATGAGAACTTAAAAATAAAAACATATTGAAAAAAAAAAAAAAAAAAAGCCCACAAAAGAGGCAAGATGGCCCATACAAGAGGCACATTAAGCCCAAAAAAAGAGGCAAAGAGAAGAAAAGAGGCCTAAGGCCCAAGGATTCCTATGATGATAAAGCTAAAATTGAATAGCGCAAATTCTGAGGTTTCCTTTTGAAAAAAAAAAAAAAAAAAAAAAAAGAATGAGAATTTAGAAGAGAACCTTAGGTTTGAGGCCTCATTAATCTCGTCTATTCTCTTAAAATTTTTCATATAACAGTGTTGTATGTTCAATTGTTTGTCTTATTGTCAATTAAAGTAAAATCTGAATAAAAGAAAAAAAGATTTAAAGATGAAAAAACAACATATATATTTCATTTCATACAGCTTATTAACAGGCTTTACTCAAGAAAGACGTTGTTCTTTGTATTTGCGATGTCCCCATGTAAATAAATATCTGTATAGCGTCGAGTCGTCTTCCTTAAGTTCTTATAATATAATAACAAAAGCACGGAATGTTGTGTATAACTTGCCGAGATACTTTCCATTGACAATTTACTATTATGGTTTAAGATTAAGTAGTCTTCTTCCAATACACAATGATACTCCTCACTATTTTGGTACAGTCACTCATCCATTTTACAGGTCTATTTCCAGAATTTTACCTGGTAATAAACATTTAATACACAACAAAACCAAAGAATCATACACAACACTTAAAAAGCTGTTACACGAAAGTCTAGTGAATAGGATTAAGTGGGGGAGAGTTCTTGGGGTGACAGAATTCAAGGACAGATTCATAAACCTACACAGCAAGCATATCCCACCAAAAGCTAGAGAGATAAGTTATAGACTTATCTTTGGGATGACCCCTATGGTTAGAAGACGAGCAAATGACCATGCCTGTATATTATGCCTTCTTGAAAATGCTGACAATGAGAAACATATGTATTTGGAATGTCCTTTATTCCTTCAAGTTAGAAGTACTGTAAGGGACTTATTAGAAGCAAACTGTGGCAACTATGTAAATGTTAACTTGTCAATTGTATTAAACAAGCTGCCAAAACTAAAAAATAAAATGATACATAACTTTAACTTAATTATTGTTTCCGAATACAGGAACCTTGTTTGGGCTAGCTGGCTCAAAGCTCTACATAATAATAAGGTTTTTCATCCTAATCACTTAGAATTGACATTCAGGAAAATAATGGATTTTAGGGTAGAGAATTATATAGTTTGATTTTCATATACTTGTACAATGCTCAGGTAGTTTTCCAGAAATGGTGTGATGGGGGTTAGGGATATTTGATATTGTGTTGATTGTTCTGGGGTAGAGGATACTTGTATCATTGTTGTGTCTTTTATGGATTCAATGGCCAGGATGGTTAGGTAGTATGTCTTTGATATTAAATAATGTTTCTGTTACTATTGTTGTATTTTTGGGTTAATCAACTTTCAATTGTTTATGATTTAATACTTGTGAATTATGAGAACTTAAAAATAAAAACATATTGGAAAAAAAAAAAAAAAAAAAAAAGCCCACAAAAGAGGCAAGATGGCCCATACAAGAGGCACATTAAGCCCAAAAAAGAGGCAAAGAGAAGAAAAGAGGCCTAAGGCCCAAGGATTCCTATGATGATAAAGCTAAAATTGAATAGCGCAAATTCTGAGGTTTCCTTATTAAAAAAAAAAATAAAAAAAAAAAAAAAAGCGTAGCAGTATCGTGAACAAAAATAAAATTATGCTACTAAAAAAAAAAAAAAAAAATGGATAAAACTGCAGAAACATTTAAACTAATGAAATTCGAAAAAGAAGTTGTACAAAACCCAGGCCAGAGCATGGAGGTGACAACTGTAACGGAACTGACACGGAAATGCGAGACGCCACATGTTATAAGGGAGTCATTTGTCCAGAAGATTGCCCACTTTACACCTGGGATTTGAACTGTGTGAGGAGTTGCAATAACTGCATTGACGATTGTAACAAAATGAACGGTTCCTGCTAGACCTGTAACGGAGGGGATTCAAGATGGTGATGTATTATCTGTAATCTAGATCTAGTGACTTCTAATACCTTGTTTCTAGGATATTGGACGCTCTTTGCTTCTAACATAGGAGTTTTGATTGCTCCTGGGTTTATTTGTCAAGGGAGTATATCGATATAGTTGAATTTTCAAATTGCAGTGTTAATTTTTGCGTTCTTCTTCATATTTTTATTACGTTATAGTCGGTCGCGTTCCAATCGCGTCATACTTCCTTTATTGTTCATTTCCTGTTCCTTTGTTATTGTTGTGCATTTATCCAAAGAATGTCTTATCCGACGTTTTTGATTGAAAAGAAAGACTTAGAGGGTGGTCTTGTCCACCCGAAGGGTACTCTCCTGTTGAATCTATCTGGCAATAACGCCATGAAATCTTCTATTGGGAGCCTTTTAGAGGCTCTCAAGCTGTCAGCTGCTGAAGTAACAGCATTATATAGGTTCGAAAACCCTTATACATGGTTTTTGGTACCAACAACTGTGAAAGTAAGAGACAGACTTGTTGGTAAGTCTTTCGGTAGTGCGACTTCCTTCAAGGTTGAGATCTTCCCAATAGAGGAAGAAAGGCTGAAAATTACCCTACATTGGGTATCGCCTTCAATTGCGAAAACCAGAATTGTTGACATCATGGAAACATTTGCAGAGCAAGGATCCAAGGTGGAGGTGACGAAAATAGGTGCTTCTGACAAGTGGGTTTCCTTCATCAAGGCAAAAAAAGGTGCTCCCATCCCACACTACATCCAGCTACTGTATGAAGGGGACCCCAAAATTTATAAAGTGCTAGTCACGATACCAGGTCGTAGGCAACAATGCTTACATTGTGGACTAGACCAGCATTGGTCAAATCAGTGCCCCACCCGAAAGGCCGGCCCGGCTCGAACTGTGCCTCCCAAGGACAAACCTGGCCCTCTGAGCTATGCACAGGCGGTCAAAGTAGGTAATCCCAAGGAGAAGGAAATCGAAAAATGGTTGCAGAAGGATGGCTTCACGATGGTAGAGAAGGGTAAAAAAGGAGTTTTCAAAGTTTCGCCGAAGAAGATATCTAAAGTGTCGGATGTCGCGGCTACATCGATGATGGCGGATGCAGCTACTTCATCGGATGTTGCCAGTACACCAGAGATAGCTGTGGATGCGGAGGTTGGGACCCCCCAGAGTGGCGAAGATTTCAAACTAAAAAAGCGGTTCCGCTCTAGAGAGCATGTGAAGTCCGCTCCTGGGTCTCCGACAAAATCGAAAAGGAAGAGATGCTTATCTGTCTCCTCGTGTGAGGATCTTTTCGCGAGCCCGCGTATTATAAGAGAAGTTGTAAGCCCACCTAACACGAGTCTTGATGTTAGTGTGTTGGACATTCCTGAGACTCCACCCACATTGGTTATAGATGAGGGGGGAACACCCATAACCAACCACTAAAACTGGTTAAATTTACTTTTACACCCAGTCATGACAGACATTACAATTTTATCATTAAATATACGTAGTCTTAGGAATAAGCAAAAATACATTGTTCACCTATCAAGAAAATACAGGCCAGACTTTATATTCATTCAAGAAACAAATATAGACACACATTATAAATCACGCAAATACACATCCGACATAGGGCTGAAAGAGGGCTGGTTTAGCTTAGGTAACGAGTGTAGAGGGGTAGCTATTTTTGTAGTCTCAGATAGATTTAAAGTTGTGCATGCATTTCAGGACACCAGGGAAGAATAGTGATCATTAGAGTAGAATCAGGAAATCAAACATTTACACTTGCAAACATCTACGCACCAGCAAAGAGCGCGGAAAAACAGGATTTTTATGAAAACTTAATCGATATACTAAATAACAATTATAGAGAGGATACGCTAATCATAGGGGGGGATTTCAACTACATAACTTCTGCATTAGATAAACAGACTACTTTGGCAGTGGGCCCTGCCTCTCTTAAAACCTTTCCGAATCTTAATTTCTTAGAGGAGATAGAGAGGAATTTTCATTTAGTTGACGCTTACAGGACACTAGAACCTATGGGTCGTGACACTACCATGGTGCATAGGTCATACCCCGTCTCGACACGCTTAGATAGAGTGTATGCTCCTAATCATCTCTATATAAGTCGGGTGTCGCATTTGGAAGAAACATTAGAATACACAGACCACAAAGCGGTGTTAGTTACTTTGGACATAAAAAACAAAGAAATTAAAAGAAAGTCATCCCACTGGAAATTTAACAATTCGCTGTTGGAAATTCCCCTTTTCGTGGAGTTAGTTTCTGCTAATCTAAATTCTTACTTACAAGATATACATGATCCACATTTCGATTTAACACAGACATGGCCACTCCTAAAAAGTTCTATCAAGCAGCAAAGCCAGTTAATATCTACATTAGCTCATGGACGTAGGAGGCAAGAATATGAACAACTCAAATCCACATTATTACACACGGATGATGAAACCGTTAAAACAGACACTCTTTTAAAACTAGAAGAATTAAACAAGTATACTTATAGGGGTGCTGAGATTAGGTGTAAAAATTACTTAAGTAATGAAGGTCCTAGTAAACTTTTCCTATCGTTTGAACAGAATGTGCAATCAAGTAAAGTAATAAACAACATCATAGATAGTGAGGGGAATAAAGTAGATAATTATGAGGATATTAAGAATATTTTTACAAAACACTTCACTACTATATACAGTGAAGAGCCAGTATATACTGATGCTCAAGATAATTTTCTAAAATTTTGCAAGCAGCTGGACAAGACAGATGAAGATCTTTTAGGGAGTGCATTTACGCTAGACGAACTCAGGACTGCCCTGGACTCGACTAAGAACAATAAATCACCCGGTCCAGATGGCTTAACCTTTGAACTCTATAAAACCTTCTTCCCCCTGCTGGGTCCTCTCTTACTGCGACTATATAGCGACGCCATTCGACTGGGTCAATTTCCCTCAAATTTTAACGAAGCATACATCACGCTTCTACCCAAGAAATCTGAAAATAACACTTCACCTAGCGACTTTAGGCCCATTTCACTTCTCAATACAGACTATAAACTTCTCACAAAAATGATTTTCCTAAGAATGAAACCTCTCATAAACCAACTTATAGGATATGACCAGTATTGTTGTATCCCTGACAGAAACATAGACGGCATGACGCATTTTTTACGGGATTTTATCATGTACAGTAAGGATAAAAACCTCAATGTGTCTCTTTTATCTGTAGATCAAGAAAAAGCCTTTGACCGAGTAAGCCATAGCTTCTTGTTCAATGTTCTTGAGAGATGTAAAATAAGTTCCTTGTTAATCAGATATATAAAGCTTGTCTATACAAATGCAACAAGTAGATTGATAATTAACCACTCTCTCAGTAGGAGTATCCTTATACAAAGGTCTGTCAGACAGGGCTGTCCCTTATCCCCCTTCTTGTATATCCTTTGCTTGGAACCCTTCTTGGAATCTATAAGATCTGACCCCTCTATTATTGGGATTAATATACCGGGTCGCTCCTTCTCAACCATCAAAGTCAAAGCCTATGCGGATGATACAACTTTTTTTCCATCTTCAGAGCAAGATATTGAGAATATACTAAAGAAATTTACACTCTTCGGAGAAGCTAGTGGTTCAAAAATAAATATAAATAAATCCTCTGTAATGGGACTAGGGAAATGGAAATTCAAAGAGAATTGCGCTTTCAAAATTGTAGATAAAATCAAGATTTGTGGTATTGTCTATACCTGTAATTCTTTATTCTATTGTACAGACCAGTGGGAGAATATTTTTGTCAAAGCCTCAAACTTGCTAAAACTTTATAAGCACACAGGTTCTACAATATTTGGTAGAGCTGTATTGATAAATAGTTTGGTCATTCCAAAGATTGTCTATTTAGCTAACATTACAGAGCCACCTCCTAAATTCATAAACAACCTGAACAAGTTAATTAGAAGCTTTATATTTAAAAACACTATTAGGAGCATTAAGCACACTACACTCATTCAAAACAAAGAGAATGGGGGGATAAACTTACAAGATGTCAAAACAAAAATACATTCGCTAAGGCTAAAATTTGTAGGTCAAGTAGTTAGAAACCCGACAAACTTTCCCTTGACAATTTACTATTATGGTTTAAGATTAAGTAGTCTTCTTCCAATACACAATGATACTCCTCACTATTTTGGTACAGTCACTCATCCATTTTACAGATCTATTTCCAGAATTTTACCTGGTAATAAACATTTAATACACAACAAAACCAAAGAATCATACACAACACTTAAAAAGCTGTTACACGAAAGTCTAGTGAATAGGATTAAGTGGGGGAGAGTTCTTGGGGGTGACAGAATTCAAGGACACATTCATAAACCTACACAGCAAACATATCCCACCAAAAGCTAGAGAGATAAGTTATAGACTTATCTTTGGGATGACCCCTATGGTTAGAAGACGAGCGAATGACCGTGCCTGTATATTATGCCTTCTTGAAAATGCTGACAATGAGAAACATATGTATTTGGAATGTCCATTATTCCTTCAAGTTAGAAGTACTGTAAGGGACTTATTAGAAGCAAACTGTGGCAACTATGTAAATGTTAACTTGTCAATTGTATTAAACAAGCTGCCAAAACTAAAAAATAAAATGATACATAACTTAAACTTAATTATTGTTTCCGAATACAGGAACCTTGTTTGGGCTAGCTGGCTCAAAGCTCTACATAATAATAAGGTTTTTCATCCTAATCACTTAGAATTGACATTCAGAAAAATAATGGATTTTAGGGTAGAGAATTATCTAGTTTGATTATCATATACTTGTACAATGCTCAGGAAGTTTTCCAGAAATGGGGTGATGGGGGTCAGGGATATTTGATATTGTGTTGATTGTTCTGGGGTAGAGGATACTTGTATCATCGTTATGTCTTTTATGGATTCAATGGCCAGGATGGTTAGGTAGTATGTCTTTGATATTAAATAATGTTTCTGTTACTATTGTTGTGTTTTTAGGTCAATCAATTTTCAATTGTTTATGATTTAATACTTGTGAATTATGAGAACTTACAAATAAAAACATATTGGAAAAAAAAAAAAAAAAAAAAAGCCCACAAAAGAGGCAAGATGGCCCATACAAGAGGCACATTAAGCCCAAAAAAGAGGGCAAAGAAAAGAAAAGAGGCCTAAGGCCCAAGGATTCCTATGATGATAAAGCTAAAATTGAATAGCGCAAATTCTGAGGTTTCCTTTAAAAAAAAAAAAAAAAAAAAAAAAAAGGCAAAGCACTGACTCACTGACTCACTGACTCACTGACTCATCACTAATTCTGCAACTTCCCGTGTAGGTACAAGGGTGAAATTTGGCAGGCGCATTCCCTACAGCTTACTTACAAAAGTGCAGCAGGTTTCGTTTCCCAATCGTACGCGTAACGGTCGTAACGGTCGACAACGTCCGCTCTGTGCTACACATTGCACGGCCACATCAGACTCACTGTTAGCCTTCTTTGATCTTTGCAACCATGATGACTTTGCAAAGGAGCTTTATTATCACGAAGTTCCATCTTATTATGTGTGGACAAGAAACATGTTTCGTCGGAGGAAGCAGGGGAAGGCTGTGCCAGGACATTTGGGGGTGAAGAAAGATAATGTGCTTGGAAGGGTCTACACTGTGCACCCGAACAACTCTGAATGTTACCACCTTCGATTGCTGCTCTACAAAATCATAGGTCCCACCTCTTTCGAATCTCTCAGAACAGTTGACGGTGTTGTCCATCCAACCTACAAGTCGGCCTGCAGGGCACTTGGTTTGTTACAGGACGATGTCAACTGGGACGAGACTCTCCAGGAAGCTGCTCTGTCTCGCTCACCTCAAAAGATCCGTGAACTGTTCGCTGTAATGCTGGTTTTCTGCCAAATGGAGAACCCCTTAAATCTCTGGGAAAAACATAGAGACAGCATGGCAGAAGATGTTAGGAGACAGACTGAAAGAGATCATGGAGGAACAGAAGTCCAACAGTGGTTGCCTATGATCTACAACAAGTGTCTTCAGTTGCTTGAGAACTACGTCATTGCTATCGGAGGTCTCTCTGTCGATCATTACGGGCTGCCTTCACCTTCGAGAGAACTGGCAGAGGTTACGTCGAATCCCGAGTACTTGAGGGAAACCTCTTACGACACCTCGGAGTTGGCCAATGTAGTCTCAAACAACGAGCCTTTGCTGAATGGTGACCAAAAGAGAGTTTACGAGCAAGTCATGAGGAGCGTTGTCTCGGGCACTGGCACGGTGTTTTTTCTTGATGCTCCAGGAGGAACTGGCAAGACATTCCTCATAAACCTTCTGCTTGCGAAAGTCCGAGCGGAAGGTGACATTGCTGTAGCTGTGGCTTCTTCTGGCATTGCAGCAACTCTTCTTCAGGGTGGGAGAACTGCTCATTCAGCTTTCAAGCTACCTCTCAACCTCAGCCACACCACTGATTCGCCCTCCACGTGCAACATATCAAAGCAGAGCAACATGGCTGAAGTGCTAAGATAATGTTGCTGAGGAACTTGCAGCCACCTAAACTGTGCAACGGCACCAGACTTCAAGTCACGTCTCTGCAGAAGAACCTCATTGAGGCAACTATTTTCACTGGCAGTGGCTCAGGAGAGACAGTTTTGATTCCTCGCATCCCCGTCATCCCCTCTGTCCTCCCATTTCAATTCAAACGCCTCCAATTCCCAGTAAGGCTCTGCTTCGCCATGACAATCAACAAGTCTCAGGGACAGACACTACAAAAGGTTGGCATTGACTTGAGACAGGACTGCTTCTCACATGGGCAACTGTACGTCGCATGCTCAAGAGTAAGCTCGGCGCAAGGATTGGTCATACTGCAGCCGGAGGGCCGAACTGACAACGTGGTGTACAAAGAGATCCTCAACAAATAACTGTGTATTGGTACATGTATGTTTCTTCTCTATTTCAAAAGGTTTACTTTTCTTCTTAGTAATGAAATATTTAAGGCAGTACATATGACACATTAATTTTACTTATCGGACTAACATTGCAAAAAGCCACACAAAAACTGCGTTGTTCCGGTTATTCCAAAAATACATGCGCTACATTCCCTGTGGTAACACTCCTGGCACAAATGAGAATGTTTTGTTGTTACATGTAGGCCTATTAATTAAAGCAAATTTGAAATGTTAATGCAATAATCCTCCCGCTGCAAAGCGCGGGTATTTTGCTAATAGATTATAATCTGGAAAAACGTTCACTCTTTCCGTACTTCGTTTTAAAGGCAAAGACTTGAAGAAGAAAAAAATGTAATTGCAGCACACAGATTCTAGTTGGCATAACGTGATAACCTTGAGGATTTGGAATTGAATAATTCGATGCATTGTTTGCCCTTGGAATATAGACTATCTATTACCTTGACTTGGGTCAACATCTTTTGTTGAATACCTCAGAACTCTAGAGGAGCTACTTTAGAGAGGAAGTTGGGATAAGAAAGTAAATTGAGCATCTCTACTTCCGGTTCTCCGCGAACGTCTGCACTATATAAACTCCTCAAACATAGACACTGACGTTGAGATGCTCACACACATACACAATATGATGGTCTACTTGGAGATTATACTGCTTTAAAGAAATTATTTTTAAGGTTAGATGTGAATACAAAGGAATCTTGTGATGTAAACGGAAGGGAGGTGGCTGAGTGCTAAAGCGCTTGGCTTCCAAACCGGGGGTCCATGATTCGAATCCTGGTGAAGACTGGGATTTTTAATTATGGGATCCTTGGGCGCCTCTGAGTCCACCCAGCTCTAATGGGTGCCTGACATTAGTTGGGGAAAGGTAAAGGCGGCTGGTCGTTGTGCTGGCCACATGACACCTTCGTTAACCGTAGTTCGCAATGATCTGTACAACATCTTCCCTATAGACCACAAGTTCTGAAATATTTTTTTTGTGATGTACAAATACAATGGTGTTCATATGCTAAGATCACGTTTAATAGCAAGGTTACAAAGAAAGTTTGTGTGGAAACACAAATTCAAAATTGGCACCCAAAGTGGTCCCCCCAGGCAGGCTTCACTATTTTCAGAAAGAACATCAGAAACTATGAACTACAAAACTATCAACCACTACTACCCTATCTCTGTCGATACCAATAGAAGTGACTTGCACGTGTCGAAATTGTTACCGATACTGGTGTATTGTTAGTTTGACTAGCCACTTGATACCACAAGATACAGAGATTTATAAATGTTATTATTATTACATTGTTAATATTCAAATGTGTTTTTAATGAATTGATTGTTATGAAGATATAGTTCAATGTGAACCTAGCCTAACTGATGTTATTGAATGATTATCTAATTGATTCCATAGTTTTGTAAAGGGACAATCTCTCATTCATAGCCTGAACAAAGAAACTTATCACTTTGGTACGATGTGCCATTTTTTGTAGATGTACTAGGTACTCCTCGTGCATAATATGAAATACAGCTTAGTAACTGTTTTAAATTACATGATAGATATATGCATAATAAATAGATTTCTATCTCTTTAAAAAAAAAAAGTAATGGTATGACAGAAAGTATTTAATTTAATAATACGATTATTTTAAATTATTTTTTTTTATTAAAAAATACAGAACCGCCTACATAAAGATGTTACAAATATGCTATAATATTGCCCAGTAGCGTCACTATGGTCAGTGTCACTCGGTGCGGTAAGCAATAAAACCCTCCCAAGGAAAAAAATAATCTCTAATCTCCCCCTTAAAAAACAAACAACTATTTTTTTTTGTTTCTTTATGATGAACAATAAAACTGTAAGCTCATTAATTGAAAGGTTACACCCGAAAATGGTTTCTATTCTATTTTTAAATGTCGGTTTATCAATATTTTTTTTTATCTTTATAAAAAGTGATTACATACATTAAAATGTACAATTATTGATTTGAGAAAAATTAGGTTGAACATTTTTATTAGAGGTTATTTAAGAGCTCCTTACGGAAAAGATTTAAAATTATACTAGTGTTTCTAAGCTGCTTCCGAAAAGGCAAATCAAGAACTTTGCAGATTTACGTCCTGCGTAACAACAAAGGATGTTGGTTGATCAGTTTTGTAGATTTACGTCCTTCGTAACAACAAAGGATGTTGGTTGATCAGTTTTGTAGATTTACGTCCTTCGTAACAACAAAGGATGTTGGTTGATCAGTTTTGTAGATTTACGCCCTGCGTAACAACAAAGGATGTTGGTTGATCAGTTTTGTAGATTTACGTCCTGCGTAACAACAAAGGATGTTGGTTGATCAGTTTTGTAGATTTACGTCCTGCGTAACAACAAAGGATGTTGGTTGATCAGTTTTGTAGATTTAACAACAAAAAAAAAAAGATAGCGTCCATAAAAATCTTTCTAGAAAATAGCAAGAGAATAATGCATCTAGCATTTGTCCAGATTTAGCGACATGTCTAAAGCAAATCAAGATGCTGTGTCACAACAGACCCCCCCCCCCCCATCCCCCCCCCCCATCCCTTTGAGGATGGTTCAAGGGTATCGTTCTCCCGTTCATATCGGGGAGGAATATATATATTGGAGTGTTCATATATATATATATATATATATATATATATATATATATATATATATATATATATATATATATATATATATATATATATATATATATATATATATATATATATATATATATATATATGTATATTTATTTATTTGGTAGAAGATTACATTGCCAAACGAAAACACTGTTAAGTTCCATACTTTCTCAACAATTAAGGTTAATATCGTTCAGATATTGCTCAGAATTGACGATAAGTTAAACTAGTGCCCTCTGTTGTAGACTTATGTACGTACACGAACGAAGTCCTTGATAGGATTCTTTCGAAAGGAACTGTCTTAAGTTTCTATGGAAGCCCAAAGGTTTCGACAAACATAATGCTAAATGGTTTAGTGGTGCGCTTACCAGGGAGGTATAATTTTTTTTTTCTTTTATATTTTTCTTTTAAATTTTATTTTTTATTCTTTTCTAATTTCTTCTTCTTCTTCTTCTTCATCGTTCTTATTGTTATGTTGGAGTGTTCAGATGACTAGACCAATACATGAGATGAACTGTTGGAGTGTTCAGATGACTAGACCAATACATGAGATGAACTGTTGGAGTGTTCAGATGACTAGACCAATACATGAGATGAACTGTTGGAGTGTTCAGATGACTAGACCAATACATGAGATGAACTGTTGGAGTGTTCAGATGACTAGACCAATACATGAGATGAACTGCGCAGTGGTTTCCTTCTTCTTCTTCATCGTTCTCATTGTTATGTTGGAATGTTCAGATGACTAGACCAATACATGAGATGAACTGCGCAGTGGTTTCCTTCTTCTTCTTCTTCGTTCTCATTGTTATGTTGGAGCGTTCAGATAACTAGACAAATACATGAGATGAACTGCGCAAAGGTTTCCAGATCAGGGAGCTCTCCATATAGTTTTCTTTCCATTGGGGTGATTTGGGGCCAATGTCTTATACGGGCCTCTTGGTAAAGAGAGCAGTTTTGGAGGACATGGTCGGCATTCTCTGGTGATACTCCACATGGGCAGATTTCACTGGTTCCAATTTTGAGCTTCCGGTACATGTGTTGTCGCATTCTGTTGTGTCCGGTCATGAGTCGAAAGATTAGACGATGGTCTTGTCGGGATAGCTTATAATAAGCGTCATCTTTCTTGTGATTTGGATGAGAGCTCGTCCATTTCTCATTTATTTTATTTACAATTAATTTCTTCAATTCTTCTGGATAGAGTGCAGAGTTTATTAGTGAGTTAGTTCTCCCACTCTTGGCGAGTGTGTCAGCCTTCTCATTTCCTTCTAGTTCTATATGAGCTGGTATCCATTTTCTAATGATTACATTAACATTTTTTTTTACACAATACAAAGACAAGACAATCTGATGAAGACATCCGAGTTTGTCCTAAATGAGTGTTTTACACTATTTCAAAGTATCTACTTCTTTGGCTCCGATACAAAAGTTTAAGAAGCGCAGCTGTTAAGACAGTTTGTTACTTGTTTAACAAAGTTGAAAGTAAAGTCAAAATTTCAGACTTTTAAATTAATATGTAATGAAATAAAGAACAATAAACTCATCTCTCTTTGTTGCAATAATTTTGTTTTTTTTCTGGTTTAGTTTTATTGGAATTTCCCGTACTATCTGACTATCAATGCTATCAATGCAGATTTATCTTGACAACTTCTCGGCCCAGATCTCTTGAAAATACAGTTGTTGTCTATGGCTGTGTAATGTTGTAGGTGCCGACATCAGCAGTTTTTTGATATCACAACACGGTCACACTTGTGACGTCATCACCACTAAACAACAAGAGGTCTGTCTGCCTGAGAGTGGTTTGGGGAAAAAGTGAAATTTAAAAAAAAATGGGAGGGGGCAGTTTGTGTTTACAATATACACAACGACTTAACATGCAAGGTCGTCGACGGAGCCACTTGGAGGGTCAACTTTAGAAAGATAATGTTGAGCTGAGACAAACTATTCCCATTTCAAAACAACCAAATGAAAAAGTCTATCTCTATAGTCGTTTTTTTCTCTCTCTTTTTCTTGCTCTGTCAATCCTAATCATGTCTCTCTCTTTTTCTCACAGTCTCTCTCTCTCTCTCTCTCTCTCTCTCTTTCTTTGTCTCACTCGTGACGCTGCAGAGGATCATGCTCCAGAGAATCACATTACAGCTGATCACGCTGCAAAGGATCGGTTCAATTGGACATGAAATTTTTTTTTTTATGGTGGAGGGGCCCGTTTTGCACGTGTGTGAAATGTTTATGGTTTCCAGGCTCCACTGTCTTAGAGTGAAAGAACAAGTTACAATTTTGTTTCCAGCTCCGCTGTCTTAGAGTGAAAGAACAAGTTACAATTTTGTTTCCAGGCTCCGCTGTCTTAGAGTGAAAGAACAAGTTACAATTTGGTTTCCAGGCTCCGCTGTCTTAGAGTGAAAGAACAAGTTACAATTTGGTTTCCAGGCTCCGCTGTCTTAGAGTGAAAGAACAAGTTACAATTTTGTTTCCAGGCTCCGCTGTCTTAGAGTGAAAGAACAAGTTACAATTTTGTTTCCAGGCTCCGCTGTCTTAGAGTGAAAGAACAAGTTACAACTTTGCGCGAATCAAAACAGACCACTACCCAGTCGGTGCCTACCTAGGAGTTCCGGTGTCAACACTGTCATATGGACACAGAAATTATAGAGCATGAGCTGTATGAATGCACGGTGCTATGGCACTACAATATACCAGTAAATACGCGCGAATATTTTGGATACTTAGTCGACAATGGGGATATGTTTGTAAAATGTTTTGTATGTTTCGGATGCTCCTTCAGAGTTGCAGATAATTTGCTTCCTAGTCCAAGCCTCCCGCATGACTAGGGGGATGGGAGCTGGCAGGGTTTGAACCCGGGACCATCGATAAGTCCGAACTACAGTCCAGCGCTTAAGCCGCACGACCAGGCAGATATCTATTGGAACGGTGACATGGAGACGTAAAAACACTGCCGCCTTTCTTGTTACAAGAGAGGCGTTCTCAACAAGGAGCCCTTGAACGAATGGCCGTTGACGGCATGGCCAGCTGGTATAGAGCGGGACCAGTCGTTATAGAGTCCCTGAACACTGATGTGCTCCATCAACTTGTTGTCTCCTTGTAGAGCAGAGTTCGGACCTACTAGGACGATGTCTCTTTCTTTTGTTTATCAATTTTCCTACCCTTTTTCTTTGCAGTATATTTTTGGTTACATCAATATCAATATGAGGGACGACAGGACAATGTGACGAGGATTTCTGAGGGCGCAGTCGTCATAATCGAATGTTCCACAATATTTCACCGGACCCAAAGGTTTTGATTCCTATTGTAGAGTGAGTACATCAGATCCAAATGTGATTTCATCTGATCACCTGTAGACACATAAATGCCACATATACATTTACAAATAAGTAAAATAAATTCGTGTTTTAAAAGAGGTGTGATTTTTTCACACGAGAAGAAGTGTACCCACTGGACACACTGAACCTGGCTTGTTACAAAGAGCGTGAGAGGTGGGTGTTGGTTAGTGATTAGATGAGTGAGTTCAAAGTTCAAGAAGGGGAGAAACAATTAACACACACACACAAAACGCGAAAAATGTCTCAAAGACAACAAACTGAGTGTGAAGTGATGATTGACAGTTGTTAAAAGTGTGGGGAGGATCAAGACAATCCTATTCAAAGGAGGATCGTTCTTTTATTTGCTTCCTGTTGTATAGTACCCCAGTTGCCTGTTGTTGTTTTTTTTTTCGATGTGGTATATTGCCCTGTTTTCTATTGCCCCTTGTGTCAAATGCCCCAGTTTTCTGTTGCCACTGCTGTCAAATGCCTCAGTTTTCTATTGCCCCTGCTGTCAAATGCCCACTTTTTCTATTGCCACTGCTGTCAAATGCCCCTGTTTTCTATTGCCCCTTGTGTCAAATGCCCCAGTTTTCTGTTGCCACTGCTGTCAAATGCCTCAGTTTTCTATCGCCCCTGCTGTCAAATGCCCATTTTTTCTATTTCCCTTGCTGTCAAATATCCCTGTTTCCTGTTGCCCCTGCTGTCAAATGCCCTTTTTTTCTTTTGCCCCTGGTGTCGAATGCCCCAGTTTTCTGTTGCCACTGCTGTCAAATGCCTCAGTTTTCTATTGCCCCTGCTGTCAAATGCCCACTTTTTCTATTGCCACTGCTGTCAAATGCCCCTGTTTTCTTTTGCCCCTGGTGTCGAATGCCCCAGTTTTCTATTGCACACTGCTGTCAAATGCCCCTGTTTTCTATTGCCCCCGCTGTCTATTGCCCCTACTATCAAATGCCCCAATTTCTAGTGCCCCTGTTTTCTATTACCCCTGCTTTCCAATGCCATTTTTTTCTATTGCCCATGCTGTTAAATGCCCCCGTTGTCTATTGCCCCTGTTTGTGTATTGTCATCCCTACACGTTTTGGTCTTTTTTGTGGCTTTAGAGATGTGATGATAAAGGACTCACGGTAAGGGAACCACAAACCATCGACTTCACGACAGTACTGGGAAGCTGGATGGGGCTGTAGGAAAATAGTATTACATTTTTAAAAGTAAAATACATGAATTTAGTCAATAATCATCTTCATCATTCAAATGACAAACTGGCCGACAATAACAATACTTAAAGAAAAAACAAATAATACAGTGCTGTTGGTACATGGGAACAAGTCTGCAAGTGAGATATAGTGTTTCCACACTCTTCTGGGATTTCCCACATTTACACACACAAACATTCTCACACATGAAACCACTGATATTTCACGTGCAGTCCAACACAATACGTATGTGTGTGTGTGTGTGTGAGTATGGTAATTATTTTTTTTAAGGATTTTTTAAGACGGCTTTCTTTCACTCCAAGGGTGGATAACTTTCAGTTATCTGTTTACACGGGATGAAATGTGCCCTCCCTTTGAGTTTTTTTTCCTCATTCAGTCTTGAACTATCAGCTCACGTCAGAAGCAGGCTACCCGCCCCTTCTGGTTTTGTTTCTGGAAGATGGACGCAAGGTGCCTGAGGAAACACATGGCCCAATTCGAAGTAACTCTCCCAACCATTTTTTTGTGTGTTTCGTGTGTGTATAGTTATCTCCTCCAGCGTGAGCCTTGGGTGCACTGGCATTTGATGAAAACACACGTTTTGTTTACGTCATCAGGTTTTGTTGTTATGATCTTATTATTTTCCTTTCAGCCCACTTTTTAATGACGTCAAAGTAGAAGAGGAGGAAAAAATCTCTAAACTTGACCTACATTTCTCGAAGCATTTAGTCTGCTGTTATTTGTGAGGATCTCGTCAGTTGACTGAAGTATACAATTGACACTAGAGATTTGAACCCTGGGCATGTGTTCCCATTACGTAATTAAATAACAACACTGGAAGGTCATCTGGTGCAACTTATTAAATGGTGCCACGGGAAAGTTTTAAACAAATAGACTAATGATTAATGGTTCACAGCAGCAGGGCCGGTCCTACAGGTTGCGGGGCTCTATGCGAAACGGATTGCGCGGGGCCTAATTTGCGTTGTAATAAGGATAATAAGTGAAAATTAAGATTTTGTGTTAGAAAATAAATTCGCCCTTGCATTTTATTTATAGTTTACTAAGTACAAAATCACTGTCAAATTAACTTTACAAGCCATCTACAGTAGATAGTAGTTTTCCAACAAAAAGTCGATATGAAAGTGCGGGGCCCACTGCGGCCGCATAGGTTGCAGTGGCTTAAGACCGGCCCTGCACAGCAGTCTAACTATGACTGCTTTGTTGACCTAGATAAAGACAACACAACACAACAATAATAAGAACTACGATTAGACAAAACACGAAAGAAGGTTTCCAAAAGTCCGCAAGGCAATTGTCTCTTGAGTGGATCATGTGATGGATTGCGTCATAACGCGAATGGGTCGGGTGTTTTGACATCAAATGATGTGGACATCAAATGTTGTTGACAAGAAATGTTTTTGTCGTTTTCCAGAGTACATATAACATCTCAACAGCATCTTATTACAAGGCTTCTATCAACTCACTCTGTCTGTCTGTCTGTCTGGTAAAACGTTTGTACACGTTATTTCTCACACACCCGATTTGGGATCAAATTGAAACTTTCGATCGATCCCATAAAGTAGTTCCAGAAACTAATCTCCTAAACCAATTCTGTAAATCAACAACATAAGTGGAACACATGCATTATTTCATCAAAAAAAATTCCAAAAGATTTTAAACATACTATGATTACATCATAAGGTAATCGTATAAAGTGATATTGAAAACCAATTCTGTAAACCTTTCTATAAAGCGATTCAATTAATCAGTTCCGTAAGCCAATTGAAACTATTCAGAACTTTGTACTTTTTCTTTGCGCAAGAAAACTGGGTTTATCAGTGGCGTTGTAGTGCTGGTCTCAGGGAGCAGGTTAACCCAACACTCCCTTCAACCATACTTCTCCCACGATGTACTCCCCGCACATTTCGGCGCCACTTCCCTAGATACATTGTCCCCCGCAACACGCAGTTATACCCTCCACACACCTTCACACACACACACACACTTACCACCTTCAAACACACACACACTTACCACCTTCAAACACACACACACACTCATTCTCTTAAGTGGTGAAATTAAAACATTGTTCATAATTACGTATAATCATTATTGGATACTCCCACACATTTCAGTTCAGACTCGTTCTATCGAACCAAGATTTAATTCATTCGATTTTTTTCCCTCCAGAGATCGATACCCCCCAACTACCGGTGCTCATCCTAAAAGATAAATGAGCTGATAGAAACCGATTCTAAGATGTCTCGATACTACAACATTGGACAGAATATATTCACCTACTCACACATTATATCGAATAATTTAAACGTAGGCTAGGCCTTCTCCTATAGTTTGCCAACATGAAAATAAGTATCAATGCAGGGGGTGTAGCTTTGACCTTTTGTGTTTTTAGTAAAAAGTAACGTTTCCCTTTCAGACCTTGTGGTCATCTGATTCAGTGGCCTATTTGGCCTATGGTTGACGAGGGTGTCATGTGGCCAGCACAACGACCAACCGCCTATACTTTTCCCTAACTAAAGTCAGGTACCCATGTAGAGCTGGGTGGACTCAGAGGAGCCGAAAGATCCAGGATTCGAACAGGGAACCCCGGTTCGGAAGCCAAGCGCTTTACCCCTAAGCCAGTACACCTCCTTTTTGTTTTTTTTAGAGCTGCATTCCAATAACTGCTGTGATATTTTAATCTCAGAAAACAACAACAACAACAAAGCAATAAAAAAGTATGGCTGTATGGCTGATTGCGAGATGTTTGGCTGAATGTGGGGGTGTATGGCTCAGCGCGGGATGTATGTTTGAACCCCGACTCTTGAGTTGTGTTTGCTGAGCGCCTAAATGAAGCAGGGAAATCTTCGAGATACTCCGTTCCCTGCAGGTTAAAATAAAAAAAAGATTGGACCATAGTGCGTTAAGCATGAAAGATTGGACCATAGTGCGTTGAGCATGAAAGATTGGACCATAGTGCGTTGAGCATGTAAGATTGGACCATAGTGCGTTGAGCATGAAAGATTGGACCATAGTGCGTTGAGCATGAAAGATTGGACCATAGTGCATTGAGCATGTAAGATTGGACCATAGTGCGTTGAGCATGTAAGATTGGACCATAGTGCATTGAGCATGTAAGATTGGACCATAGTGCATTGAGCATGTAAGTTTGGACCATAATGCGTTGAGCATGAAAGATTGGACCATAGTGCGTTGAGCATGAAAGATTGGACCATAATGCATTGAGCATGTAAGATTGGACCATAGTGCATTGAGCATGTAAGATTGGACCATAGTGCATTGAGCATGAAAGATTGGACCATAGTGCATTGAGCATGTAAGATTGGACCATAGTACGTTGAGCATGAAAGATTGGACCATAGTGCGTTAAGCATGAAAGATTGGACCATAGTGCGTTGAGCATGAAAGATTGGACCATAGTGCATTGAGCATGAAAGATTGGACCATACTGCATTGAGCAATGAGCATGTATGATTGGACCATACTGCATTGAGCATGTAAGATGCGCTATACCAAAATAAAAAAAAATAAAAAAAAGATTTGACCATAGTGCTTTGAGCATGTAAGATTGGACCATAGTGCATTGAGCATGAAAGCTTCGACCATAGTGCATTGAGCCTGAAAGATTGGATCATACTGCATTGAGCATGTAAGATGCGCTATACAAAAATAAAAAAAATAAAAAAAGATTGGACCATAGTGCATTGAGCTTGCGCTATATCAAAGCTCCACCCCCCCCCCACCCAAAGTTAAAGTTTGTAGTGACCTTTGACGTTGGTGTACAGTAATGCGGGCAACATTATTTGGCTTAGGTTTTTTCACTATGGAGTAAACGAAACATAGATATGTGCCTACATTTTAAAAAATTCCTTGTGTTCAGCTGCTCTTGCATAGCATGCTCATCGGGCCATCTCTTTTGACGACCTGCAAGGTGACGGGACATCATGGGCCAGGTTTCCATGCCGCCTTTCGGCACCCAGAAAGCATATCTAAGCTAAATAAAATCGGGGCTCAAACCCGAACCACCTTCATAAGGAGGCCATGCGGTTGATGTCACTCAGCCACAAACTAATTTTCCAGCATGCCCCAAGAGAATTGTACACAACGGCTTTTTGTCAAAATCCACATGAAACAATATGAGGGAATGGGATTTGAACTAAATCCCTCGTGTTTATGTTATTATATTGACATCATTTATACGATTGAAGTGCAAGGTGGTGGGGGGAATTTCGAACATCGGAAAGGGAGAGAATTCGGAAGAGCGTGTTTAAGTAAACTTCAATTGTCATTACTGGGGGTGAACTTTTCGGCTTTTTCACGCGTCTCTTTCTGGCTCAAAATGTAAATGGATGCTCCCAGACGAAATACTGGTGTCTGCTTCTTCTTCAATGGAGGCAGAATCTGCTGGGACTTGTCAAGCTGGTTCTAGATCGGCAAACTTGGACACAGTTGGTGCATGAGAAATTGAGAAGGCATCTGTTTTTAGGCCTCTTCCTCTAGAGGCCTCCTCGGTCGTTTGTTTATTACAGTGTTTCCCAAACTGTGTTTCGCGAGGTCTGAATCGGTGTCCAGTGAACTACTGTAGCAGGCCACCACGTGAATTAATCTCTCTGTAAACGTCAACAAAGTGTTCCGTTAAATACTCAGTAATGTGCGAAGTGTTCCCTTAAGGAAATAGTTTGGGAAACGTCTGGTTTCTAACCAGAAAAATAATGTCTAACTGATCTGAACAAGATAGGAACAATTGAACACATGAATTTTCTGGTCGTGTATATGCGCTACGGACGACGTCACGATATTCCTGAGTTGAAAACCCTGTCGTCTTGCGGGAGGTTTGGGCTAGGGCGTAATACTCTTCCTTTCAAAACAAAAATTGAATAAATGAACTTAACAGATGAAGAAATGAACTGAACAGATAAATAAATGAACTTAACAGATGAATAAATAAACTGAAAAATGGAATAAATGAACTGAACAGATAAATAAATGAACTTAACAGATGAATAAATGAACTGAAAAATGGAATAAATGAACTGAACAGATAAATAAATGAACTTAACAGATGAATAAATTAACTAAACAGATGAATAAATTAACTGAACAATGGAATAAATGAACTGAACAATTGAATATTTGAAAGGAACAATGGAACAACTTAACCGCTAAATTGAACATAAAAACTAAACAAGGAACTAAAATGCGACAGTCCGCCGAACAGTCCTGCTAAGAGGATAGTCCGCCCACGGTAGTGTTTCTACTTTTGAAGTAGGTGGTTCAAGTCTACACTTCTGACACCAGTTGAAGGGAGCGATACGATAGTGTTTTTTTTTCTTTCCTTTTTTTTTTAAAAATATGATCCAAATATCAAGTTGCTTCAAGGCTGAACTCGATGGTGGGTGTTTGTTGTACTCTTGATTCTTGTAGCTAACAATTGAAGGTACATCGCGCTGTAGTTGTGTCTTTACAGTAGTTTTAAAAAATATTTCAAAACTAGAGTTAGATACGAAAATACACGAGGACGTCAATGGCTGTGATCGGGTGTGGGTGTGTTTGTGTGTGTCTTTGGAAGGAACATTAAATATTCTCTCTGTGCAAATATATATATATTTATATATGTTTGTGTATGAGGGCTGTTGCGTCAGTACTGTCTTGTACGAACGAGATCGGATCAGATTTCCAGACGACTATTGACTTTGTCGACACGCGTTACATATATCAATAGGAGGCGGATGGTTCAACTCACTGAGCCGTGACCTGATGTTGACAAAGGTATGAAGTTAAAGGGATTGTGATTTTAACATCGAAACTGGAGTGTTAAGTCAAGTCAAAGGCACAATATACATAGATATACAAGTTGACCTTTAAACACAATGGTTCACAATGGTGTTCTGTTTCCAGTGCAACCTCATTCTTTCTGTCAGATTGATGGTGAACAGAAAACGTCATCTATCTATCTATCTATCTGTCTGTCTGTCTACCTTCCTACCTATCTATCTATCTATCTATCTATCTATCTATCTATCTATCTATCTATCTATCTATCTATCTATCTATCTATCTATCTATCTTAAAAACGTTATATGTAGTTAAATAAAATGACAATTGTTATACCAGCCGAAGGGGTAATGTCAATGACTGCTCTGACATATTCGTGACCCTGAATACTCCTTGAAAGAGTCCCACTACCTGTGAGAGGGCGGTCCTGCAGCAGACCTGTCATAGTATCGAGAAACTCCTCAGTGAAGACGCTTAAAGTAATTAAAATAAATTTTGATCTAAATCCTTGCAGGATCAGAGAATTGTTAACTTTGTGAGTAGTAGTAATAATAATAATAATAATAATAATAATTATAATAAACTGCTTCTTTTGATATCTCCCCTCATTATGATCCTCTCATTAACTTTATCTATACAGGTAAAATTTTACACGTAGACTCAATGTAATTTTTTTTTTTATTGCAAGTTACATTTTGACATGAATGACATCGAACTTGAACCGGAAGGGGGAAAGGGACTAACCGGAAGTGGTACCAAGAACAGGAAGTCACTAGAATGGTTTCGTTTTGCAATGTCCTTGTCTAAAAGCTTATCGACCTAAGGGGCATGACCTTTTAGCGGGCCTCAACTCGTGCTTTGTTTCTCAGATGTGGGTTTTTATTGGGCTGAAATTGCTGGGGGGTTCTAATATGCCTCACACTAATGTACCACCAAAAGTCACCTACGCTAGATCTAGTTGATAAAACTTTATACCAGGGCCGGATTGAGATTTGATAAGACCCTAAGCTATCTTGGATATGGGGCCCCTTATAAATCCAACCCCACACTGACTTCGATCATGTTGTTTACATCAGGCAATTTTTTTATTCTTTCGCTCTTTCTTTAAATATTAATTCAGAGTAACCCTGAAATCTTTCTAGGGGGGCCCAAAGCGCATATGGATTTATTTCTTTTGTGCACCATAATTTTGTGTGCGCTGTTTCTTAGGGCGCGCTATGCTGGAGTCAATGCTCTGTTTGATTTGCTGGATAGCTGTCTTTTGGATGAAGCACTCCGTTATTATTTTTTGCTTAGTATTGGTTAAGTTAGGTTATTATAATTTCTTCATTACTTTGTAGCTTTGAAGTCGTCATTATAATCATGTGAATGGCGGTCACAAGGAATGCATATTCTTGTTTAGAGACTCAGGCTTGGGACTCTGCTGAAGTCAAGCCTGATCTGTAGTTGCATAAACCTACTTGGCCATTGTTTATGGCACTGGCCCCAAAACTACCCTTCTAATAGGAAAACCATATGGAGAGCTGCCTGATCTGGAAACACTGGACCCAAAACCACCTTTATAGTAGAAAAACTATATGGAGAGCTGCCTGATCTGGAAACACTGGACCCAAAACCACCTTTATAGTAGAAAAACCATATGGAGAGCTGTCTGATTTGGCAACACTGGCCCCAAAACCACCCTTCTAGTAGGAAAACCATTTGGAGAGCTGCCTGATCTGGAAACACTGGACCCAAAACCACCTTTATAGTAGAAAAACTATATGGAGAGCTGCCTGATCTGGAAACACTGGACCCAAAACCACCTTTATAGTAGAAAAACCATATGGAGAGCTGTCTGATTTGGCAACACTGGCCCCAAAACCACCCTTCTAGTAGGAAAACCATTTGGAGAGCTGCCTGATCTGGAAACACTGGACCCAAAACCACCTTTATAGTAGAAAACCATATGGAGAGCTGCCTGATCTGGAAACACTGGACCCAAAACTACCTTTATAGTAGAAAAACCATATGGATTTGGAAACTACAGCGCAGTTCGTCTCAGACACTGGGCTTGTCATCTCCAATATAAGAAAGAAAACACAGAAGAGGAAGTTGCGATGGACAAACTGGCCACGCTCATTGCTTGTCTTGTTCAACAATATAATAGTTTTTAAAGTGTACGTAATTGTGAGTATGTAAATATAGCACTTCTATTTTATGAACTTAAGTACACATGTCTAAATATAGCATCTGCTACTACAATACCGCCATTGTCTAGTACAATAGCTCCTTATAAAGCTCTCTGGTTTATCTCTGTTATGAATAGCATGTATATTTTAAACTCTCAATAACAAATCGCCCACGTGAATTTCGTTCCCACACCCAAACTTTGTCCCACACACTGTCCCCCCGACACACACACACGCACTACTACCGTAGTACTCCAGACACCCACCTGGTGTTTGGATGTCACCCTAACCTACTGCACCACAAAGAATGCAGGCGACAGATGGAGCAGCCCTAAACTTAAAACTCTGGGAGTAGGTGTCCCCAAGTACACACAGTCGAGGTTGGTTCAAGTCTATGTACACTTTGCGGTTACGTAGTTAGACTGCACTCTTTGACCCAAATTTGTTGTTGTTTTAATCTTGTGTCGTACTATCGGGGTTTGTGTTTTTATTAAAGGTACGGTCTCCCTTTCAGACCTAGTGATCTACAGGGCAGATGATTTAAAGGTCATCTGTTTCTGTGGCCTAGGATAAACGAGGGTGTCATGTGGCCAAAACAACCACCAACCGCCTTTACTTTTCCCCAACTAATGTCATGTACCCAAAGATCCCGAAATAAAAAAATCCCAGTCTTCACCAGGATTCGAACCCGGGAGCCCCGATTCAGAAGCCATGCGCTTTGCCGCTCAGCAACCGCGCCTCCTTGTGATTTGATTGCTAGACTTTTTAAAATTCCTTTTTATCTACGCTTAGGACCTCCTTATTTTCTTCCCCTAGGACCTCCCTATTTTCTTCCCCTAGGAACATCCTTATTTTCTTCCCCTAGGAACATCCTTATTTTCTTCCCCTAGGACCTCCCTATTTTCTTCCCCTAGGACCTCCCTATTTTCTTCCCCTAGGACCTCCCTATTTTCTTCCCCTAGGACCTCCTTATTTTCTTCCCCTAGGACCTCCCTATTTTCTTCCCCTAGGACCTCCCTATTTTCTTCCCCTAGGACCTCCCTATTTTCTTCCCCTAGGACCTCCCTATTTTCTTCCCCTAGGACCTCCCTATTTTATTCCCCTATGACCTCCCTATTTTCTTCCCCTAGGACCTCCCTATTATCTTCGCCTAGGACCTCCCTATTATCTTCGCCTAGGACCTCCCTATTTTCTTCCCCTATGACCTCCCTATTTTCTTCCCCTAGGACCTCCCTATTTTCTTCCCCTAGGAACATCCTTATTTTCTTCCCCTAGGAACATCCTTATTTTCTTCCCCTAGGACCTCCCTATTCTCTTCCCCTAGGGCCTCCACTTACCTAAAGCCGGGCCTGTTCTGTAACTAAAAGTATGACTACGGGAGAGCAGTTTTGTGCAGCAAAGGCGCCTCCCAGTCGCGAAGGTTAAACAGGTTACAGGTTCTAAATAGTAAGTAGCTTTAAAGATGGCGTATTTATTATGTACAAACAACCGTTCATGTTGAATCTTAACAACAAAGCAAACGGTTTGCTTTCAAGAGAATATAAGTTACCGTTGCACCACTCCTCTGAAAGATGCGAAATATGAAAACGATTTTTTTTCTAGTTTTTTTTTTAGATATAAATTTTACGGACGGACGAACAGACGTCCCAGAAAAAAAATAATATCGGATTTTTCTCTTTCTGGAACGCTAAAAAATATTTATATTTTATAAGAGTATTGAACATTTGAAAGAATATCCTTATAAGAACACAATGTCATCATCTTATCATGTTACTTGCCTCAGCGACGACTCTTATCTTCTTATCTTATATAATACAGACGTTACTTCAAAAAAGAAGATGATTACGTCCTGACGCTTGGATCTATCTAATTCTCTCCAGCTGATTTCTAAATATAGCTGTTCCAATAAAGCGTGTTTGAGGGTACATTCCACACTTGGATCTATTTCTAGACTAATTGAAGGGATCATCAGCCAAGTGTATTCTAGTCTGTGTGTACTCTTTGACTGGAGTCTGTCTAGAGTTCTTCTCAAAACACACATTGGCATTGTTCCTTTTCAATTCAGTTTTTTTTTTTTCATAAATAATTGAATCTACATCCTTTGTCATACAAGATAAATGCATTTTATATACAATTGGAATGTTTCGAAACATTGTATTGACAACAATGTGAAACAAATGTCCATATACGAACTTACGTGTATGTGTGACCAATAACTTGTGATCAAATTATACGGCGGAATGTAGGATAAAATGCAGGTCTATAGCATTTGCATAATTTCCACAACCTGATGTAGAAATATTTCTGGAATACACATATTTTATATCATCCATTCCTTTTTTTTTCTTTTTTCATTTGCATACATTGTTAACCCAATCTATGAGATAAATTGGAGAACTAAACACAAACATGTATTATTTTACCTTTTGAAAACTTTTCATGGTTACTTTTGGGGTTTATTTATTTCAGCGCTCTTCATGAAACTAATTTTATCTACTTGCGAATATTGGACACTAACTGCAGAACTAGAGAGGAGGATCCTAGCAATGGAATCGAGTTGCTACAGAAGGATTCTAAGTATCACATACTAAGACTGCACCACAAACGAAGAGATTAGAACAGGACCTCATTGGCAATTTGGCCCTGCGATGACCGCAGGGCTCGCAAAGACTTTCCTTCATGGAATAGTACCAGGAAAAAGAAAAAGAGGCAGACAAAAAGCGATTGGAAGACATAAAAGAATGGACGGGCCTGTCAATGAAAGAAATTCTATCCAAGCACAAAACAGTCAACAGATCTTGTGTGGTGCCCCAACTGTTCAACATACTAATAGATAAGTAAAGGTGAAGAGCCTATTAAATGTGATACAACTATTCAAGGAATTTTGTAGGTGTTTCAAAACCAAATAAATGTACAGTATGGAATAGTCATTGCTCTTGTATAGCGCGTCCTACATGCAGCAAAGCGTCTTCAAGTGCGCTTTGGTCACGTGGTGTGAGTGAATCTCTGGGAGCAAGCTTTTGTGCTGTCACTGGGCGCTCAACAAACACAACTCCTATCGGTTTTTTGGTCTACATTGAGATTCGAACCCAAGCCCCTTGATGGAGGGGATTTGGAAAGCGGTTTGCCACATAGCCCCACATTTCACAATAATTTTATAATTAATAATAATAATAATAATAAGTCTTGCCTTCGAGTCCGAAGATTAATGAGGAATGCAGTATTTCCCGTGGCTACGCAGCCCCAGCTGTGACCTAAGCAAGTATTCATGCAGGGACCTGAGGTCAGTGTCATCTATGTTGTATTGTTAGTGTATAGTGTAAGCATCTGTTAGGCTCAGATCAAAACGAGACAACCTGTGCTCGTAGTTCTCTTTTAGTCCTCGACCACCGTGACCCTATATCGAAGGTGTCGCCTCCACACATTGTCACACAAGACTAAACTGGATGGCCAGTCGTGCGTCACGCGCTGGACTGTCGTTTGGTCATCTCGATGATCCCGGGTTCAAACCCTGCCCGCTGCCTTAGACCGCTTTTTTAGGGGTGTTCGGCAAGGAACTAGATTATCTTCCACTCGAAAAGAAAATCCGAAACATGTAAAACATTTTACAAACAAACAAAAAAACAAATATCTATAGGAGTACATTTTAAGAGATATTTTTTTTTAATGTAAAAAATCAAAACATACCACCACTAAAAGAAATGTTTCGAATAAGAGGATCCACTTTCAAATCAACAAGTGGCTTCTGACGTCTCGGCTATTTTGTCTGGCTATTTTGCCTTGTAAGTAACCTCATTTAGAGATGAACACTTCACATCGCAGTCACCCCGAAAAAATCAGACCTAAACGTAAACTGTGGCTGTTAAACAAAAATGATATACAAAGCTATCAGAAGACCATATTCCCGTATGACAGTGAGCCCTGGATGCTGACAAAAATTACAGAAAATCTGCTAAATCCCCATATGGAACCTAGTTCCCAGCACTTGTAGGGAATGAAAGTAAGTTACGTCACTATTCATCCCACCGTTCCTTCAGGGATCTTCCTCCCCCCCCCCCCCCCCCCCCCCAACAACGGCAGTGGAGTAAGATAAAACTAAAATCCAATGGTCTCCCCGGAGTGTCTGGTTCTCGAGGACTTTTTTTTTGTCCCGAGTGCACAATGAAAAAAAACAAAAACTCTAGGAAAATGTGATAAATTAACATCTGATTTGAAACAGCTCGGACAGACATATTTCTTCCGTCGAGGCAATCTGAGGAGATCCTTACCATTGAAGCTCTATGTTTTTTGAGACGAAGTCTCTGTTCTTATGCTAATCACAAATCTACCATTAAGTGTGTTTAGCAGGAGCGAATGAAAGAGATACCATAATGGATTAAAAAAAAAAAGAATCCCCTTTGAGACCTTGCGATCTACAGGGCAGATGATGTAAAGGTCATCTGTTTCTTTGCCCAACGGTTATTGAGCAGTGTGTCATGTGGCCTGCACAACGATCAATCGCCTTTAGTTTTTCTGACTAAAGTCAAGAACTAATTAGGGCTGGGTGGACTCAGGTGCTTCCATAAAACTACGTAATTTAAAGTCCTAGTCTTCCCTGAGATTTGAACCCTTGACCTCTCGATTTAGAAGTCAAGCTCTTTACTACTCAACCACCAAGCTTCCCACCCCCCACCCCCGATGGATATTTGCAGCGTAATTTCATTATTAAACTATTCGCGGGTTCCTATTTGATAATCTATAGCGGTTAGCAGATATATGAAGAACAACTATGTGCTGAAACAAATGGCCTGAAGCTGTAAAAGAGTCAGCACAAGAGCACCATCGATCTTCATAACGGGCTGCGATATAAAAGAATAAAAGATCATTGGACAGTTTGTAGGTTACGCTTTTTTTTGACGTCAGTTTGGAGGTCAACGTAACTATTATATCAACCCTGCTTGTCTTATCCTGTTCCTGGAGGCGCTGAGTCCTAAGTGTTATGTAACTAGATAACAGATAAAACAAGACACTTAACTCAAGTCGTATTTCTGATCTTCTTTAGAGCGAGAGTCAAGTAGAAAGGGAAATAACTGTGTGTGTCTGACACGGAAACCAAACTTAAGAGTACACATTTTCATCTTTGCGGATTAAATTAATTTTATCGTTCCTCTTCTGCAGGGGAGGTGTCTCGGTAAGAAGTGGCAGGCGATCTATTGTCTCTTCAGTATATAACATTCAGTGTCTTTATGACTCTTTGGAAAGCAGCGAAATTTGTATTATTGTTGCACCACACATTAGTTACATGATTTAAATTTGTAATCTATAATTTACTCGTTAGTTTGTCTAGGGCATTAGCCTTAGGGCACCTTTCCTAGGGGATCTGTCTTAGGACACATTTCCTAGGGCATCTGTCTTAGGACACCTTTCCTAGGGGATCTGTCTTAGGGCACCTTTCCTATGGGATCTGTCTTAGGGCACCTTTCCTATGGGATCTGTCTTAAGGCACCTTTCTAAGAGGATCTGTCTTAGGGCACCTTTCTAAGAGGATCTGTCTTAGGGCACCTTTCCCAGGGCATCTGTCTTAGGGCACCTTTCCTAGGGGATCTGTCTTAGGACACCTTTCCTATGGAAACTTTCTTAGGGCATCTTTCCTAGGGCATCTGTCTTAGGGCACCTTTCCTAGGGCGTCTGTCTTAGGGCACCCTTCCTAGGGCCTCTGCTATAGGGCACCTTTCCTAGGGGATATGTCTTAGGGCACGTTTCCAATGGCATATGTCTTAGGGACCTTTCCTAGGGAATCTGTCTTAGGGCACCTTTCCCGGGACATCTGTTTTAGGGCACCTTTCCTAGGGGATCTGTCTTGGGGCACCTTTCTAATGGCATGTGTCTTAGGGCACCTTTCCTAGGGGATCTGTCTTAGGGCATCTTTTCTGGGGCATGTCTTATGGCATCTTTCCTAGGGCATCTGTCTTAAAGTATCGGTCTATCGCTTAGGGGGACTCAATTCAAGGTCTCTTATTACAAAGCTTATATCAACTCACTCTTCTGTCTGTCTGGTAGTCTAGAAAGATTGTACACGTTATTTTCTCTAACACCCAATCTCGAATCATGATGAAATTTCGCACAATAATTATTTTTGTATTTGACAAAACAAGAAAAAATTTTTTTTTAACTATTGGTTATCAATTAATTTTTTTTTGGTATCTAACAAGGGAAAAAGATCGAACTTGACAAATAGGGCGGTATTTTTTTTTTTTTCATTTAAAAAGCGATCCACGGTAACATATACCACACCCTCCCCACTTCCCAGCCTTTTCTTTCCCAACTGGTCCAGGTAAGTGATAGGATCATGGCGCATTGAGAAAGTTAAAGGCATGAAATTGTGCTAGAAAAAACAATTGGTAACAAGAAAAACGAAAAAAAAAACCACTACTTACAACAACAAAAACCACACACACACACAAAAACACAAAACACACACACACACAAAAACACACCAAAAAAAAAAACACACAAAAAATACACACACAAAAAAAAGCATTTACGAATTGTGTCAATGAGTTCAGATCAGACATGTAATTTGTGCTCAATGTGTAATAGATCTAGTTATTCTAGACCAACAACACTAAATCTGTGAGGTTAGAAACATTTTTAACCCATTGTTTTTGTTTCGCGCTATTTCATGCTTTCCCAAATGTAAGTATAAAACTGAAATAAAATGTCCATTTAGTTCACGCGCATAGAGAACTGGGCGTGCACTGAACCTGGCAATAACAGATTCACATAGTCAAGTGCAACAAGCAACGAAAATTAACCTGTTTAAGTAGTATCTCTTGTCATCTTAAGTTGTGCGAGAGGATTTTTTTAGATCGCGTCACAAAGGTCATTGAGACAGACAAACAGACGAACAAGTAAGTAAACAGACAACACTGGACCAAGTGTTGTGGTAAATATTAGCAGTTGACGCAACTCACCAGGATCTTCTAGCACAGTGAATACAACACTCTAGTTCTCGCAGTATCCCATGGAATGTTCTTGTTTTTAATAGAGAAGATCTAGTCCAAACAAATGTCAAATAAAAACAAGAAAAAACATTAAAAAAAAAACCACAGTTTTAAAAAAGAAACTACTTCCATTATTAAACTTCAATATAATAAAATAATTTTATTTTTAAAAATAATTTAAACATTTTTTCGTTCGATTCGAGTACCAAACATATGACGAACGTTTCGATCAAGCCAGCTGCTAAAAATATGCATTATCTGATTCATCCGTAAGGTATATTTGTGAATATTTATTATATGGACATCTAGATCTAACACTAGACTTAAAGTTCTGATTTAGAATTCTTAAGATCTAGTCTAGATCTACTTCTAGAGTTAAAATATAGATGTAATCTGGATAGAAGACTCAAAAGTAAAGTAGCAATTATACATAAAACACTGAAACATAATCTTCAAATACAAAAACAAAATTTAATAAAATACTCAGAAAGACACAAAGATAAAGGCACACTCCTTCTTCCCTAGCGCTATTAGAGCATGGAATGGGTTGCCTGAGCTAGCCAGGAAAACCAGTGACTTGGCAGAATCTAAGTCATTGGTTAATATGCATGACTGAATGCATGACGCGTAGGACGTAATCATCTTCTATTTTGGAGTAACGTCTGTAGTATATAAGATAAAGATAAGATTTACGTAAAAATATAGGCAGCGCTTATAAACTTCAATAAAAGTGAAGCAACTTTAAATTCATTCAGTTATCGCATTTACGGAATAATACGGCTGACTACGCCATGTTGGCTCTAGACCTAGATTTAATGTCTTGGAAAATTGTGCGCATCGTCTTCTATGCCAAGATCAAAAGGCCTATCATTAGAATATTATAAAATGTAGTAGATCTATTCATTCGCTTAACTAGGATTCCTCACTTGATGGGGGGGGGGGTGAGGAGGGTGGCGGGGTACAAAAAATGTTTCACAGTTTTATAATCTAACATTCATTAGTGATTAAGAGAAAAACGACCTCTCTATAAGTTGTATCAAGAAGGCAGGAGCTATTGTCTTTTGAAAAAAAGTATTAAAAATTTTTTTCTTGAAAAATTTTTTCTCCCCCCTTCTATCACTCTTCTGCTCTTCATTTCTCTTTATACCCCTCTTTCTTTTTCTATCTTTCCCTTTCTTTCGGCTCTCTTCTTCTCAAAGAACTTTTCAAGTCAAATGCCATCTTAAGACAACCTTGACATTAGGCGCGAATGTTCACACCAAGAGTTGCAAAATGTTTCGACCTACTGGCATAGAAATTAAATCTCCAAGGTGGGAGAAATACTTCCGGCGTTCTTGATTTCACTACACATGTCTTCCTCTGCTATCATTTAGCAATATTTTAGCATTTCATACCGAGAGCTCATCAGCTATTTATGGCAATATTCCGGCCCCTGCTGTTTGATTTTGCGTTTCGCACCAGTAACCCAATTACATACCGTCAGGTGTAAAAATAAAAAAAAGGATTTTTCAAATTGTCGTAATTGTTTCGTGATTTGATTGCACAAGCTGAAAAAGAATTTTAATTGCCCTGGTGACGAGGAGATGACATTTCTTTTTCCTGCCCTCGTGCTGTCCCCGCGTCGTGCAGGTAGCTGTGACGAGAAAAAAAATCTATAAAATATGACGTCACATTCACTGATCATACACCATAAAAAGATGGGTACAGGATATGTAAAGTAAAGGGGTAAAATGAAAGTACAGCGTTCAAACTTTACGATCATTAGGGCAGAAGACGTAAAGGTCATCTGTTTCTTTGGACTATATTATTATTATTGCTTCTATATAGCGCTTCTTTTATTCTTATAGCATGCTCAGAGCGCTTTTGGTCCATTCTTATTTGTGGACCAGTGGGGGGGGGGGGGGAGGGGGTATCTAGGAGTTGGTTTTCCGTGCTGCCTTTAGGCGCACAGTAAACGCAACTCTGCCCGAGTCGATTGTCGAACCTCGAGCCCCCTTCTAGGTAGCCAAGCCAAGCAAAGTTCAAGCGCACTTGGCCTCTCGCCACGCTTAACGTGGGTGTTAAGTGGCCAGCACAACGACCAGCCGCCTTTACTTTCTTTAATTATTATCAGGTAACCATTAGAATTGAGTGGATGTGGGGGTCGTCTTAAAAGTCCCGAAGTTAAAAAATCCCAGTATTCAACGAGATTCAAACCCAAGTCCCCTAAATTAAAAATATTTCCGCAGGTATGTGACTATGTGCGTGCAAAGAAAAGAAAAAAGAAAAAAAATGTGCCCCACAACTCCCCTTCCCCCCGACCCCAAGAAACTCGAAGGTATTCTAAGGTTAATTTTGTATGCTATTTGCGAAAGGAGAATCTAAATCAACCACTGACTGACAATGGTTATGTCTGCGCTGGTTGGGGCAAAATATGTAGGTCGCGATTGGGGCTGCGTAGCTTCGTGAAATACTGCACTCCTCATTAATCACCGGACTCGAGGACAAGCAGTATTATGCTATGGGGGCAATAATTCTGTTAATAAGTTGAAATCACTTATTTAGTTCCTTCCAAAATATAAATGTCTCAATGTTTTTCTATTACAAAATAATATATAAGATCATAGTTATTCTGTGATTCGCGGTGGCTGAGCGGTAAAGCGCTTGGCTTCCGAACCGGAGGTCCCGGGTTCGAACTCTGGTGAAGACTGGGATTTTCAATTCCGGGACATTTGGATCCTCTGAGTCCACCCAGCTCTAGGGGTACCTGACATTAGTTGGGGAAAAGTAAAGGCTGGCTGGTCGTTGTGCTGACCACATGACACTCTCGTTAACCGTAGGCTACAGAAACAGATGACCTTTACATCATCTGCTGTACAGCTCGCAAGGTCTGAAAGCCGAACTTTTTAAAAGTTATTCTTTGTCTCTTCTAGGGTTAGATTCGTATAAGGGAAGTTTAATACATTCAACCCTTAAGTGACGCTTAAGTTATTGTTTTATTAAATGATTCGACATGTTTACACCAGCATTGCTCTCTGATTAGTCGCCAAGATGTCTTCCTGATTAATCCTCATTATTGCCTTTGTAAATACTTCTGTTGGATTTCGCGTATTTATGAAAATTTCTCTGTTTTGTTTTTTTCCGAAGGTTATTCATAACAAATAAAAAGTCAATCTGCTGCTGACCCTGTACCCTGGAGTGATAAAGCCGTATTTGGTTTCTTCTTTATCTTAACCCGAAGCTGATTCGAATCCATTCTCGGCACCCTGCCACAACGCCACCTTCTCTCTGTCCCACCTACACCCACGACAGACTCTTGTTCTAAAAATAGAACAAGAATTAAAGATCAAATGAACTCACGAGACGAATTATCGCCCGCGCTTCTAAAAATAGACAGACCGCGCGAGACGTCCTCCTGGCTTAAAAATAGCACCGGTGTTTGCTAAAGCGAATCGGAAATAGCAACTAGACCAAAAAGATCGAACGGAACTATTTCACGGAATCGCGCAGACGATAACTCACACGCAAGCACACAAAGCTACGTCCTCCCCCCCCTTTTTTTTATTCTCCCCCAGATGTGTGCAATATTAAATTGCCGAATAATTACGCAGTAATAGCTGCTAAAACAAGAGCTCTATCAAAATACAAAGTATAATTTTGTGAGCGGTTTAACCGTGAGTATTGTGATCTCGCCTGAGTTTTAAAATTTTTTCCAAAAGGAAGAATTAAATCTTGTGAAATTGGCCAACGTTTGCGTTAAATGTCGTATTTAAATGAACTTTAATTGTCCTAAAGTGAGAACCAGATTAGTATGTCAGTAGGCTAGTATCGCAATGGCAAAGAAAGATTGGAAATTTCCACCTCTAGTAATGACACACAAAGTAAAAATAGATAAAGGAAAAAGCCAGCCATTTTATTTCTTGTACGCGATACTGTAAGATGATATCCTTTTTTGAAAAGAATTTTAATTGAGTCTAAAAAGGTAAGAAGATTTTCACTTGCCTGGGGGGATGATCCAGCATCTAGAACTCTGCATCTATATAATCCCTCAACTGGTCATCTGGTATGCGCTTTCGACTATCGTCTCGATAGTACCACGTTCAAATCCTACCCGCTGCATGAGGTTTTGGGATTGAGCGCAATAATCCTTACGCCCGAAATTTGTAGAATTTAATAGAAACGATACTTGATCATAACTTCCTTGACCCTGCTTCCTTTCTTTTCTCCCTCTTACTAACCCTCGTCAACTCGCTTGTCTGATTTAGCATATGCTGTATTTGACTTGTATTTAATGATTTCAGCCTCATCATTCAACGTCCTGCCAATGTCAAGCGTTTGTTACAAAGCAACTCACTCTGTTTGTCTGATACACATTCTGAACACTCTGTTTCTCCAACTTCCCATTCTCGGATCAAGCTGAAGCTCTGTGCAATTATTTATTGTTATTGCGACGACACATAAATACAAAAAAAAAAACAAACAAATGATACAAATAAATAATGGTTATTAGGTTATTAATTATTTTTTTGGGATATAATTAGAGGGAAACAATTATTACAGTATTGAGATATATGGCTCTTAATGTGGATAATTTTTTTAAATGCTTTTTTTCACCCACTACAGTCAGCCTGCATAACAGAGCCCTAAATCAGAGGTTCTCAGCTTGTGTGTCGCGAGCCTTTTTGGGGGTTGAATGACAATTTGCCAGGATCGCCTACAACCATGGCAAATTTATTTTTTTTCATGGAAAGTTTTTTTCTTTTTTTCGCTTCTAACACGTTGCAAGAAGCATATTTGTACCATAGTTGATATACATTTATATTTCCAATGCAATACGAAAGGGAGATCACTCGTAATTCATAATTATATAACAAATTATGAAACGATCGTCAAGCATCAATAAAATAAAATAATAGTGGGGTTGACAAATATAAGAACACGGACATACTGCCAGAGGATACATAGGGCACTTTTAGTGAATGTAACATCCTTGTTTGAAGGTAGACATGTTTTGCATTGGTTTTTAATAATTGTCATAAATAACTAAATGCTGCAGACCACATCTTCGTTGTTGCAGAACATAGTTTTCAACAACAAAAATTACTATCCTTTAAGTGTGTCGAAACACCATTGAGGGATCAAACATTTCTATGGTGAAGATCTAATCACGTCGTGAAGAAAATTTAATATGTAAAATCATTGGCAAAAAAAAACTCCATTTGGGCAGTTGTTTGAGACAAACATCTATAAAAAAGCTAACAAGATCCTCGAAATAAAGAATCACAAAGGTGAGACAAGACACCGATAGCAAAGACAAACAGACAAAAACACTCTTTTGTTCCCCTGGCAATCAAATCATTAAATAAGAACAATCTGGTATAAACTTTGTCACATGTAAATTATGAGTGAGTCTGGTGTGAATGTACATTTTGGTTTCTTATAGTTATATTGTTTTTTGTTTTGTTTGGTGTAATGCACAAATTGTAAGACAAATTTCCATACAGACAATAAAGATTATTATTATTATTATTATTATTATTAACAATTACGCCATCTTATTACAGTCCATGTTATTGAAGGAAATAAATTCATTAATGAACATTCCATTGAACATCAACAGAACAACGTTTAGAAGACAAATAACATTGTTTTTTTTTTTTTTTGGGCGGAATCTTTTACTTCAATATGTTGAGCAGGAATTGAAATAGCCCGATGCGTCTTTTGTAATGAAATTCTCACTGTCGTATGTATGAGGCCGAACAAACGTAAGCCTACTACCTTTGCCGATTAGGAGATCCAGTAAGTTTAGTTTTGATGGCTGATGGAGTCAGGAAATAAGGCTTGACTCGGATGGCAAGTGCCATAATTTAAACATAGCAGCCCTTGAAGTTTTCTGTTTGGTGGCTCTCAGAATTGGCAGAGAAAGGAAATCTCACACCATTACCAAGGAGTTATTGTCAGCGGCCAGGTGTATCGCACGAGTTATGATCGGAGTCGAATCAATTAATCCATCATTAATCAATTAAGTGCAATTGCCATATCTAATGACGCTGTTCATAGGAGATTAGTTGACATGTCTTCTGAAATGATCAATCAGATAAGTCAGGAAATGAAGTCTTCTCCAATATTTAGCATCCAGCTTGATGAATACGCAGACGTTGTAAATTGTTCACTATTACTGGTTTCCTTCGCGCGTTTAGATTAGTTTCAATGCAAACCTCTACATCAAGTGAAATCCCGATAAATGACAAAGTTGGTTACTTTTTTGAAAAGTAAAATACCTCTTGGAAAAAAATTTTGTGGAGTCTGCACAGATCGTGCTCTAAGTGTGCTTGGTTGTCGGTCTGGATTTCAATGTTTGGTGCAGTATGAGTCACCCTAAGAATTCATCAAAACTCACTGTATATATCGACATATATTAGCAACAAAGACAGTGCCACAAGAATTACATCAATCATCAATATCAAAGTAGCTAAATATGATTTCTTTTTAATGTCAGTTGCACAATTCTGGATCAATTGTTTGCATTCTGCTATAGTTACACATTTCAACAGTCGTAATCCTATATCTCCAACATGCGCCTGCTGGATATCAAGTCTAAATACAGAAATAAAACTGGTGAAGACCTGAATTCCTAATCTAGTGAAATTAAAAAAAAACTCAACCTTCACACTAAATTTTGTGCGTTTGAAATTACTGTTGCAATAATTTTGTAGCAATGTAGTTTACTGTATCAAAGACTGTACATTTTCCACGTATTGTGATTTGTGTATGCAAAATGAATATTATAGACACGCCATAGAAAGATAAATTTAAAAAATCCTTAAAAAATACACTTTTTTTTTTCTAATTTAAGCACAAACGTATTTTACAGTAAATAAAGCTTTCGTCGTGTTCTGTACCTAACAATGGAATTAACATCATAGATATCAGATATAAACATTTTTAGAACGATATTATATTATAACACGCTCTAAATCACATTTACCTAGGCATTTGAACGAAAAAAAAAAATTGTTGGGGGTCGCCACCTAGTGGAAAATTGAACTAGAGGTCGTTGAGCGAAAAGGTTGAGAACCGCTGCCCTAAATCCAATCCAATCCAATAATCCACACACAGTTAAAAAAAAAAAGTGTTTTAATGGTATCTGTTTATTTTTAGCTCCACGCATTGACCTCGCGTGCAATATGTTTGAAAGAAGGTCACGATAAGCATGACGTGACCTATACAAATAGGTCACAAAAAAGTTCCTAAATCCTGTCGGCCTTTCAAATGGTTCCGGGTTTTCGTTTTGTGGTTATAATCTGCTATTAGGCCTACCCGTTCAAAAAAAGAAAAGAAAAAAAGCGAAAAAAAACGCAATCATGGTCTCACGCCACTGTTACGTTAACTTTAAAAAAATATATATATGTTTACGTATTAGGTCACGTGACAACTTTATTTCATGTACAGTTTATTTTTGCTTCATGTCAACGATAACCAAATCAGATTTACGTAGGGCAACTTTAGGGAAAGATTATATGAGACGAACATATCTTATATAATACAGACGTCACTGCAAGAAAAGAAGATGGCTGCATCCTGCGCGTGTTCTTAGGTCAATCTAGTCATGCATGCTAATGAATGACTTAATTCTTCCAAGTCATTGGTTTTCCTGGCTAATTCTGACAACCCATTCCATGCTTTAATTCAGAGGTTCTCAAACTTTTAGACCCCTGACCCCTTTATACAGTGAAACTTTGCCGACGGACCCATTAGTGAAAAAAACTACATAAATGCATATTATATAAGTAACAAATGTTCTTTACGATTCAGAGACATGGAGAGTCACTAAAACAAACATGGAAAAACTCCAGACCTTCGTTAACAGATGCCTACGCCGGATATTAGGAATTAGGTGACCAGAAAAGATAACATACTGTCAATTAGTGGGTGAGTACTAGACAAAAGCCCATATCCCAAGACATCAAAAAACGAAAGTGGGGCTGGATAGGACACACCCTGAGAAAACCAGCTGTCAATGTTGCAAAGCCGTCACTTGTTTGAATCCGCAAGGAAAGAGGAAAAGGAGCAGACCCAAGAAAACCTGGAAGAGGTCAGTCATCACTGAAGCTGAGGGTACTGGAAAGGCATGGGAGCAGATGAAGAAAGCTGCCCAGAACCGAGTTCGGTGGAGAGGTGTGGTTGCGGCCCTATGCTCCCCTTGGGAGTGCACAAGATTAAGAAGTTAACAAATGTAAACAACAACAACAACAACAAAATCAACAACAACAACAAAATCAACAACAACAACAACAAAATCAACAACAACAAAATCAACAACAACAACAAAATCATCATCAACAACAACAACAACAACAACAAAATCAACAACAAAATCAACAACAACAACAACAACAACAACAAAATCAACAACAACAATAATAACAAAATCAACAACAATAACAACAACAAAATCAACAACAACAACAACAAAATCAACAACAACAACAAAATCAACAACAACAACAACAACAAAATCAACAACAACAACAACAAAATCAACAACAACAAAATCAACAACAACAACAACAAAATCAACAACAACAAAATCAACAACAACAACAACAACAAAATCAACAACAACAAAATCAACAACAACAACAATAATAACAACAAAATCAACAACAACAACAAAATCATCATCAACAACAACAACAAAATCAACAACAAAAACAACAACAACAAAATCAACAACAACAACAACAACAACAATAACAAAATCAACAACAACAACAACAACAAAATCAACAACAACAACAAAATCAACAACAACAACAACAAAATCAACAATAACAACAACAAAATCAACAACAACAACAGCAAAATCAACAACAACAACAAAATCAACAACAACAAAATCAACAACAACAAAATCAACAACAACAACAGCAAAATCAACAACAACAAAATCAACAACAACAACAAAATCAACAACAACAACAACAACAACAACAAAATCAACAACAACAACAAAATCAACAACAACAACAACAAAATCAACAATAACAACAACAAAATCAACAACAACAACAGCAAAATCAACAACAACAACAACAAAATCAACAACAACAAAATCAACAACAACAAAATCAACAACAACAACAGCAAAATCAACAACAACAAAATCAACAACAACAACAAAATCAACAACAACAACAATAATAACAACAAAATCAACAACGACAACAACAACAACAACAAAATCAACAACAACAACAACAACAAAATAAACAACAACAAAATCAACAACAACAACAACAAATCTTGTTGAAGGAGTGTTTATTGAGATAATAACTTTTAAAAAAAATGTTTAAAATACATTTAACGACTACATTACGGCAATCAATGCACGTTCTACCAAACACAAAGACGGAACAGCAGCCAACAACTTCATTACAATGACTTTAAATGCAAGATATACATTTCAAAAACCTTTTTTTTTTAAATCAGAGCTTGTAGTCTCCTTGTTTAAACATTGGTTCAAGCTCCTCGCTTGTGTCAATGTCAAGAAACTGCTTCTGCATTAGTGTGCAATCACCAGTGATTGGGAGTTTGCCCCACGCGCAAAAGGGTTCAATACCCAGTCGGGAATTTCCAAGTAAAGAATGGTTTCAAATCTTTGGTTTAGGTCGTCATAGTATAGTAAGTAATAGACACAGTAAACAGAATTTAGGGGCGAGTTGATTGTTATTCAAATTATCCGATCGGATAAACTGAATTTATCGAACAAGTTGTTTCAATAGTATACAACGTTCATCTTTCTGCGGAACCCTTTAGTCATCTGGCATACGGCAGTTTGAGAAACTCTGGACTATTAAGCCTAGAGAAGAAGAAGTATTTGTACAAATTTGTCCTAGCATATAGAACAAGAAATGTGCCTATATTTTTGAGGTGTGGGGGCAGGTAGTTTAAATCGTCACCTCAGAAAGTCTTTTTTTAATTCCTCCCCCCCCCCCCGAATATGTTAAGGATCACAGTGGGCAAGTGAGGCACCGGACACTGAACATTTTAAAAAACATTTGCTATCTGGTTTCATGGACATATATTTGACTATATAAGAACATATTGATTTGGAAACATTAATTAAAAGATATTAATTAGGGCACATTTATTAAGTCACATTTTGGCTGCCAGGTCGTGTGGTATATGCTTTAAACGGATGGTCCTGAGCTCAAACCCTAACCATCTAACGTCTCGTGTCGTCCTCCGGGACGTCTCTTCTGTTCTCACAGAGAATAACTTATTGCAGACAGTTAAACATAAGAATTAATGAACAAAGACATTCGTGTTGATACAAGTAGACGTTTAAAGCCATCATTTTATTGCGTCACATCCTTTCGAGCAGATCTCACACAAACATTCACAAGAAATGCTGACGTAATATAAACATATTAACACAACGTCTTGGCTAGGATAAACGATCTTTATTTTTTGAAGGAGCGTCCAAAACTTGTAAAAATAATCATAACCTAAAAAAATAAAAAAAATTCTAGGACATATTTTAATGACTAAAAAACAAACAAACAAAAAAAAAAAGCACACAATATTTGGTCTCTGAAAAGCTAGAAAGTGTTGATCATTTATGACCTAATACATTTCTACGTCAGCGGTACACCATAGCGACTATAGCAATTGCGCTAGACCTCAACACTGACCTACTACTTATAGGGTGTTACGAAGGTGCTTATTCCTTATTGTGCCAGGGCCGGATTTAAGTATGTGGAGGTCTCGGGGCAGGATTTTTGTGGCGGCCCCTACACTCTTTCGAAAGCTTTAATAAAGATCCACTTATCAATGAAAATACTTATATCTAAAAGCGTGCCCACTTAAACCAGGCCCTGATTGGGGCTAAAATAGGCTATTTTGTACAATTAAACATGAACCTTTTAATGGGCCATATTTACTTATGTGTCCAATGGAATACAAGTGAAAAGGAAATATAGATAGCGACGCTAAAGACGGAGCCAACCACCTACTAGCTTTGTGTTCCGGTCTTGATTCTAAAGATCCTTTGATGACTAATGTACAAGAGAAAGAGATCCTCTTTGAAAACAAATGAAAGAAAAGAAAGGTCAATTTCATCATTGAATGAAAACTTCCGGGAATTTCCGGTGACGACAATGGCCTTACGCCGTGTTTATTTTTACTCTTACCAAGATGTCTTGTCCAACAGGTGAAGGGTGAAACAAGGACACCGTGTCAACTTCTTAGAAGGACTTGCTTATGTCCGCATTACTTCTTGTTACTGCTAGTTTATAATTAGGTAGACTGTGTCGGGGCCAGGGATTAGTCATAAATGGGTCAATTGTTCTCTTTTGAAATCGAAAGTTAGTGTTTCATTGATACAAGCCCGCGGGTTTTAGTTGCGTATCACTGTCGATATAGTCACTGCGAGTGCTTTGGAAACAATTACACGAAATAATAGTTATAAGAAAGCGAATGCGTGAACGTAAAAATAATAGAAATTGAGGTATCAAAATACATTTTTTAATAGAAAACATTTGCTTGTAGACCTACATATATTTAGATCTAAATCTAAAGTCTAGATACTATTACAACAGATGTAGAACTACTAATATAAGAGTGAATTCAAGGGCCCAAGAAGCATATAAATGATTGTATGTTAGTATATTTAATATCCCCATATAGAGCCTCATGTAGCCTATCCAATCATAGTGTGTTTACATCGAGAGGAGGGTTAGAGAGTCGGCGTGCGTGCGAGGTGTCTTACATGGTTGGGCGACAAAGAGTATTATCTATACAGATAGAAGGAAGACCGCATTACAAATGAGGAGATTCGGAATAGGATCGCAATGGGGCACACGATGACCTGCTGAGTATGGCCTTATCACATGGTCCTCAGTCTCGCAAAGACTTTCCTTCAGGGAACAATACCAGGAAAAAGAGGCAGGCAGATTAAGTGAAGGGAATACATCAAACAGCGGACTTTGGCCTGACAACCGAAAGAGATGCTACCCAAGGCAAAAGACATTGAGGAATGGAGAAAGACGACCGACAGATCATGTGTGGTGCCCTAATGGTTCAACACACTACGGGATAAGTGGTGGTGGCTTAGCATGCCTACTAAGTACCGATCTGCGTAGCGTTGTGCTCTAGAGACTGCGGATCTGTAACGGGATAAGTGGTGGTGGCTTAGCATGCCTACTAAGTACCGATCTGCGTAGCGTTGTGCTCTAGAGACTGCGGATCTGTAACGGGTTAGACCAGTGTTTCTCAAACTTTTACCTGTGGCGCCACTCCCAAGGGCAAAAAAAAAAAAATATGTTTGAAAAAAAAAATGATTGGTTTTATTTGTTCACATATAATGGAGATTTTCACCACGACCTTCACTACCATCTAAATAAAAAAAAAAAAAAGAATAGACCTACATTTTTTTTTTCAATATCTCACTGTGTGACAGGTTGATCTTCGTATCGTAAAGTTTCCCTTTCAGACCTATTGAGCAGATGAAACAAAGGTCATCTGTTTCTGTGGGCCAAGTTAGAAGAGGGTGTCATGTGGCCAGCACAACGACCAACTGCCTTTACTTTCCCCCTACTAATGTCAAGTGCCCATTAGAGCTGTCTGGACTCAGAGGCGCACTAAATTAAAAATCCGTCTTGGCCAGGATTCGAACCCGGGACCCCTGGATTTGGAAGCCAAGTGGTTTACCACTTAGCCATTGAGCAGCTATATTATACGATACCATACCATACCATACCATACTATACAATACTATACTAAACTATACTATACTAAACTAAACTAAACTATACTAAACTATACTATACTATACTATAGAGTACTTCCATTGTAATTGTATGGTAACAAAGGGAGATAAGAATGCAACATCAAAGAAATTCTAATGTAATTGTAGGTCGAATCCGGTGTTAACAAATGAAGCATTGCAAAAAAAAAAAGGTTCGCCCGGTACGCATACCTGACATAGCTGGACTCTGCATTCTGGGCATGACAGACATGCACTTTGTCATCCTTTCCATGGCTTGCCCTCCTCTCATTCTTTTCTTCACCGCTAGTCTGTACTATCTGTTCGCGGTCCTCTTTAAAAAAAACACGTGGGCGTCGCCGAATACGACGAGCGCAGTTTCCGATGACGTCATCGCTGTAAACATTTCACAGTCATAAACAGAGTTATCGATAAGAGGCTAGTACGCTCCCCCCCCCAAACCGCCTTTTTTTTTTTTTTTTAGAGCGGTATAGGGGAAATAACTACAGCGATCTGAAAACGTTTAAGGCAGACGTCGGGGCCAAAAGTGGTACTTGAACGTGAAATTAAACTGTTTACACAAATTTGTTTTTTTGAACCTCCCGTTCCCGCCTCTCTCTCTACGCTATCACCCTGCCATCCTCCTCCACAATGTTTCCGTACTCAGCTTCTTAAAAACTGTTGCATGTTTAGGCCTCGGGTTCAAGTGAGTTGGCTGTTGTTAGACTCTTCACTGTGATGAGGTGGAAAAACTAGCAAAATTATTTAAAAAAAAAAAAAAAAAAAAAAAATCAAAGTTTATATTTAAGCGTACTTGTATCAATGAGTTTGAATCAGTCATGCAATTACATTTGTAATAGATCTAGACTAACAATAACACATCTGTGCGATTACAAAATATTTTTTGTTAACAGTTGTTCTTTGTTTAGCGCTATTTCATGCTTTTAGCTTTCTCAATGGGCACAATCCTTTCCCTTTGTCTGGACCAGGGGGGGGGGGGGGGGGGACAAAGGGGTATCTGGGTGATGGCTTCTTATATGTATTTATAGACAACAAAGGGGAACGACCTGAATTCGAAGTTTGGCTTCTCAAGCCAACGCGGCTAGCGACAAGTCTATCAACGTGGAATATTATACAGTTATCTATTGTTTCCTTTTTTTCATGTTTGTGTTCAATAAGCCTCAGACGACGACCTACAAAGTGGACTAATTCATACCTCAAGTACAATTTCTTTTCCTTGTTCGAGATACCACACAGAGTAATTAATTACCAATATTGAATTAACTAGTTGTTATTTTTTTTTAATTGATTCCTGTGTTGTCATGTAAAAGAAATAATTGTGCAAAATTTCAGCTTGATCCGAGATTGGGTTTTTAGAGAAATAACACATACAAACTTTTTACCAGACAGACAGAGTTGATATAAGCTTTGTAAAAACTGCCTTCAAGCCGCCATTATTCTATAGGTGATTGCACAGACCTGTATATATTATATATATACTGGACATAGATATACCTTTTCAGTCCTTACCTATGTAACATAGAATTTAATATCTAGATCTAGTAGTCAAACTAGAGAGTTTAGAGAGATTACATTCTACATTGCTGGAAGGTTATAAGCGAAAGTGTTTCGAGATTACATTCTACATTGCTGGAAGGTTATAAGCGAAAGTGTTTCGAGATTACATTCTACATTGCTGGTAGGTTATAAGCGAAAGTGTTTAGAGATTACATTCTACATTGCTGGAAGGTTATAAGCGAAAGTGTTTAGAGATTACATTCTACATTACTGGAAGGTTATAAGCGAAAGTGTTTAGATATTACATTCTACATTGCTGGAAGGCTACAAGCGAAAGGGTTTAGAGATTACATTCTACATTGCTGAAAGGTTACAAGCTAAAGTGTTTCGAGATTACATTCTACATTGCTGGAAGGCTACAAGCGAAAGGGTTTATAGATTACATTCTACATTGATGAAAGGTTATAAGCGAAAGTGTTTAGAGATTACAATATACATTGCTGAAAGGTTAAAAGCGAAAGGGTTTAGAGATTACAATATACATTGCTGAAAGGATAGAAGCGAAAGTGTTTAGAGATTACAATATACATTGCTGAAAGGTTATAAGCGAAAGTGTTTAGAGATTACAATATACATGGCTGAAAGGTTACAAACGAGAAAGTTTAGAGATTACATTCTACATTGAAAGGTTACAATCGAAAGATCGACGTCGAGGGTCAGTCTTCAGGCCTTCTATGACAATTGGTCTCGAGCGACTGTTACAAGCCTCCTTCTCGAAGAGGGCGTGACCTTCACCCCCGAGTTTGTTCTTACGAATTTGTCAACTTAGATTACATATTCTGCGTTCAAAATGGAAATTGCTGATTGGTGCTCTGAAGATCCAACATCTTATGCCTCGTTTTCAGTGATAGTAGATTGAAGTTATCACTTCCTAACACATTAGTGTATGTAAGCATGTACATGTGTGTGTGTGTGTTTATGCTTGTGTTATGAAATTCGCTTTTATATATACGTTGGTGTTCAGGAAATGATGTAGCTCTAGGGGGCGGGGCTAAAGACAGGAAGTGAGCACTAAGGAAATGATGAAAATAATTTGAATATAGAGATGTCACAAAAGTCATGCTTTACGTTTAATAGTTGAATTGTCCTGGAGATTACAGAGGTTAGTCGTTGTTTATAGGAGGAAAGTTGAAAACAATAATTGGCTATTTGATTTCATATCAGCTTGCTTAAGTCTAGATTCTAAATAAAGTTCTATTTAGTAGTGTTCAAAAGGAAGTTATTCAAATTATTTGAAGTTGTTTTAGTTGAGAGATATTACGTCTACAACGGTTTTGTTGTCTACCATCGGTATGGTGTCGAAAGTCAACGGCCGGTAACAACACTTTTCTCATGGTGAAGGCCTACACTGTACACATGAACCTTTTCATTGGAAGAAAAAAATGAATTGAACGAACCCCCCTACTTTATGTGTCTTCAGTAGGCTGACGATTTTTATTTGTTAAAAGCTTTAAAATATTACTACAATTGGGGCAGAAAAAGTATAAACCGTCAGTAATTATTTTGTACAAGTGAATCCGTAATAGAATACATTAAGTGTTGATAAACTATGATATTTCTTTTAAAGTTCCGTGAAAATTGTTGTGCCCTGCAAAATTGAATATTCTGCTCTCAATTTAGCGTCATTGTCATAGGTTAGTGTATCCTAAAAATCATTTATAACTCGAGAATAGATAGCGATAGTGAAACAAAACCTAAAAGTGTACAACTTATCATGTAAATAAACACATTACACAACAGTTTTATCCATCAAGAAGTATAGAGATTTTATAACAGAGTTATCATATTTAAAGACCGCATCACAAACGTAGAGATTTGAGATAGGGCTACTGCAGTCATGGGACCTCACGATGACCTGTTAACTATCGTACCAAAAAAAAACAACAACAACTGAAACTTAAAATTCTCTGGCCATATTACAAAGTTCTAGGGGCTTGCAAAGACCTTCCGTCAGGGAACAGTACCAGGAAAAACAAGAAGAGACAGACAGAGGAAGCGATGGGAAGACAACATAATAGAATGGAGGTTGAAAGCGGTTCTATCTAAGGCATGTCGGACAAGAGAACCACGCCGGCAGAAGAAAAAAACGCCAGAGAAGAAAAGCAAGGCCAAGGACACCAGCTCCAGCTGGAATAACCTGCCCAGTGTGCAGCCGAACATTCCGGGCTCACATAGGTCTCACCAGCCACATGAGGAGGCATAAAACCTCAGTGTAAAGCCCTCAGCCCCCCTGGATGACAAAAGTGGTCATCATGGAACCACGATGGACGAACTATATAATCCAAGGCAAGAAGACAGAGAGCAATGGAGAAAGACGGTCAACAGACTAAGGGATTAGGTAAAGGTAAAGGGAGATAACTGAGAAGAATTGAAAAAAAAAAGTAACGAAACAAACACATTCAAAAACAAAATCCAACAAAACAAAAAACTTAAATATACAGAGGATAAACGCACATCTCTTGTCCCATATGCTGGGACAGATACACCAAAGGGCTTCATATTTAGATTGCTCTTCGAGCATGGGACTAGTCCGCTTCGGCCAGCTAGGAGAATCGATGCATAAAGTAGGGTATACATATTAGACACTACAATTCAAGATAAGCCTACAACATATTGATATTCTAGATTATTCCACGGTCTACATTTGAAAAAAAAAAAGCCTACAAAATATGGATATTCTAGACTATTCTACGGTCTACATTTGAACAAAAAAAAGCCTACAAAATATTGATATTCTAGACTATTCTACGGTCTACATTTGAAAAAAAAAATGCCTACAAAATATGGAAATTCTAGACTATTCTACGGTCTACATTTGAAAAAAAAATAAGCCTACAAAATATTGATATTCTAGACTATTATACGGTCTACATTTGAACAAAAAAATAAGCCTACAAAATATGGATATTCTAGACTATTCTACGGTCTACTTTTGAAAAAAAAAAAGCCTACAAAATATGGATATTCTAGACTATTCTACGGTCTACATTTGAAAAAAAAAAAGCCTACAAAATATTGATATTCTAGACTATTCTACGGTCTACATTTGAAAAAAAAAATAAGCCTACAAAATATGGATATTCTAGACTATTCTACAGTCTACATTTGAAAAAAAAAAAAAGCCTACAAAATATGGATATTCTAGACTATTCTACGGTCTACATTTGAAAAAAAAAAAAGCCTTCAAAATATTGATATTCTAGACTATTCTACGGTCTACATTTGAAAACAAAATGCCTACAAAATATGGAAATTCTAGACAATTCTACGGTCTACATTTGAACAAAAAAATAAGCCTACAAAATATGGATATTCTAGACTATTCTACGGTCTACATTTGAAAAAAAAAAGCCTACAAAATATGGATATTCTAGACTATTCTACGGTCTACATTTGAAAAAAAAAAAAGCCTACAAAATATTGATATTCTAGACTATTCTACGGTCTACATTTGAAAAAAAAAATGCCTACAAAATATGGAAATTCTAGACTATTCTACGGTCTACATTTGAAAAAAAAAAAGCCTACAAAATATTGATATTCTAGACTATTCTACGGTCTACATTTGAACAAAAAAATAAGCCTACAAAATATGGATATTCTAGTCTGCTACGGTCTACATTTGAACAAAAAAATAAGCCTACAAAATATTGATATTCTAGACTATTATACGGTCTACATTTGAAAAAAAAAATAAGCCTACAAAATATTGATATTCTAGACTATTCTACGGTCTACATTTGAACAAAAAAATAAGCCTACAAAATATGGATATTCTAGTCTGCTACGGTCTACATTTGAACAAAAAAATAAGCCTACAAAATATTGATATTCTAGACTATTATACGGTCTACATTTGAAAAAAAAAAATAAGCCTACAAAATATTGATATTCTAGACTATTCTACTGTCTACATTTGAAAAAAAAAATAAGCCTACAAAATATGGATATTCTAGACTGTTCTACTGTCTACATTTGAACACAAAAATAAGCCTCTTGGGGAAGCTAAAGTAGAGGGGAAATGGAGGTTATGGTGCTCAACATAGAGTTGAATGAGCATTGTGGTTACAGACCATTGCTTCGCTGTTTGTATAATGAAGATAAATGTGTACATATTGTTGTAAGTTAAATATATGATTTCTATTAATGGTCGAGCGGTAGTGTACTGAACTTCCAAACAGAATGGCTACTTAAGAATGTATTGATAAACGGAGACAAATCTACAAATTCCAAGTTTTATGGCTTATCCGGTGTACAGAATACGGAAGTTTATTGCATTTATAAGCGAAGACCTTTAATCAACCATATAATAACTTTAAAAAAAAATAATTTCTATGCCAGTGGTTCAAATCGCTAAGCTCTTTTGCATGTAGAAAAAACACAAATGTGTTTACAATGATCTTTCATTTGGTGTTCTTGACATTGTTTATTTTGTCTTTTTTCTCAAACTTTCTCTTTTTATTTACTTGCGTCTTTTTTTTTTTACTTTCATTTCGTCGCCTCCTCATTTTTGAATATCGCTTTATGTTCTTTTTCTATCTCACTGAATTTTGTTGCTTAAAGATTTTACAGATAGTGTGAACAAAGAGAAGGTGTCTGTCATTAACTCATTAACGGATGGCTGCCTGGTCGTGCGGTTTGCACGCTGGACCGTCGTTCAGATTTATCGATGGTCCCGGGTTCAAACCCTGCCCGCTCCCATCCCCCGTCGTCCTGCGGGAGGTTTGGACTAGGAAGTAATTATCTTCAACTCTGAAGGAACATCCGAAACATGTAAAACATTTTACAAACATTTTTTACAAACTTTTAGTGTGATAATCTACTCACAATCCAACCTATTAATCTATATCAAACTTCTCTGAATCGACAATTTTGATAATAGCCGTACATATGTCGACCCTGCTACTTGCGAGGCTAAGCTTGGACAAAAATATTTTGTGCTTGTATCTAAAAAGTTCCTTTCAGACCAACTTTGTCTATAGGGCAGATAATGTAAAGGTTATCTGTTTCTATGGCATTTCGTTAACGAGGGTAGCCAGAACAACGACCAACCACCTTTACTTTTCCCCAAATTATGTCAGGTACCCATTAGAACTGGGTGGACTCAGAGGCGCCCCAAGATCCTGAAATAAAGAATCCCAGTCTTCACCAGGATTAGGGTGAAGCCAAGCGCTTTACCGCTCAGCCACCGCCCCTTTGCGTTTGTATTTAAGTCCTTGTTAAAGACGTCTCTATAAACATGTCATGATATAAGTGTCTGTATAAACGGAGTGGGTTCATAGGGTCTTAAAAATACTAAAAACGTAGCTTATTAAGCAATGCTATTTACCAAGATCTGAATATTTCTGCGCTTGAATCTATATTTAGCGGCGACATGCTTAGATTACATGATTGTCGTCTGCTAGCAATTAACGTCGTCAACGGAGCATTAAAGGTACTTTAAATGACATGAGCAGACTTAAAGATGGCGGCGCTTCACTTCTGCTTGTTGAGTTGATACGAGTGATCTCTCTTTCTTGAACATGTTCTTTTTCTTCTTATAATACATTTTAGACCAATGCACCATGATTCATCTGCTACAGATCCATGTATCCCTCATGATAATGAAAAGAAAAAGTTACAAGGTGTGTTTGTGAATCTCTTGTTTCGAAGAATTGTAGTTGCTTCTTCTTATTTAAACGATTTTAATGTCTTCAATGTATTTTTGCTCGGCATACGCTCAATCATCCCGTCTAGTTTGTCTCCAGAGCGGTAGCAATCCAAGTTGTTCTTTTGGAACTTGGGAAGACATACATGACAAAGGGTCAACTTATCCGTGTCTTTTATGTTGCAAAACTCATCTATAGCAAGTGACAAGACAGAAGAATATTGAATATATTCCACCTGCAAATATTTTACAATTGAAGACATTTTAGCTATTCTATCTTCTACTGTTTTAGCTTCGATTTTTTCGTTTTTTTCGAAATCATGAAAATGTTTTCCAGATGCACGTATAAAACAATGTAAATGTTTTGCCTTTTTGTGCAATTTCTAGTGGTACGTACTGCTACCCCAACGTTTTGCCAGATCAGTATTACTTGTAGATAGCTTCTAACTTTGAGAAGATAATTCGCTTCTAACTCATTTACCTAAAGCAATAAACTATAAGTCACAGCCGAAAGCGAATTAAAGCGTTCATAGATGCATCAGACGACTGCGTCATTCAAGAGCTTCCGACGGACTGATTACAGTGACGACGCGTGTAATGCGAGAGGAGTGTGGTAAAAAACGAGTAGGCCTACAATGTGGCTGAAGATAGAATCGGGGCCTAATCATCGTTAAACGATTCAGAACTTTTGGAAAAAAAAAATTGATAAAATAAATAATATTTGCGTATGGAACGAAAGAGCCGCAGCTTCACATCCAAAGAGCCGCATGTGACTCGCGAGCCGCAGGTTGCCGACCCCGGGCCTAAGACCATCGAAAATATGGATTGTTTTTGTCTATTCTAATGTTTAAAACTGGATATTTTACACACTTTTTTTTTCATTTGAAGTTACTATTTCATTGTTATTGTCATTCTAGACTAAATGTTGTAGTCAACTAAAACAGAATGATCTTATACATTTTAATAGTTACAGCATAAGTATTTTGAACAGTATTAAATTCATGTAAACTAATGCATACTGCAACCTTACATTTTAGTGGACAGATATTATTTCAACGGTGACGTCGTGACGAAATTAGACATGAATTTTGTTAAATTTACAATGCGCCATCGTTTAATAGTACATGCTATTGAAGGTCATGTTTTCATTATGGAGCAAGCCATGACGAAAGTTCTCGACCAAAAGAAAGTTGAGAAAAGAACATATAATGTGGATATGGTTTGACTTCAATAGTCGAAGTGACGTATCAACAATCACAGTGCGTTATTTGTAACGAAGCTCCATGAGTCGAATCTATGTCGCCGAAACAAAGGCAAACATCATGTTGATACTTGACATCCGAGCTTTGTCGAGGGGATACCCGGTACTTTAAGGTCAAGGTCGATAGGTATAGGTGTTATTCATCAACGAATATTAATATTAACACTACCACAAGAATTACAAGTCATTGAAAGCGTAACTGCATGAATCAAATGTAACATGGCTCGATTTGTCTGAAATAATCTGATCCTTTCAAATGAAAGTTCAAATTGACATGTTGATATTCTTATTCGATCATTAGGATCCTGACAAACAGATAAAATTGATAGTTTCTGTGAAAGAACATTTGCGCATCCATGCGCAAGAAATATCATCCTACCTTCCAAATCTACCAGACATACTGTTTGCACTTGCCAGAAGTTCATTCACAGTCAAAGTATCAGAAAGTATTAACTCATTAATGACTTTTCTTTAATCTTGATCAAGTGTTTGCAGTCACATTTCAATTTGTGTCTGTATCGCGATTCTTTCTCAATTTCACATTTATTTTTTTTCGCAAAACATGGTTTTCCAGCTTTTACGCCATGACTTCTAAATAAAGAACTAGACTTGATGCAGAAGATGACAGTGGTTGTGATCTTGCAAAGACTCTTTTGAGAATCGCTAGTCTAGTAAAACAGAAACAAGCTCAGACAGTCGCAACACTATCGTATCAATGTAACTTAACGTTGTCCCGATCACTGCCCGTGCTCAGTCATGCTATTCAAATTGTTCCTCAAAGTCTGCACCATGAATATGGTGACTAAGAAATAGAAAAGTAAATAGATGCACGTCTTAAAGGTCAAAGTTCATTTATTTGTAATGTAATGATAAGGAGAAATATCTATTTGAAGACTATCGATCATTTCAAACTGTTTCGTGATTAAACACGAAGTTTTGGCAATACATATCAGATACTTAGGATATTTCCATTTTATAACAATTACTAATTCTTATGAATGAACGATAATAGCTTTGCTGTTAGTAAAGAGAAGGGTGGGGTCGCCGCAGAGTAGAAAATTGTAAAAAGGGGTCGCCGAGCTAAAAAGGTTGAGAACCGCTGATCTAGAGGTACAAGTTTCTTGTACAACGTCATTGTTTTTTTCAGGCTGATTCAGGCAACTCTTTTCATGCTTAAATCGGTAAGAAAATATTATTTGTATGTATTTTGTTTTAGAGAAATCGGCCTAAGCTTGCCCTTACAAATACGACACAAATTTGTTGTCGAGTTTCAAACCTAAAGAATATTTTCAGATACGTGTAGAGCTATTTTTAGAGTGCACACTGTTAGGCAGCATCAAAAGATTTTAAACTTCAATAAGTATGTAAATAGAGTTATCGAAAAGACAAAAGGGCAACACTTCAATAGTACAAATGTTTCATAGAATATAGACACCGCCCCCCCCCCCAACGCAGTGCTGGATTTACATTTATTCAACATAAGCTAGACCCCAAACTTGGGAGGGGGGGGGGAACATTTTTTGAAGAAATAAATTGCCTTTCGTTTATTACAAGTGGGCCCCATGTCTCAAATAGCTTGGGGATTTCTCAATTCTAAATCTGGTTCTGCCCATATGTCATTCTTCTAACGCTAAACTGTTGATAAATAGTGAATATATCCTACCTAGACAAAACCCTGATTAGCATTCACCTTCACCTATCGTTAGTCTGTTGGGCGGTTGGGGCACCACACACAATTTGTCAACCCTATTTCTCCGCTCATTTCCTCTCTGTCGTTTTCCTTGGATAGAGCCTTTTTCAATGGCAGGGCTGACTTTTCTTTTATGTCGTCTTACCATCGCTTTCTTTGCCTCTTTTCTTTTTCCGGGTACTGTTCCATGAAGGAAGGTTTTTGCAAGCCCCGAAGACCTTGTAATATGGCCAAATAGTTCAAGTTTCAGCTTTTTACAATTGTTAGCAAGTCATCGTGGGGTCCAATCGCTCTAGTAACCCTGTCTTTTATCTCTTCACTTGTGATGAGGTCTTTAAATGTGATACCTAGGATCCTTCTGTAGCATCTCAATTCCATTGCTAGGATCCTCTTCTCTAGCTCTGCAGTCAGCGTCCAAGACTCGCAAGCCTATGGCCATGACTAGAGGGTGCATCAATCTGACTTTATTGTCGAGGACTATGCCTTTGTCTTTCCATATTGTTTTAAGTTTTGCCAGTGCTACTGTAGACTGTTCCAAAGGGAAACCCAAACCCGAAACACTGATTGGTCAGTGCTCAATTAAAACATGTTTAGGCCCCAAGGCCTTCTTCAGTAACCAAAAAAAAAAAAACACACACACAATAAAATCGTGTTTTTTTACCATTAATCTTGTTTAGCGCATTTCGCATGCTACGAAGCATGCACAGTGTTCTATGGTCCAATCTCTTTTGCAAACCTCTGGGAGTAGGAGATATCTGGGAGTAGGAGATATCTGGGAGTAGAAGATATCTGGGAGTAGAAGATATCTGGGAATAGGAGATATCTGGAAGTAGGAGATATCTAGGAGTAGGAGATATCTGGGAGTAGGAAATATCTGGGAGTAGGAGATATCTGGGAGAAGAAGATATCTGGGAGTAGAAGATATCTGGGAGTATGAGATATCTGAGAGTAGGAGATATCTGGGAGTAGGAGATATCTGGGAGTAGGAGATATCTGGGAGTAGGAGATATCTGGGAGTAGGAGATATCTGGGAGTAGGAGATATCTGGGGGAAGTAGGAGATATCTGGGAGTAGAAGATATCTGGGAGTAGGAGATATCTGGGAGTAGGAGATATCTGGGAGTAGGAGATATCCGGGAGTAGGAGATATCCGGGAGTAGGAGATATCTGGGAGTAGGAGATATCTGGGAGAAGGAGATATCTGGGAGTAGGAGATATCTGGGAGTAGGAGATATCTGGGAGTAGGAGATATCTGGGAGAAGGAGATATCTGGGAGTAGGAGATATCTGGGAGTAGGAGATATCTGGGAGTAGGAGATATCTGGGAGTAGGAGATATCTGGGAGTAGGAGATATCTGGGAGTAGGAGATATCTAGGAGTAGGAGATATCTGGGAGTAGGAGATATCTGAGAGTAGGAGATATCTGGGAGTAGGAGATATCTGGGAGTAGGAGATATCTGGGAGTAGGAGATATCTGGGAGTAGGAGATATCTGGGAGTAGGTAATATCTGGGAGTAGGAGATATCTGGGAGTAGGAGATATCTGGGAGTAGGAGATATCTGGGAGTAGGAGATATCTGGGAGTAGGAGATATCTGGGAGTAGAATATATATGGGAGTAGGAGATATCTGGGAGTAGGAGATATCTGGGAGTAGGAGATATCTGGGAGTAGGAGATATCTGGGAGTAGAAGATATCTGGGAGTAGGAGATATCTGGGAGTAGAATATATATGGGAGTAGGAGATATCTGGGAGTAGGAGATATCTGGAAGTAGAAAATATCTGGGAGTAGAAGATATCTGGGAGTAGGAGATATCTGGGAGTAGAAGATATCTGGGAGTAGGAGATATCTGGGAGAAGGAGATATCCGGGAGTAGGAGATATCTGGGAGTAGAAGATATCTGGGATTAGGAGATATTTGTGAGTAGAAGATATCTGGGAGTAGGAGATATCTGGGAGTAGGAGATATCTGGGAGTAGGAGATATCTGGGAGTAGGAGATATCTGGGAGTAGGAGATATCTGGGAGTAGGAGATATCTTGGAGTAAGAGATATCTGGGAGTAGGAGATATCTGGGAGTAGGAGATATCTGGGAGTAGGAGATATCTGGGAGTAGGAGATATCTGGGAGTAGGAGATATCTGGGAGTAGGAGATATCTGGGAGAAGGAGATATCTGGGAGTAGGAGATATCTGGGAGTAGAAGATATCTGGGAGTAGGAGATATCTGGGAGTAGAATATATATGGGAGTAGGAGATATCTGGGAGTAGGAGATATCTGGGAGTAGGAGATATCTGGGAGTAAAAGATATCTGGGAGTAGGAGATATCTGGGAGTAGGAGATATCTGGGAGTAGGAGATATCTGGGAGTAGGAGATATCTGGGAGTAGGAGATATCTGGGAGTAGGAGATATCTTGGAGTAGGAGATATCTGGGAGTAGGAGATATCTGGGAGTAGGAGATATCTGGGAGTAGGAGATATCTGGGAGTAGGAGATATCTGGGAGTAGAAGATATCTGGGAGTAGGAGATATCTGGGAGTAGAATATATATGGGAGTAGGAGATATCTGGGAGTAGGAGATATCTGGGAGTAGAAGATATCTGGGAGTAGGAGATATCTGGGAGTAGGAGATATCTGGGAGTAGGAGATATCTGGGAGTAGAAAATATCTGGGAGTAGAAGATATCTGGGAGTAGGAGATATCTGGGAGTAGAAGATATCTGGGAGTAGGAGATATCTGGGAGAAGGAGATATCCGGGAGTAGGAGATATCTGGGAGTAGAAGATATCTGGGAGTAGGAGATATTTGTGAGTAGAAGATATCTGGGAGTAGGAGATATTTGTGAGTAGAAGATATCTGGGAGTAGGAGATATCTGGGAGTAGGAGATATCTGGGAGAAGGAGATATCTGGGAGTAGGAGATATCTGGGAGTAGGAGATATCTGGGAGTAGGAGATATCTGGGAGTAGGAGATGTCTGTAAGTAGGAGATATCTGGGAGTAGGAGATATCTGGGAGTAGGAGATATCTGGGAGTACGAGATATCTGGGAGTAGGAGATATCTGGGAGTACGATATATCTGGGAGTAGAAGATATTCGGGAGTAGGAGATATCTGGGAGTAGGAGATATCTGGGAGTAGAAGATATCTGGGAGTAGGAGATATCTGGGAGTATGAGATATCTGGGAGTAGGAGATATCTGGGAGTAGGAGATATCTGGGAGTAGGAGATATCTGGGAGTAGGAGATATCTGGGAGTAGGAGATATCTGGGAGTAGGAGATATCTGGGAGTAGGAGATATCTGGGAGTAGGAGATATCTGGGAGTAGGAGATATCTGGGAGTAGGAGATATCTGGGAGTAGGAGATATCTGGGAGTAGGATATATCTGGGAGTAGGAGATATCTGGGAGTAGAAGATATCTGGGAGTAGGAGATATCTGGGAGTAGAATATATATGGGAGAAGGAGATATCTGGGAGTAGGAGATATCTCGGATTAGAAGATATCTGGGAGTAGGAGATATCTGGGAGTAGGAGATATCTGGTAGTAGGAGATATCTGGGAGTAGAAAATATCTGGGAGTAGGAGATATCTGGGAGTAGGAGATATCTGGGAGTAGAAGATATCTGGGAGTAGAAGATATCTGGGAGTAGGAGATATTTGTGAGTAGAAGATATCTGGGAGTAGGAGATATTTGTGAGTAGAAGATATCTGGGAGTAGAAGATATCTGGGAGTATGAGATATCTGGGAGTAGGAGATATCTGGGAGTAGGAGATATCTGGGAGTAGAAGATATCTGGGAGTAGGAGATATCTGGGAGTAAGAGATATCTGGGAGTACGAGATATCTGGGAGTAGGAGATATCTGAGAGTAGGAGATATCTGGGAGTAGGAGATATCTGGGAGTAGGAGATATTTGGGAGTAGGAGATATCTGGGAGAAGGAGATATCTGGGAGTAGGAGATATCTGGGAGTAGGAGATATCTAGGAGTAGGAGATATCTGGGAGTAGGAGATATCTGGGAGTAGGAGATATCTGGGAGTAGGAGATATATATGAGTAGGAGATATCTGGGAGTAGGAGATATCTGGGAGTAGGAGATATCTGGGAGTAGGAGATATCTGGGAGTAGGAGATATCTGGGAGTAGAAGATATCTGGGAGTAGGAGATATCTGGGAGTAGAAGATATCTGGGAGTAGGAGATATCTGGGAGTATGAGATATCTGGGAGTAGGAGATATCTGGGAGTAGGAGATATCTGGGAGTATTAGATATCTGGGAGTAGGAGATATCTGGGAGTACGAGATATCTGGGAGTAGGAGATATCTGGGAGTAGAAGATATCTGGGAGTAGGAGATATCTGGGAGTAGGAGATATCTGGGAGTAGAAGATATCTAGGAGTAGGAGATATCTGGGAGTACGATATATCTGGGAGTAGGAGATATCTGGGAGTAGAAGATATCTGGGAGTAGGAGATATCTGGGAGTAGAAGATATCTGGGAGTAGAAGATATCTGGGAGTAGGAGATATCTGGGAGTAGAAGATATCTGGGAGTAGGAGATATCTGGGAGTAAGAGATATCTGGGAGTACGAGATATCTGGGAGTAGGAGATATCTGAGAGTAGGAGATATCTGGGAGTAGGAGATATCTGGGAGTAGGAGATATTTGGGAGTAGGAGATATCTGGGAGAAGGAGATATCTGGGAGTAGGAGATATCTGGGAGTAGGAGATATCTAGGAGTAGGAGATATCTGGGAGTAGGAGATATCTGGGAGTAGGAGATATCTGGGAGTAGGAGATATATATGAGTAGGAGATATCTGGGAGTAGGAGATATCTGGGAGTAGGAGATATCTGGGAGTAGGAGATATCTGGGAGTAGGAGATATCTGGGAGTAGAAGATATCTGGGAGTAGGAGATATCTGGGAGTATGAGATATCTGGGAGTAGGAGATATCTGGGAGTAGGAGATATCTGGGAGTATTAGATATCTGGGAGTAGGAGATATCTGGGAGTACGAGATATCTGGGAGTAGGAGATATCTGGGAGTAGAAGATATCTGGGAGTAGGAGATATCTGGGAGTAGGAGATATCTGGGAGTAGAAGATATCTAGGAGTAGGAGATATCTGGGAGTACGATATATCTGGGAGTACGAGATATCTGGGAGTAGGAGATATCTGGGAGTACGATATATCTGGGAGTAGAAGATATCTGGGAGTAGGAGATATCTATGAGTACGATATATCTGGGAGTAGGAGATATCTGGGAGTAGAAGATATCTGGGAGAAGCCAATCAGCAAACATTGAATGAAAGGTGTGACTTAAGAAAGTAGTGTGGAAAACATTTTTTTTCTTTCATGCCTTCACCCCTCCTCCTTTTTTTCCCTTCACATTAAATATTCATTGAGTATTGCAGTGTATCTATTTATGTGTATTGGTTGCATGTGTATGTGTGTGTGTGCGTATGTGTTTATTATGCCAGGATTCTCTCTTGGAATCCCTTCCAATTTTAACCTTGTTATTTTATAAACTAATGAATGAAGCAGATCAAGATTACCGCAACAAGTTTCTCCGGAATTCTAGAAATTAGTCTGGTGGGAGAATAAGGTTCGAAGACTATCTGAGCAGACGTATCAGATTGTATCACGTGACCTAGAAGTTGTAAAACTGTTGGCTTCAAGAAACTGACAAGGTCACATTCATGAAACTCATAAACACACACAAAAATACATGAGACATATTTATACATACATACATCTCCTTGAAACACACATAGACTCTGACACACAAATTCAAGAAACACACCTATATACACAAATTCATTAACAGACACACACACACCCACACACACAAATTCCTGAAACACACATACACTCACATTCATAAAAACACACACACACACACTCTCACACACATTCATGAATTACACATGAATGACTCTCACAAACACACACACATGACTAAATAGCTCTAATCATTTAAAAAGGATTATATATTGTCTAACTATCTCTAAAGAATGTTCTTGAATGCTGGGATACAGGTGTTTTAATGTGTATATGTAGGTAGCTCAATGTATATGTTGGTGTGGGCTGAATTATACATCAAAGGATTAGCATTAAGTATTTCAATAAAAAAATCTCTTTGATTTTGTCCGGGGGGTCTGGTCAAGGGAGACACGTTTTTTGTGTCACACCATATACAGCTCGGAGGCGTCGCGGGCTGAGCGGTAAAGCGCTTGGCTTCCGAACTGGGGTCCCGGGTTCGGATCGTGGTGAAGGCTGGGATTTTCAACTTCGGAATCCTTGGGCGCCTCTGAGTCCAGTCCACCCATCTTTAATGGGCACCTGGCATTAGTTGGGGAAAGTAAAGGCTTGTTGGTCGTTGTGCTGGTCACATGACACCCTTGTTAACCGTAAGCCACGGAAAAAATGTCTTTTACATCATCTGCCCTATAGATCGCAAGGTCTAATAGAGGAAAACGTTACCTTTTTTTTTCTTTTGATATTCAACTCAAAGCATTCAAAACATCTACTAACAAGTAAAGATGTTAGAAATGTCAAGATGCTCCCAATGCAATCAAATATTTAAAAAAAATCTATGTTCAAATTATATTCCGAACTAAACATTCAGGTTTATTTGTCATTGAGAAATAAAGAGAGAAAAAAAAAAGGGGGGACAGTATGGGGATTGAACCTGCGACGCTCTAGCTAACCCTGTGCAAAATTTTTACCTCAATGCAGGTCAATCCAAGCGAGACCATTTGTTACAGAAGGCCTGAACACTGACCTGCAACGTCACATCCTGTGGGCAGTTTAGATCAATAGCTCGATTCCACGTCGTACACACCTGTGACGTGGCAACGATCTATGGGTCTAGACTGCCCACAGGTTGTTACGTTGCAGGTCAGTGTTCAGGCCTTCTATAACGATCGGTCTCGATCCAAGTGGCTCGTGGAGTAAATTTCTTCATTTGGCATCATCTTGCATTTCTCCACATTGCACCATGCGCGACAAAGATGCGCGACAAAGATGCGCGACAAAGATGCGCGACAAAGATGCGCGACGGCACTTCGACTCTCTTCGGCTTTGTACAAAAAAAAAAACAATAACACTGTACTAGTATAGTTCCATGATTGAAATAAGTGATTCGTTTTTTTAGTTGAGTTTTTGACTTGTGTCTTTTGACCACTGCCCTTCAACCTGTTGACCTTTCACCGTGAAGACAGTGTGAGTTAATAATAGGAATTTTAAAAAAAAAATCCGTTTCTCCTCCCCTTCCCCCCCCCTTTCAATAAAACAAAATATACGCTACTCTTTATCAACGTTCTCTCTCCCCACCCCAATTTATTTTTTCGAATTAAAAAAAAACAACAAAAAAACACCTACGTAGACTTCTGTACGCATGAGCTAAGATGTTTACGTGCTGGTCTACTGTGTCGCAGAACTCCCGTCTCGGTTTACTGCGCCTCGCTCTGAATATTTTCCGGAAGTAACTCCAGCAGACGAAATGCGTTATGTGACGTTCTGCACGCAGTCATGTCATACAACGCGCTGCTCAATCGTACGATTTATGCATAGATCTAATCCCGGGCCATGCAGTGTGTAGGAGGTGAGAGGGGGGGGGGGGGAATAGATGCACCTTTACCAGGTGTATGGCTTCAGTTTAACAGCCCCTGTAATAATTGTCGTCGCCAACAAGTCTAACTGGATTAATTCCCTGTGACCTCTCCGCCCCACGCTATGTCTATGTTTTGGTTGCACACATCCGGTTACCTGTGCACATGCTAAGTAAATAGTTTGTTTACCTGGACGCTTAGGTGAAGTGTGTATGTGTGTCAACTATTTTGAAAGTCGCCATTCAAGTTTATATTCGTAGTAGACAGTGCTAGTCTGTACATTCAACTACGTACGGTCTTAATTCAGTATTTAACCCCCGACCCCCTCCCAAAAAAAAAAATTAATTCATTGTTGTGGTAGTCCTTGGTTGTTTTTTTTTGGCTTCAGTTTTTATGCTTCATTTTTCTCAGATATGTGTAATTACTATTTTTTTTAAAAAGAAACATCAATTGTGGGTTCGGCAGAAAACCTGTTTCTAGCCAATCGTTATGGGGAAAAAAAAAAAAGATCACCAATAAGCAGTGGCGTAACTAGGGTGAGGGAGGAGGGTGTCAAAATTTGAACCCCCCCCCCCCCCCGTGGTATTGAAGGAGCCCCTAAACGAGTGTTCGAAATTTATTTTACTTTAAATATTAAGCCATTGCCATGTAATCTTGCTATTCATGTTGCTTTATAAGAAAGTGACCCTGTTGCATGTATTCCACACAGATTAACTCTTTCCGTGCGGGGTTACTCCCAGGGAGTAATTTGAGTTATACATTTTTAAGTTATATATTTATTAAGTACATTAACTCATGTCATGATGTCGCATGCCAAAATGTAGGGGCCCTTAAAGAGGGTAAGCTCCCTGGACCCCAAATCCATAGCTACGCCAATGCCACGAAAACGACCGTAAAGTTAGGCCTTTTTTTTAGATTTTGAACGCCAAAAAAGTACAGACAAATAACAAAATTACAATAGCAGCTTTTATTTACCTAGGGGTGGGGATCTTCAGCTATCTTTCTATTAAGATTCCTCTATTATAAGCATAATGTTTCTTATAATAATGTCCTCTCATTGCTATGCTAATAAAATAAACATTTTTATTTCCAACAGGAAATGGATTTCTCTAAATACTAGAGGATACAAGGAAACGAGATTCAATGTTCATTTTATCTACTTAAAAAATGTTCTAAATGCGTTTTTTTTTAAAATTGTCTTATTCTTTCAATAACTCCGTTATAAAAAAAAAACAGCCTTTGTAATGCATTATGAATGAGGCATCATAAGTGTGGGGGGGGGGGGGATGCTAGAAAAGTACAGATGTTTGATGCTAGAAAAGTACAGATGTTTGATGCTAGAAAAGTACAGATGTTTGATGCTAGAAAAGTACAGATGTTTGATGCTAGAAAAGTACAGATGTTTGATGCTAGAAAAGTACAGATGTTTGATGCTAGAAAAGTACAGATGTTTGATGCTAGAAAAGTACAGATGTTTGATGCTAGAAAAGTAAATATGTTTGATGCTAGACAAGTACAGATGTTTGATGCTAGACAAGTACAGATGTTTGATGCTAGAAAAGTACAGATGTTTGATGCTAGAAAAGTAAAGATGTTTGATGCTAGAAAAGTACAGATGTTTGATGCTAGAAAAGTAAATATGTTTGATGCTAGACAAGTAAAGATGATTGATGCTAGAAAAGTAAAGATGTTTGATGCTAGAAAAGTAAAGATGTTTGATGCTAGAAAAGTAAAGATGTTTGATGCTAGAAAAGTACAGATGTTTGATGCTAGAAAAGTAAATATGTTTGATGCTAGAAAAGTAAATATGTTTGATGCTAGACAAGTAAAGATGTTTGATGCTAGAAAAGTAAAGATGTTTGATGCTAGAAAAGTAAAGATGTTTGATGCTAGAAAAGTAAAGATGTTTGATGCTAGAAAAGTAAAGATGTTTGATGCTAGAAAAGTAAAGATGTTTGATGCTAGAAAAGTAAAGATGTTTGATGCTAGAAAAGTACAGATGTTTGATGCTAGAAAAGTACAGATGTTTGATGCTAGAAAAGTAAAGATGTTTGATGCTAGAAAAGTATAGACGTTTGATGCTAGACAAGTAAGGATGTTTAATGCTAGAAAATTAAAGATGTTTGATGCTAGAAAAGTATAGACGTTTGATGCTAGAAAAGTACAGATGTTTGATGCTAGAAAAGTAAAGATGCATCGAAAGTAAAATAAAAAAGTAAAACAGAACATACTTCAAATTGAACTAAAATTATCTTTGCTTTTCAATACCATTAATAATAATTACATTATCTAAAATATCTTTTCAGTCTCATGTCCCTGCTAAAATTATCAAGCGTGAAATACAAACGCTACCTTTACAATATTGTTTTGTTTTCCATTTAATAAATAACAATAGTTGAATTAAATAGATTATAAAAAAACACGCACACACAATTTGTTTCTAAAAAAATAGGTGAACACGTGTACTTCGAGGAGGAGGCTTTCGGTATGGTTATATAATTTGTAAATTGGGTTAAAATTTGATATTAACCTGCTTCGCTGTACTCAAAAGAAGTATTGAATTTAAATGTTTTATTTAGAGCTACAAAAAAAAAAAGTGGTAGGGACCTTAAAGAAATGTTTCTTTTTTTCTTTTTAGATTACAAAAAAAAATCTATCAGATTTAATTCTTGATAACTTGTTATAAATTGTAAATATTAAACAACAAAGAAACTTAATATTATTGCCTCGCTTACATGATTGATATAATAATTTAAAATGTTCTTCAATAATGACGTCACGAAAAAATAAAACGCATGTCAGAGATTTAGGCCTAGATAAAAAAAAAACAAGACTCCCTTCCCCCGTCTTCGTTGTGACCTTTGAGCAGAACCTGTTGCACAACTCTCTCAGCAGACGATTTTTGACCCAACAGGGCAGCCTCGTACTGAGTAGGAAACCCCTCAAAAGTAGAACTCAGCCTAGCTATAAATAGATCAATGACGTAGAAGGCAAAGTCCAAGGTTTATGCGTACTTGTGAACTGGTTTACGGCTGTATTTGTCAACAGTTGGGGTGCTTCCGGCGCATTTGACCTTTATTATCGGTGACGACTTTTCATTTTCCGGCACATTTAATGAACTCAAAATGTATTAAACAGGATTATCATGTCCGCGGAGGATGCGGTCCCTAAAGGAGAGAACTACCCGCTAAAAATAAAAATATAATTTTTGTTAAAAATATTTTTGGTGTTGAAAACACGTGGAGTTTTGGTCAAAATGACATTGAAAGTAATCTTTCTGACCATGCGGTTAATTGGGCAGATGGTTAAAGGTCATCTGTTTCTATGGCCGACGCTTAACGAGGGTGTCATATGGCCAGCGCAACGACCAACTAACTAACGTGGGGTACCCATTACCAGTGCCGGCCAAGATAATTGTAAGCCCCTATATGGCGCCCTAGGCGAAGTGAATTGGGTGGCCCAAAATGAAATAGAAAATTAGAAAAATAAAAAATACGCAATCTATTTAAAATCTCCAAAATATTATCATATCAAGTTTTGTTATTTCTTCTAAAAACAATGTCTTGTGACATGTGCGAGGCCCCCATAAGTCGGAGGCCCTAGGCGACTGTCTAGTTTACCTATGCCTAAGGCCGATCCTGCCATTACATTTGGGTGGAATCATGAGTGTCATAAAAATCCCTAAATTCGAAATCCCAGTCTTTACTGAGATTCGAAACCAAAGAGCATTCGGTTCGGAAAATGTTTACATCTCTATTACAGATTGCTCATATCCCATGATGCTCGAATTAGAAGCGAGGTCGATGGCCGAGCACATCAGGGAAACTCTCCTTATTCCTTCTCTGTACCACAACTGCCGTGCTGGTGTCAGCCATAAAAACTGTCCTTTGAGGAACGGTGTGTGTATAGTGACATGTTTGTTGGGGCTTTCTTCCATCCCCGCAAATGCAATTGTCTCGGTCCTTAGGCACCCCAACGGGTGTTCTTTTAAGTTTCCCTATTGGCATAATATTAATCGTCTCCTCTATCGACCTTTTCACCCAGGCGCCACAATGAGGCTATCATAAATAAAAAAAAAAGTTAAATTAACTCTATGGCCATATTACAAGGTCTTCAGGGCTTGCAAAGACCTTCCCTCAGAGAACATTACCAGGGAAAAGGAAAAGAGGTAGGCAGAGAAAGCGATGGGAAGACAACATAAAAGAATGGACCGGCCTGTCATTGAAAGAGGTTCTATCTAAAGCAAAAGACTAAGCCTAAGACTGCTTTATTTATCCTTAAAGAAATTTGTTGTGATTCCAATGATTCTTTTCTCATATAAAGACAACACAACAGAAAAATACACATAAATACAACAGACACAACATAAAGAGTTCCTAAAGAGACAGAGAGGAATGGAGAAAGTCTAACAGACTAAGGGATGCGTGAACGTGAAGGACCTTAAATGTGTTAAATAAACTTACATGTTATTTCATTTCCATAGACATAAACCATTATATAATATAATGATTGCAATTGTTATTACTGAGTATTTGCGGGAGGCTCGATGGCTGAGTGGTACAGTGCTTGACTTCCGAATCGGTGGGTCCCAGGATCAAATCTCAGTGAAGAACAGGATTTTTAATTTCGGGATCTCTAGGGCGCCTCTGATCCACCCGGCTCTAATGGGTACCTGACTTTAGTTGGGGAAAGTAAAGGCGGTTGGTCTTTATGGTGGCCACGTGACACCCTGCTCAGTAATCGTTGGCCAAAGAAACAGATGAGCTTAACATCATCTGCCCCGTAGATCGCAAGGTTTGAAAGGGGAACTTGACTTTAATTTTTACTAATCCCTGGGACACTTGCAGATAGACCAGAAAGAGTTACCGGACGTCTGAATCTCGTCTACTTTGGGAAAACGGGAGGTAATGCAGACTAGCGATGAAAAGATCGAACACAGGAGACTCAGATCACACATTTGGACACCATGTGGCCTATCCTTAAGGTTAATGCGTACACTGAGTATTAGCGGATGTATGATTGACGTGATAGTCTGCATCGATTACTTCATGCTTCATAATCGACTGACACGTGACTAATAGGAATTGAACTTTACCAGGTAATTTGGAGATGAAGATTTTAACGACGAGACCATAAAGATCTGTGGCTTACCCCAAGTAGCCACAGCATGGCGGCTAGGTTTATACGTCCAATAGAGGAATCGAGATAGGCCAATCACGCGTAGCCAACACATCCTCCTTCGGGTTACATTAACTTTAGCTCACTCGGGGTGACAGAGACCCGGCAACCAAGTGTCCAACAAGTCGCCACGACGTCCCACAAGGGGGCCGTCATCAGAGACCCCATCGAAGTGTCCAAAAAAGGCTCAACATAAGTCCATTTTATGAACCTTTGACCAGGTAAAGGCTTTTATCTCGGTCATCAGAGACCCCATCGAAGTGTCAAAAAAAGGCTCGAAATAAGTCCATTTTATGAACCTTTGACCAGGTAAAGGCTTTTATCTCGGTCATCAGAGACCCCATCGAAGTGTCCAAAAAAGGCTCGACATAAGTCCATTTTATGAACCTTTGACCAGGTAAAGGCTTTTATCTCGGTCATCAGAGACCCCATCGAAGTGTCCAAAAAAGGCTCGACATAAGTCCATTTTATGAACCTTTGACCAGGTAAAGGCTTTTATCTCGGTCATCAGAGACCCCATCGAAGTGTCGAAAAAAGGCTCGACATAAGTCCATTTTATGAACCTTTGACCAGGTAAAGGCTTTTATCTCGGTCATCAGAGACCCCATCGAAGTGTCCAAAAAAGGCTCGACATAAGTCCATTTTATGAACCTTTGACCAGGTAAAGGCTTTTATCTCGGTCATCAGAGACCCCATCGAAGTGTCCAAAAAAGGCTCGACATAAGTCCATTTTATGAACCTTTGACCAGGTAAAGGCTTTTATCTCGGTCATCAGAGACCCGTAGCTGAAGTCAAGGCCCGTATACAGTATTGCAGTGGTCACAGTATAGGAACATGAAGTAATTCCTCATGGTTAGCGCGGTTTACGGATGCGTGTAGAGAGTTTGGTCCAAGAACGGATACTGTGTGTCACGTATATGGCACGACCCTATCGTAGTAATGAACTCTGGGGTGAAGAGCTTCCGGTCCACGCCGGTGCGTTCGATTCCTTACTAGACTTTATACAAGGTAGCCCACTCCGAATGGCGTTATTCATATTTTTATGGGATTTTTAGAGCTTTGCAGATCTCAAATTTGTCGATATCAGAACAGAATTTGTGTTTTTTAGCATTTGATTTGAAATTTAAGTAGTTTTATCAGTCAATATCGCTTCTATCAGTCAATATCACTTCTATCAGTCAATATCGCTTCTATCAGTCAATATCACTTCTATCAGTCAATATCGCTTCTATCAGTCAATATCACTTCTATCAGTCAATATCACTTCTATCAGTCAATATCGCTTCTATCAGTCAATATCACTTCTATCAGTCAATATCGCTTCTATCAGTCAATATCACTTCTATCAGTCAATATCACTTCTATCAGCCAATATCGCTTCTATCAGTCATCACTTCTATCAGTCAATATCGCTTCTATCAGTCAATATCGCTTCTATCAGTCAATATCACTTCTATCAGTCAATATGACTTCTATCAGCCAATATCACTTCTATCAGTCAATATCGCTTCTATCAGTCACTGTCACTTCTATCAGTCAATATCGCTTCTATCAGTCAATATCACTTCTATCAGTCAATATCACTTCTATCAGTCAATATGACTTCTATCAGCCAATATCACTTCTATCAGTCAATATCACTTCTATCAGTCAATATGAGTTCTATCAGTCAATATCGCTTCTATCAGTCAATATCACTTCTATCAGTCAATATCACTTCTATCAGTCAATATCACTTCTATCAGTCAATATCACTTCTATCAGTCAATATCACTTCTATCAGTCAATATCACTTCTATCAGTCAATATCACTTCTATCAGTCAATATCACTTCTATCAGTCAATATCACTTCTATCAGTCAATATCACTTCTATCAGTCAATATCACTTCTATCAGTCAATATCACTTCTATCAGTCAATATCACTTCTATCAGTCAATATCACTTCTATCAGTCAATATCACTTCTATCAGTCAATATCACTTCTATCAGTCAATATCACTTCTATCAGTCAATATCACTTCTATCAGTCAATATCACTTCTATCAGTCAATATCACTTCTATCAGTCAATATCACTTCTATCAGTCAATATCACTTCTATCAGTCAATATCACTTCTATCAGTCAATATCACTTCTATCAGTCAATATCACTTCTATCAGTCAATATCACTTCTATCAGTCAATATCACTTCTATCAGTCAATATCACTTCTATCAGTCAATATCACTTCTATCAGTCAATATCACTTCTATCAGTCAATATCACGTCTATCAGTCAATATCACTTCTATCAGTCAATATCACTTCTGTTTGTCAAATTCGCTTCTGTTATTAGTAGAGATTTGTTGAGCTAGCAAGACTGTTAATAAAAAATATAATGTGATACACGAGCCCGACATTCCAATCTTTCAACAAAACAAAAAAAAACCAAGGAACATTTCCACTATTTCATGAAAGTCAATGCCAGTGTCAAATATCTTATAACATTCAATGAACAGATCAAAGATCTTAGTCAAGTCAATTAGCTCTAATAGTCTATAATCTGAATTTCACTTAATAAGGAGATATTGTCATTGCTTCCGGTAATATCCCACACTGACTTGCACCAGTCTATATTTAGAATGTTACGGCACTTCTAACCACGGGACCAGATAACAAGTTCTGTTATATTATCAAGTATACAGCTTTACTTTTATCATTTGAACAAAGAATGTAATTTGACCCTTTCACACACGCACATGCCAGATCCTTATCTTCCCCCCCCCCCTCTCTCTCCAAGTCGAAGCCTTTTCATTCTTTTCTTTTTCCTTTTAAGATCTAGACTGTCTCTCCCACACAGATATGTTGACATGTCGAAAAAAAAAAATATCAGGTCACGTGACCATCTTGGTACAAAATAAAAAAAAAAAGAAAAAAGCCGCCGCTTAACCAAGCTATCGTGATGTCAATGACTTCAGTGACATCGCCCCGAGAGGAAATGTCAACCGGGCAGGTCTGTCAAAGAGGGGACACACTTTGTCGTCTGCGCCGTCACACCTGACATAATATTTCCTTCTGCTGTAACCAGTCAGCCCACTCGTGACCCCGTTTTTTTGTTTTTGTTTGTTGCCCCAATCAAAGCTGAGATCACCAGTTCATCGAGTACCATATGACGTCACTGGCAGATATAAAACTTAAGGACAAACCCAAATATGTTCACATTTTATCACAGGTTAGCTGAATTGAACTCTTTCAGAGGCTAATAAAATGTAGACGACAGTCATATATATAAATATATATATATATATATATATATATATATATATATATATATATATATATATATATATATATATATATATATATATATATATATATATATATGTATAGGCAGACCCAGTAGCGACCTGTATATTTTTATCACAACTGATGTCGTAGTCCTCAGTGGGTCTTTTTTTCTTTTCTTCTTCAGCGCCTATGTTTTTCTTTGGGGCCCCCAAATGTGAATCCCGCATTGATATTGTCATACACCTACTTATAAAATACTTAGCTTATAATTTTTTATTTTTTTTTACAACACCTCTATTCAATCAGAATTTCATGGAACCTGGTCACGGATCTCACAAGCAGCTCTAACGATTCTTCTATAAATGTAACTGTTGATGTATATCGCTGAGAAAAAACAACTAACTGTTCGCCACACTAGGAAAACTCTAGTTTGACCTCTATAATTTTTTAAACTAAAAAAAAAAAGATTTAAATTAGTATAAAAAAAAACATGGCGTATTCAGCCGTAACGTACCCATATCTGAGATGTTGATTAATTTAAAGCTGCTTTCATTTGATTGATAGCGCCTATATTATCTAGGTGTATGCATGTTTACGTAAATCTAAGATAGATTACATCTATATTCTAGATCTAGAAAGATCTAGATCTAGACTCCATCTGGTGAGTTCTATACCATAAGTCTAGATCTAGTTCTAGATATCTATATGATGAAAGGTGGCCCAATGGGTAACGCCGATGGAAAGAACTCTATGGAGAGCTGCCTGATTTGGATACTCTCATATATTGGTCTAGACTACTCTAGAAACTAGTCAATCTGAAAACTTCAACATAATAATGGAAATGAGGAAAAAGTTTGTCTTGTTCCGTTCTGTTTGTTGTGTCTGTTCTCTAATGAATAATGTTTTTATTTCTTTAAAAAAAAAAGTCCCAGAAAGCAAAATCAATAAGATAGCGTTGGTCTTAGTATACCAGATAGACAAATGTGCTGACTATTTATAGATCTAGTTATCTGTCGTAAATAAGCATTTCCAACCACACTCTATTTATAAGGCTTATAGAATAGTAGAATTATTGGACAGCGGCTGACCGGGAAAAGTGGAGCGCTAAGGTTACGGGTAACGGGTCACAGCACCCCTACATCGCAAGTCAAGGAACTGATGATAATGATGATGATAATAATGGTGAGATCTTCTTATCTTATATAATACAGACGTTACTTCAAAAAAGAAGATGATTACGTCCTACGCGTCATGCATTTAGTCATGCATATTAACCGATGACTTAAATTCTGCCAAGTCACTGGTTTTCCTGGCTAGCTCAGGCAACCCATTCCATGCTCTAATAGCACTAGGGAAGAAGGAGTATTTGTACAAATTTGTCCTAGCATATGGGACTAGGAATGTGCCTTTATTTTTGTGTCTTTCAGAGTATTTTATTAAATTTTGTTTTTGTATTTGAAGATTATGGTTCAGTGTTTTATGTATAATTGTTACTTTACTTTTGAGTCTTCTGTCCTGGAGGCTTTCTAAATTTAGTGATTTTACTAATGGTGTTACCCTAGTCAAATGTGAATATTCGTTTGTTATGAGTCTTACTGCTCTATTTTGTGTTTGTTCCAGTTTCTTAATGTTTTCTTGAGTTGAGGGGTCCCACACGGTGGATGCATATTCTATTATTGGCCTAACCAAGGTTAAATAACATTTTAGTTTGATGTTCTTTTTTGATTTATAGAAATTTCTTTTAATAAACCCTAATGCTTTGTTGGATTTTTTTTATAGTTTCATCAATATGTGGATTCCATGACAGTTTTTCATTTATTATAACACCTAGGTATTTTGCGTTTTTAGTCTGTGTTACTGGTTTGCCATGAATAAGATAAGTGGAATTAATTTGTTTTACGTTTTTTGTTACTCTTAACAACTGACATTTTTCTGGGTGGAAAGACATGCTCCAATTTGATTCCCATTTCTGTAATTCATCTAATTCTCTTTGTAAAATATCTGTGTCTTGTGTTGTTTTTATTGTTCTATATATTATGCAATCTTCTGCAAATAATCTGACTTTTGTTCCTGAACTAATGCAATTTGGTAAATCATTTATGTAAATTAAAAATAGTAGTGGACCCAAGACTGTTCCTTGAGGTACACCTGAGTTTACTGTTATCGGTGTTGATTTAGAGCCATTTATTATTACAGTTTGTTCTCTCCCTATCAGAAAATCTTTAATCCACTGATGCAGTGGACCATTAATGCCAAAATATTTTAATTTGTTAAGCAAACTATGGTGGTGAACTTTGTCAAAAGCCTTAGAAAAATCTAGTAAGATAGCATCTATTTGTTCACTATTATCTAAACCTTTAGAAAAATCATCAATTAGTCCTATTAGTTGTGTTTCACATGATCTATATTTCCTAAAGCCATGTTGGTATGGGGTGAGGATATTATGTTTGTCAAAGTGGTTTATGATGTTGCTACATATTATGTGTTCTAGTATTTTACATGTGATGCTGGTAAGTGATACTGGTCTGTAGTTTCCTGGATCAGATTTTTCTCCTTTTTTAAATAGGGGGGTGACATTAGCTTCTTTCCAGTCCTTTGGTACTCTGCCCTGGTTAAGCGATGCTTGAAAGAGTATTTTGAACACTGGGGCTAGCTCATTGCTTAGTTCTTTGAGTAATCTAGCTGGATGAAAACAATGAGAAACAAACTGATGTTTACAACCTTTATAAAGACCTGAATGAAGCATAACCCAGCTCTTTTTTCTTCAGCGCAGTGATACGATACAATTTTAGAGTTTCTTAGGAAAATAACGAAGTGATATCCGGTTTAAATTTATGAATGAAGCGCTAGATCTAGTCATTAAGTGAATTTTTCTTTATAATAGTATCTTACGCACGATGAAAGGGCGGTACTCTAAACCGAATTCCCACTTGCGTATCATTGATCAGTGGGGCTTTTGCTAAGCAAATATTTTTCTGTGCGGTGACCGTAGTGGATATTTTTAGTGCGAAAACATGGCGACGCGTCAGAAGCCACAAATATGTCCCCCCAGGTACTCTACTGCGCATGTCTCTGGACGTGACGGGAGATAATTAGCTATGTCATACCAAGGTTCAGCTTACTTTTGAAGACATTTTTTATGTGAGAGTGAGATGGGGAGGGAACAGAGAGGGAACAGATTTGTCACTTTGAATTATGCTGTGTTGTTTTGATGTAGCAAGGTAACAAGGTCTAGCTGAAATATTGGAATCGACAATTAAAAAAAAATCTTTCAGTTTAGATATTTGGAAAAGTTGAGGGGGGGGGGTAGAGTTGTGGCTGAGGGGTAAAGGTTTTGCCTTCCTAACCGAAGGGTTTTATGTTTCAATTCCGGTAAACACTACGATTTTGGGAGGAGCGGTGGCTTCTTATCTTATCTTATATAATACAGACGTTACTTCAAAAAAGAAGATGATTACGTCCTACGCGTCATGCATTTAGTCATGCATATTAACCAATGACTTAAATTCTGCCAAGTCACTGGTTTTTCTGGCTAGCTCAGGCAACCCATTCCATGCTCTAATAGCACTAGGGAAGAAGGAGTATTTGTACAAATTTGTCCTAGCATATGGGACGAGGAATGTGCCTTTATTTTTGTGTCTTTCAGAGTATTTTATTAAATTTTGTTTTTGTATTTGAAGATTATGGTTCAGTGTTTTATGTATAATTGCTACTTTACTTTTGAGTCTTCTGTCCTGAAGGCTTTCTAAATTTAGTGATTTTACTAATGGTGTTACCCTAGTCAAATGTGAATATTCGTTTGTTATGAGTCTTACTGCTCTATTTTGTGTTTGTTCCAGTTTCTTAATGTTTTCTTGAGTTGAGGGGTCCCACACGGTGGATGCATATTCTATTATTGGCCTAACCAAGGTTAAATAACATTTTAGTTTGATGTTCTTTTTTGATTTATAGAAATTTCTTTTAATAAACCCTAATGCTTTGTTGGATTTTTTTTATAGTTTCATCAATATGTGGATTCCATGACAGTTTTTCATTTATTATAACACCTAGGTATTTTGAGTTTTTAGTCTGTGTTACTGGTTTGCCATGAATAAGATAAGTGGAATTAATTTGTTTTAGTTTTTTTGTTACTCTTAACAACTGACATTTTTCTGGGTGGAAAGACATGCTCCAATTTGATTCCCATTTCTGTAATTCATCTAATTCTCTTTGTAAAATATCTGTTTCATGTTTTGTTTTTATTGTTCTATATATTATGCAATCGTCTGCAAATAATCTGACTTTTGTTCCTGAACTAATGCAATTTGGTAAATCATTTATGTAAATTAAAAATAGTAGTGGACCCAAGACTGTTCCTTGAGGTACACCTGAGTTTACTGTTATTGGTGTTGATTTAGAGCCATTTATTATTACAGTTTGTTCTCTCCCTATCAGAAAATCTTTAATCCACTGATGCAGTGGACCGTTAATGCCGAAATATTTTAATTTGTTAAGCAAACTATGGTGGTGAACTTTGTCAAAAGCCTTGGAAAAATCTAGTAAGATAGCATCTTTTTGTTCACTATTATCTAAACCTTTTGAGAAATCATCAATTAGTCCTATTAGTTGTGTTTCACATGATCTATATTTCCTAAAGCCATGTTGGTATGGGGTGAGGACATTATGTTTGTCTAAGTGTTTTATGATGTTGCTACATATTATGTGTTCTAGTATTTTACATGTGATGCTGGTAAGTGATACTGGTCTGTAGTTTCCTGGATCAGATTTTTCTCCTTTTTTAAATAGGGGGGTGACATTAGCTTCTTTCCAGTCCTTTGGTACTCTGCCCTGGTTAAGCGATGCCTGAAAGAGTATTTTGAACACTGGGGCTAGCTCATTGCTTAGTTCTTTGAGTAATCTAGCTGGAATACCATCAGGTCCAGACGCTTTATTTGGTTTGGTGTTGGCTAATAGTTTTTTAATTCCATTTTCTTGTACTACTAAATCTTCTATGTTGTCTACTTGGTTCAAATTAAGAAATATGTCTTTGTCTCCTGGGGCTGAGAATGCTGATGCAAAGTATTTGTTTAGGATGTTTGCTTTAGTTTCATTATCATTATGTATTATGTTATGTTCATCTTTTAATGGCGCTATGCCTGTTGTTTCCATTTTCTTAGACTTAATGTATGACCATAGGTTTTTGTTGTTATCTTTAGATATTACATTGTTTATGTATTCACTCTGCAGCTGTCTGCTTACTTTTTGGGTTAGGTGTTTAATTTTTATATACTTTTTGTAAACTCTTTCTGCCTTGGTTTCTTTAAATTTTCTATATAGGTTTTCCTTCTGTTTACAAAGCTTCTTTAGTCTATTATTAAACCAGCATGGCTGAGTGGTAAAGCGCTTGGCTTCTCAACCGGGGTCCCGGATTCGATTCCTGGTAAAGACTGGGATTTTTAATTTCGGTATCTTTGGGCGCCTCTGAGTTCACCCAGCTCTTATGGGTACCTGGCATTAGTTGGGGAAAAGTAAAGTCGGTTGGTCGTTGTGTTGGCAACATGACACCCTTGTTAACCGTGGATCACAGAAACAGATGACCTTTTACATCATCTGTCCCATAGATAGCAAGGTCTGAAAGGGGAGCCTTCCTTTTTTTTTTAACTACGATTTTAAGTTTCAGGATTCCAGATAATTTTCTGAGACTTCTAAATTGGACAAAGGTCAGGGAAAATAATAATATATAGCGCTGGGTTATCCGTTTGTTTTGCCTTGGAAAGTTCATGTACAACTGTAGGGCCCCAGGGGTCGAAATAGATAATGCAAATGGTAGGGTCAATAACACTCTTTAAAATAATGATTCTCTTTTTATATCATGTGAAAGAGACAGAGAGAGAGAGAGAGACAGAGAGAAAGAGAATGAGAGAGAAAGAGAGAAAGACAGAGAGAAAGACAGAGAGATAGACAGAAAGAGAAAAAGAGAGAAAGAAAGAGAAAGAGATAGAGAAAATAGAAAAAAGAGAGAGAGAGAAAGAGAGAGAAAGAGATAAATATGTTTCATTGTACTTTACTTTTGTGAGTGTGTCGTTAAATTGTGTTGTGGTCTTTGTTATCGTGTGTGTCCTTCTATGATCGTGTGTCAGTGTTTTTCTATTCAATCGTGTGTGTCTTTCTATACTAACGCAATGAACCAAGCTCGTAAAGATAACACTGTGACGTCAATACTAAGGTAGATAATTTTCCCAGAAGTTCTTGTCTTAAACTAGCGTAATTATCGATGTGTCCTTACCAATTGTCACTCCCCCCAACAGAAACAGCATACACACATACACATACACACAGAGAGACAGAAACAGACAGACAGAGAGAGAGAGAGAGGCTCTAACACTGACAAAAAATATAAAGACACGCAAAATGCACTCTAACATACAATGATATTATGAACTTTTTCTGTGCTCTCTCTCTCTCTCCCTCTTGACCAACCGCCTTTGCCTTCCCCAGCTGCCATGTACCTATTAGAATTGGGTGGACTACATATCCCGAAATTAAAAATGCCAGTCTTCACGGGGATTCGAACCTTAGACTCCTCGGCTCGGTAGCCAAGCAATTTACCACTCAACCACCAAGCCCCCCTGAAGTCATCGTTTCGTGTGAGGGCCAGAAATGATTACAAACAGATAATGTTACAATCAGAAAAGCTGTAAAATAGAAAGGGTTAAAAGCAGAAAAGGTTATAAGCATAAATGATTCTACAAATATTCCGTCTGGACTTCTCATAGCGTCATGGTCTTCGCCTTTATCCTTTTGAAAGAGCGGAACAAATAGCGGACTTAACCGATGCGTGGAGAGGCGGAGAACAGTTTGGTAGATGACAACTTATCGACCATATCTAATGTCCAGGCTCTCATCACGAGATAAGCCTATACCATTATACAAACTGGAGGCGGACAAAGCCTATATCATTAAACAACTTGGAGGCGGACAAAGCCTATATCATTAAACAAATTGGAGGCGGACAAAGCCTATATCATTAAACAAATTGGAGGCGGACCAAGCCTATATCATTAAACAAACTGGAGGCGGACAAAGCCTATATCATTATACAAACTGGAGGCGGACAAAGCCTATATCATTAAACAAATTGGAGGCGGACAAAGCCTATATCATTAAACAAATTGGAGGCGGACCAAGCCTATATCATTAAACAAACTGGAGGCGGACAAAGCCTAGATCATTATACAAACTGGAGGCGGACAAAGCCTATATCATTAAACAAATTGGAGGCGGACAAAGCCTATATCATTAAACAAACTGGAGGCGGACAAAGCCTATATCATTATACAAACTGGAGGCGGACAAAGCCTATATCATTATACAAACTGGAGGCGGACAAAGCCTATATCATTATACAAACTGGAGGCGGACAATGCCTATATCATTATACAAACTGGAGGCGGACAAAGTTTATATCATTATACAAACTGGAGGCGGACAAAGAACAATAAAGACCAAATTATATTTATGATCAAAAGGAGCATTCCAAACAATGCAATAAATTACAATTTAAAATATTAAAATTTGGGTAACCGCTCTCAGTACTTAATGCCAACCAATTACTTCAACTAGTTATAAAATCTTCATATTTGTCACAGTAACTACATCTAACAGTGAGACGGGGATTGTCCCAACCCTTGTACTCACTGTTAAATTATCCTCTCGACACTTCATAGAATAGGGAATATAGACTTTGTCGGGCAGCATATATATTTTTTACCGCATAGGTCAGGTTGCCCGCTTGCTATCACGGCTATATTTAGCATCCAGCTCCTAGTTCTCCCTTGACAATCTTCAAACAATTGACATAATTTTTAAAAAGTTTTGGCTTCATTCTGCTCTTGTATCTGGCTATGTCAAATGAGGTCAGAGGTTGGGGTTTTTCCTAGGCAAGTATGTGACATACTTTTAACTTCTGGAATGTCTGATATTTTAATTATTTTTTTTTGGCCTGGTTTTACATTTCAATTCGATCACTTTAGTTTTGTTTGATTTGTTTCGAGATTTAAATCTATTAATGGTTAACATTCCTAGATTTTGAAACAATTACTCCAGATTTTTTTTCTTTTTTTCACCACCTTCCCCCATGCCCGTTTTTCATCCCTACAACATAATGTACCTAAATAAGTTTTTTTTCTTGTTTTGTTTGTTTTCACGTTGTGATTGTATTTTTTATATATTCAGATTATACTTTCACTTACAATAACAGACAAGACAAACAGTTTAACTTTCCAGACCATATAATACTGTTGAACAGTCAAAAGGTTTTTGCAAAATTCTCTTTTTTTTATTATGTTGACTTTTGTCATTTATTTTAGACACAATCGAAGTCCGTGATATTGACCTAAAATAAGGTTACCAGAGACACATGAATAGAAAAGTAGTGAAATGTGAATCATAACAAACCATAATTGAAGGAAATATGTATATCAAATAGATTAAACTTAAAAAAGGTTAACTTACAATGCATTCGATCAAGCATATTCGTAAAGCACGAGTTTCCTCTCTTCTATCTCTTACCAGCTTTGATGAGTTTGAGTTTTCGCACATCGGCATAATTTAGGCCATGTCGTGCCCGTAGTCTCTCCCTTTATATCACAAAGGCTAAATTCCGTATTATTAAAAGCAAGGTCTATTCACAGTTAAAATAGTAAAGTTAGTAAAAATTTTGCTAGCCTGAGTATTGACTTATTACAGTACAGACTCATGCGTTTTCCTGTTGTCTTTATACCCAATACTTTTCCGTCGTATTTACGCTCAAAGTCTTGAATTCTTCTTTGAACCTTAGCATTCTTTTACAACCATACAATGACCACTAAATACTCTATATTAAATGTTATACGGAGTTCAGTTCATTATTCGCTATATTAAATGTTATACGGAGTTCAGTTCATTATTCGCTATATTAAATGTTATACAGTGTTCAGTTCATTATTCGCTATATTAAATGTTATACGGTGTTCAGTTCATTATTCGCTATATTAAATGTTATACAGTGTTCAGTTCATTATTCGCTATATTAAATGTTATACGGTGTTCAGTTCATTATTCGCCAATACTTTTGAAATTCCATGTACGGCTTTTTTTGTAAGATAATTCCATTCAACACCGGCTACGACCGTTGATTTGCTCACAGGGCAGATACAGTTTATTTTGAACAGTAACACAACCCGCTCCGCACCTTTTTGCATTTTCCGGCCGGAATCTTCCTCTTAAAAAAAAAAAAAACAATGCATCTTGCGCATTATACCGCTATCCCGTATAGTACCCATTCCTCCTTTTATTTAATTCCAGTGAAACGATGCTTTGCTAACATACTTTTGGCCTGTAGATTGTAGTATCTGTTACGTCCAATAAGAACTGCCCACCAAGACCGGCCCTAAGAATTGCGGGGCACTATGCGAAATGGATTGCTCGGGGCCCAGTCAGGTTAAGGATAAGGATAATAAATGAAAATTAAGATTTTGTATTAGAAAATAAATTCGTCTTTGCATTACCTTTTTATTAAATGAAAGCTGCCAATGCAATTTTTTTTAAAAATCTTAGTAATGGCGTTTACCATATGAATGACACCCCAAAATGACAAATGTGTCTATTATTATGGATATTTTATGAGTTTTTAAGAAATTCTAATAATTCCATGAGATTTGCAGGACATTTTCGTATATTTTGCAATTTCAGGAGATTTCCAAGTTTTCCTGCGGGAACCCTGCGTTATAAGTTATAATTGTTCATTTTAATAATTAACAACTAGGATTAGCGCGGGGCCTATGAAAGTGCGGGGCCCACTGCGGCTGCATAGGTTGCAGTGACCTAAGGCCGGCCCTGCTGCCAACTTTACAACGTCCCCCCCCCCATACACACACCTACTTTTGGCCCTTGAATTTTTGTATCCCGGTAAAGTTTATTTGGCACATTATGATGTATGCACTCTGGAATGCAAAATAAAAATCCAAGATCTTGAGGAACTGGACCTTTTGAACAGCAGTGAGTATTTAAAAACATATTAAGAAAAAAAAAGTCTTTAAAAAGTGAGATATATAGGATTGAATTTGATTGATGGATAATAAGTAGAGACAGGAAATTTAGCTCTAAAACCCGGACATTTTCACTTTTTAGATCAATGCCTACGAACGTAAGAACAAGACCCATTAAGCAAATTTAAATAAAAACTATAAAAAAAAATGTTTATTAATTGTATCAATTAGTTTGGATCAGTCATGTAATTAATTTGTAATAAGTCTCAGACGACAATGTATAAAGGGAAATAATTCATCTTATACCACAGTTCAGTCAAGTAAAATTTTTCCTTGTTTTAGATACCAAGCAAAATATTTTATTACCAATAGTTAATTACCTTTATCCTTACCTATCCTTTAGTCTGTTGGACCGTTGGGGCACCAAGCAACCGTCTTTTTCCATTCCTCCCTGTCTTTTGCCTAAGTTAGAGCCTCTTTCAATGGCAGCCCGTCCATTCTTTTATGTTAATTAACTAATTTGTTAGTTTTAATATTGATTCTTGTGTTGTCAGGTTAAAGAAATATGTGTACAAAATTTCAGCTTGATCAGAGATTGGGTGTCGGAAAAATAACGTGTACAAACTTTTGGCCAGACAGACAAGAGGTATTGAGAGGTAGGACAGTGCTGAAACGCCCACTGCCAACTCTTTGATGAATGGCATCGGGTAACTTACGCTTATGACATGATGAAGTTCCCTTTCAGACCTTGCGCTCTAATAGAACAGTTTGTTTTTTTGGCCAACAGTAAACGAGCAGGGTGTCATGTGGCCAGCAAAACGACCAACAACCCCCCCCCCCTTTAATTTTCCCGAACTGTCATTGTACCCATCAGAGTTGTGGCTGAATTCAGAGGCGCCCCTAAAAACCACGAAATTCAAAATCCCAGTCTTCCCCGAGATTCGAACCCAGAAATATAGTTTCAGAAGACAAGTGTGCTTAACCACTCTGAAAATAGAATATTTTATTGACATATGCGGCTCAAGTCTTTGAAGAACAGATAACTTTTGGTAATCCGACGTTTTTATAATCTGCCTACACATTTAGTCTTCGTGCCAGGAAAAAGAAGAGGCAGACAGAGAAAGCGATGGAAAGACAACATTAAAAAATGGACAAGGCCTGCCATTGAGTTTCTATCTAAAGCAAAAGACAAAGGAATAGAGAAAGACGGTCGATAAATCTTATGTGGTGCCCCAATGGTCCAACAGATAGACAATAGAAAGTGAAAGTAGCTTCAGCTATCAAAGTCACGTCTTCACTTAGTGAGATCTGTGAATGGTATGGATAGGTGATGATATCTGTTTTTTTTTTCTAGTCAAAGGGAGGTAATATGGATATAAAATATTTACTTTCATAGAAGGATTTTTTCCCTTAGCTTTATTTCTCCATAAAATGATGTAAATATTTAACTTAGTAAGACGATGCACTTCCGAATAACGTGTTGCAGTTTTACCATTTTAAGACTGTGCAGTGCACATCCTAGTTTAAACCATTCACTTCAATATATACCTATTTTACACGTCGCAGTCAACAGTCCCAACACAGCATTCACTCCAACAGACTGATATTCATTCTCTCACTTATCGTTCTTGGGTCGAGTTGAAAATTTGCATTATTATTCATATATATATATATATATATATTCATCAGTGGGGTTCGGGGTGGAGCCCCAGACGCCAAAAGCGTTTTCTTGGGTTTCTTCACTGCAGAAGGAAACGCTTTCTCCTCACCTACAGCTCCTTATTCACCCTATTAAAAAGGGACCTTTTGAATAATGTTTTACTTGAAAAATACTCTACTATGAATTTATAGGCCCCTTATACATTGCAAATAAAAGCGATATGTTCCTTGAAAAGAGAAAAGATACCCCACATAGTTAGATTAAGGCTTTGAGGATCGTCGCCGAAAAAAAATTATTTGATAAATAATATAAAAAAAAAATGCTTATTTGTAAGTGATAGATTTTGTTCAAAAGGCATGTTTGTAACTTTGTTTTGTTACAGCCCGGGCATGCTACCCTGCCTCATAGTGGCGCCCGGCTGGAAACAATCGTAAGAGGAAACGATTAGGCTAAAGGGTAGCAAAACAAGACTCTCGTGGGGGTGCCTAAGGGGGTGCGAGAGCATTCTCATTGTACTGTGCGGAGTAGTAGAAAAGCTCCCACAACCTTGTCGTAGAACTCTAGGCCAGCAGCAAAAGTGAACAAGAGCTCCCTCTCACCGGCCTGAATGAGAACAGTGTGGGTCAGACTCGCGGCAAGAGACCGCGTACACTAAAGACCCCCGCCATTTTCCTTTTCTATACCAGACTAACTGTGCGGGACACGCCATTTATGTAACGGCCCTTTGAGGAACAGCACCTGGATCTGTGCAAGTTTATTAAATATGAAACACACTAAAAATCAACTTATACTTTAAAGACTTTTACACATTACGAAACTGTTGAACATTTTTCTAACCTTATTAATCTAAACTATTTCAGAATCTAGACCCAAAAAAAAAAAAATTTGCTGCCCCCTTCAATCATTTATTAGTCAAGCTTTTTCGGTGTTTCTGAGCTTCAGAGAGTCATTTTCTTTGGGTTTAGATTGCATCACTTCTCTTTGTAAGAAATCTCAGGTTACACAAAAATGTATAATTTATAAGCAGAAGTGGACAGGCTGAATCTGAAGTGTGAGAAACATTAGAAGCAATTGAACAGTGTTTCTCAAACTTTTACCTCTGGGTTTTTCCTTAGTATACTGGAGGGGGGGGGGAACCGTTGATGACTCAAAGAATTGGTTTCTGGAGGCTTTTATGACTGTAATGAAAAAAGAAAAGATACTTAAAGACATATACTTATGACAAAATTTTTAATTTGTATCAATATTCACATTTTGTTTAGAATAGAAATGTACGAAGTGAATGCTCATTAACTCTTTCTCTCCTAATCAACGATACCATCGTTGATTTGACCTAATGAAATTAAATTAATATTAATTTTTTTTAAACTTGACTTTGAATTATATAAAAAGAGAACATGCATTTCCCTTTAATTCTACACCAACTACAACAATTTCTGATGACAAACAACAAAGCTATTGAAGCCCATTCAAAACAGGGTAGTACATTAGTAATGCGCAAAATAAAGAATTCATTTAAAATGTGGAAAAATAATTACGGAGAGAAAGAGTTAAAAGCTAGTCGATTTAGCCTTTGGTTTCCTAAATATTGTTTTGTAGATAATTTTAAGATTTTTGTAGATTCAAAACGTTTTTGCCGGCAATAGCATAAGAGAAAAAAAATTAATGGGAAGCTCCGCCAGGCGCCCTCCTGCGTTCTGGGCTTCATAATATTTTTTTATGTCGCCCTTGTTCTAGTAGTATGCAGAACCCATGTCAAAAAAGGTTAACATATAACAGACAAGGACGTTCCGATGTTGAAGTAAAGTCGCAAGTCAAGCTAAGTCTTAGAAAGAAGAAGTCAACATTAGTCACTACTGTTATGCGAAGGATATTCAAACACATAGCGCATGTATGCCTGTAGTGAACTTGTTGGTCTAAAGATCATTTTCTTGGTCAGCAACATCAACTCCTATCTCAAAAGGGAACAGCAACTAGTCCTCTCTCAAAAGGCAACATAAAGCAATAAAACTCTTATATTCCAAATAAAACACATCTCTCTCCTCACAGAAAGTTAGCAGGAGACCTAAGCACAGACTGACCAGCACTCAGCCCTACCAACGATCTATAAATATAGAATGATTTGTTCGTGATTTAATTCCGTAGTAATAATAGGGGAGGTAACAGGGAATTTACAATTCATCAGTGAAAGAAACATAACGCTTTCAGCTATATCTTTTTTTTTTTTCATTTAAAAAATAAACTTTTATATTCTTGTAAACAATAAATAGATATTATAAAATTTAAATATATAAAATGTAAAAAAACATAATATATATAATTTGTTTAAGGTTTTTAATTTTTTAATATTTGTTTAAAAATTATTTTATTCTAAATATAGCAAGTTTAAAAAAGTTTAAAAATTAATTTTACAATCTTGACAAAAGTCGATATCTCGCTAAATGGATTTCTCCAATTACTCAATTTTTGGTCGCGCTCATGCGCTTAATACGTATTCCCCAAGGCTGTTCTCCGAGGCAGTATTTAGGCCTATGTTTCCACGGTTTAATCTGATCTATTGGAAGTATTCTGTTTCCACGGTTTAATCTGATCTAATTGGAAGTTGTTGTTTTTCTTTATTTGTGTTTCTATTCATCGGGATCTTACGGTTTTTAAACTTTCTTGTGTTTCTGTTTTGGAGTGTGAGGAGTGTTTTCTTACTATGTCTATTAAGACTTTCCTAATAGAGAAAAAGGATCTGGAAGGTGGTTTGGTCCACAAACCGGGTACTCTACTAATAAAACTGTCCGGACAGGGAGCAGTTCGAGCTTCAATGGCGTCAATCGTCGCCGCCTTGAGGCTCGGGCCGGAGGAGGTGGGTTCCCTGTACCGGTTTGAGAACCCTTTCCTATAGTTCCTGGGTGTTTCCTCACCGGTGGTGAGGAACAGGATCATAGGAAAGGTTTTCGGTAGTGAAGACACCTTCAGGGTGGAGGTTACCACCCTGGAGGAAGAGAGAGTTAAAGTGACGCTTCACTGGGTGTCACCCACCATCTCAAAGAAAAAAATTGAGATTTTCAGTACCCTCGCCGCAGAAGGCTCAAAAACAGAAGCTGTTAGACTTGGAGTTAGTGACAAGTGGGCGGCTTGGATCCAACTCCGCAAGGGTACCGAGCTACCCCATTACATACAGTTGAAGTATGAAGAAGACCCCAGGACCTACAAGGTCTTAATCACTACACCGGGGAGAAGGCAGCAATGCTGGTTCTGCCAGAAGGAAGATCATTGATCAAACCAATGTCCCAACAGGGCTCCCCCCAGGGGCTTCAAAAAGGACGTTGAAAGGCCCGTTGAAGCTAAAAAAAACCACGTATGCGTCGGCCTTAAAGAAAGATAGTGAAAAAGGGCAGACCAAAGCTATACCTCCCGAGGTAAATAAAGACGGGTTCCAACCAGTAAAAAGTAAAAAAAAAAGGTACAACACCTGAGAAACGTATGGACAGTGGGAAGGGTACCCTTTCCCCCCAAAAAAAAGGCGAAAGTAGCACAGGGTCTAACACACACACACAAAAATGAAACCTACCGGTCACGCTAGATCGGAGCCTAGCTCTCCAAACAAAACAAACAGGAAAAGAACTCTTTCTCTGTCCTCTACCTCAGATGACCAGGGGACGGCTCTGAGATGAGAAGGGAAAGGGAGGGAACGGGAGAGGAAATGGTGGTTTTGGAAGATATCCCCAACTCTCCTGGACCTCTAGTTATTGACGAAGGGGAGGATCCTGACACACACAGAGTCATACTCACACACACAACTCAATAACCCACCAACACACAATCATGGCAAACATTACAATTCTTTCACTTAACATTCGAATCCTGAAAAATAAACAAAAATACTTAGTTCACTCAATTGAAACACGAAAACTGGACTTTATATTCTTACAGGGATTAAATACCATTTCAATTTTCAATTTCCATAAAAACACACATACTCCCTAGTTACAAACAAACCCATTTAAATATATAATCATGGAGGACATCACGTTTTTGACCCTCAACATTCATGGACTCACAAACAAACACAAATACGTAGTCCACTTATCGAGAAAGTACAAACCAGACTTTATTTTTTTACAAGAAACAAATGTAGGCACAGAACACAAAGCACACATATACACAACAGATATGGGCTTTAAGGAAGGGTGTTTTAGTTATGGTAGCAGATCCAGGGGGGTAGCCATCTTTCAAGTGTCAGACAGGTTTAAAATAGTACACAAATATAGTGACAATAAAGGGAGAGTAGTCATCATAAAAGTGGAAACAAGAAATGAAACAATTACACTGGCTAACATCTACGCACCAGCAAAAAAAACTGAGAAACGGGATTTTTTTGAATTTTTGAGCGGAAAACTACATGACACATATAAAGGGGATACTTTGATTGTAGGAGGGGACTTTAATTACATCACGTCCTCACTAGATAGGCAGTACACAGCAACGGCGAATCTTCCTTTACAGATGAACTATACCATAAATAACTTTCTGAAAGACATTGAGAGCGAATTCAAAATAATTGATGCGTACAGAAGAGTAAACCCCACAGGTCAGGACACTACTTCGGTGAGCAAAGCTTATCCCGCAACTTCCAGACTAGACAGAATTTATGTTCCAACGGAGTACCATATAAATAAGATAGCTCATTTGGAAGAGCCTCTGGAATACTCAGACCATAAGGCAGTAATAGTTGCAATAAGTAAGGAAAGTAAAAAAAAGAAAAGGAAAACTAGTCATTGGAAATTTAATAACTCTCTCCTAGAAATACCTCTTTTTATAGAACTAATCTCAAACACACTCAATTCTTGCTTGCAAGATTTAAACAATCCAAACGTTAACCTAGCACAAAATGGACAATATTTAAAAATTCAATAAAACAACAATGTCAGGTAATATCAACACTGGTACAAACACGGAGAAAACAAGAACTAGAAAAACTGAAGCACACCCTATTACACGCTGAGGATGAAATAGATAGAACACAAGCCTCTTTAAAGCTGTCAGAATTAAACAATTACATCTACAAAGGAGCTGAAGTGAGATGCAGAAACTATATTAGTCAGGAAGGTCCTAATAAACTATTTTTGTCAATTGAACAAAATGTCCAGTCAAATAAGTGCATAACAAGTGTTCTTGATATACACGGCTCCAAAGTTGAAGATGAAGACAAAATAAAAGATGTTTTCACGAGACATTTCACAAACATCTATCAGGAAGAACCCATAAATAAGGAGGCTCACGAATGTTTTCTAAAATATTGCAAACAGTTGAAGCAAGCTGACGAAGAATCTTTGGGGACCCCATTTACTCTAGATGAACTCAAAACGGCATTAGACTCGACACAAAAAAATAAATCCCCCGGACCGGACGGTCTGACATTCGAGTTCTATACGGCTTTTTTTCCCTTAATAAGTCCTCTATTACTGCGACTATATAGTGACGCTATTATAACAGGACAACTTCCAGAAAAATTCAACGAAGCATATATTACACTAATAGCTAAAAAAACAACAGATAACAGTTCTCCAAGTGACTACAGACCCATTTCACTACTCAATACAGACTATAAACTACTGACAAAAATGATCTTTAAACGACTTAAACCCTTCATTCCCCAACTCGTAGGACAAGACCAATACTGCACCCACCCCGACAGGAATATTGATGGAATGACACACTTCATTCGAGATTGCATCATTTACAGCCATGAAAAAAACTCTAGCGCTTCCTTGTTATCTGTAGACCAAGAGAAAGCATTTGACAGAGTCAGCCATAACTACCTCTTTAAAGTAATAGAAAAATGTAAAATCAGCCCTTTTTTAATTAAATGCCAACAGTAGACTAATAATCAACCATTCTCTAAGCCAACCCTTTCCAATTCAAAGATCTGTTAGACAGGGCTGTCCCTTATCTCCCTTTTTATATATCCTTTGTATAGCACCTTTTCTATAATCTATTAGGTCAGATCCTTCTATCAAAGGAACAAAAATCCCGGGACCCATCCCGGTAGCCAAAGTCAAGGCCTATACCGACGACACAACATTTTTTCCCTCCTCTGAAAAGGATATTAATAACATAGTTAAAAAATTTACTCTTTTTGGCCATGCCAGTGGATCAAAAAATAACATAAATAAATCCTTAATAATGGGTGTAGGGAGGTGGACATTTAAGGAAAAATATTCATTGAAACTTGTAAACAGAATCAAAATATGTGGTATAGAATACAATAGTAACCCTTTTTTGTTCTGTGAAGATCAGTGGAAAAATATTATTATTAAGGCATCCAATATAGTTAACATGTACAAGCATACAAGTTCTACCATCTTTGGTAGAGCCATTCTAATAAACAATTTAGTCATCCCAAAGATAGTCTATCTAGCCAATATTATAGAACCTCCAACAAAATACATATTTCAATTAAATAACATAATTAGAAGTTTCATCTTCAAAAATACACTTAAAAACATCAAACATACTACAATCATTCAAAACAAAGAGGATGGGGGGATCAATTTACAAGACATCAAAACTAAAATATGTGCACTCAGATTAAAATTAATAGGTCAAGTAGTTAAAAATCCAAGTGATTTCCCCTTTACTATATATTATTATGGTTTGAGATTAAGCAATTTAATTCCAATACAAAACAACACTCCACACTATTTTGGTACAAACTTACATCCTTTTTATAGATCCATTTCAAGAACTCTTCCTGGCAATGAACCCTTAATACACAAGAAATATAAAGAAATATACACAACATTAAAAAAACAGTTACAAGAAAATTTAGCCATGAGGATTAAATGGGGAAAAGATTTAAATACAACAGATTTTAAAGACACTTTTACTAATCTTCATAACAAACACATTGCAACAAAGGCTAAAGAAATATCTTACAGACTCATCTTTGGGATGACTCCATTTTCAAAAAAAAAACTAGGTGTAAAAACTTGTAAAATTTGTCAATCTGTTAATGGTGATAATGAAAAGCATTTATATTTAGAATGTTCTGTATTTAGTAATGTCAGAAATACTGTAAGAGAGTTATTGGAAGGAAATTGTGAAACCTATGTGAATATTAATTTATCTATCCTCTTAAATAAGTTGCCTAAAGCCAAACACAAAATGATACAAAATTTCAATTTAATAATTGTATCAGAATACAGAAACTTAGTATGGAACAGTAGACTTAAAGCTATGTATCAAAATGTCAATTTTAACCCTAATGAGTTGGATACAATATATAGAAATATAGTTGATTTTAAAATTAAACACTATAAAGGCTAACCCCAAATGTAATTTTACATTGATCCATTGTATGTACATATGTTATAATTTTTTTTTTTTTAAGGATTCCATTATTTTCTTTCAATGAACTGGAAGAGTACATTTGTATCATAAATTATCAATTTACAAAGCCTGTTTAAACAATGAAGAAAATAGATGTATTAGATATATACACATGCACATTTTAAATAGTTTTTACTTATATAAACACACACACCCATACATCTTTTATTTGCTTTAAAATTATAACTACTAAAAATAACCTATAAATTCTGTATTTATTTTCTTTCAACAAGAGAGACAATTAGGACTAGAAGATGCAAGGTGAAATTTCTTTTGGTTACATCCCTTTGACCAAATCAACAAAATTTCAAGACAACCTAAACAGGACAGGAATTCATGAAAATGGACCTAATGGACTACTAAATTGTTAAAAAAAAACAAAGCAGAAACAAAACAAACAAAAAAAAAAACACTATTACAACAAAAAGTAATAATAATAAAAATAAATTTAATCTTAAAATGAGTTATATTCCAAAATGGAAAAATTTTTAAGCTCTTCATACACATATTTACTTTGAGCTCTGTACTCTTATAGAAACCAAATTGCTTCATTATATGTACATTTTTGTAACTCTAGCAGACCCTAAAGAATTCCTAAGGATATAGGATGGAGGTCCTTTGTCTTAGGTTCATGAGGGAAAAATTGTTGCAAAAATAATATATAATATAAATAAAAATGAATTTTAATAACTCATAAGTCTTTAAAAAAAAAAAAAATAAAAAAAAAAAAAAAAAAAAAAAATTTTTTTGGCAATACTTATTTTAAGGAACACTTTCAAAATCTTTTTTGTGAATGTTTTCCGGACCCTTGATGTCAACAATTGCTGGACTTTTTCTGCCACCATTTTATGGACCTTTGCTGTCACCTTTTTCTGGGCCATTGCTGTATCATTCTATTGGACTTCTGCTGTCATCATTTTCTGGATCCCTTGCTGTCACCATTTTATGGATCTTCGCTGCAGCCTACTCCGCGATCATACTGAAAATCCTGGAATATGACTTTGATATGATTTTTTTAAATGAAATTTTCCTTGTGTTATTATTAATTTAGAACGATGTTTTGTGTGTCTTTTAAATTAAAAGGAAAAAAAAGAGAAAAGAAAAAATAAGCCCCATAAAGAGGCCAAGAGCCCCAAAAAGAGGCAAAGAAAAGAGGCAAAAGCCCAAGGATTCCTAGGATGTAAACAGCTCGACAACTGAAGTCAAAAGCTAAAAAGCTGAGGTATCCTATTAAAGAAAAAAAAATTAATACGTATTCTTGTACCAGTCCTGTAGAGGATTCGAATAAGAGAAAGCCTTTTCTAAAACGACTAGATGTCCGTGTTGATCTAGACGGTCTATGAATTTCTAAAAGTTTTGTGTATTCATTTTTGGATTATTGTGTTTTTCTGTGTTATTCTATGGATTATTAGTGTGACGTGAGAAGCCCCTTTATTTTGGTATTCACTCTACACACTCAATAGTGTTTATAAATATTTTATTGGGTTTTTCTTGTTCACTCGTGTATTCACTCTACACACTCAATAGTGTTTATAAATATTTTATTGGGTTTTTCTTGTTCACTCGTGTATTCACTCTACACACTCAATAGTGTTTATAAATATTTTATTGGGTTTTTCTTGTTCACTCGTGTATTCACTCTACACACTCAATAGTGTTTTATATTTTAAATACTTTATTGTTTTGTTTGTTCACTCGTTCATCTTTACTTCATCTTTACTTCATCTTTACTTCTATTTGATTTACTAGTTGATTAATTCATTTGAGTCATGTCAGTAAAAACTTTCTTAATTGAGAAGAAAGACTTGGAAGGTGGTATTCTGTTGCTCAAATTGATAGGGCAAGAGGCTATCAAGGCTTCAATGGCTAGCCTCATGACTGTTTTAAGTCTGTCTCCTGACAAAGTGGGTTCTCTCTATAGATTCGAGAACCCTTTCGTCTGGTTCTTAGTTCCCAATAGTCCAAGGGTGAGAGCCCGTATTCTAGGAAAGACTTTTGGGACTGAAAGTACCCTAAAAGTTGAAGTTTCAACCATTGAGGATGAAAAGGTCAAGGTGACACTGCACTGGGTGGCACCCACTATTGTTAAAAGCAAAATCACAAAGATTTTTGAATCTTTCGGTGAAGAAGGCTCCAAAGTAGAGCCTGTCAAGTTAGGCAATTCGGACAAGTGGGCCGCTTGGTTGAAAATCAAGAAAGGGACAGAAGTCCCTCATTACATCCACCTGAAATATGTAGATGATCCCAGAGTATATAAAGTGCTTATCACCATTCCGGGGAGAAGACAGCAATGTTGGCATTGTGGACAAGACCAACACTGGTCAAATCAGTGTCCAAATAGGACCACCCTGAAAGGGAAGGGAAAAATCCCCGATAAAATACAAAAGTACAATGCTAAAGGTACCTATGCCTCGGTCCTGAGGGGGAGGAAACAGTAGAAAAAAGTACTAAACAAAACGCACCAAATGAAACGCAAAAGGACACATGGCTAGAGAGAGATGGGTTTACTTTGGTGGGAAACCACAAAATGGATGGGGCCGTGGCCAACACAGTAGACACAGATACAAGAGGTGGGGATCTCTCCCCTACAAATCCTATCGACAAGAAAAAAACTCACAAAAAAATGAAAACAATGGGGGACAGTTCAACTCCAACTTCTCCAACCAAATTTACAAGAAAAAGAACGCTATCCTCCTCTTCAGACGACCCTAACGTGGACACACAGCCAGAGAGGACGAATGAAGATTCTCGGTTGGAGGAAGAAAGAGGGGGAGATCGAGGAGAATTCTTCCGACTCCTCGACTAAATTAGTAATAGACGAGGGGGGAAGCCCCACATCCATACAGTAAATAAACAACAAAAACAGGTTAATAAAAAAACATTTCATAAAATGATCACCCACACCCTAACACACACACTCATATACATACAACCCATCATCACGCAATCATGGCAGACATTAAAATCTTAACTCTTAACATCCGTAGAAACATAAATATATAGTACATCTCGCTAGAAAATATAAACCGGATTTTATTTTCCTTCAAAAGACAAATACTTCTACCACATATCAAGCAAAACAAACTACAACACACATGGGAGGTTATTTTAGCTTAGGTAGAGACTAGAAGGGGGTAGCCATCTTACAAACATCAGATAGATACAAAATCCCACACACTCACAACGACAACAATGGGAGGGTAGTAATACTTAGAGTAGTTTCACAAGAACAGAAACACGCACTAGTCAATATCTACGCACCAGCTCAGAGAGGGAGAGAAAAACGTGAGTTTTTCCAAAACCTCAGTGACACACTACAAATCACAAACATAGGAGAACAACTAATAATAGGAGGGGATTTTAACTTTATAGAGGCACAACTGGACAAACAACACGCACACACACAATATCCACCCTCCCAGCCGGTAACAGAAACACAACTACATGGGGGAAATAGTAAACTATTTCCACCTGGTAGATGCTTATAGGAAATTAGAGCCGAATGGCAAGGAAACTACATTAACACACAGGTCCTACCAGGTTGAAACCAGAATAGATCGTTTTTACATACCCACGGACACCAACATACTTAGTGTGACACATTTAGGAGAAACCCTACATTACTCTGACCATAAAGGTGTACTTTTGGAACTTGGAAACAAAAATAATTTAAAAAAAACAAAAAAAAAAAGAATTCCATTGGAAGTTAAACAACAACCTTTTAGAAGACCCACTAATCCAAAGAGTAATAAACCAACTCATGCTAGCAACAGCACAAGACATAGAAAACGAATACAAATTTACCAAGACGTGGACAATAATAAAAAAATTCAATCAAACAACAATTCAAAATCTTAGCAAGAATCAAACAAACAAAGAGGGTAAGTGAAGAAAACAGAATAAAAAATCTGCTTACTCAAACGCAGGATGAAATTGAAAAAACACACCTAACCACACAACTTATAGAGGAACCGAAATCAGATGCAAAAACATCCAAATATCAGAAGGGCCAAACTAATTATACTTGGCGCTAGAACAAAATACACAAAAAAATAGAATGATAACCAACATAACAGACAAAGAAGGAAATAAAATACACGAGAGTGACAAAATAATAGAATTTTTTACAAAACATTTCGTCAACATGTATAATGAAGAACAAACAGATACAGACGCACAAAACATACTTCTAAAACACTGTAAAACATTACCTCCATCAGAAAAACAAAAGACAAATAGACCCTTTACATTAGAGGAGCTGAGGGCTGCTTTAGACACAACACAAAACAACAAATCCCCTGGCCCAGACGGTTTGACATATACATTCTATAAAACTTTTTTCTCCCAAATAGGTGATTGATTTGATTTTTGATTTTTGGGCACATCGGCACAATTTAGGCCATGTCGTGCCTCCCAAATAGGACCCCTACTACTAAGACTATACAATGACATGTTAGAAACAGGACAGACGCCTACAGACTTTAATCTTGCATACATCACACTATTACCAAAAAAAACTGAAAACAACACAACACCTAGTGACTTTAGACCCATTTCCCTTTTAAATGCTGACTATAAACTGTTGAGCAAAATGATTTTTTAAAGAGTTAGGTCCCTTATACCCCACCTACTAGGACAAGACCAGTACTGTAGCAACCTGGAAAAAAATATAGACGAACTGAACCACTTTCTACGAGACATCATATATTACTGTAAAGACAAAGACTTGAAAGCAGCCCTCATGTCCATTGATCAAGAAAAAGCTTTCGACAGAATTGACCATGACTACTTATTCAAAATGCTAGACAAGACAGACATAGACAAGACTGATAACATACATAAAGCTAGTCTACACCGATGTCACAAGTCAACGTATAATAAATACAACACTAAGCAACAAGATTTCTATTAGAAGATCTGTTAGGCAAGGTTGTCCACTATCCCCCCCACCCCCTTTTATACACCCTTTGCCTAGAACCCCTGTTAGAGAATATTAGGTTAGACAAAGAAATTTTAGGAATAAAAATCCCCGGTCCAACCCCCGTAGTCAAAATTAAAGCTTATGCCGACGATACCACACTTTTCCCCACCTCAGAAAAAGACATAGCTAAAATTACAGAGAAATTTACATTATTTGGGAGGGCGAGCGGGTCCAAAATAAACATTAATAAACCTCAATTATCGGACTGGGTAGGTGGGAAATCCCCCCCACCCCCCAACATTCCCTTTAACCTTAAAATACAGAAAGAAATAAAAGTATGTGGCATCGTGTGGACTAGCAACCCAGCACACTTTTGCCATGAACAGTGGGCGGAGATTCTGGCCCACACAAAGAACGTGATTAGAATGTTTCAATACATGGCGACAACCATATTTGGGAGAGCCATATTAATAAACAACTTGGTCATCCCGAAGATAATCTACTTAGCAAATATAGTAGAACCTCCTCCTAATTTCATAAATAACATCAATACCACTATCAGAAATTTTATTTTCAAAAACACAATAAGGAACATAAAACATACAACACTCATACAAGACAAAAAAGAAGGAGGGATTGGCTTACAAGACATTCACACAAAAATCAAAACGCTTAGAATAAAATTTGTAGGGAAAGTAGTAAGGTCTCCCAATAACTTCCCCTTAGTATTACATTATTTTGGACTTAGACTAAACAAACTCCTCCCCATTCAAAACAACACACCCCATCATTTTGGTAACCATACACATCCATTCTACAGATCACTCAAGCCCAGCAATGAAAACATAACACACCACGACTCAAAAACAATATACACTATACTCAGAGACAAGTTGAAAGAAAACCTAGAAGTTAGAATAAAGTGGGTCAGGGAGTTAGGGGTTAAGCCAACCAACTGGACAGACACATTCACGCATTTACACAACAAACACATAACACCCAAAGCACGAGAAGTAGCCTACAGATTACTCTTCGGGATGACCCCAATAAAAGGAAGACTCTCAACTACAACAGGGTCCAAATATACCTGTGTAATTTGTAAAAAAGAAAACCAAAACCCAGAGAAACACTTATTTAGTGAATGTACGCTGGTTGAGGAAGCAAAAAAAAAACTTTAGAAGATATTATTGACGCAAACAGTCAAACCTGTGCAAATGTAAATACTGCTATGTTCTTTAATAAAGTACCTAAAGCCATAAATAAAAAACTAAGAGACATCAATGTAATTATTTTATCAGAATATAGAAACCTTAATTGAAATACTTACCTACAAATTGTCTACCATAATAAACAATATAAAAAAAGTATTATTAGATCACATTTTTAAGAAAATTATGAACGCAAAGTGAAACAATATAGCGCTAAATAAAAATACCAGAAAGATTGTCCATTAACTTAAAGAAAAGGGAATATATATATATATTCCCAAATGATCTTTTTTATATATTTAAAGACCTTGTAACCATATAATTAAAAAAAGCTAGTACTCCAAATAAAATAAAAAAACAGTGATCGCCCCTTGAAATTGACAAGGGTTAAGACAGTACACAATCACGAAGGCCACGCCTTGACCTTGTGACTGTAAAGACTTACACCAAAGTTTTGATCTACAAAGACGAGCGAGTTAGGCAGGAGAAAACGAGAGATCTCATTCGATTAAAACAGAGAATCATATCGAAATGGAACATTAGGCCGGCAAGTCAAGGGACGGAAACACAATAAGGAACCAGGAGCGAACACGTGAAAAGCCAAGAAAAGGGAAAGAAGAGTAACTCCAAGAAATCAAGAACAAGGGCAGACCTATACGTTTTATGTAAACACTGTTTTTTCTTCTGTTGTTCCTGTATTGAGAATCAGGCATGACCACATGATATCTAAGCAAACAATTCTTTGTATAAATTTGTTCTTTTTAACAATTATGTCCATAGTGACTTCTTTACGAGTATTGAAAAAATACCACCACTATCCGTATTGTGCATACCTGTGCAGTCTACATATAAATATAATATTTCTTACTACCTTGCAGACGTTTACAGTCTGTACTGATCTTCTTCTTCTGTTGTTCTACTATTAAGCATCACTATAACCTCATATCTCAACAAGCTTCTACATCCAACAATTGTTACTAAAGTAGTATTTAGTTTCATTTTTTTTTTCATATGTCAAAGTTTTTACTATTGTTAAAAAAAAAATTCTTCACCACCATTGTCAATATTGCGCATGCTTGTGCAGTCTACAGAGAAATAATATATTAAAGAGGGGAAGAGGAACAATTAAAAAAGGGGGAAAAATATTCAAGAAAAAAAAAGTATATATGTATGTATATATACATATATGTATGTGTATATATATATATATATATATGTGTGTGTGTATGTATGTGTGTATGTATATATAGTATATAAAATAACTTTCAGTACGACTCCAATTGGTTCCTGTGACCAAAAAAAAAAGCCACAGAGAAATTGTCTCTGAACAGAAACTCCCGATATACTGACTCTAGCAGACAGAATTTCCACCTTGATGATGAGGAAGTAGTTTTCCAAATCTCAAGGGAGGAAATCAAAAATTGTCATTAAAAGGGAGACAATAAAAGAAACACTATAAATGTTTAAATGCCTATGTTCGCATAAGTGTGTACACACATAGATGTGTATGCACGTTTGATAGAAGTTAATATAAAGAACTGGGGTAATGTTGCAAAAGCACAAGGGAAACAACCATAAGCAATGTAGACAAAGTGGAAAAAAATGTGACTACAATGTTTAAAATGTTTTAATATCATTTAGGTTTCTAATTTCACTCTTTGATTGTTTCCATTTCATTACCTATTGTTGACATTCTCACCACATATATTTTATGAACCTTAAATTTCAAAAATATTTATTATATGCATTTGGAAAAAAATAACGCCATATACAAAGCAATTAAACGTTAAAATATTATGACAACCTAAATGTAACTATTTGAATTGCGATGTTTGCAATCATTGTACTTTAAAATGTAACTACTTAATTTGTACGCTTACTAATAAAATATGCATCTTTTTGTTTAAAAAACAAAAAAGCCCAATAAAGAGGTCAATAGCCCAAAAAAGAGGCAATGCCCCAAAAAAGGCAAAGAAAAGAGGCATAGGCCCAAGGATTCATAGGATGTAAACAGCTCGACAACTGAAGTCAAAAGCTAAAAAGAGGTATCCTTTTAAAAAAAAAAATTAAAAAATCTTGTCCTGTTCTTATTAATTTATGTAGATGAAAAAAAAAACAGAGACAGATGCTTAATTAAGCATTGTATATTTCTCCTTGTTTGTAAAATATTGTACATGTTTCGGATGTTCCTTCAGAGTTGAAGGTAGTTTACTTCCTAGTCCAAACCTCCCGCAGGACGACGGGGGATGGGAGCGGGCGGTATTTGAACACTCGACCATCGATAAATCCGAACGACAGTCCAGCGCGTAAACCGCACGACCAGGCAGCCATCCTATTTTTTGCCTATTGAAAATTAGGTAACGTACGTGCAGGTTGCAAATATATCGTTTGTGGCAGCGTGTGTAGACAGGCGTAGTAAGGGGGACACGATGCCCCGGGCACTACCTTCAAGGGTGCGCCACACTCAGAGGCGCCGATATATATATTCATGGTTAATGGGGGAGGGGGGCGCCAATAAAGTACCTTGCCCCTGGCACACGCTTTGTTCACTACGCCTCTGTGTGTAGCATTGGGATAATGTTGATATTTATTACCAGGAGTGTCCCCCTTTAGTCAGGCATGTAAATCATATAATACCCTCAGTGTGTCAGTATTTTTAAACAAGTCTAGTGGTGGTTCTTTCTTCTATAAGTATACATAAGTAAATACTGTTCGGCGATTCCTGGATTTAATGAATCCAATCATGTCTCTATACTTAACGCCAAAGAAGAAAAGCAAGGCCCACGACACTAGCTCCAGCTGGAATAACCTGCCCAGTGTGCAGCCGAACATTCCGGGCTCACATAGGTCTCACCAGCCACATGAGGAGGCATAAAACCCCAGTGCAAAGCCCTCAGCCCCCTGGATGACAAAGTGGTCATCATCGAACCACGATGGACGAACTATATACATATATATATATATATATATATATACTTAACAGATACAATTCAGCAATTCATGTTGCTTGATGAGCGTGCCCACCTGGTAACGACTAAATCATCATTTTATATTTACTAATGAATGAATTTGTGTATAATATATAAGTAGTATATATTCTCTTGATATTTAAATGATTTTATTCTCAAACTGATTTTTACAACAGCGAAAAAAAAAAGGGGTTAGGGTGGGTGTGGTTAAATAACTTTTGATTTCGTTTGTGTTTCTCCATGTATCTAGGCCTACATTGAATTTGTGTACATTTGTTAACTCTTAAAGATTCTTGAATTTTCCCCCTTTTTTATTGTTTTTTAAGATACTTAATAAAAAATGATTTTTCTAAAATAAAAATAATACAAATATCTGCAAGTTATCTATCATTTTATTCAGAATTGCATCCTTTGTCTAGTAGATGATAAACAAATTTGGTAGGTGAAAACATTTTTTCAAGACAATTTTTTTTCTTTTTGCAAAAAAACAACAACACATATTTATGACAAAAGGCATGAATATAAAAAAAAGTATAAAAGCCAATGTGAATTAAAGTACTATTTTCATCAATGATAACCATTTTTACATGAAATTCCAGAGGTCATCGACTGGTTGGTTAATGTCTTTTTCTAATAAGAATGTTTGTTGAAAGTTTAATGCAGCTTGGTGTAGTTGTGTTAGGTTACATTTATTCCAGAGTAAGATTTTTCTTTTGGTTTTTGTATTGGCTACTGCTTTTATCTGACTGTGTATTTTTATGATCTCATGGTCTGATAGACCAGGGATAATATCATAATCAACTACTAATCCAGGTATGTTGGTTAAGAAGAGATCTAATGTGTTGTTTAATCTAGTTGGCTTTTTAATGATTTGATCTAAACTTAGGTTGTGTAAAGTTTCTATGAAAAGCTCATTTATGTCCTTAAGGTTTTGGTGTTTATCGATGGTTAGTGTTTTCCAATTTATATCAGGTAGGTTGAAGTCACCCATAATCCAAAAAACTGCATTTTTATTTGTCTCTTTAAGTGTAGTAATCTGATTACATAGTTCCTGCATGTATTCTAAACTAGAATTTGGTGGTCTGTAAATGCTGCCTATTATAAGGGATGTTGAGGTGGTATTAATTTTACAAAATGTAGATTCTATGTTTTTTGAGTTAGGTAAGGTAATTTCTTCTGCTATAAGAGTGTTTTTTATTGCTAAAAGAACTCCTCCATGATTATCAGCCCTATCTTTTCTAAAAATTTCATAATTACTATTGAAAATTTCTGCATTATAAATTTCAGGATGTAGCCAAGTTTATGTTCCTGGACTGAAACACAAGAATGTACCACAAGCACTACACATGGACCTAGTCTTTCTTTCAATTTTGTGATGACTATAACAAAGTTTACAATTTTTTCTATCTTTTGAAGCAACCATTGCAGGTAATATTGAGTGGCAGGTTTTAAGTTTCATATGTTCTACAGTAGGAACTTGGTCATAATCATCAATGTTTGCTAACTCTCTAATTAGTTCAATGGTGAAATCTAACTGACTGTAGTATGGGCTTCTATTTAATTCTTCAATATCTGGATTTTGTTTTCTCCAGTCTTGAAATAAAATAATGAAATAATAATGTTTTCCAGTACTTGTTAGTTTTGCGCAGCATGTTATATTTATTTAGTAGTTGATCACTTTTATCCACCCCTCCCATAAAAGAATTATAATCCCCCACTAGTTTAGGCTGTAATTTTGGGCACATCGGCACAATTAAGGCCATGTCGTGCCTTGTTTAGGCTGTTCAACTTTTAATTGTTCAACAACACCATTATTTTTTGTTCTCCTATTAATATATCCAGTTTTGTTTGAAAAAAAAAAGGTATTCAGGTTGACTTCAAGTTGCACATTATGAATCGCCTGCACTGGTTTAGTTGCACTACCTGTTTGGAGCCACAAAACTTCTGCCAGATCCCCCCTCCTCTCTAACTGGTCCACAAAAGTCATTGATATTTGATATTTTAGGTTTTTAGCACAATTTAGGCCATGTCGTGCCCAAAAGTGATTGGATGATAGCGCACTGAGCGTGCTTTAGGAATGAAAGTTGCGCTAAACAATTACAAAATATTTTCAAGAGCACAAATATAATGTTAGTCTAGATCTATTTTTTTTAAAAAATCTTTACTGTCCATCAATTAAATAATTAATGCTATCTCACTCAATACAAGACTTGTTGTTTTTTTTAAAGTTTTTTTTTCTTATTTTACTTTTTTTCATATGTTGTCAGTGGTCCATTTGAAAACCACAATCTGAACAAGAGCTGTGATTAACTGTCTTAAAACATCAAAGTCTCAAACATAGTATATTCAAACTCATTTGTATCAGTTCCTTAACCAACAGAACTGCTGAAATAGATGTACACAATGAGAAAATAATCCATTCTCTTACAATTGCTAGGCTCTTCATTAGTTTATGCTTCTAGAATATAAACCATTAATTAAGTAGTATCCTGAAATGTAATGGTGTATATTCATGTTTTAGCCAATCCATTTATTCCTAGTGTATAAACAATAGAAACAGAACAAAAAGAAGGAACAAGTGAATTGAAACATTTTATTGATATCTAGCAACAGAATGGCACAATTGTGACAATATCAAAGTAGCTGAGCTGAGAGAAATATACCAATACTTGTGCTTCACATTGAAAGATGCATTTAAGGGAGTGGCCTGTCTTCAGTGGAAATGTTAACATGGAATGTCAGCAAAGAACAAAAATATTAAGTCTCTAAAGTATTGCCAGAATGGCTTAATGAAATAGGTATAAAAATATATACTTTGTGTAATTAAAATACAAAAACAAATTTTGGGGGGAGGGGGTGTGTCAAATTATAGAAGTGCTTGAAAAAAAAGTAGTGTAATTTAACTAAACAAGTAATAACTAAACAGTTATCTATACTACTAAATAGCCCGACAACTAAGCAATGTTTTAATTAACCCACAATTAACCAGTGTAAAATACCCAACAAATAGATGCTAACAAAAAAAAAATACAGGACAATGATCACAACTATTGGTTGGTCAAATTATACCAATAGAAACATAAAAAAAAACAACTAATCTTTATACAAAGTGAAGCAAGATATTTATTGTTGTTAAAAAAACTTTGAAAGATTTAAATTTCAAATCATTAAAACATGCAAGCTATTCCCAAAAATATCTAAATGCAACATAAGTTAAAAAGAAAAATTATCTTCAAAAAAGGAAATGAAAAAAAAAAATCACTTTACTAACAAACTATTAACTCAGATTATGAGAATTACTAAAAATAGAACAAAATAAAATACAAGCCATGAGCTCAGATTGCACAGTCTATGTGAAATCAAAACAAAAAATGAAACAAATTTGAAGCCAACAGTGGAGCAATACACTATTAGTCTCCTGCCACAAGTATATTATAGTGTTACCATTTGAGAAACATTGGAGGGAGATTTAAATCAATTCTAATTTTCATTAGAATCAGTGATCACAGTGTTACAGTTCAATGTTAATTTAATGCAAACATTGACAACAAAAGTTGTACACATTTAGTTGGTACACTGCATGTAGATGTAAAGCTTTAATTTGTTACAATCTATCTCATGCTAGGAAAAAATAATTTAGTATAGACAAATCTAGGAAACTGTTTCAGAGCTTGTCTGCTGATGTATTGAAGACATTTTTGTATCAGTTCAATACAATCACAACATAATTAATACACTGTACAAGTATCTAAGTGAAGATCAACTGAAATAATTTTTGAATGATACATTTTATTATTTTCAAAAGGTTTTCCATAAATTATTTTTTGAGCACTGAGACATCCTTTGATGCTGGCCAGTTCTGTAAAATGTAAAACAGCAGTCAGGAACAAATGGGCCCAGTTCTGGATTCCGTTGAATTCAAACTGCGGAACTTGAACTTATGGTTCAAAAGTATCAACTGTTTTCATTGTGTAAAACAATAACTATGAAACAAGCCAATGAAGCAACACCAAATATAAACTGTGTTTTGAACAACTATCTTAGTTGTTCAGTCTTGTTCTTCCCCACCTTTCACTAGGGCCATGACATTAAAGTTCACATTCTCTGGATCACGGGACATGAACTTCTTGATTACTTCAGCACTGTCCTGTCAATAGATCACAAATAAAATAGGATCAGATTTTGAAACTATCATTTTTGCAGTTAAATGGCTTTAAAAAAATAGTAATCAGACAAATAAGTGGTACCTCAGTTTATAAGTGAATGTACACTATAAACAACAGGTTTACTGAATAGATGGAATCTTAGCTTCTGTTAGTTTAATATATACAAGTCTTGGATTATCTTTCTCTTTTCAGAGTATTCTGGGTGAAGCTGTTTTGTTATGCATATTAAAATAAGGAATGCTGAAGAAAATTTAGTATCTGTACAAACAGAAGCATTAAAGCTTAAGAAGCATTGCTGAATATTTAATTGATCACTTGTGCTAAACAAAATACAAAGAAATAAAACTTCAAAACTTCTATGACAAAGTATAACATTCAAGTATTCACAAATAATAAATAGATGGTGCTTGAAGACTTTAACTCAGGACAAAATGAATAACTGAATAATAGAATAAGTGAGAAATGAACAAGCTCTCATCTTAATTTCAAGTTTTATCCCAAGTGTTACAAGTTATCCCAACACAACCAAAGACAATTTTTCGCCTTAAAACTGGATACAACAGAATGACACAGCATGGTCCAGAAGCTGAAAATTGAGACTAGTGAAATTAGGCCTTGTGGAGTGTCACTCGAGAAGGACCATGTCATCTAAAACTATCCTTAGTTGAATGTTCCAAACAAGAACTGGCCCAAAAACACTCCTATGGAACAAAAACTAAATGGAGAGATGCCTGATCTGGAAACCAATGAGCAAGTCATGCCAGATATTGGTCTAGTCATCTGAACACTCCAACATAATAATGAGAACAAAGAATAAGACTAAACTTTAATGATTTCCAGGACACCACCAGGGTAACCTTGTTCTGACATTTTTTAAAGTAAAAGCTTGAAGACGTTTGACACATAAATGAATGTTTAATTTGTTGCCACTAACCCCACCCCCCTCCACCAATGATTATAGATTAAATTTACTATACTGTAGTGCAATGAGTGTTGATATTTGGTAATTATTTTTGTTAGCAGTAAAATTCAATAAGAATGAAGTTCCTGTAGAAGGTTTATTATAAATGAGACAGATTGGGAATTTTGAAGATATCAAGGTATGTAAGCTAAATGTACATGCCTGTAATACTAACTCTAACAAGTTCAAGACTTAAGTTTTTGGTTGAAAAAATAAGTCCATATTGAAATGATAGTTAAACAAAAAATCAGTACCTCAAGAAATGTATCTGGAGTGGTGGTCCCATGAACTACTGGTGCATCCTTTCTACCATCTGGAAAAAAAAAAATGTAAACAAAAAATGAGTAAAAGCATAATTTATCTCAAAACACATTTGGAATTAATTGCAATTAGAGTTTCAATACACTCTTCACTTTACCCTATTCTGGTGGCCTGAGACTTGGGCTATGCAGCCTCATAGTGGCACCCGGATGGAAACAGTCAGAGGACGAGACTAAGGCTATAGGGTAAAGAAACTATACTCCAACTGGGTGTCAAAACTACGTTTATTAAACTGGTTTGGGATTGAGAGAGCCTCAGCAACTCTGTTATGATTCACACACCATTCCTGAAAAGGGCTGTTTTATGAATGACGTGCATCTGTACATTTAGTGTAGTACATTAAAGGAAAAAGGTCCCCAGTGTACTTGGCCCCTGGCCTTGTCTCTAGTCCTGAGTGACTTGAATTTTCACACAATGGTGATGTATAAACATCTGCTTGTATATATGGGAGTAAAAACTAAGAGGGTATAATAAAACTATAGTGCTACTCACCCAGTTCATAAAGTGTGCCATTAAACTGTACAAAAGTCACAAAGTGAGACTTCACTCGTTCATCCACTGAAGGTGCCTGTTGTAATGAGACAAAATGCAAGTTTGATACTCTATATAAATGCAAAAAAATACAGTGTTCTGAATGAAGCTTAAGTTCATGAAATAGAAATGAAACATTTTTAGCTCTGTAATTGAACAAAAATGTAAGCATTGTGATGAATGTCTATAAAACTTGTATTTCTAAGTCCAGTAGAGAAGACTAAAAAGTAAAGTACAACTATAAATCTTATTGTAAGCTAAGTTTTTAGGTTGATCTCTTGGCCTTGTAGCAAGAATTAGACACAACTCTGCACCATGAGCAAATATTTCCCAATCGATGTTTATTGCACATTACTTGAAGCTTTTGAGAGTATTCGTTTTGGCCCCCCTTCAGCACAACTTCCAGTTCACAGTTCCATATAGAAATTTGCAGGAAGTCATCAGTGTGTAATTATGGCATATTTCTTGAGAGCATCTTTATATCTCTGGCCTCTTTGAGACGGCTTTCCAATTTAGTTCCACATAGAAATGCATGAGGAAGTTAAAGAGACACATGGATGACATATCCAGCCGTTGAAGTTTGGACCTTTTTTTTTATTTTTTTGCTAAGGCATAAAAACTGTTTACCTGTGACATGAAGGGTCTCAAAGTCAAATGTGTACGGACATTTCAATGTGTATTTTTTTTTAGACAGTGAAGGTGAATAGAGTTAAGCCATCTAATGTGGCAAGAATATAACACTGAAATTTAACTCAGAAAAAACAGGTTACATACACGTTTCTTGTGCCATATGCCAGGAAAAATTCATAAAAATAATTTCTTAAGTTTCATTAAAATTCAGTGATTGGAAAAATTTTAGGAAATTTTCTACATTCGCGTTTGTGAACCGCCATGTCAAGGCAATCTAAATAAGAAGTTGTAGAATTCTTTTTTTTTAAATTGTGTACAAATTAATTATATTTTGAATTTTCTTTAAATAGGACAAGATTTTTTTTGCCGGAAAAAAAAATGGTTAAGTCAAAATTTGTGGAATTAAAAAATTTTTCTGAAAATTCCCATCACTGAAATTTCTAACATAAACAAATAGTTTAACACATAGACATATATTTTTTTGCTTTTTATCTGTTTTAAAACAAATTACCTGAGTGTCCCCTTCTTGTGCACAATCATCATGGGCAGCTCCCATTTTCTAATCAGATGAAAAAACAAACTTCAACACCATGATTTCAACAAAGAATTAGAATGTAATAGGCAAATAGGAAAGCCTAAACATAAACTAAATGTAAAAATAAAACACCCAATGGCATGATGTTTTAAAGACAAATAACATTTTTCACTATTCACACAATAATCGTAAGAGCAATAAAACCTTTAACAAAAAAAAAAAAGTAAAACAGAAACTAAAATTTGTTTTAGCCAAAGACCGGACATGGCTTAATATACATTTTTGTCATTCTTCTTATACAAGTAGAATATAGTTATGCAATTCGAAACTGGTACTTAGGAACATGTCAAGAAATGAACAGCCTTAAAAAAAATAATTTCATATTTGATTCAGATTTACATACAGGTGCAGGACATAAAAATGTTACTGGCAAAGTGCGAAAGGCATTCAATAAAATGTGAACCTAACTGAAGATATTAGCAGTTTGGTTAACAAAAAACAAAGTAAAATCTAATTACAGGTAAAACAAAGATCTTAATGACTCACATTATCTTGTTCCAAAAACTTGGCTCTTTCCTCTGGACTTAAACCATTAGTCATTTCCAGAAATGTTTTAAAGTGTTTATTTTCTGTGGAGAAAAAAAGTGAAGCATGCAAAAAACTGATACAGTAAAGTTGAATGAAACATTTTATACAGAAACAGGTAGGCACAAAGTTGGTAGAACTAAAACTTTACTAAGCTACTGGAAAGGTTGAGGGGATTGGAAAAAGAAAAATAAATACATAAATTTTTCTTTAGACTAAAAAGAAAAAAAACATTTTAGCATAAAAATCTTACCATCAAAATTAATCTCATTTTTATTGTTGGCTAGGGCATGAACAATAGCCACTGTGCCACAGGCATTCTCAATAGTTTGTTTAGTGTAGTACAAGTCTTTAGGGTAGTCAGTTTGAATTTCCCCAATCAGCTCCTATAAAGAGTGAAAAAAGCAAAATAAAAAATAAAAATAGAAACCATATGTTCTAATAAATGTTTATACAACAATTACTTTGATAGGTTATTATTAAACATCAGTGATAGAAAGGTTGTGGTCAAATTTGCTGGTTTAAAGTTTCAAACATGCTTTAATTAAAGGAAAAAGTAGCAACCCATCAGCTTCTTAACAGAATCAACCCATCAGCTAGTCAAAGTATGAATTTACCCATCAGCTAGTGAAAGAATGACTTTACCCATTAGCTAGTCAAAGAATAGTCTTAACAGAATCAACCCATCACCTAGTCAAAGTATAAATTTACCCGTCAGCTTGTCAAAGTATAAATTTACCCATCAGCTAGTCAAGGTCTGGATAGAAATAAATGTATGAAATACCTTAGTATCAGGGAACAAGAGAATGATGGCAGCTACAGGTTTGGGTACCATGGCCAAGAGGTCAGCATCAAAACCATACACATCTACAAAGTTCCAGCTGCTGTCCATTCCTAAGTTGTGGACATACTGTACAAAGAAAAGATTCGTTTTTTTGTGTGCAGTCATGACTGGAAGTGTTTAATTTATATGTCTCCTAATATATTTCTAAAAGCAACAAAAAATAATGAGATGCAAGTATATGTCATTCAAAGCTAAGTTAATTTAATGCTAACGATACAAATTCACTGCATACAAGACTTTTATGGAGTGTGTGGTGTGTTTCTAAACCATGAGCAAAACCATGTTGAATAATTATTTTATAAATATATATAAGCTGAATAGATTCTGATGCAGCCACAAGTAAGTCCACCAGAGACGAGTGACCAAAAGATGTGTAGTTTTCAGAGTTGTAACAGTATTTGGTTAAAATTGTTTAAGACACATAATTTCACTATATTTCTACATTGAAAGCTGTGCATGTAGTGTTAATAAAAGTTATCTTTATTTTTGGTTACTGAGAAGTTTGTTCATATTTTTTTTTCAGATGACATTTAATTAATATATCGACAATGATTATGTAGGACTAGCTGTGGAGCTACAACCCAATGATATTTATATAATAACATTTTAACAGCTTAGAAAGGTTTCTGCAGAATAATATACGTAGTCAGGGTCGGTCTTAGGTTGATTTTACCGATTAGGCCCCGCGCCTGACAATTTTGTAATCACTATCATTCACAATTTACTTGAAAACTTCATTAACACAGAAATTAACATTGTAGGATATTGGCACACATTGTTTGAAAAAAAAAAGGTATGTTTGAGAATTTAATATTGTACACTGATTTAGTTGTACTAGCTGTTTGGAGAGGCTCTACAAACAAGGTTCAAGGTTAGAATTTAATTTAAGCAAGTTATTTAAGCAAGGGGAAGACAATAAGCGGGGTTGTTGAGTTTTCCAAATAAGTTTTTAGTATGTCTACTTTTGGGAATCAACTAGTGAAATGAAACTAATATTATGCAACTGTGGTGTGTATGTTCAATATTGTCATGATTCCATGTTGAGGAATAAGTGTTTTATTGCACAAAGAGGATTTCTGTTCTACGTCTTCATTTAATATCTCCAGCAATCTGGTGGAGTTTTATGTCAGCAGACATAAATCTGAAAAATACAAAAATGTTTATATATATATATATATATATATATATATTCTACTTTTAAATTATTTCCTATGTTGAGGTGACATTCCCTGGAATTTTAAATTAAATTTATAGTTGAAATTCATGTAAATGTGTTTTTTGATATTAGATGGAGTGTATGGATGTGTTTCTTGTGTTCTTAATAAAAATTGGGCTGATGGTTTGGTAATGTAGGCTGAATAGATTCTGATGAAATCACAAAGTGGCCTGTTGTAGTTCAAGTTAATACCGTATTTTTCGCCGTATAAGACGCACTTTTTCTTCTCCAAAACTGGGGGGGGGGGGGGGGGGGGGGGGAAGTTGGTACGTCTTATACGGCAAATACACATTTTACATGCATTAAAACTGCCCCCAACTTTGTGTGGCGCTTACTCGCAGTCCTTTCCTTATGCAGTGTGTGCTGCGGGCTGGATTTAGGGCACGACAGTCTAACCATGTGCTGCACGGGCATCATGCTGAGCTTACTGCCGGTACACACCGCCCTCCCTACTGCTGTTTACTTTATACAGTTGATATAAAATATTTTAGTACAGTATTTGGTTCAGAATCTTTTTTTTTCTAGATTTTCCTCCTTTAAAAGTGGGTGCGTCTTATATGCCGGAGCGTCTTATACGGCGAAAAATACGGTAAATACTGCCAGTGTGAAAGTTGACAAGGAGAGAACACACAAAAGAAGTGACAGAAGGAAATGCATTTAGTTAGGTCTTATTTTAAGTATTATTTTTAACCTTTGTTTCTACAAACATTTTAATAATGAAGCTGAATGAAAGTTATATTCAAGTCTGTTTGAAAAAAAAAGGTATGTTTGAGAATTTAATATTGTACACTGATTTAGTTGTACTAGCTGTTTGGAGAGGCTCTACAAACAAAAGAAAGAGTATACATCAACAAAACATGTAAATTTATCACTTATATTTGAGGAAATTTGGATTAAAGATTTTAACTGTTAATTTTTTGGTAACTTGTATAATAAAATTTCAATTGCAAACCTTGTTCAGCACCTGAAACATAAAAGAAAAAAACTTAAGGAACATTTATATATAAAAAAATTTTAATAAAAAAAAATCAAAGCTAAATTTAGCCAAATTTAGTAAATTTCTTTCACAAGCATTTATTTAATATAATAATAATACTATTAGATCTAGATCTAGTCTATATATCTACTAACTTACTAAAGTACTATTATCTCTAGTCTCTTTCTAGATCTAGAGTCCTTCTCATTGTCAGTACTCAGACAGTCATTATGATTATATTATAGTCAGTCAGTCACAGTGAAGTCTGAAGTTGACTGTCGTCCGTAATTAACAATTACAATCACTGACTCAGTCTCAACTGACTGTGACTCAGTTCAGTGTAAAACTGTAGTCCACTGTACTCTGTAGTGTAATTTATTAAAATAATATTATTTTAACTAATAATAATTTGAACATACTTTAGGATTTGATTCCAAAGGAATCCAACGCTGGCATGCCTCCATATCTTATCAGATGAAAATAATTTACTTAAGCTGGTAAAAAAAGGCTAGACCGAGATCTTTTCAAGTGTCACGAAATCTTTAAAAATGCACGAGCAATACCAACACAATGTCTAATGTAATTTTCAGCTGTCTAACTCGCCGGTATCGTCGAAAAAACCCACAACCACCGAAAAAGAACCAAGAATCTAGATGGATCTATGAATATACGACTGGCTAGACTGGACTATAAATAGACATATTTTTTCAGGACATCTAAAAATTATCTTAAATCAAAACTAATTTTAATAGAAAAAATATCTGTTAAATTCAAGATATTGTGTCCGACTCTTAATTAGATGTTTTATAATTGATATCATATGTTTATTTTAAACAAATAAAAAAAAAATTCACTTGAAGGGTTATTTTCGGAAAGATGTGTTGATTGAATGACTGTTAATAATAATATTCTACGAGAGTGAGCACCCTTGGGGGTTATTTTCTTTTTTTTTTTCTTATATTATCGTCGTCTATTGATTTCTTTCTCAAAATCAAATCTGTTGTATCATTGTTTTTATTCAGAGGAGCCTAGATTCTAGATTCGATCTAGATCTAGGGCTAGACTTCAATCCACACTACCCTAACCATATGTGTGAAGTAAGAATGCTTATGATTATCTCAAGCGGCCCTGGCCCCCACTATAGTGACTATTCACTATGGCACTGTCACTGTGACTATCTTAGACTTAGACTTAGAGTCATCAAAATGATCAATATCTATAATCTAAGTTTCTAACTTGACTAACTTCACCGTGACTAAAGACTAGTCACTAAGGCAGGCTAAGGCCGAAGGGCCAAATATTTTATAATTTTATATTATAATACTGTCTAAATGCAATTAATGAATTATTCATAATTATTTATTATTTTATTGCAATATCATTTTTTAAATCATCAATAATGACAATAATTAAATAATCAATTTCTTTCAATTACATTTTTTATTTTTACTCATTTACTTTTAATTTACAGTTAGATCTAAATTACAATTTACAGTTTACAGATGAGATAGATCTAGTGACTAATAATATAGTAATATTAATATGACTAATTAAATTATTAATAGAATAACAAATTCTGGTGAAGCCTGGGATTTTTAATTTCGGGATCTTTGGGCGCCTCTGAGTTCACCCATCTCTAATGGGTACCAGACATAAGTCTTATCTTATCTTATATGATACAGACGTTACTTCAAAAAAGAAGATGATTACGTCCTACGCATCATGAATTTCTTCTTATCTTATCTTATATAATACAGACGTTACTTCAAAAAAGAAGATGATTACATCCTGCATATTAACCAATGACTTAAATTCTGCCAAGTCACTGGTTTTCCTGGCTAGCTCAGGCAACCCATTCCATGCTCTAATAGCACTAGGGAAGAAGGAGTATTTGTACAAATTTGTCCTAGCATATGGGACGAGGAATGTGCCTTTATCTTTTTGTCTTTCAGAGTATTTTATTAAATTTTGCTTTTGTATTTGAAGATTATGGTTCAGTGTTTTATGTATAATTGCTACTTTACTTTTGAGTCTTCTGTCCTGAAGGCTTTCTAAATTTAGTGATTTTACTATAGGTGTTACTCTAGTCAAATGTGAATATTCATTTGTTATGAATCTCACTGCTCTATTTTGTGTCTGTTCCAATTTCTTAATGTTTTCTTGAGTTTAGGGGTCCCAATCGGAGGATGCATATTCTATTATTGGCCTAACCAAGGTTAAATAACATTTTAGTTTTATGTTCTTATTTGATTTATAGAAATTTCTATTAATAAATCCTAATGCTTTGTTTGATTTTTTTATAGTTTCATCAATATGTGGATTCCATGACAGTTTTTCATTTATTATAACACCTAGGTATTTTGCGTTTTTAGTCTGTGTTACTGGTTTGCCATAAATAAGATAAGTGGAATTAATTTGTTTTAGTTTTTTTTGTTACTCTTAACAACTGACATTTTTCTGGGTGGAAAGACATGCTCCAATTTGATTCCCATTTCTGTAATTCATCTAATTCTCTTTGTAAAATATCTGTGTCGTGTTGTTTTTATTGTTCTATATATTATGCAATCGTCTGCAAATAATCTGACTTTTGTTCCTGAAGTAATGCAATTTGGTAAATCATTTATGTAAATTAAAAATTGTAGTGGACCCAAGACTGTTCCTTGAGGTACACCTGAGTTTACTGTTATCGGTGTTGATTTAGAGCCATTTATTATTACAGTTTGTTCTCTCCCTATCAGAAAATCTTTAATCCACTGATGCAGTGGACCATTAATGCCAAAATATTTTAATTTTTTAAGCAAACTATGGTGGTGAACTTTGTCAAAAGCCTTAGAAAAATCTAGTAAGATAGCATCTATTTGTTCACTATTATCTAAACCTTTAGAAAAATCATCAATTAGTCCTATTAGTTGTGTTTCACATGATCTATATTTCCTAAAGCCATGTTGGTATGGTGTGAGGACATTTTGTTTGTCTAAGTGGTTTATGATGTTGCTACATATTATGTGTTCTAGGATTTTACATGTGATGCTGGTAAGTGATACTGGTCTGTAGTTTCCTGGGTCAGATTTGTCTCCTTTTTTAAATAGGGGGGTGACATTAGCTTCTTTCCAGTCCTTTGGTACTCTGCCCTGGTTAAGTGAAGCCTGAAAGAGTATTTTGAACACTGGGGCTAGCTCATTGCTTAGTTCTTTGAGTAATCTAGCTGGAATACCATCAGGTCCAGACGCTTTATTTGGTTTGGTGTTAGCTAATAGTTTTTTAATTCCATTTTCTTGTACTACTATATCTTCTATGTTGTCTACTTGGTTCAAATTCAGTAATATGTCTTTGTCTCCTGGGGCTGAGAATGCTGATGCAAAGTATTTGTTTAGGATGTTTGCTTTAGTTTCATTATCATTATGTATTATTTTATGTTCATCTTTTAATGGCGCTATGCCTGTTGTTTCCATTTTCTTAGACTTAATGTATGACCATAGGTTTTTGTTTTGATCTTTAGATATTACATTGTTTATGTATTCACTCTGCAGCTGTCTGCTTACTTTTTGGGTTAAGTGTTTAATTTTTATATACTTTTTGTAAACTCTTTCTGCCTTAGTTTCTTTAAATTTTCTATATAGGTTTTCCTTCTGTTTACAAAGCTTCTTTAGTCTATTATTAAACCAGCATTTATTTATTTTGTTTGATGTGTATTTAGTTGGTATATGATTTTCTATAATGCTTTTAAGATGGTTTTTAATGAAATTCCAGAGGTCATCGACTGGTTGGTTAATATCTTTTTCTAATAAGAATGTTTGTTGAAAGTTAAATGCAGCTTGGTGTAGTTGTGTTAGGTTACATTTATTCCAGAGTAAGATTTTTCTTTTGGGTTTTGAATTGGCTACTGCTTTTATCTGACTGTATTTTTATGATCTCATGGTCTGATAGACCAGGGATAATATCATAATCAACTACTAATCCAGGTCTGTTGGTTAAGAAGAGATCTAATGTGTTGTTTAATCTAGTTGGCTTTTTAATGATTTGATCTAAACTTAGGTTGTGTAAAGTTTCTATGAAAAGCTCATTTAGGTCCTTAAGGTTTTGGTGTTTATCTATGGTTAGTGTTTTCCAATTTATATCAGGTAGGTTGAAATCACCCATAATCCAAAAAACTGCATTTTTATTTGTCTCTTTAAGTGTAGTAATCTGATTACATAGTTCCTGCATGTATTCTAAACTAGAATGTGGTGTTCTGTAAATGCTGCTTATTATTAGGGATGTTGAGGTGGTATTAATTTTACAAAATGTTGATTCTATATTTTTTGAGTTAGGTAAGGTAATTTCTTCTGCTATAAGAGTGTTTTTTATTGCTAAAAGAACTCCTCCATGATTATCAGCCCTATCTTTTCTAAAAATTTCATAATTACGGTACTATTGAAAATTTCTGCATTATAAATTTCAGGATGTAGCCAAGTTTCTGTTCCTGCAATTATATCTGGTTTCTCACATTCTAATAAAATTTCTAAGTTGGGGAAAAGAAAAGGAGGTTGGTCGTTGTGCTGGCCACATGACATCCTCGTTAACCATAGGTCACAGAAACAGATGACCTTTATATCATCTCTCCTAGAGACCACACGGTCTGAAAGGGGAACTTTACTTATTACTTTTTACAATTTTTACTAAATCTAGATCTATACAATTTTCTCTTGCAGTTGAAGTTGAAATCACATTTTTAAAAATTTCAACCTGATCAAAAATCTTCTTGATGATTTCATAAAGAAATATATTTGGTAAGTAGCAATTTTTTTGGTGTCATTCTCAATAAGTATGGATTATACCAATGATGGCTACCTGGTTACATTGTATTTATGTGCTTAGGACTTTTTTCACAATAGTCTTTAGTTCAAACCCTGACTACACTTATTACAGGAGGCTTTGGCTATAGATTGGAATTGGAATTTTTTTTTTCCGTGGAATGTGACTGAGTAGTGTAAACAGCTTGGAGGTTTGTGTTCAAAACCTGACTGAGTTGTGTTTGCTGATCATCTTAAAGCAGCATGAAGCCTTTTCCCAGCTACCCACTCCCACACATGTCCAATAAAGAGATTGGACCAAGCACACTGAGCATGCGTGTAACAGATAGCTGAAGTAAAGAAGTACTGGCCTTTAATACATGTAGCAATTCTAATGATGCAAATGTCGTAGATTCTGGTTTGGATTTTTCTTTGTGCCACAAGCACGCTTTTTATTACTTGACTAAAAGTCACATCATGTCACAATGAGTCTGTAATGAGGCTGTGACAATGCGTATTGTAGCATATAGCATGAAAGATGCACTATACAAAGGAAATTAAAAAACAAACATCAGAAACAAAACAAACAAAATAAATTATTATTAATAATTATTTCTCATCTGTAAGTGGCAGAGTATGCCAGCTTAAAATACTGTTACTATTCTACCTGAACCGTGTTTCTATCTTACCAGCATAAATATGCTGTCAGGGGAAGGTATGGCGAGAATGAATGTTAGTTTGATATTTTGGTATGAACCGTGTTTCTATCTTACCAGCATAAAATACTGTTACTATGCTACCTGAACCATGTTTCTATCTTACCAGCATAAAATACTGTTACTATGCTACCTGAACCAACTGTATGTCTATCTTACCAGCATAAAATACTGTTACTATGCTACCTGAACCATATTTCTATCTTACCAGCATAAAATACTGTTACTATGCTACCTGAACCAACCATGTTTCTATCTTAATTCTCTTCTCATTAGAGGTCGAAGTTACATCTGCACTTATTGTGTTAAAGCTGATCTACTCACTAAAGCTTCTATACAGTGGCGTAGCTAAGGTGGGTGGAGGAGGGGGGAGAATTTGAAAATCCACTCTGGCTCCCACTTGAGGGTGCCCCAAATGAGTTTTTTTTTTACATAATTAAAAATTAAATATCACGCAAAATGCAGGGGCCCCAATAGAGGTCAAGCCCCCTGGGCCTCCAAACAATGGAAAATTCCTAGCTACGCCCCTGCTTCTATATGTTCAATTGTTAACATTGTCCAGTTCTGTTGAGAGATGTGCAATTAAAATAGGCCCAAGGTTTGTCTAATAAAAAGCTTAGAGGCTGTTTGTGTAATCTGTAAAATTGGTGGTGAAAAGAGGTGTGTTGGGGTGGGAGAGGGTCATATTGGGTTCTGTGACCGGTGACCTTTTGGTGACACAATCGAAAAAAATCTTTTTTTGAAATCTTCATGGTCATATGGTTTGTTATGGTTTGTCATATGGTCCATTTTCACTATATTGAAGAATATTGTACCTATTCATGTTTTTAGCGGCCCCCGAAAGGGGAAAAGACGCTATTAGTTTTGTGCAAAATGTCTGTCTGTCCGTCCAGTCAATTATAAGACTTCAGTTAGGCCAGGAGAGGCGCGGTAGCTGAGTGGTAAAACACTTGGCTTCCGAACCGGGGGTCCCGGGTTCGAATCCTGGTGAAGACTGGGATTTTCAACTTCGGAATCCTTGGGCGCCTCTGAGTCCACCCAGCTCTAATGGGTACCTGACATTAGTTGGGGAAAAGTAAAGGCGGTTGGTCGTTGTGCTGGCTACATGACACCCTCATTAACCTTAGGCCACAAAAACAGATAAACTTAACATCATCTGCCCTATAGACCACAAGGTCTGAAAGGGGAACTAGTTAGGCCAGGTTCACATCTAACTTTGCATTCACTTGCACCTATCCTTTGATCTGCTGGACTGTTGGGGCACTACACAAGATCTGTCAACCTTCTTTCTCCATTCTTATCTCTCATTTGTCTTTGATATAATTTCATTTGGATGTTCTTTCTGAAAATATTGAAGCCTGCCTGGGTGGACCACTTCGGGGGCCGATTTTGAGTTTGTGTTTCCACACAAACTGTCTTTGTAACCTTGTTTTATATGTGATACGTATGCATCATTGATGAATATATCACTGAGTAAAAAAAAAAAAAAAAAAAATCAAGGGAAGTAATTAGATAATAAAAAAACACTTTTTATTTCTAAAAATTACTTCTCTTCCAAGTGCCTTTTTATTTTGCATTTTAAAATATTCTTGTTTATATTGAGAAAAAAAAAGGCCTAAAATCTTTTGTCAAAAAACATTGCTAGCTTATGTATTTGGAAGTGGGTATATTTAAGTTCTTTCTCTGATTCTCATTAAATCTTAAAGCTGTTATATAAGGATAAAACAATTGATTTCTTCCTGGTCATGTGGTATACATTTTATACGGATGTCTCAATGACCAGTTTAAACATTACCTGCCGCAATTCTCCTTTATCCTGAGACAGGTTTGGCTTAGGATGTGATAATCTTTAATACTGAAGAAACATCTGAAACTTAAAATAAACAGACCATTTCTCATTTGTTTTTATGTATTTGTAAAGTGTTTTAGCTTTAGGTCAAATGTTTATACTTCACCATCTCATTTTTCGGTGATATAAATATAGAGTGATGACGTTTGACTTTGTTTGATGCCAAAAAATATCTTGAAATCCTGTGTGTGCCCATCTCATCTACTTTTACTTTATCCACTACATACTTCATATGCATAGTAATAAAAAATAGATTGTCTTACCATTGTATGGGGGCGGCCATATGCAAGAGGGATGTTACTGATACTCATTGATAAGAAAAAATACAACATAATTGTTAGTCCCCTTGAGTCCTACTGGGCTTTAACTGTAAATAAAATGTTAAAAAAATTACTACAATAAGTAGTGAGTTGATCTTTCTGAAGTTTTAATAAAATGTGCAGTCATGAAGTCCTAGTTTGTGTGCAAAATATCAGCTTGATAGGATAACGAAAAGTTGTATAACTAAATTATTTAAATATTTAAAAAAAAAACTATGACAAAAGTGTGAGTTTAGGAATTGAAAAAAAAAGGTAGTTGTAGAGTAAGTATCTGTACGTGTGTCTATATAAGCACTATAATACAACTTATGCTTATGTTTAAAAAGAATTTCAACTATTTAATATATTTTTAAAGAGAAAAATAAATACTTTCCATTGAGTCACTGAGAACCATCTGATAAAGGAGGGGCTTCAATTCGAAGAAAATGTTGTGTACTGATTTGTACACCTAATCCATGTTGTGCAATGATGAGCCACTGTGAAAAGTGACTTTGAGAAATACTATTTCATACAGTGGTTCCACATGTCATTTTCATGAGTTAAATTGTAATCCAAGTTGTTAAAGTTTACTTGTTGTTGTTTTTTGTCTTCCTTTATAAGAGCTTGCTCTCCATTTTATCCTCCTTTATAAGAGCTTACTCTCCATTTTGTCCTCTTTATAAGAGCTTACTCTCCATTTTGTCCTCCTTTATAAGAGCTTACTCTCCATTTTGTCCTCCTTTATAGGAGCTTACTCTCCATTTTGTCCTCCTTAATAAGAGCTTACTCTCCACTTAGTCCTCCTTGGCGTGGATTGGTAACATTAATCTGAAGAGTACTCTTAACTCTAATTCACTCTGAAGAACTAGTTGGAAGTAATTGAAAAAAAAAGAACTTAGATCTACTTCAGAGAAGGAGATTTGTATTGTGTCTGTGTGTGTAGAGGTCAGTAGAGGATAATTAATGTTAATTAACAGTGCAAATATCTACTTTGGTGATACTTGCAAGAAAACGTTTTGAAAATTGCTATTAGTTTTTTTTTAAATGTTAGTTTGATGAGCTGCTCTCTGAGACAATTGAATGTAACAAAAAAAAGTCTTTCAAACAACATTGGAAAGGTCACGACACTGTAGTGCTGTCAAGTCGAACATTTCTCAACCCTTTTTACTGGCTACTCCTGACAAGAAGGTAGAGAAGAAAGGGAGACAATTATTTGCAATAAAGGTTCACAAAGCTTTAAATGAACAAAACAAACCCCACTTTTATTTTCTCAATACTGTTTATTGGTGTCGATTCATTCAAAGGTGTTTGGGTATAAAAATATGAAATTCTAACCTAGTGTACTTTGATACAATTTTTGAGAAGCGCTTTCTAGTCTCGATGAGATGGCCAAAACGAAAACTTTACCTGCTAATGACTTGCCTTTCATTGCATCACTTCATAAGGTCATATGTAAATGACCCCCCCCCCCACCACCCTAATGTTACCTCTCCATCGCTTCCTACAGTTTTCTATTTATATCTTTTTAAAATGATCTTTTTTTCATTATAATTCCCTGGCTTAATTCACAGCTGGAATGCTCAAATGCAGTGTTGTTATCGGTTTAGTCAGTGTCACGCTTAGTTCCATTGTGATGGGCACCCTGGCACCCCACTGGCGAGAAAACGTAGTAGCTCAATGCATTTAATCCCTTTAAGAACTATTTGCAACGAGGTCAGTTAATATGTGCCTGAACGATTCTATGACATGGATTCAATAAGATTCAAGTGTGTCACTTTTTTTCCTCTCCCTATTTGTGTTAGGTTACAGCTTTCATATAGTTGCATTCCACGTGCCAGATTGATGTTCTCCCCCCCCCCCCTTTTCTCCTACCCTTTCAGTTGTACTTCGATAATCTTTGGAAATCAAATGTTAACCATTTTTTTGTGAATAGGATTTGAAATAGTTGTAATTGAAAAAAAAAAAAAACGTAATATATGTTCATTATATATTTAAACTATAATCAACCTTATAGACTTTTGCATTGCACTCTTGACACATAGGCTTTCCTTCTATACTGTCCATACGATCGTCAAATCACATCCGTCCTCTGGCAGACATTGCTTAGACGTCATAGAAAGCAACTAATATGGACGCCGAGACTTTTTTTTTTTAATGGATGTCATGATATAAAAAAATAGAAAAGGGGGGGGGGTAGAACTTGTCGTTGTCACTGTCACTTAAAGTTATTTATACTGGCCTTAGGATTTGTTGAGACTATATCCTGACAGACAACTCTTTCCTTAGCTGGCTGCAAATTAGCGTCGGCGCTTAGCAACTTTATCACCCTGTGTCATTAACTGTTTCTGAACACACCACATTTCTGCTGCCACCGGACGAATCACACAGACACAATAGATAATACGGTAGTGATTCTCACCCTCGCACTATTGATGCGTACTTGTATCTAGAGCATTAAGCCCCCCCCCCCTTTTTTTTTTTTCCCCGAGGGTCGGACTTAAGAATGCTGAAACCCTGCGTAATTTGACAACGAAGGCCCAATCGTGAGGGATCCGTTAGGGTCCATCATTGCAGTAAAAGGAGGGGGGTATCATTTTGAGATGCAGAAATATATTACTCATGGAGATAAATAACGCTTATCATAGGTGTGTACATCAAGCCTTGAAACCCTTTTGGCTTTGAGACCCTGTGTGGTCGCTGATTTTGTACACTCCAAAGCAAAGCCAGAGGCGCGGTGGCTGATCGGTAAAGAGCTTGACTTCCGAACCGAGGTCCCGGGTTCGAATCCCGGTGAAGACTGGGGTTTTTAATTCCGGAATCTTTGGGCGCCCCTGAGTCCACCCAGCTCTAATGGGTACCTGACATTAGTTGGGGAAAGTAAAGGCGGTTGGTCGTTGTCCTGGCCACATGACACCCTTGTTAACTGTGGGCCACAGAAACAGAAGCCCTTTACACCATCTGCCCTATAGACCACAAGGTCTGAATGGGAACTTGTATTATTTTTTTTTAAAGCACAGCCGGCCCATTCCCCATTTGCTTTTTCCTCGTAATTAAAAAAAAAAGGTCTACTACGCACTCTTTTGTGCTGAAGAAAGAAGAGCCCCCACTTTGTGAGTATTGTGACTCTCGCTTCACCGTGGAACATATCCTCATCGACTGCCCCAGATACATGGATGTCAGGGAGAAATATTTTAGAGCCACTAATTTAAAAACACTATTCAATAATGTCGACCCTGGGAAGGTACTGGGCTTTATCCGGGAATTGGGGTTGTCTACGAAGATCTGATTTATGAATTCTGTAGACATGTACTATTTACATTAGATTTTTACCAAATTAATAAATTTTTACTACCTCTACTATTTTAAATGTGAATAGACCTTGATTTTAACGATTTGACTGTATGGAATTTGGCCCTTGTTGTGTGGAGGGAGAGTGGCTCTTGAGGGACTGCAGGCACGACATGGCCTAAATTGTGCCGATGTGCCCAAAATCAAAAATCAAAATCTGCCATAGACCTTAATTAATTACCCCAGTTTATAATCAAACACCCGTTTTTTTTTTGTTGTTGTTTTTTTTCTTCAATGTGTGGTCATACGAGATAGACTTGATAGGATAATTGAAATAACCTATATATCTATGTGCCAGGCGCAAAAGGACATTGCCCCCCGAGGCCCTTGTCTTGTGCACCTTGGCTAATCACGTCATTGAAATGGTGTTTCTTTATCTTCAAATGAGATACCTCTGATTTGTGTGCTTGTGTGCGCGGGGACTCCGTGCATTGAATTCATAACGTTTATTAGCAGGGGACAGCACCGAGGCATGTAAAGTCCAAGGCGACGTCGCCTCTTTGTGAGGTCGTGACCTCTGTGGTCTTGAGAGCATTTGTTCAGCAGCCATCCCTGTTTCATTGTACACATTTTGGTTGTGACTCCAGGCCTGACAATGTACAGGCCTAGAGAGCCTAATAACGATGTGGATTGGTGTGGTCGTTCTCCTGTTCCACTGATGCACAAACTTACGGCTCATTCACAGTGCCCTGGTATTTAGCCGCCTTCCTAGAAACTTGCGCTCACCTTGCATTACGAAGCTTTTAGAAACTCAGTTCCATTGCACTTAAAGAATTTTTATTTAGTTATTTATTTTTATTGTTTATTTTTATTATTTATTTATTTTTATATTTTTATTTATTTCTATTTACGTTTTTTATTTTATTTTTCTTTATTTTTTCTTTATTTATATATTTTAATTTATTTTTATTTTTGTTATTTATTTTTTTTATTATTAATTTTTAGTTTTATTATTTATTTTTTATTTAGTTAATTATTTTTATTATTTATGTATATTTATTTATTTATTTATAATTATTTTTTTTTATTTATTTATATTTATTTATTTATTTTGTTCGGCCCAGCACACTGGGAAATTCTAAGACCCACCCACCAGGCTTAAAACGGTTGAATGCTATTGTTTTTTGTGTCACATGTGTCGGATGCTCTTTCAGAGTTCAAGATAATCTACATCCTAATCCAAACCTTCCCCTGGACCACGGGCGATGGCAGCGGGCAGGGTATGAACCCTGGACCACCAAGACAACCGAACGTCATTCCAGCTCGCATACCGCACGACCAGGCCATCCAGTGATATTTTCATTCATTTTCATGAAAGAGTTAAGGAAAATTTGCCTTATGTTGGCGATATCTCAAATACATTAGGACCTTATCATCGAATGGAGCATTTGTCCAGATAGTGTGGCTTTTGGTTTTAATAATTTCATCTGATTTACACCGTTTCATGTTAGTTATCCCTTAATTCCATGAGATGACCACTGCACTACTAATGTTGACCTTCTCGCAATGTCGCCAACCATGTCACCCCAACCATTTTTTAAAATGTCTTCTTCACTTTCTTTCACCTGGCACTGTGCTCTGCTGGAGGTTTGCGATTGTGTACCCCAGTGTTTCTCAAGCTTTTTCTAGTGGGACACCATCTAAATAAAAAAAAATAAAAAAAAGACCCCTGTGTCAAGGGTGACATCACCGATTCACCGCAAAGAAAAAAATCTTCGAGTCAAAGGAAACTGATGTTATGTGGCTTCATTGTCCAGTGTCGGCAGAAGTTTCAATGAGCCGGTTTGCACCGCCTTTATAAGGGCTGGATATGGCCCTAGGATCGTAGTTTGGGCATCCCTGTTTGTACTTGTAGCAGGATTCGTTTCTTTCCTCCTCCTCCTAACATCTTGTACGCAACAATCTTCGACTATTTCTTCTCAATGGATTGAATCCTTCTTAGTCACTAATGGTGTGGCTATGTTGACGTTAGTCTTGTGAATCATGGGAAAGCTACTTGGTGTAAAGGTCGATCTGACCTGGGGCAGAGTCATCAGTTCAAGGAAATGAACGCCCCTTGTGTAATGTGTAAACATATTCTTTGTTTATTAACCCAAACAAACAACAATCTAAATATTAACTCTCCAAATATTCATAAAGGGTATTACTCGCAATTATGCACATAGCACAGTAGCTCTTCAGAGTTATATTATTAAATTGTTTATTTCAAGAAATTGTATGTTACCCTTATGCATAATGCAACATATTTTTATTATCAGATTTCATATTCTCGTTTTGTTGTGGTACTTTTTATCCACTTCTCCGTTAAGTGTATGGAGAGTATACGGTAACACTGACACCCCGAACTAGATTTAGACTTGATAATGCCCTAACCTATTTGAGATATGGGACCCCCTTGTAATTAACATAAAGCAATTTATTCCTTTGCTTTTTTTTTCTTTTCACAACAATTTTTGGGGGTTGGGGGACCTTAAGCTATGGCGTGCATGTTCCTATGATGACAGTGGTCTGTTGTTGGGAGCAATAGAGCCTGTGAAATTGTGAGTAACGAGAATCATATTGTTTTTACATATAACTTTTTATTATGACTCCTATTGCTGTTGTTGTTTCGGTGATACATAGTCATCATTGGACTTAATCTTCTTTTGAAGTGAAACACAAACTGTTTAGATTGTATCCCATGCTCTATTTATTGAGATATTTCTGTGGCATTGTACGTCTCGAAAGACGATCTCTTCCCTTCTCGTGTAATCACCAGGCGCTGTTGCACATCCAACCTTTCTTTCTACTTCTGGTACGTATGCCATCTGCAACCCTCAGTAAACTTTCTTTATGCTCGCTCTCTATGTGGATCTATCCAGTGCCTCTTTTTTCCCCCCAACTATCAGTGTTGTTTTTTTGAAGAGCTTCATTTCGCGCTTGGATACATCAGTTCACTTTAAAAGTGAGCGACCATCGGCTGTCCTGCCACTGCCATCTATTAAATCATCATACAGAATGTCTTGTGAATGTCTTATTGAGATATACAACAAGATAATCTATTTTTAGTTGACGTTTTTGTTGATCAAGAGCCCGTAGAATCCCAGCAAATATTCAGTAGAGATGTACAATGTCTAGTCCATTGTTTAACAAAATGTTCGCAATGTCTATTTGTTTTTCTAAATTAAAAAAAAAAATGCGCCGTCAAGTATCATCAGTCAAACTCGATAAACACAGCCCAGTTATAGCTATTGTATTCGATTCTACACCAAAGACCTATAAACTGCCTTTCCACAGCTAGAGCTATTGTCTTCGATTCTACACCAAAGACCTATAGCCTGCCTTGACACAGCTAGAACTATTGTATTCCATTCTACACTAAGGGCCTATAGCCTGCCTTTTCCCCAGCTATAGCTATTATCTTCGATTCTACACTAAGGGCCTATACCTAAGTTGATTTCACTAATGTTATTGGTCAGAGTGATTGGCTTGTCAGAGCGACAGACCAACTTATTTGTATTGACGCCGTAGCTGTACTAAATTAGACTGTAACCCGCTGGGTTTTAAGTAAGGGCGGCCTATTGTTACTATTTTTCTTGAAATAAGGGCTGCATACTTTGACCACTTCAGGGGCAGGTGATTGAAGTTGCGTGGACAAAGATGGACGAGAGTGTTGTGCGACCAGCACCACGTCTTTCCCACACTTGAGCACCTACATTGAGATCATTCCCCAAGGTACTGAATGTATCTCTCAGCGTCCACTTCAATTGGAACTCGAGAACCTCAGTTTTGGCAGCAAAGTGTCTAACCATTCAGTCACCACGAATGGACTTGCGGTATGCGCTCCCGTCATTACTATGTTCTCTGGCTCGTATCCCTTTGCCATGTCGCCCTTTAGAATCTAGAATGTTTGGGCATATCCTAATAATTGTGTCCTGCAGTATTAGGAGAAAAGCGGCAGTACTCGAAGTAGTGTGTTTTTTTTTTTCTTTCAACTTGAGAATCTGGTTTAAAACATGAACTACATGTTTGCTGTTTTTTTCATCTTGAGTATCCCTGGTTTAGAAAAGGAAGTTAAAAACATGAAATACGTGTTGTTTTTTCAACTTGAGAATCCCTGGTTTAGAATAGGAGGTTTAAAACATGAAATACGTGTTGTTGTTTTTTCAACTTGAGAATCCCTGGTTTAGAAAAGGAAGTTAAAAACATGAAATACGTTTTGTTGTTTTTTCAACTTGAGAATCCCTGGTTTAGAATAGGAGGTTTAAAACATGAAATACGTGTTGTTGTTTTTTCAACTTGAGAATCCCTGGTTTAGAATAGGAGGTTTAAAACATGAAATACGTGTTGTTGTTTTTTCAACTTGAGAATCCCTGGTTTAGAATAGGAGGTTTAAAACATGAAATACGTGTTGTTGTTTTTTCAACTTGAGAATCCCTGGTTTAGAATAGGAGGTTAAAAAAATGATATAAACGCTATAGACTATTCAGTGAGATGTATTTATATCTTAGTTGCCTTATAATGGGCGTTTCAGTCTTAAGAGAGCGCTATATTTAGCTCATGACTGGTCAGGAGGGGAGAAGAAGGTTGGGGGAGGCCAAGTTTCTAACGAAATGGTAATGTAAGAAAAGTCTGACCAAAGTTCAAGGACGGGAGGGGTTAAACAGAGAGAGAAAGAGAGAGAAGAAGAAAAAGGCTGTGTTTGGGGGGGGGGGGGTGCTGCTCTGTGGCTTCTGCGAGTTCAATAACTTCATGAAAGCTGTCATTCCAGTTTACATACGAAAGGGAAATAAGTTATGTCAACAAAAAAATTAACCCCGTCACTTGGGTTGTTTAAATATTGAAAGGCCTTTAAGACGTCGGTGTTTGTGATGGTTGTGTGTGTGAGTGTGTGGATTGTGTCAATACATTGACAGCAAAGAGCTGACCCAGAAATAATTCCTGTGACTTAAGTAGCAAATGTCGTATTGGATTTAGTGGTACTGTCGATTGCTTTTATTTGACATTAAAAACAGAAATATTCAAATCTAGGTAGTTACATATTGTTTACTTCCTTTTTTTAAAAAAGACAAAAAACTAAATCTGGGCATTTCGAACATGTACTGTTTTTCACCAATAACGAAGATTCCTTTCAATTATCGTTACGTAAAAAATTAGTACAATGGAATGTTTAAATTGTGTCATTCCGTTCTTGCAAATTATTTTAAAAGGAAATCATTTTCATTTAGGTCTTAAGAAACTAAGAAAGAACTAGGGGTTTATGTAATTTAAAAAAACAAAATAACAATCTTACTTTGTTGAAATCTACTTCCTTTAAAACAAGCAAAATATAATGAATCTTTAAAAAACAAAGCTTTTCTTAAGGTGAAGAACTCCGCCTTTAAAACTATATCTACCAATAAAGTAAAAGTTATTTCCCTTATTTGACATCAACCTAAATAATTAACTACCAATAATTAATGGACTAATTGGGTATGTTTTAAAAATTGATTCATGTTTCATTAGTTACAATAAATAATTATATAAAGTACTAACTCGACCTGAGAATGCGTGAGGGAGAAATAAAGTTAACAATTTTTTTTATAGGGGACTAAACACAACAAATTTAGTCATATCTGTGAAAACCGAAGTATTAGTTTCCCTTGTTGATGTTAAAGAAAAAAATGAATTACCAGTAACTAATTGTCTGGTTACTTTTTTTAAATTAATACATGTCTTGCCTATTGAGGGACTTCTTATGGTCCGACAGTTACGCTGGGCAGGGCACGTATCCCGTATCGGAGACGTACGTATGCCAAAGGCAATCTTTTTTTGGTGAGGTAAAAGATGGTCGGCCGTAACAGAGGCGCCCCACGGAAACGCTTGAAAGACCAGCTTAGGCGCAAACTTGCCTTAGCTGACATAGAAGAGAGCACCTGGTTACATTCGGCCTCAGAACGAGACAGCTGGAGGTCACTCACAAAGGCCGCGGGATATACATTTGAGACCAAAAGAAAATCTACATCGACCACCTGCGGACAATGGTTATGCTTGCCCTGGCAAAATATGTAGGTCACATCTGGGGCTACGCAGCTGCGGGAAATACTGCATTCCTCACTTATCTTCGGACTCGAAGACAAGCCTTCTTATTATGTCATGCCTATGTCAATGAAAATGTTTGCGAAATTTCAACTTGATTCGAGAAATCACATGTAGGCCCTACACACTTTTTACTAGAAGGACAGAGGTGAGTTAATAAGCTTTGTAAAAATTGGGGGAGAATGTAAAATTAAATGTTTTTAAATAATGGTCATAAGCTGGAGATATAAGTGCGCACAGTGGTGTGAATGTGGAATGGTGCGAATATGTGCTGAAGGGGAAAAAAAGGAAGAGAAAAGAGGACTTGCCTCTTGTAAGCGAATACTTCGCGCATTGTAGGTATTTCTCTGGTTCTGGTTAACTAGAGAACGTTCGATTCCCATACTGGGCATTTTTTTTTGGTTCTTTTTCTTATTGACAATCACCTTATTGTTGTTAAGTTTAGACACACTATATTCAAGGTCGGATTTAATTGTGTGAAGGCCCCTATACTTTTTCGAATGCTTAAATAAAAAAAATAAAAACTTAATAAAAATACTAATATCTAAAATCATGCCATATTATACAAGGAAAAAAAAAGGTACTTGTAAATTAAATTAAATTTTCCTTCTTTAAAAATTACAGTTGTTTAATATGCATATTTTAGTAACCCAAAAAAAATAAATATGTAAATTTGTAGCGTTTACGTAATGTAGTAAATCCGGAGTATACCATTATAAATTAAAACATTCTAACCGAAAACTCTTCACCACGACAGTGTTGCCAACTTTAAGATTTAAAGTATTGTTGGTAAAAATGCGAAAATAAAAATCCAACAGGTAAACTTATAAAGTTGCTGACCCATCGAAATAAAGATTTTTTTTCTGTTGCGGGGCCCCTTTCTTGTGGATGCCCCTGTGCTGTTGTAACGCCTGCCCTCCCTTAAATCCGACCCTGACTATATTATTTAAACAAGTAGATGAAACAAAAATATCGTAATGGTTTTAACTATATTTACAAAACGACATAATTGTCACTTTGCTTTTTTTTTTTACTTCTAAAGTTTAAACTAGATCTAGGTTTGTTTGTTTTTTTCTTTAGAGATTTGTTATACCTAATTAGAATAAGGTGGGTCAATACCCCCTCCCCTATTGTGAGTAGAGAGGGCGCTGATTTGTTTGTTTCTAACGTATTGACCGACTAGAATCTATCGTTGCATGATTAATATAGCTTTTAAATTGATACAAGTTGGGGTTATTTGAGATGATGTCAGCCAATTAGCGTAGTTGCCTCCACTTACGACGCCTATAGTTTGATAGACTATCAAATCTGGGCAACGCTTAAGGTTGTTGTTTGATATTGAGTTTCCCTTCAGGAGATTGATTCCTGTTTACTCAGCCTATATCTGAAAACAGACCCATAAGGTCAAGTCGTTTGCTCGAGTTACCAAAAACTAGACCACCTGCAATGCTAATCTTGTGTTCATAAACATTGTTGTTTAGGGTAAATATAGAATTTTTCCTGCACATGATTGTTGAGCTTAAGATTAGAGCGTACTGTGTCTACTCTTTCTGTGGAATGCATATAAACTGTTGATAAACTATGCGAAATATTTCACATCGTTTTCCTGTTCAAGCTATCACAATGCTATGCAAACACAAGCGAAAGAAAAATAAAAAAGAACACTCCTTTTAAAAACAAAGCCTTTTTTTTTTTTTAAGGGAAAGAACCGCTAATTACTGCCATTAATTTAAAGATTCTTTTAAAGCTTCTTTCTTGCTATATGAGACAAAATTAATTAAGTACTTTTACTACTAATTGATTATTTAATTGGTTAATTATGTTTGATATTGATTTGTATATTGTCTTCGATTATGAATAATTATGAATAATTTCAACTTGATACGAGAATGGGAAGTGGGAGAGTAAAAAAAAAAGGGGGCAAAACATAATAAGGGAGGTATATCCGTAAATGCTTCCACATCTCTCATTAAGTAGCATTTATTTCCCTTATTTTGATGTCAAACAAAATTAACTAAAAAAACTAATAATTAATTGACTTATTGATTAATTGTTTTAATCGATTCAAGTTTTGTTAGGTACAGCAAATAATTGTGCAAAGTGTCAACTTGATCCGATAAAGGGAAGTGGAAGAAAAACTCGTGCTCAAACTTTTTACCAGACAGACAGAGTGAGTTGATGTAAGCTTTGTAATAAACAAAATCCAAAAGTTTATGTTTCACCATTCCATCTTCAATGATTAACCCTGGCTGTCTCAGTGCGTTAGGTATAAGCTTTATCTCATTGTGTGCTCTGAATCTTCTGAACTTCAGTACTCGCTTTTTTTTAGCATTGTGTACTTTTGAACTCTATAACTCGCTGGGTACTTTTAGCTCTCTTTCTCTTACAGTATGGTCACCATCTTTGAGTAGTCCTGGTCAAAAACGTCTCTACTCTAAATCAACGACCCAGCCAGTCACATGCTTGAATTCTTCTGTGACGGACACATATACCAGTAATTGAATGAAAGAAACCCAGGTGTCAGCTAGGGGCGGTAATTGCGAACGACTGAAATTTCCAAACCATTAATCTACAAACAGTTTGTCATTAAAAAAAAAAAAAAAACGAACACAGAAATATAAATTGAAGCAATGAAAGAACCGAAACGAAACATACATTTATTTCCATAAATTAAAATTGATATAAATAAGAATAAATATCCTATATTCCTTCAATCCAAGTATCTATCTATCTATGTATCTATCCATCTATCAATCTATCCATTTATCTATCTATCCATCTATCTATCTATCTATCTACGGTATCTATCTATCTATCTACGGTATTTATCTATCTATCTGTCTGTCTGTCTGTCTAGTTCCATTCCAATGAAGAATAAAATAGTCTAAGGTGTGCTGATTGGTGGGACATACCATTTCTTATAAACTTGTATTTTAAAGTTGTTTTTTATATTTGCTCACATTAAATCCCCCTTTTCTTGATTCCATACAAAGAAATAAATTCCATCTATCTAGCTATTGAAATTGACAAACACGCTGTGGAGTAGCATAGACCTTATCGTATCCCAAATATTGACATAATGTCACACGATGCCAACACACTTCTGTATAATAACACGCATATTGTCAACCGTGTCCAGTAAATTGTACCAGTTTTTTTTGTTTGTTCCCTTGTAAGAGGGGGGGAAAAAGCCCTGGAATTTTTGACTCTATACAAGTCAATTCATCAGCACTAGTGAACCATCCTCCCTTGCTAACCACAAGGCTACAATCTACGTCATTGTAAGGAGAGAGTGCTTACCTTTTTACTAAGATGTAAGGCAGACGGGTTTGTGTGTGTGTGTGTGTGTGTGTGTAAAAGTGGAATAAATACAAATGGGTGTTTGGGGGAGGGGGGGGGGTCGCGCAGAGGCATGGCAAGCTAAATTTCTGAATTTCTGAAAATCTGTAGAGACGGTCCAGTGGGAATACAATAAATCTGATTGCACGCCCTGATTATTTTAACGTTGGAGAGAAGAAAGAAAAAAATTAGGACGTCATGGTAGACGTCAAAGTGATCGCCAAGCGATTGGGGCATGTAGTGGTGGGGGGTGAGAGGATTTTTTTCGAGGTCGGGATCAGCATTTGAGGCGGGGAAGACGATGTAATATCGAACCCCCTTTAAAGTTTAGAGCACGTCACTTCCTGCTCTCTCGGTGGCTGTCTACATTCCTATGTTTGAATAAAACAAATAATTATTTTTTCAGTTCAGTTTACACTGTACGGCTAGTCTTGAACACGTGCTATTGGTCTCAACCGCCCACAGGTTGTGACGTTGCAGGTCAGTTTTGAGGCCTTCTATGACGATTGGTCTCGAACTATCACACACGAATTTCAATCGCTTAGAAAGATTGCTTTATTTCTAGATCTATGCTTTATTTCTAGATCTATGCTTTATTTCTAGATCTATGCTTTATTACTAGATCTATGCTTTATTTCTAGATCTATGCTTTATTACTAGATCTATGCTTTATTACTAGATCTATGCTTTTTTTCTAGATAAATGCTTTATTTCTAGACCTATGCTTTATTTCTAGACCTATGCTTTATTTCTAGATATATGCTTTATTTCTAGACCTATGCTTTATTTCTAGACCTATGCTTTATTTCTAGACCTATGCTTTATTTCTAGATATATGCTTTATTTCTAGATCTATGCTTTATTACTAGATCTATGCTTTATTTCTAGATCTATGCTTTATTACTAGACCTATGCTTTATTTCTAGATATATGCTTTATTTCTAGACCTATGCTTTATTTCTAGACCTATGCTTTTTTTCTAGACCTATGCTTTATTTCTAGACCTATGCTTTATTTCTAGATCTATGCTTTATTACTAGATCTATGCTTTATTTCTAGACCTATGCTTTATTTCTAGATATATGCTTTATTTCTAGATCTATTCTTTTTTTTTTCTAGACCTATGCTTTATTTCTAGATCTATGCTTTATTTCTAGATCTATGTTTTATTTCTAGATCTATGCTTTATTTCTAGATCTATGCTTTTTTTCTAGATCTATGCTTTTTTTCTAGACATATGGTTTATTTCTAGATCTGTGCTTTATGTCTAGATCTGCGCTTTATTTCTAGATCTATGCTTTATTTCTAGATCTATGCTTTACTTCTAGATCCAATAGTAACAAGGCAGCCTTCAAGTCGATTTTCGAAGAGCACAGACCCTACTGTTAGTTGGAGACTGTGAGCTACATATTTTATTACATCAGACAATTTGTCAAAATTCTAATTCCAGTTTGATTTTTTTTTTCATGCAGTCAGTCTACGTTTGACGCAACGCTTCTTGCTGGACTATACAATCACACTGTTACTCTCTCAAGGGCATTAAATAGTCACGCTTTTTTCACAGTCAACTCTACTATAGCATTGGGTAGAGAGCAGAACGCTGTTTGATACGTTCTTATTACACAGCTTGTATCATGTCTCACTCTCTGTCTGTCTGTCTGGTGAAAAGGTTGAACACTCCCATTCTCCCATTGCCCATTCTGGGAGCAAATTACAACTTTGCAGATTATTCATTAAACCTGACAAGACATGAATTCAAATTAAACAATTCATTAATTAATTGTTGTTGATTAATTATTCTGTTTGATCTCAAAATAAGGGAAATAAATGCTACTTAATGAGAGATGTGTGTGTATATATATTGATTTAGTCCCCTTATTACGTTTTGACAGGTGTTTTTTTTTAGAACATTGTGTGTTCTTATACAACTATAAATTGATGTGTTTTCTCTATGGGATGCTATTTAGCTTCTACTACACTAATTAAAATTTCCATTGTCATAGACGTAACATATAGACAGGGTTAAAAAAACCACCAACAAAACACACAAACCTAAAAACAAGTTTAAAAACCAATAGTCTAAAAAAATGCAAATGTTTCCACGCAGCTTCCGGAAGCATTGGGTTGCTAGGTAACTAAGGCTTTGGGAAATTGAGGATCTTACTTAAGTACATTCATTTTTTGTTTCAATTAATACACTTTTATTGCATTGTATCAATGTTTGGAGAGTCCGTTGTGCTTGTTTATGGCATACATTGTATTCAAACTAATTAAAATTTCGAGATAGCATTGTATAGGTATTAAGTAATGGGTTTTCTCTCAAACCTGCATTGCGTTAAAACTTTGAAATAGCAGTAAAACATTTAAACTTTTAATAGCAGTAAAATATTCAACTTAATAATAGCAGTGAAACATTTAAACTTTCTAATAGCAGTGAAACATTTAAACTTAATAATAGCAGTGAAACATTTAAACTATAACGGCAGTAAAACATTCAAACTTTATAATAGCAGTGAAACATTAAAACTTTATAATAGCAGTGAAACATTCAAACTTAATAATAGCAGTGAAACATTTAAACTATAACAGCAGTAAAACATTCAAACTTTATAATAGCAGTGAAACATTTAAACTTTATAATAGCAGTGAAACATTTAAACTTTCTAATAGCAGTGAAACATTTAAACTTTATAATAGCTGTGAAACATTTCAACTTTATAATAGCTGTAAAACATTTCAACTTTATAATAGCTGTGAAACATTCAAACTTTATAATAGCTGTGAAATATTCAAATTTTATAATAGCTATGAAACATTCAATCTTTATGATAGCATTGAAACATTTAAACTTTCTAATAGCAGTGAAACATTTAAACTTTATAATAGCAGTGAAACATTTAAACTTTCTAATAGCAGTGAAACATTTAAACTTTCTAATAGAAGAGAAACATTTAAACTTTCTAATAGCAGTGAAACATTTAAACTTTATAATAGCTGTGAAACATTCAAACTTAATAATAGCAGTGAAACATTTAAACTATAACGGCAGTAAAACATTCAAACTTTATAATAGCAGTGAAACATTAAAACTTTATAATAGCAGTGAAACATTCAAACTTAATAATAGCAGTGAAACATTTAAACTATAACAGCAGTAAAACATTCAAACTTTATAATAGCAGTGAAACATTTAAACTTTATAATAGCAGTGAAACATTTAAACTTTCTAATAGCAGTGAAACATTTAAACTTTATAATAGCTGTGAAACATTTCAACTTTATAATAGCTGTAAAACATTTCAACTTTATAATAGCTGTGAAACATTCAAACTTTATAATAGCTGTGAAATATTCAAATTTTATAATAGCTATGAAACATTCAATCTTTATGATAGCATTGAAACATTTAAACTTTCTAATAGCAGTGAAACATTTAAACTTTATAATAGCAGTGAAACATTTAAACTTTCTAATAGCAGTGAAACATTTAAACTTTCTAATAGCAGTGAAACATTTAAACTTTCTAATAGCAGTGAAACATTTAAACTTTATAATAGCAGTGAAACATTTAAACTTTATAATAGCTGTGAAACATTCAAACTTTATAATAGCAGTGAAACATTTAAACTTTCTAATAGCAGTGTAACATTTAAACTTTATAATAGCTGTGAAACATTTTAACTTTATAATAGCTGTAAAACATTTAAACTTTATAATAGCTGTGAAACATTCAAACTTTATAATAGCTATGAAACATTCAATCTTTATAATAGCAGTGAAACATTTAAACTTTCTAATAGCAGTGAAACATTTAAACTTTATAATAGACGTGAAACATTTAAACTTTATGATAGCAGTGAAACATTTAAACTTTATCATAGCTGTGAAACATTTAAACTTTATAATAGCAGCACAAGTTTAAAGTAACAAACTGTCTGTTATGGTGCTTCATTTATTTTCTGAAACTCACACGTCACTTCCACTTCTGCTATTCTACGTCACGTGATCACAACTCGGACGCTCATGTCTGCCACTTATGGCTAGTCAATCTTGAGTTATGCACGAGTTAATAAGATGAATAATTACCAGCATTGTGTGTACTACTCAATGTAGCACGGTCCTCCCTTCCTTATCCCCCCCTCCTCACAGCCATATTTAAACAACTGTTGTTATCAGTTTCTGTTGCTGTCGTGATACTAATAAAGAGATCAAAAGAATTCCGCCAGGAAGTCTAACGACCCTAAGATGCATGTAAGGCAGAACTGTACGTTAAAAGTGTTTCTTCTTCCTCGTTCTCAGTTTTATGTTATGTTATATAGTTTTCTTTCTATTGGGGTGTTTTGGGGGCCAGTGTCTTGTACGGGCCTCATTGTAAAGAGAACAGTTTTGAAGGACGTGGTCAGCATTCTCTGGCGACACTCCACATGGGCAGATTTCACTGGTTCCAATTTTGAGCTTCCCGTACATATGTAGTCTCATTCTGTTGTGTCCGGTTCTTAGTCGAAAGATTAGACGTTGATCTTGTCGAGATAGCTTATAATTGGCATCATCTTTCTTGTGATTCGGATGAGAGCTTGTCCATTTCTCATTTATTTTAATTACTATTAGTTTCTTCATTGCTTCTGGAATGTTTAATTGTGAGTTTGTTCTCCCAAAAAGTGTTTAATTTGGTGGAACTTACCTAACTATGCAGTGCTTTACAAGTGGGACTTACCTAACTATGCAGTGCTTTACAAGTGGAACTTACCAAACTATGCAGTGCTTTACAAGTGGAACTTACCTAACTATGCAGTGCTTTACACAAATAATATAATAACACTCTGGCAGACCTGAGAGGCGCGGTGGCTGAGCGGTAAGGCGCTTAGCGACCGAACCGGGTCCGGAGTTCGAATCCTGGTGAAGACTGTGATTTTTTAACTTCAGGATCTTCGGGCGCTTCTGAGTCCACCCAGCTCTAAGGGGTACCTGATGTTAGTTGGGGAAAAGTAAAGGCGGTTGGTCATTGTGCTGGCCACATGACACCCTCGTTAACCGTAGGCCACAGAATCAGATGAACTTTACATCATCTGCCTTATAGACCACAAGGTCTGAAAGGGGAACTTTACTTCACTTTACTGGCAGACCTGAATCTAATGAGTGACTTGTTCATTACTATGTATAATTGTGTCTTGTTACAATAGATCTATATGACTTTCTAACTAGATATATTTACTTACATTTCATGTAGTATTTGAACTAGTTTGACTATATCTATGATGTCTACAAAGTATCGATAACAAAAACATATACATGCACTATTTGACACTACGAAACATCTCAATCATTTCGTATACCTATGTTATGAACATAATGATAACAGAGTCGAAAGCCATGCCCGCTTAGTATGGCTTTAATACACTGAATGACTACACAACACACATTTCGTGAACACATTCTTACGGACGAGTTACAAGCACATGTCAACATAAGTACGGCTACCGATACAGCATATCATTTTCGTAACAACATACGAGGCTGTAAAGCAGGAAGCTAGTGATATAGCTAGTAAGAGCCAAAGATCTAGATCTATGGAGTGTTTTAGTCATTTAGAAATAGCACTAATAGATGTTGAGAAAGGCTTCAGGAACATTTTGTGGAGGAAAAAAAAACAAGTTGATTTGCGAGATGTAGAACATTGATTGTTCATTGAAATCTTTGTAAGCCAAGACAGAGAGAGCGATTGGGAATACATTATAAAGGAAGGGACGGGCTTGCCATTCAGGGAGAGTCTGTCCAAGGCAAAAGACAGATGGGAGAAGGACGTTCAACAGATCCTGTGTAGTGCCCCAATGGTTCAACAGGTTAAGGGAAAGGTGAAGCCAAGAAGATCATACAGTCGCCAAACGTTTAGCGTACATAAAGTGCCTTTAATAATCTATCTATTGGTCCATCTATCCATCTGTCTCTCTGTACTTCCGTCTCTAAACATTTAACGAAAAAAAAATATTTATAGACTAGCCTTTTTTAAAATTTTATTCACTTATTTTACAATAGTTTAGTCACTGTAGTGAATAGACCTTGATTTTAATGATTTGACTGTATGGAATTTGGCCCTTGTTGTGTGGAGGGAGAGTGGCCCTTGAGGGACTGCAGGCACGACATTGCCTAAATTGTGCCGATGTGCCCAAAATCAAAAATCAAAATCAAATCGAGTCATCAATAGAGTTTTTATACTTCGGCCCAATCACGTTCCTACTTGGCTCGTTTCATCTGGCGTGCGCGAGTTTAGTGTGGGACGAATTCCTGACATGGACAACCGGAAGAACGTACGCTACAAGTCTGAGGGACGAGCTGGGCTGATCCCAGGACACGAGAGATTTAGAACGCTCATTAATCAGCTGGCTGCCATGATAAAAACTAAAAAGGGAAAGCACTTTTAATTACACTTCATGGCAGACGTGACGACACCACGTCTAATATGGGATACAAAAGAAAGTTCTTAAAATCGTCTTCACATTGATTATGTTTATAAATAGCGTGCACTTTAAACAAACATTCAATGATTGATTAATGTAATTCTCGTTGTACTTGATGTTTAGTACATGGAAGTGAGCTCAGTGCGAAAGTTTATGTTGAATGTCTTGGTATGTGACCTTTTGAATAAAATGATATTTAAACAAGGTTTAGAAGCTAAGTTTGTGTTACACAAACTCGGGCGGCCCCTGTTCACTTTTCTACAAGACTCTCTGAAGATCTGTCAAACTTTAATTTCCACGAATTGCTCTCAAGGAAATCCGTTTTAAAAGTGAAACATAGTACATAGTCTACTGTGTGCATACTTAATTAATTGGGGGGGGGGGCGCTTTTGGAAGTTCACAAGTAGTTCTTGCACTGAGTAGTATCACTTTTTGAGATACGAACGTGACAGATAAGACAAACGCAATGGCCTTGCAAGCCGCTAAAATGTATATTTAAAGTGAAAGATATTATTTTTCGTTTAATTTGGTGTTATACGGAGACAGAGTGACACTTAACCGAGTCTATGACCGCCAGATTTTAGGGCAGGACATTTTCTTTTGGCTAATCTTTGACATTGGTGTTGTTTTGTTGATGTTTTTTTTTTATGGAAAAGGAATACGTAGCGTTTTTTGGTGAATTCGAATAAATATTAAGAGTTAGAGAGTACATTCTCTTCGTTACCTTGGTTTGTTTCTGTCAGAAACATAAGAGAGAGTACATTCTCTTCGTTACGTTGGTTTGTTTCTGTCAGAAACATAAGAGTTAGAGAGTACATTCTCTTCGTTACGTTGGCTTGTTTCTGTCAATTTCATTTTGAGTTAGAGAATAGATTATCGCTACCACATTATTTTTGTTTCTGTCCTGTCGCCGCTCTGTTAGTTTGTTCGTGAACTATTTCATTTGCTAAATCATATAGGTGAAATTTTAATATCAATTGTATGAAAAGAGAAAATTATTTTTCGAAATGTTGTGTTTAGGTGATGGTAGGCACAACCTGGCACCCTAACTCGCCTCCGTTAAGAAATACTGATGAAACTAAGTCTAGTCACAAGACGGTGAAATATAGAAAGTAATATTCACGTGAAAAGTTCGTGTTTTTTTTTTTCTTAACAGTAAATATTCCCTGTACCAAGGTACACTTTACTGTAAGAAAGCAGTACGTTGAAACGCATGGAAAGGGCCCTGGTACACGCGAGCCGTGGCGGGAGACGTAATCTCTCCCCGGATCTGGCCTCTGCTACACCGCCGTCACCGCCGTCCAAAACGACACTCGTCAGTGACTATTGCAGTTGGACGAGATTTGAGTTGAGACCCGAATCTACACTTGTTGCAAGCCTACTTCTTGTGTTTTGTAATCCATGTCGAGATCTAGTTGTTCTTGTCTCTAACATTGGCATTTCATGGACGTCGTGGCTGCTGGTGATTTCATTCAGACACAACTCGGGACTACTGGATTGATTCTGGCCGGGAATTGTTTTGTGTACATTCAGTGATCGCGAGTTTCAGCGCGGCCCGATACGATGTAGGTAGATACAGTTGTTAATGAATTTCACTGATGGCACGTGATTGGGTGTATCTGTAAGCGTTGGTGGAATTTCATCTGTTAATTCCTGGAACGCTGACGGTATTTATATTGTCTTATTAGATTATCCTGCGTCTGATGGCTTTAGTGAACTCTTTAGTAAGAGCTTAATAAGGAGTTAAAATGTATTTCGAAAGCTAACACCTAACTCTATGCCATTTTTGTTTATTATTATTAGTGGCGTATACCTGTGACTACTGAAAGGCCCCGATCAAAGACATCTCTGTACATGTTACACATTGCTGAAACATTTGAAACAAACAGAGTAGTATTGTAAATACATGCTTTAATTATCAATGAATTAGTATGACATACTTCGACTCACTCGAAACTTAGGAATGAAGGGATAGACTTTCAACTATTGCGGATGTTGGTTTTCCTACAGTAATTAACGGTTACAGTTACACATTTAAATTATAAAAAAAAAATCATTGAATATTCCAGAGATATATCATTTTGAGGAGGAGGGGTATCATGTAAACAAGACAATGGCTTCAAATCCAAAGTTAAGGAAATATCTGTAGAACTTCACCTAGTTTCGGAGTCCTTGCATATTTTGCCCTACCGTGCGCAAAAAATCCGTTGTTCGTCTCCAAGTGTTAGGGGGGGAGGGGGAGTCGATAGAATTTTTTGGGTACATAGTCCTGCGTTTTTTAGTCGAACTTATTTATTACTTTTATTTTCCCGTGTATTCGACGACTTGTCTTGTTTTCAGCTTTAGACACACTTTAGTCAGCTGTTGTTTTTTTTTTTTTTTTTACTTTTGCATATTAGCTGTTATAATGACACCCCTCCCCCCGCCCTTATCCGCTACCCCACCCGCACCCCCTTTCTCCAGGCATTCTAACTAGCTTGTAAGCTTAGCGCTAGAAAGATGGGAGATCCACGCTTAGAATATCTGTACTCTCCCATGGAGAGCTTTCAATTGATTCCTAACTACCTTCTCGTTTAAAGCCGTTCTCAGAGCCTCTCGGTGTTTCTGTCTACCGACTTGTTGCGAACACAATTTATGTGTAAGCTAAACTGCATTCAATTTTGTTTGGTGCGAGAGCAACATGACATTTAGACGAAGGTAGATACCAGAGTTTACTGTGGGCCTCCAAAGCTGCCAACTTTTTACTATTTTGTTTAGGGGATGCTAAAATAGGGCTGATACATAGATTTAGCTCTTGAAAAGTTGTAATTGTTAGTATTTTTTTTCCAAAATAATGAGAAACCGTAGAAGCCAACGCGGCTTTAACTGTCAGAGATTGTTCATTCTCGTATATTATTGCTATAGACATATTAAATATAAACTTTGAAACGACTAGAGGCTTATTTCAAATTGTAGTTGTACTCTCCATGCCACAATTTACAGTTACTGTCTGTCACCTTCGATGAAGTCCAGTAGGGAATCGGCGCTGTAGGCGCCATTATCCCGTTGATGGTTAGAAAGGCTTTTATCCAACCACCAGGCCTGGACATGGGGCTCTTCACCCCTGTCCTGTCTGAGGGCTCCCAACGGTAAACGGCCATATCGGTTCCCTGACTGGACAGAGCCGGGCCGTGCCGTGTACACAGCGCACCGTCCCCGTTCCTGGACCCCACTCGCTACAAGTGGTCGGGAACAATGCTAACTGCGGGGAGCTTGTCTCATATTCCTATACTGTAACCGCCACTGTTCCGTGCGAGTGTCGCCAATCCAGCAATCCGAAACTGATGACGACACCTTTTGTGGAACGGCGTGGCGGACTTTTTGGACTGGGTTGCAGGTTACTTGTTCCATCCCCACCCCGAGTGAGATAAAAAAAAAAAAAGCTCACCCAGGGAGACCTGCCAGAAGGCCTGGTTCGCTACTCGTTTTTAGCCTATCTAGGTCCACCCCTAGACGTTTCCACCGGAGGCGCCACGCTGAGGCGACGGGTAGCTGGAATATCCTCCGGACTGTCTGTCACCAGTTACCTTGACTGAACATTAGGGCGTTTTGTTATATTTTTATTTTTATATGAAATATAAATGCAAATGTTTCATCCACGAGAAACAGTGAGATTATGGTGCCGAAGCATTCTAAAAGATTTCATTTATATATAATGAAGAAGATAGATTCTGACCTTAGCAATATATCGCACAGAAACACAGAAACAACACACTCTATTAGCAATGTATTGTGGTTTGCTGTAACCGCCCTCTGTCAAACTATTTCACTATCTACATTACTTATATCTAATTTACTTATAGGTGTACAAGTACTAGAACTACTGATTTCACTATCTACATTACTTATATCTAATTTACTTATAGGTGTACAAGTACTAGAACTACTGATTTCACTATCTACATTACTTATACCTACTTTACTTATAGGTGTACAAGTACTAGAACTACTGATTTCACTATCTACACTACTTATATCTAATTTACTTATATGTGTACAGGTACTAGAACTACTGATTTCACTATCTACATTACTTATATCTAATTTACTTATAGGTGTACAAGTACTAGAACTACTGATTTCACTATCTACATTACTTATATCTAATTTACTTATAGGTGTACAAGTACTAGAATTACTGATTTCACTATCTACATTACTTATATCTAATTTACTTATAGGTGTACAGGTACTAGAACTACTGATTTCACTATCTACATTACTTATATCTAATTTACTTATAGGTGTACAAGTACTAGAACTACTGATTTCACTATCTACATTACTTATATCTAATTTACTTATAGGTGTACAAGTACTAGAACTACTGATTTCACTATCTACATTACTTATATCTAATTTACTTATAGGTGTACAAGTACTAGAACTACTGATTTCACTATCTACATTACTTATATCTAATTTACTTATAGGTGTACAGGTACTAGAACTACTGATTTCACTATCTACATTACTTATATCTAATTTACTTATAGGTGTACAAGTACTAGAACTACTGATTTCACTATTGTTTCTTGTACCTGTAACGTCTTTTCTGCTCCCGCCACATTAACTAGTTCTATACTCGGACCTTACTTTGGCTGCAGTTCTAAGTCTTCCCTGTTTGACTGCAAACTTCGATGTCGACTATTTTGTAGATTTGCCATTTTCTGTCATTTTTTGCTTAGCTTGCATTTTTTTAAAAGTGAATCTAAATTTTGACACCCGGAAAAACAAATGTGTATTGATTAAGAAAAACAAATGTGTATTGATTAAGAAAAACAAATGTATATCAAAACGTTGTGACATAGAGTTGTCATGGCAACACTAGAGCGTTGAACGCTATATAAATAATCATGTAAAGTTCAGTAGAACACAAGGTGAACTAGTTCATAGACGATACTATCACCAGGTATTAGTTATTCCAACTCATTTCTCGTGTTACACTGAAGTATCATGGGACGCCCACAAACAGAGTAAGGCTCTCACTATTATTGCCTCTACACGTTCTTAATGCCTTAATCTCATTTTTTTTATACCCCACCCACTCGACCGTCGATAAATCCGAACGACAGTCCAGCGCTCAAACCGCACGACCCAGGCAGCCATATCTATAGCATTTACTCACAAAGGTTTGAATTCTCCTTCCAGCCTCAGTGTTCAACTTTCACTGTCATATAGGAGGACTGAAAATAAGTTCTGGAGCTACTGATTTCTCTGTCACCATTTCTTATACCCGTCTTATAAGTATTATCTTTCAGATGTTTTTATCCATATTATTCATCTGTCTTTTATACACTCCTTGTCAGAGGCCTTTTTTTGTAGACAGTTGTTTGCTTCCAAGAGTCCGCATCTCCAGCCAATAAAAGACAGATGAGCTCTGGGTTGTTTGAAAACTAGATTACATAGACTTTCTATCCAACTATAAAGAACTTTCGCCCGATATTAATGTTTGTTCAATGTCGGACTGTGTCAGACCTTGATATATGTTAACATACACAGTGTATGACCGAGAGAAAGTTCATGTTTATTTGGAAGGTAGAAAAGGGTTTAGTAGAGAAAGTTTGGCCGTATTGTATGCTGTTATTCAGAATATGTGTCAAAGGTCCGTGACGCCCATTTTTTTTCTAGCTCTTTATGTTTCCCCGATCTGTTGTGCAAAGTATCCATAGGAAGTGTGACCGGTACAGCTAACAGCCGTGAAGAACGTACTACTAGTCGAGAGAAAGTTGTTTGTAGAAGCGTATGTCCAAGGTCGAAACACGGATGTATTTGATTACATTTAGATGAGGTACTTTTGACAGACTTTGGTTTCTTTGCTGTCTGTGTACGTTGAGAATTAGGTGTAGGAGTGTGTCAACGAGAATGTATGGAAATATGCACAGGTAGAGAGAGGGAATGCGGGGTGGATTAAAATAGAAAGTTTCTAGCATGTGTCACTTATGTGGAAGATGCTATTTCTGTGGTACTCATTTATTAAGAAAATACTGTTCACACCATGCATATAAACACACACACACACACGCTGCATGTGTCCTTTAGTAATTACCCTATCCACTAAGCGCTGCGTGTGTCCGTATCTTAATGACCCTATCCACTAAGCGCTGCATGTGTCCTTTAGCTAATGCGCCCTATCCACTAAGCGACGCATGTGTCCTTTAGATAATGCGCCCTATGCACTAAGCGACGCATTTGTCCGTATCTTAATGACCCTATCCACTAAGCGACGCATGTGTCCTTTAGCTAATGCCCCTATCCACTAAACGATGCAAGTGTTCTTTAGCTAATGCCCCTATCCACTAAACGATGCAAGTGTCCTTTAGCTAATGCCCCTATACACTAAACGATGCAAGTGTCCTTTAGCTAATGCCCCTATCCACTAAACGATGCAAGTGTCCTTTAGCTAATGCCCCTATCCACTAAACGATGCAAGTGTCCTTTAGCTAATGCCCCTATCCACTAAACGATGCAAGTGTCCTTTAGATAATGTCCCTATCCACTAAACGATGCAAGTGTCCTTTAGATATTGTTACCACTAAACGATGCAAGTGTCCTTTAGCTAATGCGCCCTATCCACTAAACGATGCAAGTGTCCTTTAGCTAATGCCCCTATCCACTAAACGATGCAAGTGTCCTTTAGCTAATGCCCATATCCACTAAACGATGCAAGTGTCCTTTAGATAATGCCCCTATCCACTAAACGATGCAAGTGTCCTTTAGAAATTGTTACCACTAAACGATGCAAGTGTCCTTTAGCTAATGCGCCCTATCGACTGAGCGCTGCATCTGTCCTTTAGCTAATGCCCCTATCCACTAAACGATGCAAGTGTCCTTTAGCTAATGCAACCTATCCACTAAGCGACGCATGTGTCCTTTAGCTAATGCGCCCTATCCACTAAACGATGCAAGTGTCCTTTAGATAATGCGCCCTATCCACTGAGCGCTGCATCTGTCCGTATCTTAATGCCCATATCCACTAAACGATGCAAGTGTCCTTTAGCTAATGCGCCCTATCCACTAAACGATGCAAGTGTCCTTTAGATAATGCGCCCTATCCACTAAACGATGCAATTGTCCTTTAGATAATGCGCCCTATCCGCTGAGCGCTGCATGTGCTCCTCCTAGTGTAAATATGTTTAACAATAACAAATCTATACATGCATGTGACGTGTTCAGGACTTAGGAGAGAAACAAAAACTTCAAGTTGTTACGTTTTCCATGCAGAGGCGGGGGCCGGGGGGTGGGGGGCTGTTACTTTGTGTAGGCATCAATGTTTCAAGAACAGAAATAGATACGTTGTCTGGTATGTGTCCTAAATGTCTTTTGGTAATATTGCCGTTACGACAGCGGTTTGAGATAACATCAATGCTATCTGCTTACACTTGACATTCTTGATATGATAGCTTCTTGTTAGTGTGTGTGTGTGCACTATGTCATTGATTGTGTAGTGGGTGGCGTATCTCTGGGTGAACATTATATCACATGATCTATTCGTATATATGCTCCACACCCTGAATACCTGCCCCTTAAATTAACTACTCGCCCCGCACCCAATGCAACTGCTCCGCACCCTGTAGACTCCGCACCTCATCTATGTTTAGTGAGTGCACTTCTTTTTAAAGGGCGTAGTTACATTTTCTCGTATGTTAGTCGGCCTGTGACTAAGTGACGTAATCTGTAGCAACAGTTTCTTGACTTGTCTGTTACATTTCAAAGACAATAAGACATATAAAAAGTACTCGGTAGATGAAAGATTTTATCTTCAAATCAGGAGTTCCGGCAAGCATTGAATGTAAAGGTTATTAGGTCAGAACATTTCCCACTAGTGATGTATGCTAATACTAACTGTGCAGGCGATTTCTTGAATCAGTTGACAATGAAAAGTTGTATCAAATTAATTCTTAAATAAACAATAGTCAAATAATTGATCACCCAAAATAGACTCTGATTCTCATATTCATATGTAAAGTACAGAATTGATCTAAAGAAATATACGACCATGAAACAAAAATACACCCTTGATTACCTCGCCTTAGTGTAGAAACTTTCATTGTTTACCAAGGGCTAGATATTTTCTAAAAATCTCAATTAACTTTTTAATTAAATTCACCTTGAACATTTTTTAAAGTCATCTTTCCCTGACGTAAACTTTTATTTGACATTGTAAATATGTGGATTGATGTCAAAGCAAGTAAAAAAAACCCGCACGTTTAAACATTCTCGTGTAATTAGCGAATCTTCAAACGCTATGGTTACCTCCCCTTCCATACGATGCATTCGTGTAATGACGTGTTCAACTCGCCATCCCGTCTGAACGTCCTCTAAGATCAAGTAACACAGCAGGCAGGAGATGTGTGGATCCAGTGAACCGTGGCAGCAGTCAACCCGCGACCAACTCTGAGGGGTCGCGGGTTGACACAGCGCCAAGTTATCTGAGAAATAGAATACTTTTATTAAAGGTCACCATGAAATAAAGGCACCATCATAAAAGTCTGGCCGCTATATGGCACGTCTACATAGTGCCAGAGAGAGAGGCGATGAATAGACAGAGATGTGCTTGGTTTTTCTAGGTAGAATTGTACATGAAGTCACGTTGTTGTTGTTTTTTATGGTGATATTCCTTATAAAATTGTTATAATACAGTCTTCATCTTGGGTAACATAGAATTGTCAGATAATTGTGCCATATGCCGCATTAGCGGAAAAAAAACAACAACAAATCAGCACAATGAAAATAAACATCTGCGGGGAGGAATTTCGAGGTGCCTAGTAGCATCGCGTCACGGGTCGGATATGGCCCGCGGGTCTTTGTTTGGACATCACTGTTGTAGTAGATAGGCGTAACCACCGGTTGCGCCAGGATTTTCACCCCGATGTAGGATTTAAGCTAATAGTACGAATTCTTTTTTTTTTTAAAGCGTGATGGTAGGGTGGTGTGCGTTTAGTAGTTCAACCCGAGGGTCTCGAGTTAGAAACCTTGGAGAGACAGGAATTCTGGGTCCGATCGAGTTCCTGGCCACATGGAACCGTCGTGAACAAATGGTCACAAACCAAATGAACTTTATCTGATACATTTCAGACTTTCCTTCGAAAGAGAAGTTCCTGACGTCCTATAAAAGTGCATTTGTGTGTGACATTGAACTAGCTTGACGACATGTGCCCCGAAGTCTTTCAGATATTATATTCGTTTCTATATCTGGTGTTTATGGTTTAATGTTTGATGTAGTCAATCACCCAGCACTTGTACCATAGGATGATACGAGTTCCACTTGCAGAATATTTTCAAAGCCATGTTAGAACGACATTGCATCCCTCTTTTTTTTTTAAATATTATCTTTCTTTTTTTTTTTTTTAAATAAGAAGACTTTGAAATGCAACGTAATCGTGGAATGGGCTTCTGTCTCGTAACATTCTGGCAGTGCGGGGATATTGTCATCGCGCCCTGTCAAATATCTCCATTACAGCGGAACAAAACGGTAGACAAATTGGAGCACATTTGTGATGTGTTCTCTCTTATTAGCTTACAATATGTATCCTATTAGCTAACACCAGTGTCTCTTATTCGCTCATACCGTGTGTTAATTAGCGCGTCTCTTAATTTCCTATCACGTATGCCTCAAACTAGCTTACTTGGTGTGTCTCTTAGCTTACTTTGTGTGTCTTTTAGCTTACTTGGTGTGTCTCTTAGCTTACTTGGTGTGTCTCTTAGCTTACTTGGTGTCTCTTAGCTTACTTGGTGTGTCTCTTTTTTGCTTACTTTAGTCTCTTTTTTGGCTTACTTGGTGTGTCTCTTTTTGGCTTACTTGGTGTGTCTCTTATCTTACTTGGTGTGTCTCTTATCTTACTTGGTGTGTCTCTTTTTGGCTTACTTGGTTTGTCTCTTAGCTTACTTGGTGTGTCTTTTTAGCTTACTTGTGTCTCTTAGCTTACTTGCTGTGTTTCTTATTAGCTTACTTGGTGTGTCTCTTATTAGCTTACTTGGTGTGAGTTTTAGCTTACGATGTGTCTCTTATTAGCTTACTTGATGTGTCTCTTATTAGCTTACTTGGTGTGTCTCTTAGGTTACTTGATGTGTCTCTTAGGTTACTTGATGTGTCTCTTATTAGCTTGCTTGCTGAATATTGTACATGTTACAGTTAACATCTGGTCTATCATATAAGTATATTTGGTATTTCTTATATAGAGGTTCCACCGTGTGTCTCTTAATAGCTTTGTATTTCATTTTATAATCCCATCCTTATTGCTATGTTTCAAGTGTAAATTGAAATCCCTGGTTTATTATGACGAGTAGAGCTTCCTTTTGTAGTTTAGGCTGAAATGGGCCAATCGATAATGACATGAAAAGTTTACAAATAGACAAATTTTTTTCTGGTTTGATTACAGTAGGAACTAGGTGTCTGACATGTTTTTCTTGAGTTTTCTTTTTGCAAATGTTTTATTGAATCTTGACAACGACAGTTTCAATTAGTGTTTTATAAAATGGCACTATTAAAATATAGTTTTCAATTCAATGAATTGAATGTAGGGGAAAAATATAGAAACACTGGCTTAAATGGTTTAGCTAAAATATTCAAAATGTCTTTAACCACTGTTATGTTTCATATCTTGTATTTAAAAAAAAACAAAAAGTGGGATGCATAAGATATACAGTAGTATGTCCATGGGGATATGTCACAATAAAACACTGACTGTCGTTCTTGTTTCTATAGCATTAGATCATGCTAAATGACGAATAAAAGCGTAGGGAGTTTAAACTTCACATTACGGCTTTTAAAAAAAAATAAGGGTTGCCCTTAGGAGCTCAACAACCCTACCCCCCAGACTCGCACAGTGTCTACGCATAGCACGTAGTTAAATTGTATATCATCATGTTCGTTCCGTTATGAGTGTAATTTATGGTTGAATCATTTCTATTGCCATCTGATAAGGTGGTAGACAAATAATCACGAAGATTATTCTGCAAAACAGTTCATCACGAGTTGCGTTCATAAAGCAAAAGACAGTCATGCTATCTTTGGAGTCGTTAGTGACTAGGAAGTCTTGTGTTGACGCCAATTGTGTAATTAAAGCTGGAATTGATGTATAGACATCTGTTATCAGTCGGTCTTTTGACTCGCCACTCGGATACTATGTGTTCTTGGTTGCTGGTCTAGAAAGTTGTAATTTAATAGCCAGGAGTTTGAAACATGGGCACCTGGCTCAGGAGAAACAATTCAAAGAAATATGTCTTCGAGGTAAGTAAAAAAATATACATTTTTTTTTAGCTTCACTACTTAAACGTGTTTGCTTTAAACTGTAATGTTTCGTTCATTAGCCAGACCGCAACATCCAAGTTTCTGTCACTCGCCTGACTTCATTTGCTTATTTGCTTTATAACAATCAGTGTTTCGTTCATTAGCCTGACCACATCATCGAATGTTCTTAAAACTACTGTTTCGTTCATTAGCCTGACTACGTCATCGTATGTTCTTAAAACTACTGTTTCGTTCATTAGCCTGACCACGTCATCGTATGTTCTTAAAACTACTGTTTCGTTCATTAGCCTGACCACGTCATCGTATGTTCTTAAAACTACTGTTTCGTTCATTAGCCTGACCACGTCATCGTATGTTCTTAAAACTACTGTTTCGTTCATTAGCCTGACCACGTCATCGTATGTTCTTAAAACTACTGTTTCGTTCCAATTTTATTTTGCATGTTTTATCTCTTCTTCATAGGATTGAGTTTCATCTCTTTCGTTCCCAGAGTTTCATCTCTTTCGTTCCCAGAGTTTCATCTCTTTCGTTCCCAGAGTTTCATCTCTTTCCTTCCCAGAGTTTCATCTCTTTCGTTCCCAGAATTTCATCTCTTTCGTTCCCAGAGTTTCATCTCTTTCGTTCCCATAGTTTCATCTCTTTCGTTCCCATAGTTTCATCTCTTTCGTTCCCAGAGTTTCATTTCTTTCGTTCCCATAGTTTCATCTCTATCGTTCCCATAGTTTCATCTCTATCGTTCCCATAGTTTCATTTCTTTCGTTCCCATAGTTTCATCTCTTTCATTCCCAGAGTTTCATCTCTTTCGTTCCCAGTTTCATCTCTTTCGTTCCCATAGTTTCATCTCTTTCGTTCCGCGTCCCGAGACATGACGTCAAACTGCGCTCCTCTTTCCTTAGTACTTTTGGAGCTCAAAAGTGCCCTACGTCTTTTCTATCATTGTGTCTGCCTTCTCTTTTCCTCAGTCTGCCTTCATTGATCATCACTCTGTCTCCTTATCTCTAAATACCTCACTACGTCCTAGACCAGTCCGTTTGCCGTGGACTGCGACGGGTAAGGGGGATAAAGAGATCCTGGTGTTTGAGTGGTGGCTATCTGAGGATAAACCACCACAACACAATACTTTGGCTCCAAGTTCCCCTAGACCTGAGGCCCAGATGGCCCGCTCTGGGTCAACCGGCTGGTCATGCCGAGCTACCAACATAGGTCGAAGACCTATGCTGGAGGGCGGTGGCTGGAGGGTCAATCAGGGAGCTGCTGTATCGGGCACATGTCCGATGCAGTAGCTGACTGAGTATAGCACATGTGTAGCCCTGGCGGGCTCATTCTGGACTTCCGAATGGCCCGTCCCCTTGTTGGACTCGATGGCGGGTGGGGAGCACAGGTGCCGAACTAATAAGAACATCTATGGATAAGAAAACACCAAAAAAAAACTACTTGATCCAGACCTATGTCTGGGCAAGAGACGCCGTATGGAGGATAGAAAGGAGTAGGCCTCAAAAAGCTGTGCTATCTGGCCATCATTTCTAGTGGTTAGGTGCACAGAGGAGGGGAAAGGTCTGACAAAGATGAGCCCTTTTGTCATCTACAAGGGACTTAGGTCAGTAGTGGAAGAACCCAAGAGTGTGTCTAAGCTACACAAGTCTTTGGAACTTCTAGTAGAAGTTGATAGCAAGATACACTCTGATGGGCTTTTAAGATGCAGAAGACTCTGTGATCTCCAAGTGGAAGTCATGCCACACAAGAGTCTGAACACCAGCAGAGGTGTAATCAGCTCTAGGGACCTACTGGAATGTTCCGAGAAGGAAGTAGTGGAGGGCATTGAAGTAGTCACCCATGCCCGGACCATTACCAGGCGCAGGGATGGTGAGGAGGTCAAAACCGCCACTATTATCCTCACATTCGGAACTGGGACACCGCCAGAGTATGTGAAGGCAGGATACCTACGAGTTCCAGTGAGGCCCTACATACCTAACCCCATGAGGTGCTTCAAGTGCCAGGGTTATGGACACGGCGCGTCAGTCTGCAAGAGGAACACTGTGTGTGCCAGATGTGCTGGAGAAGGTCATGAGGACAAGGTCTGCACAGCCCAGTTCGAATGCCCAAACTGTCACGCTGGCCACTCAGCCTACTCCAAGGATTGCCCTGTGTGGAAACAGGAGGTTGCCGTGCAGGAGTACAAGGCAAGAAATGGATGTACCTTCACCCAGGCGAAATCGGCTGTATTGGCCCTACCCAAGGGCCAATTCGGCTTGACAAAGACCTATGCCCAGGCTGTTGCTAAGATAGGAAGATCCATAGCCACACAGACGGACACATTGACCCCACCACCCCCTCCTCCTCCTCCAACTCAGAAGAAAACACCGCCAAAGGACACACCTCTGAAGAAACAAGAAAGCCCTGTTGTCATGCTAAAGAACAGGTTCTCTGTGCTCGCTGATGAGAGCATGGAGACTGAGCAGCATGTCAAAACCAATACTCTAGGAGAACCCGGAGACATCATGTCTGACACAGGTTCTCCTCAGAGAAACCAGCCAGACACCCCAACATCTACCGAATTAGAGGTTGACCAACTCCCTAAGGGGAGAAATCAAAGTGGAGAGGATGCCCGAGGTGAGCGAGGAGGAAATAACCTCCGCTCTAACCAGAGGGATCTCCCCTCTCCAGAGAGAAAGACTTCCCCCATAAGGGGGTTGTCCTCATCTCCATCCAAACCAAGAATAAAAATACCAAGGTCACTGGAATAAAGGGAAACCCCTCCGGGGGCCTCCCAAGGCCAAATAGCTCCAAGTAGGTCATCTAGAATAAGCTATGGATTCCAGAATTGTACAGTGGAATTGTAGAGGCCTCAAGGCCAATTATGAGGAAATGCAGCTATTGATGGACTCTGAGACTCCTGTAGCTGTCTGCCTACAGGAAACATTTCTGAAAGATAGCATCAACTTCCGAAGCTACAGTGCTTACAGCAAGAATGTTGAGGATGCAGAGAGCATCAGGTGGAGTCTGTATCCTTGTGAAGGATAGCATCCCCCATGAGAGGGTAGAACTACAGACCACACTACAGGCCGTAGCAGCTAGGATAACGCTTCACAAGGTTATCACTTGCTGCAGCCTACCACCAGGCGCTCCATTAAACCAAACAGACATGGAGGACCTATTGAAACAACTCCCCCGGTCTTACATAATCCTTGGGGATTTCAATGCCCATAACACCATGTGGGGATCCAACAATACCGACACAAGAGGCCGTATGCTGGAGGATATCTTCCTCCAACATGATTTATGCATACTTAATGATGCATCACCGACCTACTTGCACCCAGGAACTGGATCTCTCACATGCATTGACCTCACCGTATGCGTCCCTGGACTTCTGGACGACTTTAAATGGTCAGTTAGCAATGATCTACGGGGAAGTGATCACTTGCCAATCATCATTACTAACAATCTCCCCTAATTGGGACGACCTCAGCGGTGGAAACTGAATAAGGCCGATTGGGAACAATTCCAAAAAAGATGCTCAGAGGATATCACAGAAAATATCCTCGATGAACAGAACCCAGCTGATACCTTTGCTAGCAAGCTACTTAGTATAGCCAGGAAAATTGTCCCACTAACCTGCGCAAATCCAAAACGGCCTAGCAAACCATGGTTTGATACAGCCTGCAAAAGTGCTATTTGCGATAGGAAAAAACGACTGGCTGCATTAATAAAGAATCCTTCCCAGGAAAACCTAAAGCTATTCAGAATAGCTAGAGCAAAGGCTAGACAAACCATACCGTCAGCCAAAACGAATTCCTGGAGAAGTTTTGTCGGCAGTCTGGATGCCAAAACTTCTGCTAGAGCGGTCTGGAAGGCAGTAAGGCGAATCAAAGGGAAAGAATCAAATGCAATAGGGCATTTAAAAAACCAAGGACGAACTGTCACGTCCCCCAGAGAAATAGCTGACTGCCTTGCATCCTCAATAGCAGAAAAGTCATCCACTGCACAGTACACGCCAGAGTTCCAAAAAGTCAAAACCAGGGAGGAAAGACACTCCATTGATTTCAGGTCAGAGATAAATGAAGACTACAACAAACCGTTCTCGCTTGAGGAACTGAAGGAATCGCTAGACAAGTCACATGACACAGCACCTGGAGAAGATGAAATCCATTACCAGTTCCTCAAGCACCTTCCCGAACCCTCATTGGCAGTCCTGCTAGGGGTCTATAACTGTGTGTGGCAAACAGGCGCTTTCCCAAATAGCTGGAGGAAAGCCACAGTTATACCGATACCTAAACCGGGAAGAGACGGCTCTGACCCAGCTAACTATCGACCAATAGCACTAACAAGCTGCATCTGCAAAACCATGGAAAGAATGATTAACAGTAGGCTGGTCTGGTACCTGGAGAGGAATAAAGTGATCTCAAACTACCAGTGCGGATTCCGGCAAGGGCGGACAACAACTGACCACCTTTTAAGGCTGGAAGCTTATATTAGAAATGCATTACTCAGAAGAGAACATCTAGTAGCTGTATTCTTCGATATAGAAAAAGCCTATGACACAACCTGGAAACATGGCATTCTACGTGACCTGGAGCTTATGGGGCTTAAGGGACACTTTCCCCGTTTTGTGGGGGAATTCCTGAAAGACCGAAAATTTCAGGTTCGAGTGGGCAACTCCGCTTCTGACACTCATGACCAGGAAATGGGTGTACCCCAGGGCAGCATTCTGTCAGTCACCCTGTTCAACATAAAAATAAATAGCATCATAAATGCTCTGTCCCCTGGCATAGAGTGCTCTTTGTATGTTGATGACTTTGTCATTTTTACTTATGGGAAAAACATGAACACCTTAGAAAGAAAATTACAGTTATGTTTAAACAAAATTCAAAATTGGGCAAACGATAATGGTTTTAAATTTTCGGACTCCAAAACAGTTAGTATGCATTTTTGTAATTTAAGGGGACTCCACCCAGACCCTGAACTATTTATACACAAAAAAGAAGATCCCTGTCGTGAAAACTACAAAATTTTTAGGCCTCACCCTAGATTCCAAATTTAATTTTCTCCCCCACATTAAGGAACTTAAGAGGAAATGCCAAAAGTCATTAAACATTAAACATTCCTAGAGTACTCAGCCATACGGACTAGGGAGCTGACAGAGATACCTTGCTGCTGCTATAGACTACGGATCCATAATATATGGAGCAGCAAGGAAGTCGTACCTAAAAATACTGGAACCAATACAAAATGCTGCCCTGCGTCTCTTTCTCGGCGCGTTTTGTACATCACCTATCCCAAGCCTCCATATGGAGTCTGGAGAACTCCCCATGGATATAAGAATGAAAAAGCTTGCAATCCAACCCAACGAACCCTGCTTTCGACTCCATATTTAACCCCACAGAGGTAGAATTATACAAACGAAGGCCTAACGTCATACAGCCGTTGGGCCTTCGAATGAGAGAACCCATCCAAAATTTAACTCCACCCATTGACCAAATCTCTAAAATAGAAACCCCTCAGTATCCTCCTTGGCTATTGAATAAACCCAAATTAAATTTATCCCTCCTTAATTTCAAAAAAGAAAATACAGACCCAAGCATACTACAAGTCCACTTTAGGGAACTGCAAGAGAGCTACGGAGATTGTGGCACCATCTACACAGACGGATCCAAAATGGATGGAAAGGTCGCATGTGCCTGCTCCTTTCGGAACAAAACAATCTCCCGTAGACTCCCCGATGGCTGCTCCATCTTTACGGCCGAATTGCATGCAATATCGCTTGCACTTATGGCCGTCAAAGCATCAGAAAGGAGGAAATTTATAATCTGCTCCGACTCCAAATCTGCATTGCAAGCTTTGGGGCGGATGAAGACTGACATTCCATTGGTACATAAGAGCCTGAAGCTGTTGGACCAAATAACAGCCGACCATAGGGATGTCACCTTCATCTGGGTCCCCTCCCATGTGGGCATTGAGGGAAACGAAGCCGCAGACAGAGAAGCAAAGAGAGCCCTAAATCATGCGGTGTCAGGAACCCAAATGCTCGGACCTTAGACAAAGTATTGCCTCTGCCACCTACCAAGAGTGGCAGGACCGATGGGAGGCTGAGACTCACAATAAACTCAGGCAGATTGTGGCGGATGTCAGGTGGCGGTCCACATCTAAGGGTCTGACAAGGCGTGGTAGCACGACCATGTCCAGACTTAGGATTGGCCACACCTACATCACGCACTCTTTTGTGCTGAAGAACGAAGAGCCCCCACTTTGTGAGTATTGTGACTCTCGCCTCACCGTGGAACATATCCTCATCGACTGCCCCAGATACCAGGATGTCAGGGAGAAATATTTTAGAGCCACTAATTTAAAAACACTATTCAATAATGTCGACCCTGGGAAGGTACTGGGCTTTATCCGGGAAGTGGGGTTGTCTACAAAGATCTGATTTATGAATTCTGTAAACATGTACTACTTACATTAGATTTTTACCAAATTATTAAATTTTTACTACCTCTACTATTTTAACTGTGAATAGACCTTGATTTTAACAATTTGACTGTATGGAATTTGGCCCTTGTTGTGTGGAGGGAGAGTGGCCCTTGAGGGACTGCAGGCACGACATGGCCTAAATTGTGCCGATGTGCCAAAAATCAAATCAAATCAACCCATCCATGCTAAGAATGATGAGAGCAAACAATCTTTAAAAAAAAAAAAAAGTTTACCTACGGTAACGAACCGCAGAATCTCAATACTCTACGAATAAGTTCCCATTTCCCATAAAAAAAAACAATTATAATTAATTAGCACTAATTGTGTAACTAATTGCTTTATTGATTTATTTCTTGTCATTTACAATGACTATTTATGCACTTTCAACTTGAGCCGAGAACGGGAAGTGTACAAAACGTAATAAGGGAAATAAATCCACACGTACAGTCACATCTCTCATTAAGTAGCATTTTTTTTCGACACCTAGGAAAATAATGAATTACCGATAACTAATTAACTAATTGGTTCTTTTTTTTTTTTGGATTGAATCGTGTTTTGTTGGGTAGAACAAATTAATTGTGTCAAGTGTCAACTTAATCCGAGAATGGGTGAGAGAGAAATAACGTGTACAACAACTGTACCTGACAGACAGTTAATAAATAATTAGTAAGCTTTGTAAAAAAAATTTTTTTAAAAAAAGGAAGAGGGTTAAGGTGCGAATCATATTGTCCGGAAAATTTCCGAGCTTTTGGATCGATCACAAGGTCTTAAATATCTTCATTGGGGATTCTCTTATAGGCGGTAATGTGGGAAGTGGAATATAGAATATGTGAGAATATAGTAAGAATAATCCTATAATCATTGTATCATCATTATAATCCTAAACATATCTATTCGTTATTGTCTCCACCTAGTTCTTGTATATATATTTTGATTAGGCCAATAGTTCAATACATGTTATTTAAACTTTTTTTTTTGCTTTAGAATGTTATAATCACAGTCACATTTTTTAATGTATAATTCTCTTATATATCAGCCTGCATTTATAAAACAATAGCTTTTAGTCATCATCTTAGTCATTGAGTATATCCTCCTTGAAATACACTTGCCTAGAAAAACTATCAAGGACCATACCGACTCTGCAACCACAGGCATGTACTATATTGATAGTTCCCACACTCTGTAGTGTAGTGATATATTTAGATCAAAATGTGTAATTACAAATGTATTCATTTAGTGTCCATTAAAATTGTCATAGTTATGATATCATGACTCCAATTTAAAAAAAATACTTTGAGCAACGCTCTCTAATTCTATATTGTGACTGAGGCATTAGTTCGACTTCGGTGTCTAGTGTGAACGAGCCATAAGTTAGTGATTGTATACAAGGCGTGTGGGTTTGAATCAAATATTTGTTATCTCCTGTTGACTGAATGCCCTTTAAACATTCCAGTGTTATCTACCTTGGGCTCGTTGAGACGGCTCGAGACATCATGCTGCTCTTATGCTCATATGATAAATATTCCACCACACGATTTATGGGTTTGGCTTCGTTCAGTAATTGGAGTCACTCATTACGTAACGTTAGTCAGCATATCAGTGTGCGTTGTTTTGTTTTAGGCACACAATTGAACTTTTGTATTTAGCTGGTTTAGAGTTAATTTTTTTTTTGTAATTAAAAACCTAGATTTTTACTTAACCTTCACCTGTCCATTAGTCTGTTGGATTGTTGGGGCGCCACACATGATCTTTCGACCGTCTGTTTTCATTCCTCTTAGTCTTTTTGCCAGGAATAGAGTCTCTTCAAAAACTATGTGGAGAACTCTGTGACCTGGAAACCATTGCGCGGTGTATCTCAGATCTAGGTTGACTGGTCTGAACCCTTCTTAACCCTTAAGATGCGTGTGGTATTTAAGCCTCCAAACATGAACATAGTAATTTCCTTTTGTATGTCTTCATTGTAAAACAGCTCAGCACTTTAAGGGTTAAACAAATGAGAACGAAGAAGAAGAAAGAAGAGTTTCACAGGCCTGTCCATTTCCGTCATGTCTCAGCTCTACTTTGTCTGTCTCTCCTTCTTTTATCTGGTACTGTTCCCTACAGAAAAGTCTTTGCCAGCCCTGAGCATTTCGTGAAATGGCCGTGCAGTATTGAGATTTTTTCTTACACTGGCCAGAAGGTCATCATGGGGCCCAATCGCCAATGTAATGCAGCCTTTGTATGTGATACCTAGAATCCTTCTGTAACGTTTCGATTCATGGAGAGAATCTTTTCCTATTCTGCAGTTTAAGAGGCCGAGAATCGCAAACATACACGAATGTAGCATTAGTCTGATTTTTGGTCCTGGGGGCTCTGCAAAGCCCTCATATTTTTTTTATTGTACCAAAAAAGTAGACATTCTCCCCCCTTTCCCTTTTTTTTTTCTTACAGAGAAACACGAAAAATACCTTTTCCAAATGGTTTACTTGTTACACAGGCGTAGCTTGCATTGTTGTGAACTGATTGTTAAAAGTTTGAATGGTTTCCTATTCTATCTTCTTGGTGACATTTTCCCCCAAATCTTCAGTGTAAAAGTTAGTTAGTGTAAAGTCGTCCTTAACCTTGCACTCAACCAGCAATCAGAAAGTCTGTCGAGTCAAACAGCAGGGAGTCACTTTTTAACTGCGAGGTAAATGGATTAGCGAGATGGTCGTAGGCGATGACTCTGGTTCACAAGATGACGTACTTCTGTTTGACTCTGAACTCTCTCCCCCCCCCCACTTCACTTTCCTCCTCCTTTCCATCCTCTTCCTCTTCTTGTACATATCAACTTTTCCACACCAGAAAAAAAAAGTGCTTAAAGTGAAAGTAGAAAGCTTTTTGCTATCTTTCATCTTTCTGTTTCGTTAAGCACAGTGGCGTAGCTAGGGTGGGGGAGGAGGGGGGGGGGAGAATTGGATAATCGTCACTTGAGGGGGGCTCCCAAATGAGTGTTAGAAATAGTTTTAATATTGCGCTAAATGCAGGGGCCCCCAAAAGAGGTCAAGCCGTCCGGACCCTCCAAATGATGGCGAATTCCTAGCTACGCCATTGTTTATGCACTCTTGTTTTTGAAAATTGTGAACTGTAGAAAGCTGTAGATGCTGAATAGATTTCTAATAGTTCCCTTTTTTTTAGATTTAGCGATCTTTGGGGACAAAGGATGTAAAGCTCATCTGATGCTATGGCCGACGGTAAACGAGGGTGTCATGTGGCCGTCAACCGCCTAGACTTCCCCAGCATTAAAAAATCTTCTCCGGGATTCAAACTTGGATCTGAAGCCAAGTGTTTATCTCTCGGTCACCACGCCCCCACTAGAAATGTATTCCAGATTTACTTCTATTTTTGTTCAAGCTTCATGGAGTTTTCATTGGGTTAGGGTTAGGTCACTCAGCGCTAAGTCAGTGTTTCCCAAACTGTGTCTCGCGGAACCCTAGCGAGGCCTGAACACGTGTTCCACGAACTACTCGAATAATTAACTAGTACGTCAACACGTGGATTCATCTCTTTAAAAAAATGTTCCAGTAAATACTAAGTACGTGCGAAGTGTTCCGTTAAGGAAAAAGCTTGGGAACCACTGCTCTAAGTGAATAACTGGGTTTCAGTGGATCAAGTCAAAGGGGATTGGTCAATAACCTGGCCACACTATACCTTGGTAAATTGTAGTTCAGTTGATCACATTATACTATTGTCCACAACTAGTGACTTTACATGATCCTTTCACCAACACGCCGCAAAGTAAACTTGTATTACTGTTATTCAAAGTTGCTTCTTTTATGTTTGTGTTGAAACTGTCTGCCACGATCTCGTGAACGCTAAACATTGTTGATAACTCCATTTCATCATTGTCTTTATCATAAACACACACAAATGGGCATACTATTACTTTACCAAAAATTTTGTACATAGATCTAATTTTTTGCATTATCATCATCTACATCAGCGTTTCCCAAACTGTGTTCTACGGGACCCTAGTGTTCAACTAATGAAATAATTAACTAGTAAGCCACCATGGGTACTGATCTCTCTCAAAAATTAAGTGTTCCGCCAAATACTTAGAATGTGCGAACGAAAATGTTTGGGAAACACTGATCTACATATATTTTTAATCATGAGTTCATTGAATGGAACATGTTGGACATATCTGCTACTGTGGTGATCCTGCATACATATACAAACTATATTAAAATGATATTAATTTAAAACAAAAATATTTGCTAAGATGAAGGTGAAGGCAGGTGCTAAAAGAATGTCTAAGTAGGATTACATTTCTCTCCCTTTCAGACCTTACGATCCATAGGGCAGATGAAGGCCACCAGTTTCTGTGCCCCACGGTTAACGAGGGTGTCATTAGAGCTGGGTGGAGTCCCGAAATTGAAAATCACAATCTTCACCAGGATTCGAACCTGGGACCTCTCGGTTCGGAAGCTACGCGCTCTACCACTCAGCTACCGTGCCTCTTCACTTCTCAACTCAGTGTCACAGTGGTTCTAAAACTAGTATGTGACACCTATGAAGTCTAAAAGTGCATAACATTTGATTTAGAATGTTAAAAAAAACAACAAAAAAACGACGGGCCCTCTAAGCCCAACACGAGTTCATGTCCCTAATTCACTTTTTTGTTTTCCGGTTTCGTTTTCCTAAGAAAAACTTCATAATTTCATGACATCAGCCACAACGTGCCTAGCCTACACTCGAGTTTACTGTGTATTAATTGCAGACAAATTTCTGCCTACATTACGTGTGTAGACTATTGTGTCTTCTGCTCGTATGTCAGTTCTGATACGCTACACGTGACATGAAAATAAATTGTGTTACACAGCACAGAGCAGTGACATTTGTGCACTCATGGATCAAATTGGTTTAGTAGGAGATTTATGTAATACTATGCAACTCAGACAGAGTATACAATGTCATCGGAACCAAACATCGGCTTGACAACTCTTGATACCTCAATGCATTGAAAATATAAGGTCAGGTCAGCAAATAAGTCTATAAATATCATGGAAGCTAATGTAAATAAACTATTTTAGTAACACTGTTGTACATCAGCGCCTGCAGTATTTGTAGGTTAGTACCAAGTAGTCGTCCATCGTATACTTTGGGATCCTCGGAAGAAAACAAAAAAGTGAACGGTAGCCAGGTATGGATGTGTTGTGGGACAACCCACGTGACCCATTAGCTGTTAAGTACACATGTTTGTGTGTGAAGTTATTTTCTTTGCTAGGAAAGAGAACTATCATAGTAATATGCAAAGAAAGAAAAATAACAGCCTAGTCCATTGCTAAAAAAGAAAAAAATAACAGCATAGTCCATTGCTAAGAAAGAAAACAGCATCGTCCATTGCTAAAAAAGAAAAATAACAGCATAGTCCATTGCTAAGAAAGAAAACAGCATCGTCCATTGCTAAGAAAAAAAAATAACAGCGTAGTCCATTGCTAAGAAAGAAAAATAACAGCATAGTCCACTGCTAAAAAAGAAAAAATAACAGCACAGTCCATTGCTAAGAAAGAAAAAATAACAGCGTAGTCCATTGCTAAGAAAGAAAACAGCATCGTCCATTGCTAAGAAAGAAAAATAACAGCATAGTCCATTGCTAAGAAAGAAAAATAACAGCATAGTCCATTGCTAAGAAAGAAAAATAACAGCATAGTCCACTGCTAAAAAAGAAAAAATACAGCATAGTCCACTGCTAAAAAAGAAAAAATAACAGCATAGTCCATTGCTAAGAAAGAAAAAAAACAGCGTAGTCCATTGCTAAGAAAGAAAAAATAACAGCATAGTCTATTGCTAAAAAAGAAAAAATAACAGCATAGTCCATTGCTAAGAAAGAAAAATAACAGCATAGTCCATTGCTAAGAAAGAAAAATAACAGCATAGTCCATTGCTAAAAAAGAAAAAATACAGCATAGTCCACTGCTAAAAAAGAAAAAATAACAGCATAGTCCATTGCTAAGAAAGAAAAATAACAGCACTGCCCATTGCTAAGAAAGAAAAATAACAGCACTTCCACTTGAAACAAAACTTCAGATTTGGTGACATCAAAATGAACGAGATAGACCTGAAGAGATTGAAAGGCCTAAGCAATAGTCTAGACATTGTTTTGTCGATTTTGGAAGTGGTCCTTAGTAGCTTTTGTTTGACTTCTCTGTGTATCTGGGAAACTCAGTGCTGCAGTGAAACATGGTCCCCCCCCCCCCTTACTCTAAGCAGGATAAGCAGCTCACTATCTTCTATCATCGATGTTTAAGACGATTTCTGAAAATTGGCTGGACAAAGGAACTAGGAAGTGCTGCGTAGAGCAGTGTGCCAAGATATACGTACTGTTACCAACAGTAGTCAGCTTCCACAAGATCTATTGTATGGTGATCTAATAGAAGTCAGGAGAAGCTGCAGGTCGTCCACTCCTAGGATATACGTACTGTTACCAACAGTAGTCAGCTTCCACAAGATCTATTGTATGGTGATCTAATAGAAGCCAGGAGAAGCTGCAGGTCGTCCACTCCTAGGATATACGTACTGTTACCAACAGTAGTCAGCTTCCACAAGATCTATTGTATGGTGATCTAATAGAAGTCAGGAGAAGCTGCAGGTCGTCCACTCCTAGGATATACGTACTGTTACCAACAGTAGTCAGCTTCCACAAGATCTATTGTATGGTGATCTAATAGAAGTCAGGAGAAGCTGCAGGTCGTCCACTCCTAAGAAATACTTATGTATGCAAGCACGACTTGAAGCTCTTCAAGATACCAACAGTTGGGAGGGTAAACCACAGGGTAACATATAAGTAGGACAAGCATATTGAAGGAATTCTGGATCGCAAAAAAGTGAAGTCACCAGAATTAGGAAAAAAGGCTAAATACTCTGCAACGTACGTGCGTGCGTATCAACGATTGGTCTCTTTAGTCACGTGAGAAATTTTCATGAAACAAGACGTAAAATGGCACACGAGAACAAAAGAGTAATAGAGAGGGAATTCGTTTTAACAGGTCGTTAAAGTCGCTTTCTTGTAGGCGACAGTCCTATAACAATGAATAGCACTTCTTCCTAAGGAAGGCTTGGTTCTGATATAAAATATTGAACATTTGAGTTTCGATCCTTAGAGGTGGTTGAAGTTTAATCATAAATTCTGTTCTTGATAAATTCTGTGAGTTACTTCCTAGTCAATATTTACAAACTATCGTTCATAAGACACTAATTAACATGCATGACTAGACTGACATATGAAGTGCGTAGGACTGATTATCTTCTTATTGAAGTAACGTCTTTATATGATAAAAGAGTAATTGTAATCACAAGACATTTCCATAAGGATCAATAAAGCAGTCTTAGTCTTAGACCTTCCCTGTACGTTTGGTTGGAATGGTGAAATCAACGGAAGTCTGGTGCAGCTACACAAACATTCAAATGTTTTGCTTTAAAAATAATGTGAGCAACTCAGACGCCAAACCATGTCCATTTAGACTCGTAGAGTATTTAGAAATAAAGAACTTTAGTGGAGACGACTTGGCACAATTCTCTTTTTGTCATTTCATTGTTAGTGTCATGGCATAACGTCTCACTTCCCATGTTGACGTGATCTCTGACAGCACAAGTACACACATCATAAAATGAAGCACTGGTATATTGTTCTAGATTTACAATGTATTCAAATCAGTTCGTGGAATGAGAAGCGCGACCAGTCACGTGATACATCCACGGTCCAGCTCCTTTCATTGATCTCCTGGTTTGAATCACTCACTTTACATGTTTCTGTGACAGTGTAACTCCACATTAATGATTTCTTATGTTGATGTCCTGAATCTAGGTACTTCAAATAATAGAAAACTAATGTAGAATAAAGCTATCTTGAAGTCTAGCCAAACCATCAGGAGTCCTTGTTTGGAAAGGGGGGGAGGGGGAATACAGACAGCGACCTTTAAATTTTGTGAATGCCCTTTAAAAATGTAAAGGTCTAAAGTAAATTTCTCTGAGTTGCCAAGTTCAAATATGGGTATAGAACTAAATATATATGTTGCTTAGTTCATACATGAGTATAGATATAGATCTAAATCTATATGTTTTTGAGTGAAAATGAAACCTGGTTGATAAACATCTGTGGCCAAGCTCTATTAGTATTTGTAACAGTGTATATGTGGCCCTTTTGGCTTAGCTCCTACGTTCCATTGTGAACTTTGAACTTGACTAACCCTTGCCACAAACATTGCTTGCTAGTTGAGATAGAATTAATTTTGGGGCTAGAAATGTTTTGTTTGTTTGATATGTTTCCCTGCTTCTTTAGAACTGAAAGTTATTACATCCTAGTCCAAGTGGTTGGAAGCAGGCAGGGTTTAAACTCAGGACCATCTGACGAGAGTCCAAAGTGCACTCCATCTAGAAATCTATGGAGACACTCCTATCTTAAACTGTTACTGAAACTTCAACTATATTTTTATGTACTACTACACATGATTGATAATAAGTTTTTGAGACTAGTATTTTGCTGAAAGCTTTGTTTCAGGGGCTTTGCTGTAAATCATTGTTAAGTCTGTATTCTTTGTAAAGACATTTTAAGCTCCAGGTGATCAGGATCTGGAAGGTCACTAGATTTGTATGGGGGCTTTGAGACATTACACAGCACAGCCCTGTTTCTTGACAGAACACAACAGGAGTCCTTCCTGCTCTGTTACCAAAAGGAGTTTTGAGCTAAATAGGCTTAAACAATGCCCACAGTGGCACATAGACAGATCTTATTTGGTTATCTCACAGTTACTTGCTATTTCACACTTTCAAGTCCTTGCTAAACTCCATATGTTCATTTGATCTGTATACATTGAGATTTATCAAACAGATTGGTTTCATTATATTTAAGATTTGGAGGTATAGTGGCTTAGTAGCTAATCGTTTGAATTCTGAACTAGAGGGGTCTCGGGTTTGAATCCTGGTGAAGATTGGTATTTTTAATTTTGGAATTCTTAGGGCGCCTCTGAGTCCACCTAGCTTTAATGAATACCTGACATTAGTTGGGGAAAAGTAAAGGCAGTTGTTCGTTGTGCTGGTCACATGACACCTTTTTTAACCATGGGCCACAGAAATAGATGACCTTTACATTACATTTAAAGATTTGGCTGTTTCCTTGTTCTGACTTGTAAACTTTGACTTTGATCTTTTCAGCATGAAGAGGAAAGCATGGACAAGATTCTTGAAGGTGTCATAGAGTCCCAACAGCCAGAGGGTCTCAAACTGGCCCTTATCAACCGTATTTGTGATCAAGGCTCTGTGCCTGATCATCCTTCTGCTACGGTCAAAGGTATTTTTCAGGTAACAGTACATCTTTCATCCTTTTGAGTTTCAACTTTTAATTATGTTACTGTTCATTTATTATATTGAGTCTATTTATCTAATAAATTGAATGCTTGATAAAATGGTAGTTAGGCCCAACCAGTAGCTGCATATTTGTAAGAACCTATTAACAAGGTACAAGTGTCCAAGCATTTCAATTACCTAATAAAGTGATTTCCTCTCTATATGATACACAAAGCTAAAGACTTATTTCTTATTTCATATGTTAAGACAAATTCATACTAGTGCTTCTTCTTCCCTAGTGCCTTAGAGCACAGAATTTTTACCTGAATCAGCTAGGAAAACCAATGACTTAACCAGGTTTAAGTCTATAAATAGCTTGCATGACAAGCTTAACATGAATAAGCATAGGATCTTCTCTTTTGAAGGATCGTTTTTAATTTATAATATAAGATAATTAGGTTTATAATATAAGGTATTTACTTTTTCTGATCATTGAAGCATTAAAAAAAAGGTTGTTAATATTTTTGTTACAATTGTGTCCCTGCTGATCAGCAGTATTTTATGAACATCGAAAATTATGATTATACCTTACACTAAATCAAATAAATCATAAAGTTTCTTTGAATCAATGTCACAGGTGTCTTCCAAGTGGATCATGCATGGTACCACCACCTTGCAGGTGACCTCAGGCGTTAAGTTACTTTATGCATGGGGCATCCATAACTTGGACAGTTTCCAGGCATTCTTCACACCCTCCTATGTGGCGCAGGTTATGGTGCCGGGAATTGGAATAGATGGAAATGCTCCGCTGTTGATACGTGAAGGTTGGTATTGCTGTTGTCTTCTTTCCCCATTTAATGCGTTCTTGGCAAGATCAACCTCTTCCTTGGTATTGTGGCCACAGTTAGAAGATGTAAACTAAGTGACTAGGGATTTTATCAAAGTTCTAGACGAAGTGACTGGGAATTTCATCAAAGTTCTAGACTAACTGTTGACATCATTAACTTTTAGTGTTGGGGGTTTTCAACACAATTCTAATAGCGTAAATAAATGATAGTATAGAAAGAACTGATATATTTTGAGTTGTTTCAATCTTTAACCAAACATGAATACAAAAAATACTTTTTCATTGAAGAGAAATTAATTAACTCTTGTTAGGGTGTGTGAATCTAAATTAATTGAGTAATCATAGTTGTAATCTCGTCTCCTAGGTTTACGTGTGATCAGCCAAGGGCAGTTATATAGCTACAGTGAACACTCCCAGATGGTCCAGAAGAGTGTGGTCAAGTTCCTACACAGCACATCGGATCGTCTGGTTGTCCGCAACATTGGTCTTCTTCTGCAAGAGTTCACTGAGTGCATCCCCACCGAAGAGAACCAAGTGATCGACCTTTGCCTTGCTGTGCTGCAACGCATGAGCAGGTTTTCACCCCCACAAGATGGCTCCGAGGTACGTCTTCTGGGTTGCCTGACCATTTTCTTGCTGTGTCTGTTTTCAAATCACTAGATCAATTAATTATTAAATACTAACTTGTTATGCCATGTGTAAGACACTTAATATTAGTAGTTTGTTTAGAGACGTACCATAATTGACGGACTTTGAACGCAACTAGTGATGTCATGACTTAGTTGGATTAGAGTCTACCTAGAGACATAAAATCAGTTGGTGATAGGATTCTTTAGGGATAACATAAATTTATAGACAGAGACTCGACTGTTGCCTTTTATCAGTATTAAACCATCATCTGAATTGTCTAACGGTTTGGACTTAGCTTCTTCACCTTCTTAATTTGTGTGAGTCTATGTTCTTGTTAGTTAGTTGCATTGAATACACCCGAACAAGAAAATCAGACATCTCCAGAGTAATCTGTTGAAGTCAGACAGGCATCAATAACTACGAGACGGTAGGCTCATCACACATGACATTTGTTTTATGCTGAGGTTTAATGATTAGTTGGCCCAATGATAAGAGAGGTTTATACCGGATCCACTATTTCACAAAGTTTTCTCAAAGTTGCTTTTTTGGAGCAAACAATGAGTGAAGACTAACAATACATATGTCAGGCTAGGTTTTGAACATGTCTGCCTTTGAAATGTAGATATCCTCTGACAGCCTTGTTATCTGAATTGAGCAGTGATGCTCAAGCTATGGCCTGCAGGGGAGATCATCTCATCACTCCAAATTGTCTGCCCTCTGAGACTCTTGCTCATTGTGCATACTGTAGCCAAAGAGGATCAGTTCCATGGAAGAATTTCTTCTTTGTGATATGACCCACGACACGCATGTCATAAAGCCCATAGAAGGTGTACACCAGTAGAATAGAGCATTTAGAATGGAGTTAAAAGAGTTAGTGTATTGTTCTACACTTGTAGGCTTTTTAATAGTCCTATTAATAGGTACCAAGAAATGGCTCATTAAAGCAAGTACAAATGAAAGTACTATAAATAGGAAATAAAGGAAACAAAATGACTCTAGGTTTGAAAACAACTAGGGCTAGATTTGTGAAGACTCAACTCATATCTATAGCCCCTGTTGTCTTATCTGACTGAAGTATATTTCTGAAATGTCCTCATGACTTTGATCCTGCCTAGTCATGTGATGTAAACATTATCATTTTAGTGTCAAATAACCTTGGGGCCTACTCATAAATAGGGCCTGACCTTCACATTAGCTGCTGTTTTAGTGGGTTACCTTTTTTGTCTGGAGAATACATTTCTGAGCCTTATTACTTCATCCACTAATAGCTTCCCTTGGTAACTGATATTTATATAAAGATTGAGCTGGGCCACTTGACGATATCAGAAAGACACAAAACAAACATTTGATCATAGGAAGTGTCTCTACATGTGTGTGTGTGTGTGTCTATGTTTGTATGCTGTGTATCAGCATGTTTTATTTTATGAGCAATAAGTTAACCTACAAAATACCAAGTGTTATAGTTGAAACCTTATCAGATTTGTGTGTGCAAAATTTGTTGTCGTATTCAGATCTATATTGTAACATGTGTAATGTCTAGATAACAATGTATGAAATGTTTACAAAATACAATGTCTATATTAGAACATATGCAATGTTTACATTAGATCCTATGCAATATCTATAATTCTGTGACAGTATTACAGTAAATGCAATGTATCAATCAAATGCCAATGTTTTGCCAATTTGACATTTGTCACTTTGCTATTGAAAAAGTGGAAATGCACCTACAATTTAGGTGAATAGTTATTTGTAAACCTTCTCTGCATATTTTACAAGAACACTTTTTCTAAAACACCCCAGTACTAGAATAACCTACACCATTTCCATTGTTTAGTGGATTCTTACACTGCTTTGTTTTGACTTCATGGCAACATAAATTTTTGCAAATAAGTCAATGAATTTTACAAATAAGTCAATTTTACAGGATTTTACAAATAAGTTAATGAGTTTTACAAATAAGTCAATGAGTTTAGAAATCACTTTCACCTAAAAGCTTTTGAATGTCTTCATGAGTGTTCCCTGAAATCATTTTGAATGGCTCCATTGGCTCATTTCTTAATATTACAAATTAAATGATTTAGTGTCAAGTTTATTAGTATAGTACAGTATTAAATTTTCCATCAACTTTTTAAATAAAACATTGAGCTGTAATGATGACTTTTTTTTTTTACAATAGTGACCAATGATCTAAAGGTCATCTTGTCAATGCTAAGACCCAATGTGGTTATTAAGTGCTCTTTTTTTAAACCTTTTTTTTCCACCTCTATTTATTAGTTTAAAGAGTCTCTATAAACTTTTGTTTAGCCATTGTTGGACTCATTCTTAAAGTATTTGTGAATTCTATATTTCCAGGTTTTCAGGTTCATCAATTTAACTGATGAAATTGGAACATTTCTCAGTTTCCTATGGAAGCTTCACCCCGGAACCATCAGCATCTGTTTGGAAGAGATCTTTAAGGCTATTTCTTCTCCCAGAATAGAGACAGATGATTCAGCCATCAATTTAGCAGCTGTAGTGAAACACATACCAATAGACAGGGCACATAGAGTAAGTGAAGCACATACCAATAGACAGGGTACATACAGTAAGTGAAACACATACCAATAGACAGGGCACGTAGAGTAAGTGAAGCACATACCAATAGACAGGGTACATACAGTAAGTGAAACACATACCAATAGACAGGGCACATAGAGTAAGTGAAGCACATACCAATAGACAGGGTACATACAGTAAGTGAAACACATACCAATAGACAGGGCACGTAGAGTAAGTGAAGCACATACCAATAGACAGGGTACATACAGTAAGTGAAACACATACCAATAGACAGGGTACATACAGTAAGTGAAACACATACCAATAGACAGGGTACATACAGTAAGTGAAACACATACCAATAGACAGGGTACATACAGTAAGTGAAACACATACCAATAGACAGGGCACATAGAATAAGTGAAGCACATACCAATAGACAGGGTACATACAGTAAGTGAAACACATACCAATAGACAGGGCACATAGAGTAAGTGATGCACATACCAATAGACAGGGCACATAGAGTAAGTGAAGCACATACCAATAGACAGGGCACATAGAGTAAGTGAAGCACATACCAATAGACAGGGCACATAGAGTAAGTGAAACATATACCAATAGACAGGGTACATACAGTAAGTGAAACACATACCAATAGACAGGGTACATACAGTAAGTGAAACACATACCAATAGACAGGGCACATAGAATAAGTGAAGCACATACCAATAGACAGGGTACATACAGTAAGTGAAACACATACCAATAGACAGGGCACATAGAGTAAGTGATGCACATACCAATAGACAGGGCACATAGAGTAAGTGAAGCACATACCAATAGACAGGGCACATAGAGTAAGTGAAGCACATACCAATAGACAGGGTACATACAGTAAGTGAAACACATACCAATAGACAGGGCACGTAGAGTAAGTGAAGCACATACCAATAGACAGGGTACATACAGTAAGTGAAACACATACCAATAGACAGGGCACGTAGAGTAAGTGAAGCACATACCAATAGACAGGGTACATACAGTAAGTGAAACACATACCAATAGACAGGGCACATAGAGTAAGTGAAGCACATACCAATAGACAGGGTACATACAGTAAGTGAAGCACATACCAATAGACAGGGTACATACAGTAAGTGAAACACATACCAATAGACAGGGCACGTAGAGTAAGTGAAGCACATACCAATAGACAGGGTACATACAGTAAGTGAAACACATACCAATAGACAGGGCACATAGAGTAAGTGAAGCACATACCAATAGACAGGGTACATACAGTAAGTGAAACACATACCAATAGACAGGGTACATACAGTAAGTGAAACACATACCAATAGACAGGGTACATACAGTAAGTGAAACACATACCAATAGACAGGGCACATAGAGTAAGTGATGCACATACCAATAGACAGGGCACATAGAGTAAGTGAAGCACATACCAATAGACAGGGCACATAGAGTAAGTGAAGCACATACCAATAGACAGGGTACATACAGTAAGTGAAACACATACCAATAGACAGGGCACGTAGAGTAAGTGAAGCACATACCAATAGACAGGGCACGTAGAGTAAGTGAAGCACATACCAATAGACAGGGTACATACAGTAAGTGAAACACATACCAATAGACAGGGCACGTAGAGTAAGTGAAGCACATACCAATAGACAGGGTACATACAGTAAGTGAAACACATACCAATAGACAGGGCACATAGAGTAAGTGAAGCACATACCAATAGACAGGGTACATACAGTAAGTGAAACATACCAATAGACAGGGCACATAGAGTAAGTGAAGCACATACCAATAGACAGGGTACATACAGTAAGTGAAACACATACCAATAGACAGGGCACATAGAGTAAGTGAAGCACATACCAATAGACAGGGTACATAGAGTAAGTGAAGCACATACCAATAGACAGGGTACATACAGTAAGTGAAGCACATACCAATAGACAGGGCACATAGAGTAAGTGAAGCACATACCAATAGACATGGTACATACAGTAAGTGAAACATATACCAATAGACAGGGCACGTAGAGTAAGTGAAGCACATACCAATAGACAGGGCACGTAGAGTAAGTGAAGCACATACCAATAGACAGGGCACATAGAGTAAGTGAAGCACATACCAATAGACAGGGCACGTAGAGTAAGTGAAGCACATACCAATAGACAGGGTACATACAGTAAGTGAAACACATACCAGTAGACAGGGCACATACAGTAAGTGAAACACTTTCCAATAGATAGGGCACATACAGTAAGCGAAACACATACCAATAGACAGGGCGCATACAGTAAGTTAAATGCTGATTCAACATTGTGATAGTTAAATGCTGACCTGACATAAAGTAAGTAAAATGGCCAACAGTTAACGAGCAGGGTGTAATGTGGCCAGCACAATGACCAACTGCCTTTACTTTCCCCAACTTAAGTCAGGTTCCCATTAGAGATGGGTGGACTCAGGGGCGCCCTAAAAATCCAGAAATTCAAAATCCCAGTCTTCACCAAAATTTGAACCCAAGACCCCAGGTTGGAAGCAAAGCACTTAACCACTTAGCCACTGCACCCCCCTGGCATGAAAATATCTAAATGATCAGTTTTGTCTCTACCAGTGAGTGATAAGTAAAACTAAACAGTTGTGTGTTAGAATCCTAGTTGAAATGAGTATGTAGGAATGTTAGAACATCAAAGGACTCTCCATGATGCAGTGTCCCAGGTTGACCACCCCTACTTTCCTGTCCATATATACATGATGTCCTTAACCGTGATCAATTTCTTACATTTAAAAACAAAATGGCGATAACAAAAATGTTATAAATAGCCCATTGTCTTTTTTAAAAGTCTTTTTTTTCTTTGGAGATTTTATTTAACTTTAAAAATAAGAGTTGCAGATGTAAACTAACAAAATGCTTGTGGAAGGTGGTTAGGGTCTTTTATATTTTTTTCTCTCATTTTGTGCCATCTTTTTTCCATTCCATGTATTGAGGTCTACTAACTATTAGTTTCATCCTTTTCAACAATGAAATATTACAATTTGTCTCCTGGGAGAAGTGGAGGGCATATTTGTATGTCTTTGTTTGAGCTCAAACTTTGATTTATTTGCATCCAAAGTATTTGCAATCTTCATCTCTTCAGGCTGTAAAAGATGTGTTGGATGATTCTGTCCCTGACGCCTCTATTGCTGCTGCTGTTGGACAGATTGTGGAGTGGCTCAAGTGGCCTACAGCTGCCAATGTGGATCTGTGGCTGTCTTGTTTTCTGAAAGAGGTGACCCTGAATAAAAAGTTTAGCCTGCTGGCTCAGATCACTACAGATAACATTGAACAGGTTGGTGTTCCCTTTTCTGTACATTACACAATCATTTCTAGATATATGGGAAAGTAGGTCTGGACTGTAGACTGTGAACCATCAGTATCATGCTGAAATTCTCTTGTTTAGGCTTTGAAATAGTGATTTATGATTCGTTGATAAGTCAAAGCATCGCTTACAAACGTTGTTAGATTAAACTTTTTTCCTGACATTATTTATTGATATGGCAAGTTATTATGGAATCAACATAAACAAGCTGTATTTGTAGAGATAAATATAATGTTTGATATAGCAACAAATACAAATTGTATTAGTAGAGATAAATGTAATGCTAAGATAAATGTAATGTTTAATATATCAACATAAACAAGTTTTATTTGTAAAGATAAATGTAATGTTTAATATATCAACATAAACAAGTTTTATTTGTAAAGATAAATGTAATGTTTAATATATCAACATAAACAAGTTTTATTTGTAAAGATAAATGTAATGTTTAATATTGTTATGAACCTGGTGGTGGCACAGAGAGGGGTAGTGGTGTGAGTGTACTCTGCCGACGCAAATCGCCCCAGGCCAGCTATAGACGAGCGGTCTACCGTGACGAGTTACGACAGTCGGCCGAGAGGAGTGTCAACATGGTGGTTCGGGAAGGATCGACGGCGTGAACAGAGCTCAGAAGCGTCACGAGAGTTGTAGTCATCTGACCGCCTAGAAACGTCGAGCGGCGTTCTGTCCGGTTTGAGAAGGCCAGCAGGGACCCTATATAAGAGTGGAGGTGTCGCAGTCAAGACGGTCGAGAAAAGGGGCTCATTACAGCGAGGTTCAGAAAAGTGGTTTACGACAGGGGCTCAGAACACGGTCAACTACAGCACAGTTCAACGGTGTGGTTCTGTTCGGAGCATTACGACGGTTCAGTGCGGAATGCTGTCAAGTACAGTTGAGACGACTGGCATCTTGATCTTGGTCTGCGATCGAGTCCGACACAACGAGCCTAGTGTGTGAAGTCAGTCCTGGACTGTTGAACCCAGTGCAAGCCCGGAACAAGACAGAGAGGCCAGTGCAAGAGTTGATACGACGGAACGGTGTTATCAGAGAGATATTTGTACAGTGTACGTGTTGCCAATTGTACAGTATTGGCTGTTATTTATTCAACTCTAAAAAAAACGTTACGTTACTTTGGAGCCTTGAGTTGTCAAGTTCTTTAAGTTGGTGGTGTATGGTGCAGTTTGCAGAGAGCCTGGATAGTGAGATTCGTAACAATATATTAACATAAACAAGTTGTATTTGTAAAGATAAATGTAATGTTTAATATATCAACATAAACAAGTTTTATTTGTAAAGATAAATGTAATGTTTAATATATCAACAAAGTTGTATTTGTGAAGATAAATGTAATGTTTAATATATCAACATAAACAAGTTGTATTTGTAAAGATAAATGTAATGTTTAATATATCAACATAAACAAGTTTTATTTGTAAAGATAAATGTAATGTTTAATATATCAACATAAACAAGTTGTATTTGTAAAGATAAATGTAATGTTTCAACATAAACAAGTTGTATTTGTAAAGATAAATGTAATGTTTAATATATCAACATAATCAAGTTGTATTTGTGAAGATAAATGTAATGTTTAATATATAACAACATAAACTAAATGTAATGTAGTTGCCAGGTTTCAATTCTATTGTCTTTTGTGTTTTCAGGTTGTGGAAAACTTGTCTGTACCGCCCTTCAGACATGCCTCCTTTAAGGTCCTCTCCCAGATGCTGCTAAACTACCATCATTCACCAAAACCTTTCCACAAGGTAAGCAAACATTCTATGTTGAAGACACAGATTTATGATTTTACTATCTAAACATTAGGGGGAGAATAGACTTTGAACTGTGGTCCTTTGCTGTGCATTCATTTCTAGATATATACTTCTACAAAATTGCAGAGGGTTTGCCTTTTTGGGAGGTGAATGACCTTTGGCCTAAATATAATATAATATGCTTTGAACATATATGATTTTTTAAAAATGTCTTATCTTGTAGCTCAGTTTGATTTATGTGTAAGGGTCATTGAAAAAAAAATTTCAACAACTTGTTGGTTTATATGACAATATTTTTTATTGTTTGGAATAAATTTTCAAAACTATTTTCCTTTACTGAACAAGATTATGAAAGAGAAAAAATCATTCAGAATATTTTATGTCCCCTTAAAAGCCAGTTTGTAAAATATGAGTTGACATTATTAAAGATATATTTATTTTATGGATTGTATCTAGACCAAATGTGATTATCATTTTATTAAAAAACAAAAGATGATTGTTTTGGTCTTAGTACCATAATACTTTTTATTTAACTTCAAAATGGGAGATGTCTTATAAAAACAAATGTGCTGTGAATTAAAATTTGTTAAAACTTGTGCTGTCTCTGTCATATCCTGATAGTTATTTGGCAAATCAGAGTGAGCACCTCTGAGATGCTTGCCCATACCACTCCCCATACCACCATGCTTAGACAATCCCATCTGTTTCCTTATAATTATTATTTTTTGGTTTATTCAGATTATCGGAAGTTCGCAATTGCGGCAATAGACACATTGTAATGTAGATGTAAATCATAAAAATGGGTTCAAAATGTGGTGGACATTGATGCGAATAATGGAAAAGACATAACTCTAGACACAAAAACTCCTTTGTTCCTCTAGCAATCCAATCATTAAAAGACCATTCAACTCTCTGATATAAACAATTCACATGTAACTTTTGAGTGTTTAACTGTTGAAGCATGACAACTTTTTGAATAAAAGTATCACAAAAAAGTGTTTGTTAAAAGTTAAAAATGTGTTGGCTTTAATTCTTTTACCACCTTTAGTCAAACAATCTTTATCTGTTCCAGTAGACCAGCCGTTCTCAACCTTTTAAGCTCGGTGACCCCTTTTTACAACCCTCCACTCTGCTGCGACCCTGCACACACACACACAGCAATAGAAGAATAGACAAAAACAATCCTTTTTTTTTTTTTTATGGACTTTGCGACCATTGGCAAATTGTCAATAGACCCCCAATTGGGTCGCGACCCACAGCTTGAGAACCCCTGCACTAGACAGACAATTTTAAGTGGTACAAAAACATGTAGCAAATATTTCAGTACATTACAGTACTAGTTGAACCAACAGTATTGACCAAACTAGTTTGTTTGTTTTGTTGAGATAACACTATCATAAATAAAACAAGCATTCTTAACCCTTTTTAAGCATACTAGATACTACATAGTAGACAGTTAGTGGTCAACATTTAGGTTATTCAACTTTTTTTTTCAGGCTTAAACTTGTTATCTCTTTCACAAATATTGGGGGGTGGGGGGGGAGCATTACAGTGTTTCTTTTCAACTTAACCCTGGGGCATTACTCTACAGACTGGTTGGGTGTACTTAAAAGAAATAAATTTTACAAACCTTGTCAATTAAAAAAGGGGGACATTTGGAAACCAATTAAAAATGACCCAACTAATTGATGCAATACTTCGTAGAAGTTAAGTTTTAAAAACAAAAGAGAAGTATTTTTTGTGTTTTTCTTGTTTGAGTGTGTAGACTTTGGGGGGGGGGGGGGGGGATGAAAGACAGTTTTTGGACAACGGCTGATTTTGCTTACACCTAATGTTAACTATTGTAAACAATAGTTGCTGCTGACTCCTTAATGTCACGAGTCGAGTCGGTGACCTATTTCAACCAGTTTCTAGAAGCGAGGTCAAACCAGTGCAAGTGTCCAGCGTAAAGAAGTTAATTTAGGTATCCAATCAAAGAAAGAGTTTAAGGGAAAAAAATAGCACACGTCAGCTTCTAGAAGGTCAAAGTGACTAAAATAATTAGGGGAGAAGTTTCCATGATTCTGGAATGTACGATTAAGAAAGGTATAAATATAGGGAAAGTCAGTTAGACAAAATACAAAGATGTTTCTTCACTTCATTGAGCTATCAAGTTAGATAATATAATCCCCGGCAAGTGTGATGGTCACACTTAAAAGGTAAACTATCTGATAGCAGTGAGACAAGAAAATCAGGAAAGTTGTATAATTTTTTCAACTGTGATGTAGAATTAAAAACAATTCAAATACAACTAAAAGAGCCTCCATGAAATAAAACTAAATCACTTACATATGAAAGAGACTTTATCTGTATAAATGTGCTTGATGCTTGACATCATTTAGAAATCAATTAACAAGTTCTTCAAACCATATATTTACGTATAATGCTATAAGAAACTTTCTTCCATAAAAGAATACCTTAGGATTAATTTATTAGCTCTAGAACTTAAAGAACTTATGAATGCTGTGATTTCTCCAGTCCTGGTGTTTTTCTCTTGTTTTATTCAATTTAGTCTTGAATGTTTTACAGGTGATTGCCCTTTCAGTAAGCCTGTTTCCCTAACCAGAAATAAGAAGTTCATTAATATTATAGCTTTTATATAGCGCTACTTTCATGCTTATAGCATGCTCAGAGCGCTTTTGGTCCAATCTCATTTGTGGACCAGTGGGGGGGGGGGGGGGTATCTAGGAGTTGGTTTTCTGCGCTGCCTTAAGGCGCTCAGTAAACACAACTCTGCCCGAGTCGGGTGTCGAACCTCGAACCCCCTTCTAGGTAGCCAAGCCAAGTTCAAGGGCACTTGGTCTCTCGACCACGCTTCATTGTTGGGAGTTATCTCTCATGTATAGAGTTGAACAATAGACTGGTCCTACTTATTATTTTATTATTTGTTTCAGACAGGTGTGAACATATTCTTGTCTAGGCAGTGGTTTTCACATGACTGTAGTACCTTATCATGGGCTGGGGTTCTTGCATGTCTGAAGAATTGGCTTTCCATCCACTCTTGTTTCTGGTATAGCACATTGGATCTCATCTGATGTTTTTAATCAGGGTAATGGTTCTCCTCTAAATGATAGCTATAACTCATTTCCATGAGATATCCGAGATGATCCATAGTTGCTTTGCGACTGAAAGCCATTTTAAAAAAAATTACTTGTTTATGGCAGTGGTACTCAATTTCTTTGTTTTTTTTTGTCCTAGTTACTAACTGACACTTAGGCAGTTTTTCTCACATGACTGGCGTCAATTGTCTGGAGCAGTAAGTCTCTTTTGTCAGTCTCTTCATTGAGTCACTCAAATTTGGTATCACAGTGTAGTCTAAAGAGTGGGCATGTCATCACTCCTAAAGTATAGGAAACTTTAGCCTCTTGTGTTTGTAAGAAGTACATCTCAAGTAAAAGTTCCCCTTTCAGACCTTGTATAAGAACTAATTTTTTCAAAACTCTTTCTTTTCATATCACTTACACATCATTATTCAGTTTTTAAACGTTTTTTTTTTTTTGTTTTTTTTTTCCACTCATTATTCCATTATCTCAGTATGAAAATACATTTTAAAAACCTCTGAAAGCAACAAAGAAATGTGGTTGAGTTTTAGTTTTCATTCCACATATCTCGCTTGCTGCTAATAAATTCTTGATTTTGTAAGTGTGTCAATAGTATATATACATTTATTTATTTGGGGGAAAAAATATGTTAGTTTTTATTTTATAAACTATATCACAAGGGTTAGGTTAAATAAATTTTAAGAAACTGTGCATTTTTTTTTTACAAGGATTTCTTTGCTAACCAAAAACTAATATTTTAAAATATTGTGTACCCATGAAATGAATGCCCCTTAAAAAAAAAATTATTGCTTCATTTTCTGTTGGAAGTGTGTCCATTTAAAAATTTTTTTTTTTTTTTATTATTTCCCTTAAGCAAAACTCATATTTGTTAAGATTGAATAAAAGAACTCTTTTAGACTAAAATATGCCGCAAATATAAATCTTTGGTTTGGACTTAAATACAAAGTATATGGACAACTAATAATAAAGTAAAAGTTACTGTTAAGGCAAGGAACTTAAGATTTTCCCTGATAATAAATTATTACTCATTAAGTATTGTCATCTCTCCTGTTCTCCTTTAAACCTACACCTTTTAATGTCTTTTTTTTTTCCTGGAGAGTTATTTTGTGTGTCATTTATCAGTTGTGACATCATGATATCCCTGCTGTCAACACCTTGTCTCCTATGTGGAGTTCATTGGAATGTTCCCCAGTAAAATTTGTGTGTGTGGGGCATCAGCCATTACTAGCATTGCAAGTGAAATGCTCTCCAAAAGTAGGGGGCAGTCATCCAGAAATAGAGACAGATCACTTTCTTGCACTGCACTCATTAGGCTGTTAAAATTTGCAGTAGGGCATGCTCGATAGCATAGCTTAATAGGGGTTTGTCATAACCCTGACCTTTGACAATTACTCATGAGGTATTTAAGTTTCTTGTACAGACGTATCTCAACTAATGCAAGTTTGATAAGCTGAACACATGACAAGTACAAGTAGAAAGAACTGAGTCGAGATCTTTGAACGATTCCAAACAAAGTTAATACAGAATGGACCACAGTAGCTTATTCTCTGTCTCTGTTGCTAATTGATGTTGTTGCCCCGAAGTCCTAATGCCAACCCCATAAAATAACATAAACAAACCAAACCTCACTATATGTGACATCACTAAATGTCGTCCGTCAATTATAAGTGTGTGACTGATCTAAATAGGTATTTTACAGTAGCAAGGTAACCGTCAACCCAGGTTCAATAATAGGATCGTGACCCCTAAAAGTTTGAGTTTGTATATATTATTACATTTACACAGACACTGCAATATAAGTACATATACCACCTTTTGTGAGTAATGGTGTCATTACATGCCAGGGTTGTGTGGTCACAGGCCTGGGCACAATGAATTCCTTTTCACCATGGTTGCCATGCCACTGGGTGTGCTAACATAGCTATGAGAGAAACTTAACTAATATCAAATTGTTTTGATTGTCTACCTAGCATGTTGCTGCACAAAGAATTTATTTGTTAATAGACTGTAAGACAACAATTTCCCTTCACTCTTGAAAATAGCCTGAATTGAACACATTCCCATGTCTCCAGGCCAGTGACACCACTGTGAATAAATGAAGTTCATGTTTCTAATAAGCAAACAAAGGTGCCTACGAGCCATTGTGTTGTTCAGACAGCATTGGTTTATATTACATTTGGCTATGGTTCAACACAGTGATTGTGTTTGGTTATATGTTGTAGATGGTGTTGTTTTGCTGCTCTGTGTATATTGTGGATTGAAATGGAACATTGTCAACCTTCTCATTTAAAAAACATTGACCCCAAAAAAAATTTATATTTTTAGGTTGAGTTTGAAATTCAGGTGATTGATTATCATGGGGGTCTAATTGCCTTGTGGTATATAGGTGTGAGATTCAACCTATTTTTACACACTTATCTTTTTTTTTTTCATTGTTAGCTTTGACTTGTTAGGGGGTTGTAAATACTGAAAGATAAGCATGTTGGTAAGTCGCACTTTGTGTGACATTAACTTGATTACATTTATGTTGGTGATAGTGATGAATGGTACTGTCTCGGCACAGCCAATGTGTACATAGATTGAAACAGAGATTTTAACTACTAGCTAAGCAAAAGAGTCTCAAGCAAGCTTTTTAAAAAAATGCATTGAATTGTCTTTGATTCCAAAGATTAAAGATGAGTAATAATGGAGCACAATAACAATTTAGTGACTCTTGATCATAGTAGTATCAAAGAATGACTTAGCTCAAAATAATCATATCATTGGTCACTCTAGGTAGTGTAAAATAAAGATGATGATGAATGACTGTTAGCTCAAAGTAATCATAGCATTGGTCACTCTAGGATTGTGTAAAATTAAGATGATGATGAATGACTGTTAGCTCAAAGTAATCATAGCATTGGTCAGTCTAGGATAGTGTAAAATTAAGATGATGATGAATAACTGTTACCTCAAAGCAATCATAGTATTGGTCACTCTAGGGTGGTGTAAAATTAAGAAGATGACGATGATCTAACAAATCAGTGGATTCAAATTTTTACAAACGGCATTTGTACATATTTTTTTCCCTAGTGTTTCCTTATCATTTTGTTTTAGACTTTGTTCCTCTGTGTTAGTCAAAATTGGGTAGTGCAATTTTATAACAGAATTTTTTAGGGATGTCCTTGCTTCAATGCAAATTAAATGGAAATCCCATAATCTGCTAGTTTCTATATTTCAGTCCTATGTATTAGTTTATTTAATTACCAGATTTCACTTTTCATTTGATGTATATTTCAAGAGGGAACTGAATTCTTTTTGTGAGAACAAGATCACATTGTCTGATGCTTGCTTAATTAGCATTTTATCTTATCTTATATAATACAGACGTTACTTCAAAAAGAAGATGATTACGTCCTACGAGTCATGCATTCAGTCATGCATATTAACCAATGACTTAAATTCTGCCAAGTCAGTGGTTTTCCTGGCTAGCTCAGGCAACCCATTCCATGCTCTAATAGCACATTTTCCCTCTTAGTAGTCCTTAACTGGCCCATAATAAACACATTTTTCTTTAATATTTAAACTTATGTGTACTGTTGCTTTTTTGTTATTCTTATTTGGCCAGAATTTTTTATGTCACTTTATGTCTTACAAGATGGCTGACCTCATTCAGTCACATGGTGGCTATAAATAACTAAATTTCTCTCAAAAAGGACACACATTTTTATCTTAAGATGGATGATATCTGGGGGGGGAGGGGAAGAATAAATAAATACACTCTATTGTCTTAGCTAAAGCTGTAGCAACTTGCATGATGTCAGAAGTGTATTATCTTTAGTCACAAGGTGTTCTGGTTTGCTTTCTACCCCACATGACTTCATACCTTGATAAGATTACATAGAAGTGTTAGAAATACAATTAGTCTGTTATTTACAAACCATCATTCATGTTTAGCTCTTTATCTAAGCTCGCAATACCCACGATGACACAGCGCTAATATTATTATGTGCCAAGACAATGCTGTTATAGAATTGTACAAAAGTTTTTTTTTCTTATTAGCATCTGCTGGCCAAACTGGTAGAACACTTCACTTCATGCTGAAGGTTGTGGGTTCAAGTCTTAGTAAAGACCAGATTATTTACTTAAGCCTTTGAGGACATTTTTTGAATTGGTATTTCACATAACACCATAGTAGCTATTGGCCTGTGGATGAACTTTTCTTCGCCTGCTTCCAAATCTTAAGCTGACTTTGGCAACTTCATTCTGATTCCTTGACTGTGCAGTCCAAAGGTTTACCTATAAAATAGATTTAACTGACTTTAGTTTCATAGTTGCTTTTGTTCTTTTGTTTCAGTATGGCATCTCAGAACATTCTTTTTTTTTCTTGTCTGTTTTTCTGTGTGTAGGCTCTAGAGAAGATTCCCAGTGTTGTGACCAGTCTAAGGAAAGAAGCCAGCGCTCACAGTCTAAGTCTTCTGGCCAAGTTGGCTGAGTTGATGTACTGCCTGATGTACCAGCACACTGGATTCCCAGAGCTGTATGAGCCAGCACTGGAGCTGATCAAGGTGACTTCCACTACCTTCACCTCAGTTTACTGATTTACATCTCACTATAGCTTGACCTCTGACCTACTAGTCGACCTGTTAGAAAAAATTGATAACCTGTTAAAAAGAAAAAAAGGGCAAAAAAAAAAAGACCCTTTATATAGTGATTTGTTCAACTTTTAAAAAAATTACAGTGCAACCAATTTTTGTGATAAAGCTTTTATCATTTTTTTTTCCTTGATTCTCTTTATATCCAATACACTTCCTGTTATTAAAAAAAAGTAGATTTAAATTGTAATGCTTTTTCCCCCCAGGACTTTCCGCCCTTGAGTCAAGAGGCCATTAAGCAGATGCAGACTAAGTGGTCACCGCACGGGACCGATTCTGATGTTCCGGAAGAAACTGTGGCTAGCATTGCACTGCACAGCTCAGTGGCCAACCAGAAGCTAGAGCCTGGCAAGACTGGCCTGGAGAACCTTGGCAACACTTGCTACATGAACAGCATCCTGCAGGCCCTATATATGTGTGACCAGTGAGTGGATGTTTATGTCTCATCTAATGTAGCTAGGTGATGTTTAATCTAAAGATGTTCCCTCATCTAATGTAGCTAGGTGATGTTTAATCTAAAGATGTTCCCTCATCTAATGTAGCTAGGGGATGTTTAATCTAAAGATTTTCCCTCATCTAATGTAGCTAGGTGATGTTTAATATAAGATGTTCCCTCATCTTATGTAGCTAGGTGATGTTTAATATAAGATGTTCCCTCATCTAATGTAGCTAAGTGATGTTTAATCTAAAGATGTTCCCTCACCTAATGTAGCTAGGTGATGTTTAATATAAGATGTTCCCTCACCTAATGTAGCTAGATGATGTTTAATCTAAAGATGTTCCCTCATCTAATGTAGGTAGGTGATATTTAATATAAGATGTTCCCTCATCTAATGTAGCTAGGTGAAGTTTAATCTAAAGATGTTCCCTCATCTAATGTAGCTAGGTGATGTTTAATCTAAAGATGTTCCCTCATCTAATGTAGCTAGGTGATGTTTAATCTAAAGATGTTCCCTCATCTAATGTAGCTAGGGGATGTTTAATCTAAAGATGTTCCCTCATCTAATGTAGCTAGGTGATGTTTAATCTAAAGATGTTCCCTCATCTAATGTAGGTAGGTGATATTTAATATAAGATGTTCCCTCATCTAATGTAGCTAGGTGATGTTTAATCTAAAGATTTTCCCTTATCTAATGTAGCTAGGTAATGTTTAATCTAAAGATGTTCCCTCATCTAATGTAGCTAGGTGATGTTCCCTTATCTAATGTACCTAGGTGTTGTTTAATCTAAAGATGTTCCCTCAACTAATGTAGCTAAGTGATGTTTAATCTAAAGATGTTCTCTCATCTAATTTAGCTAGGTGATATTTAATATAAGATGTTCCCTCATCTAATGTAGCTAGGTGATGTTTAATCTAAAGATGTTCCCTCATGTAATGTAGCTAGGTGATGTTTTCTTATCTAATGTACCTAGGTGTTGTTTAATCTAAGATGTTCCCTCATCTAATGTAGCTAAGTGATGTTTAATATAAGATGTTCCCTCATCTAATGTAGCTAGGTGATGTTTCCTCATCTAATGTAGCTAGGTGACGTTTAATATAAAGACATTCCCTCATCTAATGTAGCTAGGTGATGTTCCCTCATCTAATGTAGCTAGGTGATGTTCCCTCATCTAATGTAGCTAGGTGATGTTCCCTCATCTAATGTAGCTAGGTGATGTTTAATACAGAAGTAGTTAAAAAATACAAATTGAATATATTCTGAATTATGGACCACCACCGTCCCCTAGTCTAAGCTCCTATTAGTATTTTTCAAGGGCTTCTTATAAACCTTGAAACTTTTTCTTGCCTTGCGTCTAAATACTTTTCTTTCCCTTGTTCTTCATCTTTGCATTTTTTTTGTTGGGTACTTTATCTTGCTTTGGTACTTTACCTGCTATAGGTACTATTACCTTTCCCTGGCATTGATAGTTGAAAACCACTCTCCTAATATTTAAGTGACTGTTATTTACTGTTCTAAATAATAGATATAGTTTAGAAGCCTGCAAAAAAAAAGTTCGCAGAATAATCTAATTTTGCAATCATGATCTGGTGTTGAAATATTTGAACAACAAAGAATACTTGTGATTTGAAAATTGTTGCTATTTTCAATTTTAGTTTTATTTTATTTTTCTGTTTTTGGTAAATAAATAGAATTTTTTAAAGTGTGATATTTACGCTGTTTTTTTTAAAACATAATTCAGATTTTAAATAGGCAGAATTTTCGTTAATTGTATATGGTTATATGTATGTCATATTTTAAAGAGCGACCTAACATGGCACAGCATTTGTGGCATTCATGCATCCACACTATCAAATGTTAATTCTGTAATGTCCTGCTTTCTTTCTCCTCCAGGTTTAGAAGAGGTGTGCTGAATAAACCGCCATCTGGGAAAGAAAGTCTATTGGTCAAATTACAACATGTTTTTGCTTCCATGTGTCAATCATCTGTAAGTTGTTAGTCTCACTATCAATACTATTTGGCATTCCTTCAAAAGAGAAGGTGACTGTAACACTCTAACAGTAGCTCGTTTCTACTTAATTGATTAAAAATAAACAATACTTTTAGCACTTTTTAAGACTAGCCTTTGTTGTTTTGTTTTTTTTCAATAAAAAAAATTTGTTTGACTAAATTATAAACTGATTGACTAAATCATTTACGTTTGACTAAATCATAAATTGTTTCACTCTTTTTTGGTTCAGCGACCAGCCATTGCTCCAACAAAGTTTCTACAAGCTTCAAGGCCACCATGGTTTCAGCCTGGTCATCAGCAGGATTGCTCTGAGTTTCTGAAGTACCTCCTGGACCAGCTCCACGAGGACGAGAAAACCAATGTTTTAAACCGATCCATCAGCAAGAGCCCTTCCACCAGCTCTCTCAGCTCCAATAACAGCTACAAGATTTCTGAAGGCTCCCTTGGAAAGAGCAGCAAAAAAGCAGCTGTCATGCTGACTGGTATTAAGATGATGTCAGATGATGAGATGAACGGCTGTAGCAGTCCAGACTCTGACAAAGTGCCAATGCAGCCATTAACGCTCGTAGAGAGCACATTTAGAGGAAGAATGCAGACCACCATTCGGTGCCTTGGGTGCCAGCAAGAGTCTCACAGGGTGGAAACCTTTTCCGACATCCCTCTTGCATTCCCAAACTCATCAAAATCAATAGACAGACCTCACCAGACATTGGCTGGTGGGAGTGGCCTGCCTTGCGGCCTCCCAGAGAGCCCGCAGTCGGACAAGACCTTGGATTTTAACTCCAGTCAAGAGTCTAGCAAACCACCCAGTAACAGCTTCACCTTGAATGACCTTATTTCTTTTTACCTGAAGCCAGAGAAGTTAATTGGGGACAATAAGTACCACTGTGATAACTGCCGCACTTTGCAAGATGGGGAGAGGAGGATTCAGATTCTGGAATCACCTCAATACCTGATTCTAACTCTGTTGCGATTCTCCTATGACACTAAGCTCCAGTCTAGAACAAAGATATTTCAGGATGTGCAGTATCCTCGCACCCTGGCTGTTCCTGTCTGCAAAGCTGTTCCTGTCTCTCCCATGGATTCTAAATCCAATCCATTTAGTAGAATGCATTCCAGGTCTGGCAGCCAGACTGCATTGGTCACCACTAAAAGTTCCAGCCAGTTGTCTCAGCTGGAGAACATTGCCCAGCGCCTGGCACCTCCTTGCGAAGGAGCAGCCCCTGCTCCGGAGCACTGTGACCTCTACGGACTGTCAGCTGTTATCATCCACTCTGGAACATCCTCAGAGTGTGGCCATTACTATTGCTATGCTCGGCACTCTCAGGCAGGTCAAATTGACCTTAGCTTGTTGGACAGAGTGACATCTATTAGCAACTTGGATAACCTTGACCTACTCCCAGACAAATGGTACAACTTCAATGACAACAGAGTCTCTCATGCTCACTTTGAAACATTTAGGTAACTTTTTCCACCTGGCACTTTCTATATTTAGTCTGTAAGACTTCTTCTTTAGTGTCAGTTAAACTTGTATGACAAACTACTAAAATATTTCATCCCCACTTAAATTTGTCAGGTCCACTAAACTTGTTATTTTTAATGAAGTAAATGAGAATAATATATAAAAAAAAATAACAATCAAGGCATTTTAGTAAGTATATTCTCACTTAGTCTTAATAATAGTAAAAAAAAAAAAAAGTATACTATATAAAAGAAAACTGAAAGACACCTACAGGTCAATAGAAATCTGGTCACAGAGTTAGTCAATACTCTGCATTATAAGTCTTGAAAAAAAATGAATTTAGACCCTGTGAGTTTGGAGATGTTTTATGTTGTCAGTTGATCAGCTTAACATTGGCTAATTGGGGAATTCTTTTTTTTTTATTAAGTTTTGACTCATGCATTTTACATGAAAAATCTGGCTCCATTTGCTTTTTGTTCCAGTTTACAATTTGTATAAAAAAATGTATTATTGAGCATTTTTTAAAAGTCGGGGTATAAAAAAAAATTACAAATAGTTGGATAAGATAAACTGGAGTAGGAACGTATATTTCCTGTGCTATCCTACGAAATGTTTTCTCTAATCATGTATTGTTTTTCTTATTATTGCACAACTGTAAAACAAATTTTCTCACGGATAATAAAGATTATTATTATTAAAGCATAGAAAATAATCCATGAATTGCAACTCTAATTGTAAGACAAATTTTCACAAGGATGATGATGATTCTTAGTTTTATTATTATGTATGCCATTCAAATGTAATAGAGTTATGAAGTCAAACAAACTTGTTAAACTGGCTTGTGACAATCAGAAAAATTAATGAAAAAAATAAAATTGCCTTGTTACTATTAGTTTTCACTCACACATAATACAACTTTTGTATTGACAGCAATTTGACCAAAAGATTCTCAAAGGACACAGCCTATGTTCTCATCTACCGCAAGATTGATACAGAGCCTACCAGTGTGAACTTCATCTCTGAGCCCCCTCTCAGGCCTGACTTAAGAGATGCAGTTATTAAAGACAATGAGACCTATATGAAGGTAAGGACAGTTTTGTTGATACATTTGTTGTCCAGCCAATAGTTAGACCACTGTTTCTCAAACTTTTTTTTAAATGGAGCACTTCACACATTGGGAGATTTAGTAGAACACTTTGTTCAAATAGAAATCAAATTAATAATAATTAAACCTTACTCTAAATTTACCATTATTAATTTCCATGTATAAAATTGAGATAAAATACATAAATAAATATAAAAGAAAGTTTTAATGACTTTGATGGTATTGTGTTCTTAAAGAGCATAACTTCTTCATATCAGACACAATATGGGTAAGCGCTTGGCTTCCCAACCGGGAGTCCCGGGTTTTAAACCTGGTGAAGACTGGGATTTTTACTTTCAGGATCTTTAGGGCACTTCTGAGTCCAGCCAGCTGTAATAGGTACCTGGTTGTCGTTGTGCTGGCCACATGACACCCTCATAAACCGCAGGCCACAGAGACTTTATATCATCTGCCCCATATATCACATGGTCTGAAAGGGAAACTTTACTATGGTATTGGGTACAAGAGAGGTCATTTTGAAATAAAGATGTAGTACCAATGATAACATCTTGTGATAAGGTCAATAATCCAGCTATAGAAAAGAAAAAAATCAGTTTCGGTTTGAGTACTAGGATTTCCTGGAGACACTATGGCATTCTGGGAAATCACCAAAAATAAAATATATTTAAGGTTTGGCAACTGCAACTCTAATAAATACTTTTAAGAAATTTCTCAAGATGTAGCTACATTAATGAAATTAGGGGATGAAAATATGAAATAATCATGAAAGTCTTTTTAGGGATAATCCTATGACCAATAATTTTTTTCATGGATGAAATATTTTGCACACAAATGATAAAATCATTTCTTTCTGCAGGAACAGGAAGAAGAAGCCAGGAGCTTAGCAGCACAGCGGAAGCGTTCTTTATCAGTAAACTCCACTAACCTAAGGAACTGGAGGGGAGATGATGATGATGACGATGATGACCTCAGCAAGGGCGGACCCCCAGGTTGCAGGGGTGGCCTTGGAGATATGGACACCACAGGCTCTAGATTTGTGTTTTGAGCTCCTCTTACATTTTCACACCCTGTGTCTTTCTTGGTGCAAAATAATTTGCATAATAAGACAATATGAGATGACTTTAAAGTGGCTTTGATCCCAATCTTGTGGGGTTGGTTAATGTATTTCTACTTTGCTTCCAGAGATCGCAGACTGAAAACTGATGAATATAAGCAATAGTGTCGTTGCTACCAAGGTCTGTAACTCATTTTTATGCTGAATTTAAAGGAGAGTAATTACTTTAAAAACTTAACTGTAAGTGAAAATTGAAAGACTTTATATTTAAAGCAAAAGAATATCAGCATCTCTTCAACTTGCAGTTGGCTTTAGAGAACCTGTGAACTGGATTCATTTCATTTGATCCACCCTTTCATAATGTGTGCTGGATTCATTTCATGGGATCTACATTTTCCTACTGATTGTTCTATTTTCTTCATAACAACACAAGATTACTTGTAGGGCCTGCATTTCTAATTTATTCACATCCCCTTCTGCCTATATTGTGTATAAAGAACCATGTGTATAGCTGTATATTTCACACAAGTATATGATTTTGTAATAATTTTTTTTTATTTGCAACAACAAAAATATGTAAAATAGCGAAAGCCGTTTCTAATAAAGAAATATCATTTTTTGGAACTATTTATAGTGCTCTAATTTGCAGGGACATGGAAATGTTTGATAATAGAGCTGTGATGTTCTTGTTTTTTTTTTCAGTTTTGCATTTAAACCAGATTATATGATTTTAAGTTATATTATTCATTATTTAGTCATTAGTTTTCAGACTATCTCATTAGATCAAGAATCATTAGGTTATTCAGTTTGGTTTCTTAGAAGTTTGAATGTTAATGAATTAGCTACATCTCTTTAAGAGGTCAATCTCTGACCTTAATGTCTGCCCAATTAAAAAAATGTGACAATTAAAATGTCCTTGTAATCAGAACAAAACTATTATCAATTGCAAACATCGGGTGTACTTTTGTAACACTTGTAATGTAGTACACATTCATGTACATACATCACATTTTTCTTATTTATACTAGTAATGTACACTTCAATGTACCAATGTAGGCCTTTCTACTTTTTATAAATGAATTATCACATGGAGTAGTATCCTGATAAGAATCTAGAAACAAGAAGACTGTATACTTTCTGATCATCCTCTATTTATTGAGACCACAGAAATTTCAGGGAGGTTCCTGTTTTTTAAATACTTGCAGAAAACAGTTAAGCCACTGGCTGAGCACATTTACTGTGAATTTGAAATGTCCAAAGTGGCCAGATAAGGTTTTCTATGTCATGACTTTTAAGTCATTGTGTAAAGCCTAATTGAATTACCCATTTCAAATCATGCAACTTGTCTAGGACTTCCATTACTATATAAATATTTTTTAATGTGTTATATATAGAGCAATGTTTGATATAGTGAAGTTTAACTTTCTATTTGTTTATTTATATATGGGAAACATAACTTTGTATTATAAAACCCCATATTAATTAAAACAGTTTGTTATGGATTATTAGTTAGCACATTGTTAACAATGTTCCCTGCAGTATTCTGAGCAAGCTGTCAAATGCTCATGTCTCATTGCTGATTGTAAGCCTATCACTAGAGTTGTATTTATTTCAGTCTTGATCCTATTTATAATGTATACATCAGCATGTTTGCTGTTCCTTGATTCAAGGGAGGTAAAGTATTTTTTTACATGCATTACTTCCCTTGCATTGCAAGCAGGCAACCATTATATAGTGATGAAACACAATGTTGAAAGCATAGACATAAATAAATATAGACTGGCCGATTAAAGAGTTTTATGAAACGAAAATTTGTGACTTGCAATTTTGTGTACTTTATTATACAGCATTTATTAGCAGTATAAAAGTTTATTCATATCTATTTCAGCCACACACCTATATATATTATAAATAAGGAGGCAGTGTAGTTTTGTTTAATCTCTAAGAATGAAGATCATGCAATTTTTCATAATTCGGAAATCCGAATACAATAGATATACATGTTTTCAAGTTACATGAAGTTACTTCCTTCAGCCAGTCTATATTTATTTATGTCTATGGTTGAAAGCTTTGTAAATAATATTCAGACTATCCCAGAGCTTTATTCTTATATTTATATATTACTAAGATCTATAATAGCAATATTTTCTACATAAATATTTTATATTTGCACTATACTTACTCAGAGATGTAATCTTAAGTACTGACTAGGGCATAGAGAAACCAATCCACATGAAGACCAGCGACCTTCAACTTTCAACTTTTTATTTTTAGTGCGATCTGTCATCAACAAAATTGTCTACCTCATTGTTTCTCTTGTACACAAACAAACATTTTTGAACCAAGTGTCAACTTTCTATCAGGAGATTAGGGACATCAACAGTGGAGGACAAATCTGAAACTTTGTCTGATGTGAATAAAAATGTTGATTATTTTATGAGTTTTGTGTTTTTTTGAAGAGGTTCTACTATTAAATTGCAGTTATTTATGATCTAAGAAAGTGACGCCTTAAACTGGCCTGTAATGGGAGGTTATCCTGCCCCCTCCAAATGCCTTTCCACAGTGAAGATAATGAAGCCATATAGATTCATTTCCAACTGCTCCATTGGACCAGTGGGTAAGAAATCGCCCCCCCCTTTCCCCCCCCAAAAAAAATATTGCGAGTCACTGATATGGTGAATAAAAACAACTTCATTATCTGATTGATTAATTAGATCAGTAATAGAAAGGAATAATCTTAGACCGGGTGAATTGAACTCATTGACTAATAAGGTTAACATGATACTAGTGAATGGTATGGCCAGTTAATGATATGCTAGATTGGTTTCTCATCTGAAATAAGCTGCTGCAGTTGTCACTAAACTGTATTTGAAACTACATTAGACTTTGTCAGCTTGTTGAAAACAGTAGAAAATTATATCTTTTTCTAGTGAGGATATATAACCTGCAAATGGAAATCTGGCTTCCTAAACAAAAGGTATTTAAACAAGTAGACAACTGGGTGACTTGTTTACATGGGTGATTAATTTTGTAGGACTGTCCTAACATGGCACCTGCTGATGTGTTTTATAAATATAAATGAGGGATTTTCTCACTCTCTTTCAGCCTCTTTATCTTTCCATTTTTTATCATTCCTCCCTCTATATTTCCCTCACCTCCCTCATTTATTCTCTCATTTCCTCTCTAACTTCCAATTCCATTTTTTTTTCAAGCTGTCCTTCGTAATGTTATTTCATGTTGTGCAAACCAATGTGCCAACAAAGTTGCTAAATACCTTTGTCTAAAGTAATGGCCAAATTTTGACTAGAAATTGTTACACTTGTACAGTTCTAAATAAAACTTTTTTTTTATTCATTCAATGACTTTCTTTTCTTTTTTTTTTATTTTTTATTTTGTTGACTCATTGTTATGCATGTAAATATTCAATTCTTCCTTTAGAATTCACATCATCATACTTTGTTTCAAGAAGTTGTAAAGGGAAAAAATTGTCTTTCAAGATGTAAACTGTCACAGACAAACTTTGTTTTAATAATGAATTCTCTCAAACTCAAAATGTTTTTTTAATTTGCCAATAAAAATGAGTTTGAGCTGCTGGAGTTGAGACCTTACCAGATCAAAAGCCTTCAGTTCTACAGGCAAGAGTATAAATTCTTGATCATTTGCTTTTCTATATAATTACCACAGTTACCACATAATAATAATTATTTTTATAAATTACATGTTCAAATATTATATTTCTATATTATCTTGAAATTGTTCCACACGGTTGTTAACGCTTGAAGTGGCAATGGTCTTAAGCCCATCGTTACCTATAAAATGCTTCCTTGGCATGCATATCAAATAGCCTCTGACAACCAGTCCAACTCCTGACCTTATTTTCTTATTATTTATAAAATCTATCTGCTAACAGGAAGAATAATGCTCCAAAGGATGAAAACTTTATTTTCAGCTACTAATATTCAGACTATGCCCCCAACAATTTGTACAATGCACTGTAAAGTTTAATATTTGACGTGTGACGGTCAAGAGATTCTAATGCCATGGCCTTGCATTCCACACAATTCCATTAGTCATCGTGTCAAATCGTTCGTTATACATTAATAGTCAATCTGTTTATTATACACCAATAATAGTCAATCAGTTTATTATACACCAATAATAGTCAATCAGTTTATTATACATCAATAATACACACAATCAGTCCGTATGTTTTACAAATGTTTAATTGTCCTAACTTGGACAACAGAGACAAACCTGGTGCGTTTTGTTCCACTCCATAAATTCAAGTGATTCAACATTTTGAGAAACACGATAGATAGGTGAATAGGATTTATATCACGTGATGCCAAGCCCCCTCCCTTTATTCCCAATTCCCCTTTTCCAAACATCACTTCAGCGACACATGCTAACATCCTGGGTAGGTGGCGGTCTGTAACTGGGCTCTGCTCCTGCGGCTATCCTGGTGGTACAGGTCGTATGCCTCCCATTGATCACCCTCTGAGACTGGTACTTGGACCCTGGCTAGAGCGTCCAGAACTGAAAGATAAAAGAAACATATATACGGGACAGTAAGTCTCTATGACATTCAATGTTGTAGTGTGTCTTCAGTAGATGGTGTCATTAGGTTGACTGGTAGACTGCAGACTACAAGTCTAGATCCCTAGAATTTTTTATAAACTTCAGAAGTTTGTTTTTTTATAAACTTTGGACGTTTGGTTTTTTATAAACCTCGGACGTTGTTTTTTTTTTTAAATTAACTTCGGACGTTTTTTTTTATTATAAACTTCGGACGTTTGGTTTTTTATAAACCTCGGACGTTGTTTTTTTTTAATTAACTTCGGACGTTTTTTTTTATTATAAACTTCGGACGTTTGGTTTTTATAAACCTCGGACGTTTTTTTTTTTTTTTATTAACTTCGGACTTTTTTTTTATTATAAACTTCGGACGTTTGGTTTTTATAAACCTCGGGTTTTTTTTTTTTTTTTATAGACTTCGGACGTTTGTTTTTTTATAAACTTCGGACGTTTGTTTTTTATAAACTTCGGACCTTTGTTTTTTTATAAACTTCGGACGTTTGTTTTTTATAAACTTTGGACGTTTGGTTTTTTATAAACTTCGGACATTTGTTTTTTTTATTAGCTTCGAACGTTCCTTGAAAATTGGCTATTACATCCTCGTCCAAATTTAACCTGCTGCACGAGATGGTAGTGGTCAGGGTTTGAGCTGGAGATCATTGAAAATACAGCCCGAAGTATCACCACACTAACAAGCAGCCAACATTGAATCCTCAAAATTCCATAATACTCGAACTAGTTCTAAGTTTCAATCAGGGGGAAAGAAGTGCGTTATTTTAGCTTGGTAAATTAGTTCCCATGGTTATTTTTTTAAAAAATACCGGTGTAAACAAAAAGTTAAAATCATATCTACCCAGCCAAGTGCATTATTTCTTAAGGCCTACCTCACCTAACAGTTTGTTACAGATAAGAAAAAATATTCCTCGTGTGAAACTTCGTGAGTTCAAAGTGTGAAAGTCCTAAAATCTATTCTGTCAATGTCTTTGTGTTATCATCCTTGTCACTGTTACTATAGTTTGCTATCTCCAAAACATTTGTTCAGAAATGTAATAGTAGAGTTGAAAAAGTAAATAGATCTAGATAGACCTAGATATAAATCATGTATAACAAGTCTAATCAAATTTCTATTTTAAAAAATTTGTCATGTCTGACCTGTCTTCCGGACTGCCAAATATAATGCCATGTTGCACAGGATGACAAAGATAGACTTGGAGAGGATGTTCATGGTTCCAAAGAAGTCACTGAAGGAAAATTTTTAAATCGCTGAAGAGCCAATCAAAGATCACTACCGGATAATTAAAAAGTCATGGAAGGGACATTCAAATCAAAGATCATAGAATGGGGCATTCGAAGATCAATGACATAAACTCTGCTAAGTCGTTGGTTTTCCTAACTGATCTAGGCAACCCATTCCATTTTTTAATGGCACTAGGGAAAAAGCACTTATACGAATTTGTTCTAGCGTATGGAATAAGAAATGTGCCTCTATCTTTGTGTCTTTCTGAGTATTTCTTTAGGTTTTGTTTCTCTATTTGTAAGTTCTGGTTCAGTGTTTTATGTATTATAGCTGCTTTACTTTTTATTCTTCTGTCCTGAAGTGTCTCTAAGTTTAGTGATTCTACTAATGGTGTTACTCTAATCAGATCTAGACTAAATCTAGTTTGTCAATGGCCAGTTTAACAAGGAATCTACAAACCTTAATTTTAGGCCTTAGTCTTGGATCAATTGTATTATTTGTGGACTAGTTCCAGATTTAGTTTTAATGCGCACGCGTTCATCTGTGATGGCATCAGTGCTCTCAAAATGAGGACTTTCTGGCTCCTTTTTTAGTTCTAAATTTTTTTTTATATTTAAAAAAAAATAATTTGCAGTACACACCGGCTACGCCCGTTGTGTTGTTACCAGGCTTTACATTGATAATTATGGCCGGAACACCCCCATCTTTTCATTTTTTTTAGTTGTAACACAAAAGCACACTTTTTAACTCTTTCTCCCCGTAATTATTTACCACATTTAGGTGGAATCAACGTCGGTATCGTCTGTTATGAGAGAAAGAGTTAATGATCAACATAACATACTTTTTACACCCAGGAATTAGTGTACTGTTGCATTAAATTTTACGGCCCGCTGTCTATATATATATTTCCTTTTCTGTCTGTCTTTCTCTTTAAAAAAAAAACCCAGTTTACTTACACTTTCTTTACTTAGTATCAATAATACATAAAACGCTGAACTCCTAACTTACAAATTCAAAAGCACAGCGTAATAAATATTCAGAACGAAATATAAAGTCACTTTTCTTATTCCACGTGCTAGGACAAATTCCAACAAGTGTCCATTTAGCTCGAATGCCTTATTAGAGCATGGAATGGGTTGCCCATGTCCGGTCCAAAACATTAGAGGCTTCAGACTTAGGAATCCCAAAAGGTTTCCGGTTCGACAAACAAGACCTGCACTACGATGAGGCCCATGTTACTAACGCTTGTATTCAAATAAGCATTCAATTGTAGAATTGTGTACATCAATTAGAATCAAACTACACATAAACCTTTAGTGATTTTACAAAGGCGTGTTCGAGTTTCAGGAAGTCGAATCTGTGCACGTAGTTTTATATCGTGACCTAGAAAACAGAAGCGTAGCTTGGGTGGCGGGAGAGAATTAGATCCCCCCCCCCCCGGGCCCTCCCTTGAGGGGAGCCCAAAATGAGTGTTTTGTACATTTAATATTGAATATTACGCAAAATGCAGGGGCCCCCAAAGAGGTCAAGCCCCTCTCCGGGACCTCAAATGATGGTAAATTCCTAGCTACGCCACTGCTAGAAGCCTCCAACTCACTAAGACAATTTAGCGTACCATCATTGGCACGTTAAGAGTTCTCGATCACGTTCGACTGATGTCTTTTTTTAAAAAAAAATGCGGATGTTTAAAAAAAAATAGGTTAGTAGGTCAATTAAAGTTGATGCAATATATTTTAATTAAACGAATTATGATAGAGTAATTTTAGTAATTAATCAGACGTCTATGACAAGAAATTAATCTGGTGAGTATCAATTAGTATTCCATATTTTTGTCAACAATCTGACTTTAATATCACCGTTTGTATTTTTACATAGCCTATATCAACTCCGTCTGTCTATCTGTCTGTCTATCTGTCTGTCTGGTAAAAAGTTTCAACATGCTTTACCTATTTCCTATTCTCGGATCAGGTTAAAACTTTGCACAATTATTTATTGAACCTGTCAAGACATGAATCAATCCAAAAAAAATAAAAAATTAGCCAATTAGTTAATTAATTGTTGGTGACATAATAATTTTGTTTGATGTCGAAATAAAGGGAATAAATGCTACTTAACGATAGAGGTGGATGTATATATGGATGTAATCCCTTTATTACGTTTTGACACTTTTTCCCACACTTCCCATTCTCAGATCAAGTTGAAATTTTGCATAATCATTCAGAGTCGATAACAACACACGAATCAATCCAAAAATTAGTCAATTGATTAATCATTATGTACCATATGTTTAGTACCGTGTTTAGTACAGAAAGGGAACTAAACCCTGTAATTTTCAGATTAACGGTGGTAATTAGCGGTTCTTTCCCTTTAAAAAAAAAAAAAGCTTTGTTTTATGGCGGATAGTACCAGGCTTCGTATGGTTGAATGAAAATGTTTCAATTTAGATGAATTACAGAAATGGGAATCAAATTGGAGCATGTCTTTCCACCCAGAAAAATGTCAGTTGTTAAGAGTAACAAAAAAAATAAAACAAATTAATTCCACTTATCTTATTCATGGCAAACCAGTAACACAGACTAAAAACGCAAAATACCTAGGTGTTATAATAAATGAAAAACTGTCATGGAATCCACATATTGATGAAACTATAAAAAAATCAACAAAGCATTAGGGTTTATTAAAAGAAATTTGTATAAATCAAATAAGAACATAAAACTAAAATGTTATTTAACCTTGGTTAGGCCAATAATAGAATATGCATCCACCGTGTGGGACCCCTCAACTCAAGAAAACATTAAGAAACTGTAACAAACACAAAATAGGGCAGTGAGATTCATAACAAACGAATATTCACATTTGACTAGGGTAACACCATTAGTAAAATCACTAAATTTAGAAAGCCTTCAGGACAGAAGACTAAAAAGTAAAGTAGCAATTATACATAAAACACTGAACCATAATCTTCAAATACAAAAACAAAATTTAATAAAATACTCTGAAAGACACAAAAATAAAGGCACATTCCTCGTCCCATATGCTAGGACAAATTTGTACAAATACTCCTTCTTCCCTAGTGCTATTAGAGTATGGAATGGGTTGCTTGAGCTAGCCAGAAAAACCAGTGACTTGGCAGAATTTAAGTCATTGGTTGATATGTATGACGCGTAGGTCGTGATCATCTTCTTTTTTGAAGTAACGTCTGTATTATATAAGATAAGAAGATAAGATAACGTCTGTATTATACAAGATAAGATAAGATAATGAAATATTCAGAAAGACACAAAGATAGAGGCACATTTCTTATTCCATACGCTAAAACTAATTGTTTCTTTACCTTACGATTTGGTCCGAATAAGAGGCTGATCCGATTAAACGGATTCGACGACATGGAGTTTACCGACAGGAGCATTTGTGTTAAATTGTTATGTGTCCGGCCATAACAAGTGAAAGTTACTTTTCATTTATTATAACAACTAAATATTTAGAATTTATAGTCCACATAATAGATTTACCATGAAAATAGAAGTTGAATTTATTTATTTTAATTGTAATTCATCTAATTCTCTTTGTAAAATATCAGTATTTTGATATGTGAATGTTGTTCTTGATATATTATGCCATCATCTGCAAATAGTCCAACTTTTGTTCCTCAACTAATGAGATTAGGTTGGTCATTTATGTAAATTAGGTACCGGTACTGAAATGAGCCTATGAATGTTCGTTAAGGTACACCAGAGAATACTGTTATCAGTGTTAATTCAGAAACATTCCTTACTACAGTTTGTTCCCTACCCATCATAAAATCCTGACTCCATTGGTTTAAATTGTTTGTGTTTTGTTTGTTTTGTATGATTTGGATGCTCCTTGCAGATTATTAGGCTACACTCTAGCCAAAATCTCCATCAGGGTGGCACGGGACGGAGGCGGACAGGGTTCGAACCCGATACCATCAAGATGACAGTCCACAGGCACAGCGTATACCACACGACCATGCAGCCCAGAGCCCATACCACACGACCAGTCAGCCATTTAATTATTAATTACATTTACTCTACAGTTTCAAATTATGCTAAACATGCTAGGAAATAAAATTGTCCATTGTTTTTTTTTTAATTCCACGTCCTTGTCATGTGAACACACCATCTTGAATTATCGAAAGCTGAAATGAAAACAGAAACACTACGGTACTTAACTTGAACACACTTGATTGGCACACGCTAAAAAACAGGGAAAGAACTAAAAAGACAATGCTCCATCTCTGCTTGGACTCACCGCACGATCAGGAATTTCAGTGGTTCTCGTAAAGACTGACCACAACGACTGGCGTAGCTAAGGTTTTGGGGCCTGGGGGTCGGCTTGACCTCTTTAAGGGAACGATCACACACCGGGGGAATTTTCAAATTTAGACCCCCTTCCCCCCACCCTAGCTAAGTCACTGACCAATACAAACACGGAGGAGATTGGTAGACCAAGAAGCAAAGACGGCAGGATGGACATGGACCCCCCCCCCCCCCCCACTGAAGAGAATTGCCCAGAACAGAGTCCGATGGTGAAGTGATGTTGCTGCCCTGCGCTCCATTTTGACTCCAAGTTAAGTAAGTCGTAAAGACTGCCAAAATCATCTAGAAAATCGTGGTTTATGGTACATCGGATGGCTGCCTGGTCGTGTGGTATGCGCTCTGGAGTGTCATTCGATGGTCATGCGGGAGATTTGGGCAAGGATGGCATCTCATCTCTGCCTGTGGTCCCTTCTGGGGCATATGCCACCAACCAGCTTCCTCCAGGCATCTCGGTTCTGTGCGAGTCTCTCCAGCTGTCCCCACGTCTTGCCCATCTGCTATGATGTAATTATCTTCAAATCTGATGGAACATCAGAAACATGTAAAACATATTACAAACAAACATGTTGTTATCCGTATTATTTAGGTTTGGTCCCATGACCATCTCATGGTTTACACATCAATACTATCTCGGTCATGTCGAGCACCTATAATATAATTTGAGACCACACATTTACGGGCATTCTTTAAGCATAGGCAACGGGCCCGAAATGATAAAGTAGCCTGCTGGAGTTATAGAAGTAACCTTAGTGGGAGGAATTCATCATTCAACTCCGTCTCACCTGCCATGCGTCTGCGCAACTAGTTCATCAAGTTATAAATAATAGAGGGTGGCATGATTAACAAGTTGAATATAAAACAAGAGAGTTACAAAGAGAGTTTGCGTTGAAACACAAACTCAAAATCGGCCCCCCGAAGTGGTCCGCTCAGGCAGGTTTCAATATTTTCAGAAACCATATCAGAAAGTATGAACTATCAACAACTACAATCATACCTCCGTCGATACAAAAAGAAGAGACACGCTTGTGTCGAAAGTGTTACCGATACCGATGTTGTATTGTTAGTCCTATCATTTACTAAAGACTTGATACCACATATTATTCATATATATATCTGGCCTAACTGATGTTATTAAATGATTATCTAATTAATTTAATTGTTTTGTAAAAGGCCAATCTCTCATTCAAAACCTCAACAAAAAAATGTTCCCTTTAGTGATTTAGTGTCTCGTATATATCATTGTGTACTGAACTCCACATGTGTAATATGAACAACTACATTTTTTTTTTCAAATTATATTCGACTTATAGCCTACATTTACTAAATTAGATTTTTCGCTAAACAAATGTAAACATTTTTTTAAATGTAAGTAGCTAGTATAACTGAAAGTACTTAATTTTCTAATAACATTTTTGTCACTTCCCTTACTAAATAGTTTCATGTGTTTTTTGTTTACTATTAATAGTGTGTAGTTGTAAAAATGGTGCATTTTTATTAATAAAAAATGCTTGCAAAGTTGATTTAAAAAAATAGAATTTTCGCTTTCAGAATGCATTTTTCGCTTTCGTTGCATCACAACTTTGAAAGATCTAAAATATCATGATGTCGGATTTTAAATTTCTTTTCTAGTTTATGAGATCTAAAAGGGACGGACGGACAGACAGACCACACAAAACTAATAGCGGCTATTCCCCTTACGGAGGCCGACAAAAGTACTTATAGAAAAAAAAAACCTTATGTTGAGTGAAATTGCATACTTTTTTTTAATCAATCATATAATTAATTTCTAATAGGTCTAGATTAATAATAATGCATTTGTGCGACAGGAGATAGTTTTGTCAATTGCTTTTGTTTAACGTAACCATAGACATAAAATATGCGTAACTTTCATGCCTATAGTATGCTCAGTGCGCTTTGGTTCAAAATTTTGTGGATCAGTGGATCAATTCAAGCTCGAGCCTCCACGATGAAATGCCAACTTCTTTGCCACTGACCAATCGAAGTGCTTATAAAAGTAGAAGGTTTTATAGTCTATTTGTTTAAAAAAAAAGGTTTAGAGAACGACCTAATTCTCTGTTCAAACTTATCTCCCCTTTGCTAAGTATGCGTACTGACTCTTTATAAAAGAAATTTAATTAATTACGACTAATTAATGAACTGATTATTTCTTTTATTGATTCAAGTGTTGTCCTCGACAATGAATAATTGTTTCGACTTGATTCGAGAATGATAAGTGGGAAAAATATCTTTCCTCTTAGACAGAGCGAGTTGATAAAAGATCTGCCATCTGTCTTTCTCCGTTTCTCTCAGTCTCTTCTTCCTGGTACTGTTTCCTGAAGGAAGGTCTTTGCGAGCCCTGAGTACCTTGTGATGTGGCCATACAGTTTGAATTCCTTTTTTCTTTTTTTGCTGTTTTTTTTTTTGACAGTGATTAGCAGAGGTCATCAAATTATGACCAATAGCCAAAAGGGCTTTAAAAGGGGCATCATCTTATCTTATCTTATATAATACAGACGTTACTTCAAAAAAGAAGATGATTACGTCCTACGCGTCATGCATTTAGTCATGCATATTAACCAATGACTTAAATTCTGCCAAGTCACTGGTTTTTCTGGCTAGCTCAGGCAACCCATTCCATGCTCTAATAGCACTAGGGAAGAAGGAGTATTTGTACAAATTTGTCCTAGCATATGGGACGAGGAATGTGCCTTTATTTTTGTGTCTTTCAGAGTATTTTATTAAATTTTGTTTTTGTATTTGAAGATTATGGTTCAGTGTTTTATGTATAATTGCTACTTTACTTTTGAGTCTTCTGTCCTGAAGGCTTTCTAAATTTAGTGATTTTAGTAATGGTGTTACCCTAGTCAAATGTGAATATTCGTTTGTTATGAATCTCACTGCTCTATTTTGTGTTTGTTCCAGTTTCTTAATGTTTTCTTGAGTTGAGGGGTCCCACACGGTGGATGCATATTCTATTATTGGCCTAACCAAGGTTAAATAACATTTTAGTTTTATGTTCTTATTTGATTTATAGAAATTTCTTTTAATAAACCCTAATGCTTTGTTGGATTTTTTTATAGTTTCATCAATATGTGGATTCCATGACAGTTTTTCATTTATTATAACACCTAGGTATTTTGAGTTTTTAGTCTGTGTTACTGGTTTGCCATGAATAAGATAAGTGGAATTAATTTGTTTAATTTTTTTTGTTACTCTTAACAACTGACATTTTTCTGGGTGGAAAGACATGCTCCAATTTGATTCCCATTTCTCTAATTCATCTAATTCTCTTTGTAAAATATCTGTGTCTTGTTTTGTTTTTATTGTTCTATATATTATGCAATCGTCTGCAAATAATCTGACTTTTGTTCCTGAACTAATGCAATTTGGTAAATCATTTATGTAAATTAAAAATAGTAGTGGACCCAAGACTGTTCCTTGAGGTACACCTGAGTTTACTGTTATTGGTGTTGATTTAGAGCCATTTATTATTACAGTTTGTTCTCTCCCTATCAGAAAATCTTTAATCCACTGATGCAGTGGACCGTTAATGCCGAAATATTTTAATTTTTTAAGCAAACTATGGTGGTGAACTTTGTCAAAAGCCTTGGAAAAATCTAGTAAGATAGCATCTATTTGTTCACTATTATCTAAACCTTTTGAGAAATCATCAATTAGTCCTATTAGTTGTGTTTCACATGATCTATATTTCCTAAAGCCATGTTGGTATGGGGTGAGGACATTATGTTTGTCTAAGTGGTTTATGATATTGCTACATATTATGTGTTCTAGTATTTTACATGTGATGCTGGTAAGTGATACTGGTCTGTAGTTTCCTGGATCAGATTTTTCTCCTTTTTTAAAATCAGCATTGGAAGTGAGAAGCTGACAAGCGTCTGTAGTTTTAAATACCTCGGAGCTATCGTCTCAGATGAGGGAACCAAACTCGAATTACTGGTCCGAAAAGCACAGTCCACAGCAGCTCTGGCAAATCTCAAAACAATATGGAAAGACAAAGGCATAGCCCTCGACACCAAAGGTCAGACTGATGCGCTCCCTGGTCATGGCAACATTCTTATAGGGAGGCCTATGCTTGCGAGTATTGGACGCTGACTGCAAAGCAAGAGACGAGGATCCTAGCAATGGGATTGAGATGCTACAGAAGGATCCTGGGTATCACATTTAAAGACCGCATCACAAACTAAGAGATATGAGGCAGAGTTACTGCAGCCATGGGACCTCACGATGACTTGCTAACTATTTAAAAAAAAAAAAAAAAAAAAAAAAAAAACGGAAACTAAAAGTATTACTGCAAAGACCTTCCTTCAGGGAACTGTACCAGGAAAAAGAAAAAGAGGCAGACAGAGAAAGCGATGGGAAGACAACATAAAAGAATGGACGGGCCTGCCATAGAAAGAGGTTCTATTTAAGGCAAAGGAAAGAGAGGAATGGAACGAATCTTGTGTGGTGCCCTACGGTCCAACAGTCTAAGGCAGCGGTTCTCAACCTTTTAGTTTAGGCTCGGCGACCCTTTTTACTATCCCCCCACTCTGCCGCGACCCCCCCCCCACATACAGCAATAGAAGAATAGACAATAACAATTCATTTTTCGATGGTCTTAGGCGACCCTTGGCAAATCGTTAATCGACCCCCAAAGGGGTCGCGACCCACAGGTTGAGAACCCCTGGTCTAAGGGATAGGTGAAGGAGGTTAGCAGGTCGTCGTTGGTCCAATTGCTGCAGTAATCATGTTTCTAATCTCTTCATTATGCGTCATTTACAAGGACAGCATCACGAATGAAGAGAGATGAAGTGTAATAATCCACATTTTCTTTTTGTACATACTTACACCTCAGTGTTTGAACCGATATAGTATCTATAAATCTATGGTTTGAACATTCAGCCAGCTCGAAAGATAATGGTTCTAACCCTAACTCTAATTATTAATATGCATTATAATGTTATATAGGAGTTAGTTCCCTTAGCGCAGGGCCGGCCTTTGGTAATTGGAGGCCCCAAATGAAATAGAAAAATAATAATAAAAAAAAAAACGCGATTAAAAACCTAGTGTACTCCAATAAGAGGACACGTTTCGATATTTCTTCTCTAAAAAATGTTTCTAGACCCCTGTGCGAGGCCCCCACTAATCCGAGACCTAGGCGGCTGCCTTGTTTAACCTGCGGATTAGGAAGTGTGTGTAGTAGTTGGTTAATTAATATGGTTGAATAAATCCTGTGTGTGTTTTGTAAATCGTCCTTGCAGGTTGTCTATTTTTACTCATATTAAAGAGTTTATTAACTCTAATAACAATACATTGACTTATCCTTCCTTCAAAATTACATTCATCAGTAGTGAGCACGATGACGGCTCCATTCCACAACAACAACTGATGCATCAGCCAGACCAATGCGGAGTTAAAGTCGCACAAGAGCATGAGTTATCAATACACGACGAAGACTGATTCTCCAGGTGAACATTTTTTTTTGTCAGTCAAAAGTCGGTGAACAAGTTGGTGAACCAAAAAATTTTTTGCATTTTTTTTTATGAACACATTTTCGGTTGAACCTTTTGTCCAGAATGAATTTTCGTCGAGTTTAAAATACTCTTTTGCGATGTCTCCTAAAATTTTGAACTTTTGACTTTGAATGGACTTCTGGCAAGTGCAGACGTGATTCTAAGTAGATTTAGAAAGTAGGATGATATTTTGTCCTCAACCATTCGCAAATTATCTTTCACAGACATTATAATTTTATCTGTTTGTCAAGTTCAATGCCATTGTCCTCGTGGAGAGCAGATAAGATTGACTGCAAGTTTTCGTCTAATTTTGTTTGCCAATCTGATGTTTTATTAGGAAGGATATGATTTTTTTCGTTCAAACAAATCAAGGCATGTTACATTTGATCCTTGCAGTGACGTATCCATTTCAAAAGAGAAACTCGTCTTTAAAATTGCCATCATTTATATACCTAACTTTACGTCTAAAATTCTGGGTATCCTTATCAGCACGGATGTTTGCTAGCAAATGACGTTATATAGTTATATTGGTTTCATAGATTTGGCTTATAGAACTGTTACAAATTGCACATTCCTGCTTGAACTATTGAAGTAAAATCATACAGTAATAAATTGTCATTATATTTTGTTTTCTATACATTCTTTTGATCACGAATCATCTTAATAGTTTGTTTCATAATGAAATATTATCTTCAATAACATGATAGACTATGAAACGATTAAAAAGGCCTATTATTAATTATAAATTTCGATTACATCAGGATGTCGACATACAAAATGCTGTATTGTTCCTTTGAATAGATCAGCTGTATGGAGACCATAGGTGTGGTGTCGTGACTTATCAAGATTCTATTACTATTACATACACTATTAGACATAGAAGGCTAAATGAAGACATGTTTGGTTTACATTTTCCAGTGAATGACCCGGAAGTGATGTTATTTATTAGTGACATGAATAAACATAAATATATACATTCGCATAATAAAATAATAATAATAATATACCACAATAGGTAATGCACAGGCCACTCATTTGGGGTCATTCCCATTCCTCGTTCCATATGCTAGGAATTTTTTTTTTACAAATGCTCCTTCTTCCCTAGTGCTATTGGAGCATTGAATGGGTTGCTTGAGCCAGCCAGGAAAATCAGTGGCTTTGCAGAATTTAAGTCATTGTCTAGATGCATTCTGCGTAGGACTTAATCATCTTCTTTTCTGAAGTAAAATCTGTAATATATAACATAAGATTATAAGATGATCCAGAGTTACTATGTGAAACCAGATGATCCCAAATTTTAAATTAAATAGAAACACTATGATAACACCTTTTATGCCAGTTTAGATTTTAAAAAACATAACAAAAACAAAATTTACATTTGACAACAATGTTCTTTTAAAATTGACATTAAGATTAGATTTAAATAATTTTTGAAAATAATTTTTAACAAATTAAAACACATCTAGATCTATATATGCATAGAATTACTATTAGCTAGATTTCATTTAAGCCATACATTTTAAAATGACGAATGGTAAAAAATGTGGCCAATATGGCGTTCAACTTTATTTTCGTACTCCCATAATAGCTCTTATTACTCACAGTAATGATATTCGGTACTATAAATACTATTATATATCTATATCTAAGTATAATTTAGATCTACTTTTACACTAAAAGATATAGATCTATTTTATTTTTAGAATGTACTAGACTGACCAAAACACGGTGTCTACTACTCTCACTAAGTGTCTAAGACTAATCTAAGGCGTCTAAGTATCACTAGACTAGACTAGACTCTAGAGTTAAGAGTAGTACTAGTAGAGATAGAATCTAGACTAGATTCTACTAAATTCTAACTCTGACTCTGGCTACTCTCCGATCTCTCGACTCAGAGTCAGACAGACGTCTCAGTCTCAGTTGACTAAGTCTCTGAAACTGAAGTATCATTACAATTACAGTACATTTTAAAAATGATTTTCAAATCACAAATCAAATCTAGATCTACTTGTAATCTAGTTACTTGAGTCTAGCAGAATTAGATAGAATTCTGGATCTAATCTATCTTAAATCTATTTAAATTATTTTTTTAGTTTGACATAGATCTATCATTCATTCAATGATCATTATTTATTCATTATCAACAATACTGACAATACTAAACTCAATAGTTTTTTTTTAGTTTTTAAAGTTTTTAGTTGACATTAATCATGACATTAGTTTATTTATTTATCTGCCTTAATCTATTAGTAGAAACAGACAGAAATAATTCTATAGATACATAATAATAGATTAATTTTAAAATTCTATCCATATAGAACCTGTTCTTTTTTTCTTTATTTTGGATGTTCATTTTGTTGCACTTTATTCCCCCCCCCCCCCCTCCATCTAGATCCTTATTATTTTTACATATATATGACTCTCCCCCCCCTCCCCCCCCCCCCCCCCACTGCCTGTTTAATAGGTTGTGACACTACACACGCTTAGTGTATATGTCACTCTCCTCGCAGCGAGCTCACCTGGCGTGATCACCTGCAGTAGGCATGATCTCTGGCTTCAAATTAGCACCCTGCACTCCTTTCTTTCATTCATAAATTATATATTCCAGATAGGCCTATCTCGATCAAGGTCGTGTTTATTCATTGAACAAATCATAGATTTCTTAATCCCAATAATATTTCTAATTATGATTTTGTCTTGAAGAATGTAAAGTAAAGTTTGATTTTATATTAATTTAATGAATTCAAAACTGAACACTTGCATCAATGGCAAAAAAGTAGATATACAGATTCTAGATCTAGAAAAAATGTATATATATCTAGAAAAATGTAGATAGAATCTATATAGATGTATCATAACATAAATCTATATAGATTAGATGCAGTAATGTACTTTATGTCATTAATAATTTCTTTAGAAACTATTCCATCGCTATCATTAAGGACTATTGCATGTTCAGGGTGTTAGTAAAGGATATGAACACTATAACAGTAAGATTCATCTTTATAAATAATATTAAATAAAAAAGATCTTAAATAAAATGTTAGGCAAGTGTCAATCACAACAGTCCATGGAACCCTTTTACAAGAAAATATAAAAAACTTTAAATGGGCTTTAAATACTTTTTAAGCATTGGGTATGTGACAAAGCATCATAGCACTATGTTCTGGGGTGGAATAAAAAATTGTCTCATTTAAGTTCTAAAATTGCTTGTCTTTTTTTTTCTTAGAGGCATTTTGATATGTTTTACATCTTATTGCATCAATATCAAAGATGCTTGCATCCCTAAATTGCAGTTCAAGTGGTGATAATGCTGATTTCTAACAAAAATGTGTTTCTTTTTGGGTAGGAATACCCTGAATAATGCATGTGTTCTTAAAGAAAAAAACTGATATCGCAGATATTTTCATGATAATTAGGATCCCATTTTAAATTGTATGCTAGTCGCAATGTAGTGAACATGTCAGGAATACTGTTCATACATGATAAAAGTAAATATAACAATTTGGACAATTGGCATCGTTGGGTACAAAAAGATGTTTTTTTTTAATGCTGCATAGTGTTTAACTTCAGTCTGTTAATATAAACTCCTATACATGTAAGTTTAGTGTGAACTTAAAAATATTCTATATAGATGTTATAATTATTATTTTTTAAAAATTTATTTTTGTTCATTTTCTCTTTTGCAGCAATTGGTCTCGCAGTTTCCAGATATCTAAAAGTTATCTTCTCACATATTGTACGAATACGCCACTGAAATGGATGTTTTGATTTGTTTTCATTTTTAATGAAAAGATAATAATGGAATGCATTGAATGGTATCACACTTTTGGGTCTAATATAAATGGATGAAAAACAAATCAATGAGCTGTTAGAGTGTTCTGTCTGTTTAGAGCGTTTTGACCAAAACTGTAAAGTTCTTCCATGCCAGCACACATTCTGTAGGCAGTGTTTGGATGAAATTGTTCTCACACAGAAGGAACTGCGCTGCCCAGAATGTCGTGCTCTAGTGACGGTTCGTGTGGCAGAGTTGCCAACTAATATCCTCGTTGTTCGCATTCTGGAAGGTCTCAAAACTAAAGGGCATAGGTATCCTGGTAGCCGGCATGGTCATGTTGGCCTCAGTCCATCTAAAACTGTGACCACTCGGCATGACAGACGACATGAAACAGCTGCTCACCTATCAAAGCTAGTAAGTGTAACCTTTATCCTTTTTATTCTTAATGAGACAATACATTTGGCTTTTTCGATGTCACAATATGTTTACTTGATATTTTGATGACTATGATGTCTTGGTTGGTGTTATGATGAGATTGTTCAAACAATGCTTATCTGATGTTTTAATTTTTTATAGTTCTCTCTTTTCAAACAATTTCAGGATACTCAAAACAATATTGTGATGCTTTAAAGTATAAACTCAAAACTGAAATCTTTTTAAAATAAATACAAAAACATTTGTTCTAGAACTTGGAATCACTACGGTAATATACACACTTCATAAATGTACATTGTCTCTGACATCCCCACAAACTACAGATGCATCTCTTTAAATAACTACCAGCCTGGAATTTCCAACCACTCCTTTGATAGATGTTATTTATAAAGTTGATGGAATCCAATCAACAACACACCGCTAAGACTTTGCAATGTAAATATTCGACCAATGGAAGAATCAATCATTTGTTATTCATATGGCCTTGCATGCTTCCGTTCTGTGACACTTAATATCTATTGTGTAGGTAGTCTTCATTAGACCTCTCAGTACCCTCTAATTTTTGTTTTTTGTGATTGTGTGTAGACGTGTAGTTAGAGGTCATCACGGCAGAGATGGTCTCTAGAGGTGCTCATCAAAGATAACTTTTAAAATTAAATCTCTATATAGATCATAATTTCCTAGTCTGCACATTTTAATTCATACTTGAGCCTTCTCAGTTTTGTAGTTTGTGACGTTAGTTACATGCATCAAATTTTTTTCTGGCAAAATTTGTGAAGCTCAGTATTTAATTGGATGTGGACACAGATGTTGCATGATGAAACTAGTTGCAAGTGAAAAACTAAAGTATTGATTGACTTTTATTATTATTAGTAGTATCATTATATATATTGCAAGTTAGGAAAGCTTTGACATGTTATCACTGATTTGGGGGTAAATCAATCAATCATAAGTTGAATATATTTCCATAGTTCAAAAGTCAAGAAGTCTTAGTATGAAGTCAAATGAGTAGCACAAGGATTGTATTTATGCTGTGTGAATAGCTTATTTGTTTTTATATCTCCTTTCATTATTACAGGTCTGTGAGATTTGAATTTAAGAAAACTGATATAAAACATAAATCTATACAATAATACATAGATATCCCAGACTTCTTAATGTACTGCAGTCAGAAAATAGATTTAACTCCTTTTTATAATATTTAATAAATATTTAACAGTGTACCGACATCACAAGACTTATCGATGATCCATAACCAGGATCACTATAGATTTTAAAAATGATCCTTGAATCTCTTAATATATATATATATATGTATATATATATATATATATATATATATATATATATATATATATATAATACTGATTCTTGGTATACTGTCTGTATAATGTATGATTTATATATAAAAGCTTTAATAATTATTATATTTTTAGGGGACCCCTTGTGCAGAGGCCTTGTACAGATATGATTCTTTGGAAAAAGAGTAAGTTAACATATAATTTATAGTTTTGTAATGATATTGAAATAATATTTAGTCATTGAAAGAGCTAACAACACACCATTTTTACAAATATTCACCATTAATAGTAACAAATATGGGAGGCTATTTAGTAAGGGAGATGACTGTTTACCATATTTTAAACACATTTATGCTAACGGTTTTAGATTTGTTGTCAAAAATTATTATTTTTTTTACAATTGTATTGCTAAGTTATGTAAGTTCTGTCAAGGCTTGGAATAAGATTGATCCTTTACAAAAAAAAATAGATCATTTAGATAATCATTATTAATATGATATCAGTAAGGCCGGGTTCACATCTAACTTCACCTACACTTTCACCTATCCTTTGGTCTGCTTGACTGTTGGGTCACCACGCAAGATCTGTCAACCTTCTTTTTCCATTCTTTGATAGAATTTCATTCTGATATTTGATTTTGAGTTTGTGTTTCCACACAAACTGCCTTTGTAACCTTGTTATTTAGATGCTTAGAAAATTTTATTATATTTAATAAATTTGACATCACATTTTCATATTTATATATATATAAAAAGTCTGATTATGTGAGATTTTGTTTTTAGCAGGCTCATACGTCACTTTCTCAACAATACTGATAGTGGTTCTAACTAATCACACCACATCATTCTTACAGTGACTTCTAGGTCTTGTCCATAGTCTATGATAGTCTTTGATCTAGTCTCACACGCTTTATTTTAAATTCTTAGACCTATGTCTGGGTATCTAGACTAGCTTGATCTAGCTAGACTTTTCAAACTAGATCTGCTATCATGTCATTTTATTGACCTAGAAATGAAAATACATAGCTACTAAATCTAAGCCTACAAACTGATGTGATGTGTCATGTGAAACAATACTGGACTAACAGCTCTATTCAATAATTCAAAAAAGTGAAAGGAAGATTTCACACATGATTTGTAGCTTTTCACGTCTAGTTCTAAATTTGATCATTCCCTGTTTAATTTCACTATGACATTGTAGATCTAGACTCTAGTACTAAATTCTAGTACTAATTAAAAAAACAAAAAAATGATGATTACATTTTTCTAGGTCTGGTAATTGCTTTAGATTCGCAACACTTAGTTGATTAGTCTTGTAAATTGTAATCATTGGCTCTGGCATCAATAAAAACTTGTAGTTATCTTGACTGTTTTTTTATTTGCTGAATAATTACATCAGAAAAACAACAATTACTGGGTTATTATTTAAAAAAAAAATAAAATGAATAATTAATTAATTATTATCTGTAAATTAAAATATGTATCATATAAACAAACTTTAAAACCATATAGGAGTTTCCCTTTAATATTTCTTGAAAGTATTTTTGTTTTTAATCAAGACATTCCTTATGTTTAGTAAATAAGCGCACATCTAACCTTGTGTTTCAGAATTTTCTTGTGTTCATTTAGTATTATAATCTTGTGTTTCAGTGATCTGCCCTTTGATAAGGGAGACATTATTATACTGCGAAGACAAATAGATGAAAATTGGTACCAGGGAGAGCTCTCTGGGCGACTTGGTTATTTCCCTGCTAACTTTGTTCAGGTAATCTTGTATCATTTAAAACATAAAGCTTTTCTATAACAATATTTCAACAACATACAGGGACAAGTACAATCAAAGTAATTGTGAATATATAATATTTACAACAGAATTTTATCAATTTTTACTATTTGAGATATGAATGAACCATATTTTTAATAACTTAGCTGTAAAACATTTAACTATTGAGATATAAAGGGGAAAAAACCCTTGTGGGATTGTGGGCACAGCATGGCCTAAATTGTGCAGATGTGCCAAAACCCAAAATATCATTAATTTATTCAAAACTCATCAACCGCATGGGGTATTTGTTGTTCACATTTCACATATATAACAAGAAATTATCCTCAGAAGTAGACTGAGGTTATCATTGCCACTGATGTATTTTCTTTTCTGTTTGTTCTTCTTGATACAGATATTAGTTCCACTACCCCATCAAATCCCACAGTGTCGGGCTCTCTATGATTTCCACCTTAAGGATGAAGCTGAAAAGGATTGTCTGTCCTTTAAAAAGGTGATCATAGCAATAATTATTTCTGACTCGATGCTTATTTTGCAAAGATCGTTATTAAAAATTGATACTTTTTTTTTTCTAATGTAAGTAATTATATTTGTCACTTCCATTAATGTTTGATCAAAAAGTTAGAAGTATTATTTAAATTGTTGAGATGTCATAACTTTTAAATGTATCCTAGGCATTGTATGAAAATGTTGTGTATTAATGAATCGTGTTTGAATTTCACTTTAGGATGAAGTATTAACCGTGATACGTAGAGTGGATGAGAACTGGCTGGAAGGCCGCAAAGGAGACAGAATTGGAATATTTCCCATCACTTTTGTTGAAGTGAGTTTCATAGATTGCACTTGTTCTTGTGTGTTGTTATGTAATAATTAATAAGGAATATGTATGTATGTCCCATAAAAAAATCAAAACCATTTAACCAATCTGATAAAAGTTGGGATGAAGGTTCTTTAGATTATGGTGGATACCATTTAGTGTTTAATGTCCCTCCCACAGCCGGGAGGCCCAAAATATTTTAAAAATAGCTAAATTTAGCTCTATTAAAGATAAAAAATTTTTTTAACAAACTGGGTAAAACTCATTTTCGCAGTATTTTATATTTGATATGAATATGTCCGCATAATGGGTAAGCCCATTTTCACATTTACTCTTATTTTCATAGCAAAATAAATGAAATGTGAAAAAACATTCGCCATTTTTGACATACATCTAAAAATTAATCCAATCCACCAGATCAGTAATGTCCAAACTAAGATCCGCAGGCTGCGGGTCATATCTGGCTAGCTGGTAATAAAATTGTTCACTTATTAGAACAGTAATCACTAATCATTCACTTTTATTTCTAAGTTCCTCCGTAAAAAATTGAGCCACAACTGTTGTTTTTCTTTTTCTGACAACTATTGTTTTTCTTAGACAAAAAATATAAAATACTCTCCTTCATATATTTCTAATCATCAAGATAATTAGTAGTTGCGAGTATGAAAATATTTTATCTGCATATTAATGAAGTAAAAACAAATGTTCTAAAGCGCATTGTTGAACTATAGCCATGCATTAGCCTTGCCACCCCTTTCTTAACACTTTATCTCTGTAATTATTTGTTCACATTCTGAGAGAATTGTTCAGTTTTGACTTTTGTACATTCTACCCTCTTATGACTAAACTTCGATAACATTTTTGTTTGCAATCAGAAAATGTTGTAACTTTTGGTATAGAAGTATAGGAGCATGCATGCTCTTTTTATCTAACACATATTCTAGTTTATAAAACTAAAAATTAATTTAATGAGGGCATATCAACGATGGTATTGTTAATAAGGAGAGAAAGAGTTAAAACATTGGGGGGGGGGGTAGGCTAATTTCCTTTGTTTTAGTAATTATCTTTTTTTGTCTTTGTTAAACAGCTGAACGATGCTGCTCGATTAATAGTGCAGACCAAGTCTAATCCTGCACCATCTTTACCACAATGCTCATCCTCTTCTGCGAATGCCAACAGAAGTGTTCCAGCCAGTGTGTCGGCAGGTACCGCCCCTTTGCCTGGATCCTCTGTTGCTGCTGTGGAGGAGCTGTCCTGCTCATCACCTTTTACCCCTATCTCTTCGGAGACAGTCGCCACAGTATCCTCGCAGCCTGTCACCGCTGGCTCTTTGTCTCCGGTGCCATTGTCGTCTGGGGCGACGCCTCCTTTAGAATCAGTGCAGCTCAACAATAACCGCCATTCACTCAACTCCTCTCCCCTGCTCAACTCATCTCCAGTGACAACAGGCAGTGACTCTCATAACAGACATTCCACCGAGGTAGTATTCCCAGATGGTCTTAGTTCTACCAGCTTAGTTCCAGACTCGGCAACATCAGCCTCCTCTTCACCTTTATCACCGTTAACCTCTGGAGATCCACAGGGAAGCTCATCCACATCTAGAAATGTAAGTCAACTAAAAACAAAAAAAATTAATATTACTTCAGGGTGCTAGAAAAGAAACCAATTTCTATTGTTTTAACCCTTTGATTATAGAATGTGTATAGAGAATAATATGTGTCATTGCCACTGCCACTTAGTTAATATAAAAGTTGCCAACCAATGATGTAAATTGTTGTATTAGTAACTAGAAGAATAGTCCAACTTTGCTTAGTGGTTTATCCAGAGAAAGAAAGAGTGGTAGAACTTCAGCTTGAAATAGAGATTTATGTGAGGGGCAGGATGGAAGTCGTGTATACAAAATGTGCTCATTAATAATCTGAGGCTATGTTTGTTTAATTAATTTTTTCTCCATTTGGAAACATTGTACCTTGACTTGTAAGAAGCATTGTAAATTAAAAAAAAAAAGCTGTCTTTAGTTTATATGATTTAGTGGAAAGTCTTTCTAAAATGGCCACATTTCATTTATCATATTACTACAAAACATCAATGTTGTGTTCTTTTATTGTGTTGATCTATAGACATCAAACACAGCATCCGAAGTTTGTCCTGACACTACATCCAGCTCCCAATCTGGATCTTTAACAACCCCAGTGTAAGAGTTTTCTTATTATTTGTGGACTAATTTAAACAATTTTTTTTTTTTTTTAAGTTTCGGGTGTTTCTGTTTACAAAAAAAATATTGGATGATTATGACTAATTTAATTGCTGGAACTCAGAACCACAATGCAGGCAAACCAAAATGCATATCAAATTCTGCTAGAGATAAGTATTTTGCCTAAGGCTTTATGCATGTGCATTCAAGGATCTACATCTCATAACTCAGCTTTATTGTATTTGTACTTTGTCATTTATTTGACCAAATTGAAATATGGTGAAGATATTTTTATAAAACTAAAGAAGGTAAGAGCTTTGTCTATATTTTCTTAAATAATTATAACATCATTTTCTAGAAATAAAGTTATTTATTTGTATTATTAAGGATCAACCATGTTTCAGAATTGTTAAGTACTATTTTCTGATTGCCATTCCCTTTTTAATTCCTTCTATTAGCTTACACTCTCATCATGGGAAAGGGTGGGTGGAAGTCTAAAAATTCCTGAAACTGGCAGTAAAGCTGATAGTGTTACATTAATCTAGCGGATGTCATGGGTTTGATCTCCATGCTGGGCCAATGGATTTTATCAGATTTTATTTGAACGTCAAGTTGGAATTAATTTTTGTTATTTCCTAATATTACTTTTTTTTTCTCTCACATTCCTGATTAGAAACAAGTTCAACAATTGTTTTGTTTTCTGACACAGATATATAGCACTGTACAACTACAAGCCTCAGAAAGAAGATGAATTAGATCTGCACAAGGGAGAGTACTACAGCGTCTCAGAAAAATGCCAGGATGGCTGGTTTAAAGGGGCATGTCTCCGAACAGGGGAGGCAGGGGTATTCCCTGGGAACTATGTTAGTATGGTTAGGTAGGTGCAGTTTTGTTGTGTTTAATTGTTGCACTAAATATCCTCTTTTTATACATTCCTGTGTATTTGGGCTTGGGCTCCATTATAGATTTTGTCTTTGTTAAAGAAACATTTTTTTTTTTTTTTATCGGCCTGTTAAAAAAAAGTTTCCTTTCATACCCATGCAACCCATGGAATAGATGATGGAAAGACAACCTTTGCTTTCCCTTATTAATTAAACTAATTGGGTGGACTCAAAGACATCTTGAGGTTCAAAAATGTCTCCACCAGGATTTGAACTAGTGACCCCTTTGTTCAAAAGTCAAGCAAATGCTGAACTTACTTAACCTTTTTTTTTTTTTCTTTTTCTTCTGCTAAACCAAGTAGCTGAAAGGTTTCTTTTTTAGAAATTGTTTCAAGGCTATGGTGTATTTGATTTTATTATATAACACATAATAATAGTAGATGAATATACAGTTACTGAGACTTGTCTTTAATTAATTTTTTTCAAATACAGCTTGCTTTGATTAATGTTTTTACAGTAATAAAACTTTTTTTTATCTTCCCCTTCCCCGTCTGTTAGGCATTCTAGTGCTTTCAAACCAGTTAGTCCAAATGTATTAAACATAAGAGCCAAGGCTCCTCTGAATTCTATGGTGCCTCCTGCGAGTACAGCTCACAGTGAACCAAGATCTACTGGCCCAAGTACTAACTTGTCCAATGAATCACCTTCTACAATTTCCATGGCGCCTCCACTTCTGCCTAGGGTTGCCAAAATGCAGACCTCAGGTATGAACAACTTTTTTGTTTTAAAACAGACATTTATTTTTATATTAGACAACTTGTTTCCGAACCTTTTGACTCTTAGACCTCTTGCCAATTTTTTTGTGCTTTGGTAGACATTCCATTTTTGCTAATTTGTTAACTTCAAATATCACATGTGATCTGCCCATGTGGAGTGTCACCAGAGAATGCTGACCATGTTCTCCAAAACTGCTCTCTTTACCAAGACGCCCGTACAAGACACTGGCCCCCAAAACATCCCAATAGAAAGAAAACTATATGGAGAGCTCCCTGATTTGGAAACCACTGCGCAGTTCATCTCATATATTGGTTTAGTCATCTGAACACTCCAACATAAAAATGAAAAAGAAGAAGATGAACATGTAATTTTGTTTACTGATAATGAACTGTAGTGATTTAAAAAGTGAAAAAGCAATAAAACGTTACATTTGTATATATATTGATAAAATTCTAATTAAAATGAAGCAAAATTAAACATATTGCTGTAAATCTAAGGCAAGCGCTCAACAAAAGGCAGGAGGTAATAATAGCCGAGGTATTTATTTACAGCTAGTATAAAAAAACAGGCATGTACTTCAGCTATCAAGTCCCAGATTGTCCTATCTCAAGTGATACCAGTCCTTTTCTATCTAAATACCAATACAGACCACTGACACACTTCCCAGTGCCGCCTCAGGTCCTCAATACAATTCACAGATAGCACAACGGATGGCTCTTGAGCTAAGACAGCCCAGACTCTTAACAACTTTCAGATCACCCCAGGATCGACAACAGTCCTTCTACCTAGTATCAACATATGTCTTCTTCTCCTTGTGTTGAATGGTGCTCTGATGCGCACCATAAGTGTGGCACGGGAGCGGAGTTACAACAGTATATTACATGAAATCACAATATAAAAAATGCATGCTTAATAGAGGGCGAGATGAGCCTGATGCTTTGATAATAAATAATTTTGGCTTTAATTTAGTTAGGTATAATCTTAATTCTCCTAGGTCAGTGAATAAATAAAAAGTAATACTCAAGGATAAAAAGGTTAACATTAGAAATTTGGCTTTCATTCTATATTATGATGGGTGACTTTTATCTTCTCTATGATGGTAACAAGATAGCATCTTGCCCTAAAGATCTTGTTTCTCAATTATCAACTACTATCTTACACTCAGTATGAGATGGTCAGTAGGTCCAACATGGCAATTTTAAATCATAGGGATATTGATGTGCAAATAATTAGTTTCCAGAAATAAAATGTATTTGTATTGATTAAAAGATGTTGTTTTTTTTTACAGGTCAGAAGCCACGCTCACCCTCATCGCAATTAGCTCCACATCCATCAAGGTCACTTTCCAGCCCTACAGCCCCATCCTCCCCTAAGCATGTCTTCTCACCTCCTCGGCCAGCCTCACCAACATCATCATCATCCTCATTGTTTGGGAGCTTGTCTCGTCCGCTCATTCCAGCCCCTCCCCAGTCCTCCCTGCAGTCAACACCCCATCACGCCCTATGGCTGTCCCCTGGTTGGCAGTCCATGTCAGCCTCTGCCAACATAACCCCACCCAATGTTGTCATGGTAGCAAACAGCTTAGAGCCAATATCATCAGCTCCTGCGAAGGTACTTTGTTTTGTTACATTGCTCTGTGGACAGCTCACTTTGTCTTTGACTCTACTTCATTATAATTGTATTGTAATTGTTTACAAAGGGTTTTATAATTTCGCATAAAAAGCTAATATAAACATCTCCTCCCTTGCACATATAACTTAAAACACGGCCTTCACAGAACATCGTTGCCCAATTAAATCAGTTTGTCACATTGCAGACTGGCTAGGTCTATTTTAATCCTCTGCGGCCGTCTCCATGGCAGCAAGTCCTGGCTGCTGGCCTGTGTTCTTAAAAATTTAGCCAGCGTTCTTAGAATTCATTGAATCTAACAACCATAAAGGGAAGCAGCTATGATGTAATAGGCGTGGCTTATTTAGGGATGCAGAAGTTTTGGAACAAAGACAAGCAGTTGTAGTACGAATCTCATCGAGTCGAGTCGTGTTTTTGATTTGTAGAGCTAGTATCATTATTATATCTAGTTTTATTACGAGCTTGAACGAAGATAGTTAACTTGTATAATTTTTTTTTAAATTGTGTATTTTATTCAAGTGATTCCTAGTTCCAGAATTAAAGTTTTGTATTTATTGTTGAAGGATCTTTTTTGTTTGAATTAACACTTATATTTGAATCTTCGGCATGAAGATCTTATTTGCGTGTTAAGTAAATGTTTGAAATAGAAATCTTCACTAAATCATAATATTAGAAGAGCTTTGTTTGATCAACACAATCCTATAGTAACCTCAAGACATCTTTACATCAAAACAAAAGATCTTTACATCTAGCTCTCAAATAAAGACACTTCACACAGCTAAAGAGTTAATCTTCTCATTCCGAATAAGACACACAGAAATTTTAAGGCTAAAAAATACTGCTGTTAACTAAAATCACACAACACAACATAAATAGTGTACTTAAACTGGGATTCTATCATGATATAATTAATTAAACTACCTAAGTGGTGCAGATTTCTTATTGTTATTATCTGATTAACAAAATAATAGACATATAAATAATACTTTTAGAAACGTTCTGTTGTTGGGTCAAGGTTAGAAACAGTATTTTTAAAGTCAGTTTCTTTCTTCTCCAGAAGGATAAAAAAGACAAAGAAAAGAAAGGTTTGGTGAAACTGTTATCTGGGAAGAGCAAGAAATCTAAGCAGACTCCAGCAGTCACAGAGAGTGCTCCTCCCCTTGCAGTAGTCTGTTTTGATGGTGTTAATCATATGAGGTAAATAGAAAATTGATATTTTAGTGTTTATCTCTCTTTAGTAGCATCTGTTTAACATTGAGCATGTAGATCTATCCCTAAAAGTGACTTTATTGTTAGATTTTGTTATTTTCTTTTTTCTTGTCTACTACAGATTTTAGTCAAAATGAAAATTAACAAACATGATAACTATAAATAAAATGATAGTTGTACATTATTTGTTCTTATTTAGAGTATAACATATGTTGTTAGGAAAAAGCCACAGCTAGGTATCTGTTATGTGTATAAAAAAACACCACCACCACATTGTTGAAAAATCATATTTCATCATCGCCATCATTGTGCTCTCATGAGGTGAAGCAGTTACTTTTGGTCTTCTGGGAGTGAAATTTTTTGTTTTTAGAATTGAAGTATGTTTCAGCAAGAAGTACATTGGAGCCCAATTCATCAAGCTGTGGTTGTGTTTTGTGTGTATGTGCATATATTTGTATTTGCATCTGTATTGTTGTCTTCTTCTTCTTCTTCTTCGTTCTCATTGATTATGTTGGAGTGTTCAGATGAGTAGACCAATACATGAGATGAAATGCGCAGTGGTTTCCAGATCAGGGAGCTCTCCATATAGTTTCTTTTCTATTGGGGTGATTTGGGGCCAATGTCTTATACGAGCCTCTTGGTATAGAGAGCAGTTTTGGAGGACGTGGTCTGTATTCTCTGGTGATTCTCCACATGGGCAGATTTCACTGGTTCCAATTTTGAGTTTCCGGTACATGTGTTGTCGCATTCTGTTGTGTCCAGTCCTGAGTCGAAAGATTAGACGTTGGTCTTGTCGGGATAGCTTATAGTAAGCGTCATCTTTCTTGTGATTTGGATGAGAGCTCGTCCATTTCTCATTTATTTTATTTACTATTAATTCCTTCAAATCTTCTGGATAGAGTGCAGAGTTTATTAGTGTGTTAATTCTCCCACTCTTGGCGAGTGAGTCAGCCTTCTCATTTCCTTCTAGTTCTATATGAGCTGGGATCCATTGAATTACAGTTTTTTTGCTATTGTTGTTGAGCTTTGTAAGTGCTGTTTTGAGGTTATTAATATATGAGGAATCAGAGTTTTGCAGGCTTTGGAGGGTTGTTTTTGCATCGGTTAGTAAGACAATCTGACTGTGTGGGGAACTTGGATGATTTGCTAGGATGGTAGCAGCTAGTGCTAGTGCTTCCCTTTCTGCTCTGTGACTGTCAGAGAGCTCTCCAGTTGCAATGGATTTTTCTAGTTTTCCTCCATCTGGCCATTCGATAAGTATTCCAGCTCCTCCATTTGTGGTGGCTTTGTGGGTTGAGCCATCCGTGTAAACTCTGATCCACTGATTGCTAGGATAATTATTATGTAGAAAACAGTTCACTATTTTCTTGAGCTCTGTTGGTCTGTAATCAGATTTTCTTTTAATGCTTTCAATATGGTCCCTTATAGTAGGAAGAGGGCTTTCGTCCCAGGGTGGGGATTCATTATAGTGTATCGAGGATTCCAGGGTAATATTTTCAAGTTGGTGTTTCTTTTTTAGGTTTAGAGATTCCTGTATGAAATTAGTCCTTTTGAGACGTTTTTTGGTGCCAGTTTTGAGGATTTTTGTTCTGAGTGGGTGCCTCTCCATGGTTTCCAATTTAGTGAATTGGAAAGGATTTTTATTTCTCTTCTTTCATCCAGAGAGATCAGGGCAGCGGTTTCCTCCATAGCTCTTATGGGTGTTGTTTTGATTGCTCCTGTCATTATCCTTAGACCAATATTTTGAACCTTGTCTATTTTTCTTAGGTTGGTTTGGGCTGCTGAGCCCCATGCTGTGGCACCATATTCTAGTACAGGTCTCACGTAACTGGTATAGGTCTTTTTCAGGATGTTGTGATTTGCTCCCCAATCTGTGCCAGCTAATTTTTTTTAGAGGGATAGTCTCTGGATGCCTTTACTCTGTGTTTTATCGATTTGGCTTTTCCAGGTTAGTCTCGGGTCATAGGTGACTCCAAGGTATGTAGGGCTGTCATTTTTTCTAAAGCTTCCTTATCTAATTTTAATTTTATTGTTTGCTGTTTTGTTGACAGTGAGAATATGGTATATGTGGTCTTTTTTGTGTTAATGGACATGCCCCAGTCTTTGGACCAATTATTTAGTATATCGAGAGCATCTTGTAATCGAAATTTCGATGTTCCTACATATTCTTCTGTGCTAATTAAGGCAAGGTCATCTGCATACATGCTGCTTTTAACTTTTCTTGGTAGGTTTTGATTTAGATCGTTTATGAATATTAGGAAAAGTGTTGGGGATAGGACTCCTCCTTGGGGGACACCATTTTTAATACCCACTGTGTGGCTTCTTTGTCCTTGCATGCAAACTAAGGCTTTTCTATTATTTAGATATTCCTTTATCCAGTTGTACATTCTGTGGGATATGTGATGCTGGATTAGTTTGAGCAAGAGACCTTGTTCCCAGACTTTGTCAAATGCTTTTTCTAAGTCAACCCACACAATTGTTGTTGGTTTCTTTTCTTGAAAGCCATCTTCTATTTCTTGTGTGATAAAGGCGATTTGATCTTCTGTTGATCTGCCTTTTCTAAAGCCAGCCTGGGCTTCAGTGAGTAGGTTATTTGACTCAAGGATCCATGTCAGCCTTCTATTTATCATTCTTTCCATCAGTTTGCAGGAACAGCTAGTGAGGCTGATGGGGCGGTAGCTATCCAGCTTATTTCTTGGTTTGCCGTGCTTTAGTATAGGGATCATAATGGCTTTTTTCCAGATGTTTGGAATTCTGCCAGATTTCCAGCTAGCATTGAATATTTGTAGCAGTTTTCTTTTGGCTTGAGGACCCAAATGAAGAAGCATGTAGATGAAACTCGTTAGCTAGGGATAGCAGTTCATCTAGGAGAGAAAACTCCGAAAATAAACACCTGCTGCCTTGCAGATGATCTTGGATGATCAAAGGCTATGGGAGCACACCCAGAAAGAAAAGCAGGCTGAAGTCGGAGTCAATGGGCCTCCTGGCGCAAAACATATTGACACGCAACCTCATGTATTGTTGTTATAGTAGACATTCTAGACAAACTAAATTTCCATTTCTTTGGATCAATACAATAATCATTTATCTTATCTTATATACATGAACCACCTTTACAACAATCAACTACTTTTTTTTTCCCCCAAAACTGATCACATTATCAAAATGTTTAATGTCACAAGTATCCTCATCTTCCTTGAAATAGGTGCAAAGAATTATGAATTTTTTAGATGTTGTATAATACATGTTATGCTATGCAATCATCATTGACTAGAAAATGTTTCAAAGATGCTCATATGGTCTTAAGAAAGTTAATATTAATCAATAATTGTATATGATGTAAATTGATTAAGGTTGTGAGTTTGTGTGTAATAATATATGATATAATAATGTAATATAATATAATAATATCACATCGCCAGAAAATTCCTCTGTGGAAACTGATAAATGGACTACAATGAATTTTGTTTCTCTTTAAGGAAACTCGACCCTGGCAGTGCCAGAGAATGAATACTTGTTGGTTTCTAACATAATAATAATAATCATCTTATTATCCATAAAGAAATTTGTCTAACAATTGTGCATCACCCTAAACAAAATATTACAAGTATTTAAAACCAAAACATACATTCACACCAGACTTATTTATTATTTACATATGAAATGTTTGGATCAGAAAGTTTAATTGTATTTAATGATTTGATTTTTCAGGGGAACAAGAGTAACATGATGTGTGGCCATCTTTTTTTAATTTTTTAGCACAATGACTTTAACTTTTCCCCAACGAATGTCATGGCTAAGTGCCAACTAAGTTTCCAATTATACAATTGAAGCCTCAACCAGTACTCTGTAAATGTTCTGGGTTTAAATTCACAGGTCTGGCTCTTACCCAGTTGAAACAGTTGCCACCTCCTCCAGCGGTAGGTCTGATGCTCACAGGAAGACAGCTTCATTTGACTCCACCACTGCTCCACCAGTACCAGTGAAACCTAGGCCTAAACCTGTCCCAAGAGAAAGGTAATGCTCATTTGACATCAGCTGCATTACTTGGATTGTAAACATTTTTTTTTATAATATGGGAGGCATTGTTTTCAAGAGCAAAATTTATTACACCAGGAAAACAAACATTAATTACTTGGTACATTTTGTTTTGTAGATCTAAATTGAAAAGTAGCATATATTACTAAAGGGTATAGGGTCAAGAGAAGTGTTCATTTTACTTGTTAATCTGTCTCTAAATGGGCTCATATACTGTACCTATATGCAAATTAAACTAACCCTTTCTTTAAGATAAATTTAAACTATTTCATACTTATTTGTAAATTAAATTATTTAAGAGGTATTGGTATATTAAATGTCTCATATTCATTTATATATATAACTAAAGTAAAGTAAAAGAAAGTTCCCTTTTTAGATCTTCCAATCTAGAGCCGACTTTCCGAAATGTGCCATGGCTAGCACAATGACCAACTGCTTTTACTTGCCCTGTTTAGTGTCAGGTGCCCATTACATTGGATGGACTCACCAGAAATTTAAACTCAAGACCCCTTGATTCTGAAGCCTAGTGCTTTACAGCTCAACCACCATGCCCCTAATTTAAACTTTGCTTTTCTGTATATCAAACTGCCCCTCTCAAGTTGTCAGTTTAAACTATCTCAGACATGAATGTGAATTAAACTATCACATACTTGTTGGTTTCAAACAGTAAATAAAAAAAAAATTAAATCTGACTCTTTTATATTAATTGTTTCCTAAATTAGGATATAATGACATGCCTTTTGTTTATCTTTCAGGTATTACTGCAAGCATCAATATCCTCCCCAAACTGAGCACGAGCTGGCTCTGGAGGTTGGGGACATAATACACGTTCATCGCAAGCGTGACGATGGCTGGTACAAGGGAACCCAAGAGCGTACTGGCAAGACTGGGTTATTTCCTGCCAGTTTTGTGGAGAAATGTGACTGAAACTGCGCCACTGGCAGACAAACTTTATGGGCAATCTGTTCATTTACCTCAGCTGAAACTTACAGCCTCGTTTTGACTCAATAGTACATAGAGTTTATTGCCGCAAAGGTATTACTGAAGCCAGGAAAGAATGTGTTCTTTCTTGTGTAAACACCCATGAACTGCTCAAGTTATCAAGTTACGCTGCTGTTACAACTTGTTCTCCTTCTCAGTTCGTAGTGAGAGGGTAAGGGTGGTGACAAGCATAGCTCAAAGACGTGTTACCCATGTGAACAGTTCTTATCAGGGTAATCATACTTATATTTACAAGGTAGAATTTCAGTTTTTCGTGGCTAATCATTAGCCTTGTAAACATCAACTTCTTTGATGGTAGAAACTACGAAAAAGGAATCTTCATTTTTTTGCCTCATAAACTACACTTCTCCATACTGAATGTGGAGAGCTGGAAAAACTCAACATATTTTTTTTTTTCAATGAACACTAGTCATAAAGTTTTATATTTGATTTTTGGTTTGTTTGTTTTGATTCTACTGTTGTCGGGGGGGTAAGTTAAACTTAATTGGTCTGTTGAAGCACCACACATGATCAGACACCCATCTCTCTCCATTCCTCTCTTGTCTTTTGCCAGGAGTCTCTGTCATAGATGGCTCATTCATTTCTTAATGTTGTCCTCCCACCACTTCTGTCCTCCTTTTCCCTGGTTTTGTTCCCTGCAGAAAAGTCTTTGTGAGCCTTGAGGCTCTTTTTAACTGGTCTTAGAGTCTTAACTCACGTTTCCTGACATTGGTCAGGTCGTCATCATGGGGTCCAATCATCTGTGATCCTCTTCTGCATTTCCAGTTTTGTAATGTAATCTTTGTATGTGACGCCTGTCTCCATCCTCATCTCAATTCCATGGTTACGATCTTCCTCTCTAATTCTAAACTTGACCATTTAAATACTATATTATAAGCTACACTTAAATCACACACCCTTAACACTGAAATAAAAACATACACACACAGTTTAGTTCACCAGCTTGCATTCTTTTGATGGTTTATGTATTGGATTTTCTATAGGCAATCTGTTAGTGTAATCCTTTATTTTGTTTTATATTGGCAAATCAAAATACCCACCCACTCATGTACCTTGTCATGGTATCAGGGGAACAGTTGGACTGATTCTACCAATGATCAATATTTTTTTTTTGTAATGATCATTATTTCATTGCTGGATCTCTGATCCATTCATGAGTTGAACAAAAGTATATTTTATCATTCTATATAAATACATATGTATAGATCAAACTGTTTACATTGTTGATATATAGTTCACCCATGAATTTCTAGTTGATAATATTTTCCATATTATTGTTTTGATCCCTAAATGTATATATAAATATATATATACTTTTTGTTAGATCTAATATTTGCATGCAGATTATAAACTTGATCACCAGACAATGAATGGTTTTAAGTGGCAGAAACAAAAATTGTATGAAGTTTTTGTTTGCATGAACTTGCTACTTAAGTAAACACAGTCCAATCATGTTATATTTGTTTTCATATTACCTGTTATGGTTCTTGGTAATTAGCTGAGTAGATCATGTTTCCATCAAGTTTTTTAGTTGTCTTAAAATAAGATTGGGTGATTTCTCAGAATTCTCGGCCATGCAAATCTTTTTGTTTCATGATAGTCGTGAGAAGAACAGAAAAGGAGCATTTTTTTTCTTCTTCTTGAAACTGTCAGGTAGAGTGGAACTCTAGGCCAGCAAAAGTGAACAACAGTTCCCTCTCACCAGCCTGAATGAGAACAGTGTACGCTTTTCTGTCTGGCGGGTGGGTCAGACACACGGCAAGAGGCAGCGTACACTAATACCCCCGCCATTTTCCTTTTGTATACCAGGCTAACCATGTGGGATACACCATTTATGTATTGGCCCCTTGAGGAACAGCGCCTGGGTTGTGACATGGTTGTGGGAGCTTTTTACAACTCCGCACAGTGCAATGAGGATGCTCTCGCACCCCCTTAGTCATCCCCTCGGGAGTCTTGTTTTGCTACCCTTTAGCCTAATCGTTTCCTCCTACGATCGTTTCCACCCGGGCACCACTATGAGGCAGGGTAGCATGCCCGGGTAAAAGGAGCAAAAGACTTGATAGAATATGGTGGAAAATTGAGATATCTTTGAGACAGTTTATCTGGATCCATAGTGGTTTGAATCCAAAAGTTGAAAGTCTCATTCAGTTTTGTTGGGCCTAGAACTGAAGGAGTCACCCTGTTTTCTAAAAAAAAAAAATGTCTATTCCTCCTCGGCTCAACCTCTTTTATGTTGAACTTCATGGCACCAAAACTTTTTGTTTGCTCAAACGGATGTGTGTGGGCAAGACTTTGTTTTGTGTGGTTCTGGACAGGGTTATAAATATAGGGTCCACTTTTACTCATGTACTAATTCCCTAGGTCAGCCAACCAAAGATTCTGTTGACACTGAATAGTGCAGTGTATAATTTTCATCTCAATATGTTCTAAGCAAATGTAAGTCTTCAGTTTAGGAGGATCCAATTAGTCTTCACTGGATCATGCTATTTAGTTTAGTTAAATAAAGGCAAAGCTATTTATCTGTAGAGTTTTATATTGATTTTTTTTTTTTTCTGTGAATAATAGCTTTATTTAATATTATTCATGTTCAAATAATTAGTTATTTGATCTAAAAAAGCTTTGTTTCATAAACAGTTTAGTCTCAAAATGATAAAGTTATAACAATTGTATATGTTGAGTCCTAGCTTTTGCATCTACTGATCATCTTCTACTGTCCAGAAAACTTTGCTTAGTATAAGATCTTTTTCTATTATCTTTCACTTCAAACTTGGTTATGCAGTTTGGTTTAAAATTATTATTATTTTTTAATGCTCTTCTGAACAAGGGTTATGCCCCATGGCAGCAATTTATGAATTTGCCATGTTAGCTGATTGGTCAGCGTGTCTAACGTCCAAATTAATTTCAAATAGGATAATAATCATTTAAAACATCTGATTCCTTGAGTTTAAACTTCACTTTATAATTTTATCACAGTCCCCACTGTGGAAGTCTATAATCTGTGACTTGATTTCATCACAGACTTTATAATTTTATCACAGTCCCCACTGTGGAAGTCTATAATCTGTGACTTGATTTCATCACAGTCAACTCCCTGAATTCTTCTTGCTTTGATTCCTGTTCAAATGTCAATGTTTTCTTGATTTCTTGTTCATGTACCAAGTAGCTCTGATTGAATTCAGTTTCTTTCCATACATTTATATTGTATCATCTCTGTCACAGGAAGTTCAGTTTCTCTTAAAGGTTATTTTTCCATGCCACATTCTTGATATCTAAGCGTAAGATCTAAACCGTGGGAGTAGAATCCATTTTTATCTCATTAAAATAAGAAGCCATTTTATATGTTGACAACATAGATTGGCTGCTCTTCTTCCACACATTTTTTTTGGAATGAACTTGTTGTATTTCTTTCATTTGGTATGTTCCAGTCTGATTGAGCTGTATATTGTATAGATAGTTATAGATTGTGAAAAAGGGCTTGCTTCACACCAAGAGGATTCCTCTCTAAGAGAGAAGTTGGACTATGCCCATGTGCATGTCAAGGCTGTCACCGCAGGGCGTTGTAATCTATATCAAGTGGATTTCTTTGTTCACTTCATAATCCTTTTGAGTTGGTGTAAATCACCACCACAAAACAACTGACTGACAGAAATAAAATGAGGAGCATTTTAACAACACCCCTCCCCCACCCCCCTGTAAGCTGGATTTGAATTTAATACCACAGCTAACATTTGTCAAAAGTATTTTGCACATCAAACTTTTATTGGTCCCAACTCCCCCCTCCAGAGAATGCCCCCCCCCCCCCCCTTTTTGCACATCTTCCATAAAATAGTTTCTTATATGTTATAGCTAGGGTTTCTAATAGTGTAAATTCTGTTTTGAAGTACATTATGGATTTCTAAATAAGTTTGTAGCCTTGTTTGATTTGAGAATGTTCAACTAGAACCTAGTATAACAAGACTTCTATATTGGACAACTTTTCAGTTTGTTTTACCATTAGCTTTGGACACTTTGTATTCTCTGTCTGGTCAAATAAGAGATTACACTTTTGTTCCTATTATTTGCTCAATTCTATAGAACTCTTCTATTGGTTCATCTACTTTTGTACATACCCTTTTTTCTTTAGCCAACTATTTCTTGGAAACAAAAATCAGAGGTTCTCCATCCTTTGAGAATCATGGGCCATCTAGAATAACTTTTCTTCCCTCGCAGAATACCTATGAAAATTGTGCCCTAATTGTGGACTTCTGAGTAATAATATAATTAAAATAATAATAATATAAAAAATTCAATTATGCAAACTTTTAGAATTTTTTTATTTTTTTTTTATAATGTTTCAAATTTCTTTGCTTTTAAAATGTTAGCTCTATGAGACATTGTTCACAGTTTTGTTTGGTTCAGTTGACACACATTTTCCCCCGAGTGTCCCAAACATGTTATGTACTGCTATTAGGACCAGTTCAATTTTGTTTTGTAGAGCCTTTCACAAGTCAGTCACTTGTTGAGTTGTTTTGTTATTTAATTCTCACATGCTTATAACTTTGTTAACTGTATACACACATTGTTTATGAAGTGCGCTGTGATTGGAGAGAGTTCGTCTAGTAGTGTACGCATATGTGTGTGAGTGAATGCTTTGCATGAGAGGAGTGACTTCTCTTAAGTAAATGACGTGCTACTGGTCCAGTATTTTACTCTCAAATATTCTCTAAACCAACATGTCTTATGCTCATCCCCCCCTCCCACCTATATACACCTGTCTCTTCAGCCTCACTCTGCGCTGGTAAGGTGTTTCTTCCCTTGGGCTCTGTAAGGACCAGTTCTAGTGACTGTCAATAAGTGGACTACATAAATATAAACGACTTGCTTTTGCTGAAAATCATTGACACAGTTCATTTTTTTTGTTTAAACTAGATTATTTTTTATTTTTTTTTAAAACTCTCTTTAAAATGTTTGCATAACTGGAAACAATGATTTCATACTTTCTGTTTTGATCAATTTTGTGTGAAAACAACAAGAACAACAATTTGCTATCATTTCGGTTCCAGTTTGAGCTCTTTCCTTATTTAACAAATGAACATTTGTACAAATACTTCATCTAACAAGATAGTTTATACATCCCAAGCTATTAGTAGAGGAAATCTTAAAAGTGTGCAGAATTCCATTGGTCAGCAAAGTCAGTGTGACTTTGCTTTGTAAGCACGCCAACCTTCAACCTAATTTTGTGTGTTACACACAGGACTTTGTATAAACATCTTCCCATCTTTTAGCTTTCACCCTTACCCTTCCCCCTCCGTCCTGAGTTCTGTCCCCTTTCGTGTCCCCCACTGCTGTTTGTACATATATAAATAGTCTCTATTTCTGTATTTATTACTTCATCAAGCTGCTTGACTGTAAAGTATTTGGTTCTAGTTGATACAGATCTTCTTCTACAGATCTTCTTTTCATGCAAATTACTTTTTTTCCCCACAAAGATAATGCCCATTCTCATGGCTATTGGAACAAATGTTTATTTTTTAACATGTTACAATGTGAATGATTGAGTTTTTAATCAATATTAGCCTTGAACTACTGATATGACTTGATCAGCTTGGTATGTTTATCTTACAACACCATTGTGAAGTTATACATTCATTCTCAGAAACAAAATATTTGAACACTTCAAAGTTTCTAGTAATTGGGTTTGGACTTTAAAATCTTTTTTGGTGTGAAATTGAATGTTCAGGTAGCATAGACTTCAGCTATTATGCTGAATGAAAGTTTCTCTACATCCCAAAAAAAATATGTATTCTTTCCAGCATTCCTAACCATTCTTTTGTTTTAACAGGATGATTGGAGGACTAAGGGACATGAGAGGACACAGGGCATAGTGCTACCTGAACACCTGTTTAAAACACTTGTTTTCAAGGTGTTAGTAACTTCCTCTTTTAACAATTGTAGGAAATTATTTTAGAATTGTCATAACTTCAGCGACTGAAAATACTTTTTTTTACTTACGAGGAGGATATAAAAACATTGTTTTAAATTATTTTTTAAATCAAGCATGAACTGTCAATTTTTTAATTTTTTTTTTCAAATTTATAATTGAACTTTTAAGAACATAGTTTTTTATTTTGAATCTCATTTGGCCCTTTCTGTGACTAACTCTGTATGTACTAGCACAGACTTTTAGCCTAGGTACTAGATGGGGAGTCATCCAGGGTACTAGATGGTAGTTGTTCTACTGTACTAGATAGTCAGCACTAGTTGGTAGTCAGCATTGCCAGCTTCCATTGGCATTGGCAACATTGTTTTAAATTGATATTATGTTATCACCATGCTTGATTGAAAAGTGTAAAGAGAGGTGTTTGGTATAGTGTACATGGGTCTCGTTCACTTTGTGTACATGGATTGAGTTGACTCAACATTCAGTCTCAATATACTCTTCCCCAGTAATATCTCCCAATCTGTGGGTTGATTGACATATTTAACTTTAGGCCTGTTCAGATGTATTTATATAGATCATGCTCATTTTTTTAAATATATTATTATATTTCATGTTAAACCACATAACTGATGAAAGCTTATGTTCAAATACATTTTTTTTAAAATTAATTGTAAAAATTCAAGTTTGACATGTTCACCAGTCAGTGTGATAGAGTGATGGTTACATCCTGTTTTTTGAATGATTTCATCATCACACAATGTTCAGGATACCATTATCTCCCTCTAGTTGACATTTGTGCTACTAACTTTTCAGTTCACAATAGAAGAAAACTAAAGCTTTACAGTTTTAGTGTTTTACAAGTAAATGGTGTTTTTGTCTAGGCCTTGCAAGAGAACCAATCCATGTCATTTGAGGGGAAGTCATTCAAGCTATTTGCATATTTTAAAGTTGCACAATAATTGTGAAATTCACATTCAAAATAAGTGTTTAAATAATAATTATATCAAAATTGAATGAAACGATGACCTATTGTTAAAGATGCTGTTAAAAATGTATTTTTTTTGTTGACATTAGTTATGCTGGCAATGATGGTCCTCACATTGTGTTAGTTTGAGTGATGTAAATAGCAAAAGTTGTTTCTTTTGTGTTCATTTTCAAATACCAACTGAAATAATTTTCTATTTTTTGTGATATAACCTTCTCTGAGAAGTAAAATAATACTTGACATCACTAGCATCTCTTCTCCAAGCTACATTTAGTGTACAATTAGTTTTGTGGTCACAGTGTCAAGCAATGTTAGTTGTATTGTCCAATCAGTTTGTTCAATGATCCAATCATTGTTTTTGTGCCTAACTGGTCATGTGATGCTTGATATATTTTATCATTCTTTCTAAGTTGTTTTTTTTTTCACTCACTGACAAAGAAGTTGAATAAATAGTTTTAACTTACAGAATAGACAAGTGTTTTTTATTTGTTTGTTTGTTTTGTATCTTCCTTTTTTTTTCAAAGTTTTTTTTTTTTGTAGTTGAGCTGGTGTTTTGTCTTTCCCTATCAACTAGAAGGCTATAGACTCAGCATTGATTGTATAATGTATCAAAACTTTGTAATCTACTAGAAATGTGTTAGTAGTCATAAGGAATGTCTTTCAGATATCTTTTTTAAACAAAATTGAAGCTTTACACAGTCTGGATCAGAATACTAGTTCAACATCTGTATGACATTTTGAATGGCGGCTTTACATTGTCTTACTTTTGAAATGCTGGCTCTTTGGTTTTCTCTAGGAGGAATATTGACTGACACACTATAAAAACACATCCAGAGAGTGGTCTCCCTGGAACTAAAGAGTGGTTTCCCTGGAACTAAATAAGAGGGAGCTCTGGGTAGCTGGTTTGCCAAAAGATTATGATCTTCTGTGTGGGAAAAGCAACGTCTTTTGGAATCTTGTTCTTGCCTCATCTGACAGAATTACTGCGCGTTCAACGGGCAGTGTACTTCATCATTAATTGTTTCGTGTAAACTCACTCATTCTCTTCAACTCCTTTCTGTGTAGGATAGTGTGACACATACAGAAGAATGAAACTATATATTTATATAGCGCTACTTTCATGCTTATAGCATGCTCAGAGCGCATTTGTGGGGGAGGGGAGGGGTATCTAGGAGTTCGTCTTCCGTGCTGCCTTTAGGCGCTCAGTAAACACAACTCTGCCCCCCGAGTCGGGTGTCGAACCTCGAGCCCCCATCTAGGTAGTCAAGCCAAGCCAAGTTCAAGCACACTTAGCCTCTCGACCACGCTTCCCACTATCCGTTTTCTAGGGTTTGTTTTCACCAGAGATGAACAGAAAGTCAAAGAAAGAAGAGACGTAAAGATCGACACATCGGCTCGTGGATAAATAAGGAACCAAACGGCATGGCCTTAAAGTACCATCAGTGGTATGCATACTATATTTTAAAAGGTACTGATGGCGAACATACATGAAAATGCTAACATTTGGGCGCTATAGTATTCCGTAGTTTTCAATCGCTACGTCAAAGGTAGGTTAAATAAGAACAATCTGATATAAACTTTGTCACATGTAAATTATGAGTGAGTCTGATTGTGAATGTACACTTTGGTTTCTTATAGTTATAATGTTTTTTGATTGATGTAATGCACAAATTGTAAGACAAATTTCCATACGGACAATAAAGATTATTATTATTATAAAAAAACAAACAAACACAGCTTATATTAAGTGTAATTAAATCAATTACTTTGGATCAATTACTTTGAATCAATTACTTTGAATCAATTACTTTGGATCAATTACTTTGAATCAATTACTTTGGATCAATTACTTTGAATCAATTACTTTGGATCAATTACTTTGAATCAATTACTTTGAATCAATTACTTTGGATCAATTACTTTGGATCAATTACTTTGAATCAATTACTTTGAATCAATTACTTTGAATCAATTACTTTGAATCAATTACTTTGGATCAATTACTTTGGATCAATTACTTTGGATCAATTACTTTGGATCAGTCCTGTAAATATATTTATTATACATCTGTGCGAAATATTTTAAAAATTGTTTTTGTTTAGCATTTAGCTCTCTCACTGCGCTTAGGGTTCCATCACGTGACTGGACCAGTTGGGAAAGAGGAAGGGAAGAAGGGGGGTATCTTGCTGAATGCTTACATAATCTTTTAACACATGCAAAAAAAAAAAAAAAGTGTTCACTCGGGGCTCAAGAGTCCCCAAAGGGACTAATTCCACTTACAGCACCACATCTGTCAAATACGATTTCTTTCCCTTGTTCAAAATAATAAACAAAATAATTAATTTCCAACAGTTAATTAACCAATTGTTTTTTGTTTTTTTAATGATTCTTGTGTTGTCAAGTAAAAGGCAAAATTTCAGCTTAATCCGAGATTGGGTGTGGAAGACATAAGGTGTACCTGTTTTACCATACAGAGTGAGTTGCTATAAGCTTTGTACAAATTGTAACATTTGGGCGTTATAACACTCCGTACTTTTCAATCGCTACGTCAAAGTAGGTCAACCAAGGGAGGCGCCTTGAAGCCATACATAATATATAGCTGCTCTTATAGATCGATAGTGGGAGAGATGAAACCACGCCCCTAATCTCTCTCATTCTCTCCCCCCCTCTCCCCCCCTCCTTCTCTTTAATTCTTTTGTAGATAATTCAATAGTCAGAATGACTGAAGAGCCATTCGCATCAATGAAAAGTCAATGATGTTACTGTGACACTGAATTGATATATGTGGCAGACGTAGGCTAACAGAGAACTCCCGCTTTAAAAAAAGCAGAGAATATTTCAAACAAAATATCCATGTTGAAAACAGAACATAAATTAATAGTAATTTATACGTAATTTATATTGGTGTAAATCTTTGGCAATCATGTAGTTAAACGGGACCTCAAAGAAGTGGACATCAATGTTGACTACTGGGAAGACATAGCCCTAAACCGCAATATGCGGAGAGATGGTGACCAAGAAAGCTACGAACAGCAAAAAAGACTGGTCTCATTGTTAATCCTCGGTCGATGGGCCGTAAGGATCACAAAAGTCTAAACCGATTTAGGCTTAATGAAGTAGCTTAAAATAAACCTGAACCGACTCTCCGAAAAGCAAAATTTTATGAAATTTTTATTCAAATGCACACATATTAACCTTGAGACACTAGCGGATCCAGAACTTTGGATTGGGGGGGGGGGCGATTTTTTTCCAAACCCTAACCCTAACGCCCAGTAAACCCTAACCCTATGCATAAACGTGCGTTCAGCACACACACACACACAAAAACACACACACATATATATATATGAGAATTTAAAAAAGCAGCATTTCTCAACATTCAGCGAAAAACATAACAACTGGGGCAGCGCTATAAGGTTCCCTAGTGGGGTTCGGGGCGAAGCCCCGACGACAAAAGCGTTTTCTTGCATTCTTCACTGCAGAAGCACATTCTCCTGACATCTACAGCTCATTATTCATCAGTGGGGGTTCGTGGCGAAGCCCCGACGACAAAAGCGTTTTCTTGCATTCTTCACTGCAGAAACGCATTCTCTTGACATCTACAGCTTATTATTCATCAATGGAGTTCGGGGCAAAGCCCCGACGCCAAAAGCGTTTTCTTGCATTCTTCACTGCAGAAACGCATTCTCCTGACATCTACAGCTTATTATTCATCAATATAGTTCGGGGCGAATCCCGACGCCAAAAGCGTTTTCTTGCATTTTTGAATGCAGAAACGCATTCTCCTGACAAGTACAGCTCATTATTCATCAGTGAGGTTCGGACGAAGCCCCGACGCCAAAAACGTTTTCTTGCATACTTTACAGAAGAAATGCATTCTCCTGACCTAAAGTTCATTATTCATACTATTAAAAAAAACTTTTTGAATAATGTTGTACTTGAAAAATATTCTAATATGAATTTATAGGCCCTTAATACATTGCAAATAAAACCGATTTGTTCCTTAAAAAGATAAGATACCTCACATATTTAGATTTTGGCTTTGAGGATCGCCGCCGAAAAAAAATTATTCGATGCATAATATTCAATAAAATATAAGTATAAGTTGTGAGTTATAGTCCCAAATTTATTTAACTAGAAAAATATCAGATTGAGTAAAGGTTGGAAAAATTTCGTTTGAATTCTAACTTTTCCAATGCAAAGTCTTTCTTAAAATAATTATGATAAATTCATGTGAAATTACATAAACTCTGTGTGGAAATGAGAGGGGCGGTAGAGTAAAAAATTTAATCCTCGCTCCTTTAATAATTTCTGCTAAAGATTGCATTTGGCATTAAAGAATAGGGGTGGGGCGACTCGATATAATAATTTAATTAATAGCATATATAAATTATATTAGGGACAGATTTTTTTTAATTTTGTAATTTCTTAACTATAATACTAAAAGAAAAAGTATTGGTTTGTCCGAAGGGGGAAATGCGATTTAAATTTACTAAAGATAAAATTTGAGATTAGATTGTGGTACGATATAATATACAATGGGTTCACATGGGTTCACATATCAATAGTTTATATTATATAGATATTCAACTAATTTTGTTCACAAACTATGATTCTCCATTAAAATAGGACCGCCCCCCCACCACTCAGAGGGCTAGAGTGGGGAGGGCAGTACATGCAATCGCCCTCCCCCCAACCCCAAGATACCAGAACGGGAGCGACATAATATAAAATGTATATATTAACTCAACTAATTTTGTTCACAAACTATGATTTCTCCATAAAAGTAGTACGGCCCCCCCACTCAAAGGGTTACGGTGGGAAGGGCAGTAGAAATATTCGCCCCCCCCCCACAATCGCAAACAGGGAACGACATAATATACAGATCGGTTAAAATATCAATAACAAGTTTTAATCATATAGATATTTAATTGATTTTGTTAGCAAGCTGTGATTTCTACAAATAAATTGGACCGCCCTCCCCCACTCGAAAGTGTATGGGGGGGGCGGGATTGATACCATCGCCCCCTCCCGACCCCACCAAATCGGCCAACATACTAGAGGGGGGGGGCGAAATAATCTAAAAATAGGTTGAAATATAAATAATTAGTATATATTTTTAACATAAGTAATAAATTTGTATACAAATTGTGTGAATCCTATAATAAAGTTTTTCCGCTCTCCCCCCTCCGGGGAGGGGAGTCGGCCGAGTGGGGGGTGGCGATCGCCCCCCCCCCCCTGGATCCGCCAGTGCCTTGAGATGAGATATAAGATTTAGATTTAGCAGTAACAAAATGAAATGACAGTGAAACGAAATCTTACGCACTGCAAAAACACGTCTTAACTCTCTTGCGTCTCTGGTCTGTCTCACTCTCAACGTGACTTCTTAACACAAATTATGACAGACCAGTAAAGGGTTTCATCATTCTACCCCAGTGTTTCCCAGACTATTTCTTCAACGGAACACTTCACATATTCTAAGCATTTAGCGGAGCTTTCTGTTCATTTTTTTAAATTTTTTTTTGTATTACGTACATTACGTGTTGGACTACCTTAATTATTCCAGTCGTAAAATGGTAGTTTCTGGAACACCTTTTCAGGCCTCAGGGGCACTAGGGCTCCGCGGAATACAGTTTTGGACACACTGTACTACACCATCAAAAACGAATACTCCCTGTTCTCTTCGTTACCTTGGAAACACAAACACGCTCTCCTTCACACTCAGCTCTGGAAGGAAAGCGTGCCAACGAAAAATGTCTGGTCCCTCTACTTCAAAAAAGAAGATGATTACGTCGTACGCGTCATGCATTTAGTCATGCATATTAACCAATGACTTAAATTCTGCCAAGTCACTGGTTTTCCTGGCTAGCTCAGGAAACCCATTCCATGCTCTAATAGCACTAGGGAAGAAGGAGTATTTGTACAAATTTGTCCTAGCATATGGGACGAGGAATGTGCCTTTATCTTTCTGGTTCTTTCTGAGTATTTTATTAAATTTTGTTTTTGTATTTGAAGATTATGGTTCAGTGTTTTATGTATAATTGCTTTACTTTTGAGTCTTTTATCCTAAAGGCTTTCTAAATTTAGTGATTTTACTTAAGGTGTTACTCTAGTCAAATGTGAATATTCGTTTGTTATGAATCTCACTGCTCTATTTTGTGTCTGTTCCAGTTTCTTAATGTTTTCTTGAGTTGAGTGGTCCCAAACAGAGGATGCATATTCTAATATTGGCTGGTTCTCAACTTTTTCAACTCGGCGACCCATATTTACATTTCCTCACTTTGCCGCGACCTTCAAGCAGTAAATTATTTTCGTTCTTAAGTAACATTAACTTTGTTTTCGCTAATGTTACAACATATCACAGTTATAGCGCTAGATGCCACAGTTTGTAAGTTTCTCTCTTACTAGTTGAATTCGTTGTTGATCTTTGCCGAAATTCATCAGGGGCGCCAATATATTGTAACTGTGATGCCGGGATTCTTTAGATGTATCTCATACCAGGATGTTAGGGAAACATTTTTTTAGAGCGCACAACTTAAAAACACTATTCGACAATGTCGACCCTGGGAAGATACTTGGCTTTGTCCGGGAGCTGGGGTTGACTACGAAGATCAGATTTTTGAAATTGTGACCCTAGAATATTTACATAAGATTTTTACTAATTATTACATTTTTTACTACCTTTACTATTATAACAGTGAATAGACTTTGTTTTTAATGATTTAACTGTATGGAATTTATCTCTTGTAAAGGAGAGTAATCCTTGAAGGATTACGGCACGACATGGCCAAAATTGTGCCGATGTGTCAAAACTGAAAATCCGTAGATGTATCTCTAGATCTAAATATGTCTTAAGTACTCTTAAGTGATTCAACAAATGAAGATTCTTGTAATTCAAATACAGAACTTTAATTCAAAACTTAGAACCACAATAGTATACAGTATGTACTATGTACAGACATAAAACTGTATCAGATAAATATCTTCTTTCAAGCTCAATGGCAAATATATTTTCAGATTAATACTAGATCTAATAAAACATAAGACATGTCACTGCAAGTTACAGCTCAAAACTAAAATTTCCTCCACAACTAAATCTCAATACCGCTTTATTCCAAATCATCTCCTTAACTCCACCCCTAACGCTTGCTTTAGCCAATCCAATTACTCCGCGTCTGATGATGTCATGCGTAATTCTTGACACTTCCGCGTGCGGTATTTCCGTACTGGACATAAATATGTTAAGTTATTTTAAGCTAGATTTTGGTTTATTTAAATTGATACCTGACACAATATTATAATTGAAGGCCTAATTTTAGTAGCATTGTCCTCGTCAATAATATTCGACGATATCTGATTTGCATTGCCAAAGCTTTATGTTTAGTCATGAAACAATATGTTATAATATGTTACAATATGTTATATTCTTGAAACATACATTTCTCTATATCACCCTATTACAAATAAATGAAATAATATCTTTACATCTTATTAATGTGAATTCACATTATACACATGTGACGAGTTTCTGTATTTAGACTTGATAATTAATAGACTGTTATGCAAATAATGTATTATTGTTTGAAGGGGCAACCCAGACTAAGTGGGACATGACTGCAAACGCTTGATCCAGATGTGTGTAATTATAAAGACATTTTTTGCTGCATCTCTATTAACTTCCTCCCCCGCAAAGAACAATCTACAATTTTCCAATTAAGAACAGGACACACACCTCTATTAAATTACCATCTGAACAAAATAAACCCCACACAACTCCTCCTTTGCAGACACTGCGCCCACCTTTATGAAACCGTAAGCCATATCCTCTTTGAATGCCCCTTCCTAATCCACCTTAGGCAGACCCTACTTCCACTACAGCCCAACATAACCAACACCCTGTACGGCAGTGCTGAACAACTGAAGAAAACAGCACACTTTTTTCCTTGGCACAGTCTGCAAAAGATCTGACAGCTCGGCAGCAATAAAATTGGCTAGGAGAAGAAGAAGAAGAAGAATTTCTATTAATGAGCTCAATAAACTATTTCTGTCTGCTAAACATCTTCAGCTTTGACTTTCATTGGAGATCGGACAAGTGTAAACGGGAAATTAAGTAAATTTGGAAAGTTGGATGAAAGCAAATGTTCTATTACAAAATTATCAATTGCAATTGATCCTTGCATGACATTTTCCATTGAATTTTGTAATTTTAGTAGCATTGTCCTCGTTATTAACTCTTTCTCTCCGTAATTATTTACCACATTCTGGTGGAATCAACGTTGGTATCGTCAGTTAGTAGAAAAAGAGTTAATATTCGACGATGAATCACAAACTGAGTTGCGATGACTTTTGGTGACTTATTGTGTTGAAACTCCGACAAACATTCTTCAATACTTGGAGCACCATCTCTGCAGACACCACTAATATTTGTCAAAAATATTTTTATACTTTTCCAAAAATGAATCAATTCCCTCTAACCCCAACACAGTATGACTTAATCGTTTTAATTGGATTGCAAACATCTTTCAATGGCCAATATCTATATGCCTCTAAAATACTGGGTATCCATGACGACAAAATTCGGATGCTAAATGGTTTCAGTACTTATTTGGTATGTGGGTGTGGCCATGCATGTGTAAATGTTGGTGTGTATTTGCTTTTAATTTTGGTTGGTTATCCTTTAGTTGTTGATATGCTAATCCTTGTATCATTTTTTGTCTCTGATGGTTTCAATAGTTATGTAGTATGTCTTTGCTATTTTCATTATTATTATTATATTTTTGTAAAGTAATTAAGCATAGGTAAATCATGTTTCAAATTTTCTTTTTAATTCTTTATGATTTAATGGTTGTGAAATGTGAGAACTTACAAATAAAAATTAAGTAAAATAAATAAATAAATAAAAAGCCCACAAAAGAGGCTGGAGGGCCCAAAAAAAGAGGCATATAAAGCCCAAAAAAGAGGCGAAGAAAAGAGGCCTAAGGCCCAAAGATTCCTATGGTGACAAAAGCTAAAATTGAATAGCGCAAATTCTGAGGTTTCCTACTAAAAAAAAAAAAGGAAACGATTACTTGAGGAAGTGATTAGGCTAAATGAATAGCAAAACAAAACTCCTGTGGGAGTGTCTAAGGGAATGCGAGAACTTTCCCATTGCACAGTGCGGGGTTGAAAGAGAGCTTCCACGTCCCTGTCGATAATCCATGCACTGTTACTCTAGGGACTATTACACTAATGGCGAGTCCTGCACAGTTAGCTTGGTAAAACAGGAAAATGGCTGGGGTTCCCGGTGTGCTCGGCCTTCGACCATGTATTCTAGTCCATGCGCCCGGAGTGCCTGATATGTCGGAAATAGCAATGTCTTACATAGGCATTGACTTGGACCTCTTCCAGAAAGAACGGTTTGTTCAAGCAGGCTTACATGCATTGAGTTCGAAGAGCCTTCGGCTCAACTCTTTCGACAATCAAACGGTACTTGTGCTTGCGTGTGTAATATATATGAGGCGGAGAATTTCAGAACAATGTTAACCTTAATTGTTGTGTTAACAGGGAACTTGCGTTTTTGTCTTGTGTGTTGTTGGCAATGTAATCTCTTCTACTGAAAAAAAAGGCGGACCTTATGATTCACTGATATCTTAATAACTGCTGCTCTACCACCAAAGCGAATGCCACCTTTACCTGCATTATATGTGGACGGGATTGTTACTGCGGAAGAGGGTCTACAGTCACGTGACAACCAAACGAGAGGGAATCAGAAGGGATGAAGATATTTATAGACAGAGAGGACGTAACAACAGAAGTCTTTGGTCTTCGGTTCTTCTCGTCCACATTTTTGCAGGTGCCGCCTCTGTAGCACAAGCACGTATCGTCCCTGCCACGAGGGTCACAGATTATGAGTCGTTTTACAGCTTCCCCCCCCAAAAAAAAAAAAACAACAACAACAAAAAACAGGTGCTTTCACAAAACGGAACACTGAATGTCTTCCACCCTCCAGGTACGGCCTTCAACAACACTGCAACCTTCCTTCACAAAACAGAACACTGAATGTCTTCCACCCTCCAGGTATGACCTTCCACAACACTGCAACCTTCCTTCACAAAACAGAACACTGAATGTCTTCCACCCTCCAGGTATGACCTTCCACAACACTGCAACCTTCCTTCACAAAACAGAACACTGAATGTCTTCCACCCTCCAGGTATGACCTTCCACAACACTGCAACCTTCCTTCACAAAACAGAACACTGAATGTCTTCCACCCTCCAGGTATGACCTTCCACAACACTGCAACCTTCCTAATAACATCACAAAGTACCTCTGGATCTACACGCTCCTCTACTGGCCTGTCCTCTGGCAACATTCACTTCTCTTTCCTCTGATTGGCAGAGCGGAACTCTTTCTGCCTTCTCGCTGTTGTCCTTTATGCTGGGCGGAAGACGTTATATTAATACAAAGCATATAAAAAATCACTCTGTCTGTCTGTAAGTCTGTCTGGTAAAAAAAAGTTTGTACATGCTATTTCTCCCAAACCCAATTTACGCACAGTAATTTTTCACCTCACAATTCCAAAATCAATTTAAAAAACAAAAACATTTAGTTAATTAACTACTGATAATAAATTATTTTGTTTGGTGTCTCCAACAAGGGAAAAAAATTGTTATTGACTGAAGTGGTTTATAAGTTGAATTAGTCCCCTTTATAGGTTGTCGTCTGAGTTTTAGTGAACAAAAACCTGAAAAATCAAATAGTAAGAAGAGACTCTAGTAACAATTGATAACTCTAATTCAGTAATTTTTTTTTTATTGTTAGTCTAGCGTCTAGAGCTATTACAAAATTAATGACATGACTGATCCAAACTAATTCATACAAGTACGTTTTAGTATTTTTTTCAAACTTTTTTGTTTACATTTTTAAAACGATGATTCTCTTAATTTATCTTATAAATTTTTAAAACGATGAGTCTCTTAATCTTATCTTATACATTACAGACGTTCCTTTAAAAGAGTAATGCGTGTTAATCTAATCTTGTCTTTATCTTATCTTATAAAATACAGACGTTATTTAAACCAACAAAAAAAAAAAGATGATTACGCCCTGCGTGTCCCGAGGTCAATCTCGTCATGCAGTCGTTGGTTTTCCTTGGCTGATTCAGGCAACACATTCCATGCTCTAATAGCGCTAGGGAAGAAGGAGCATTTGTACATATTTGTCCTAGCATAGAGAGAAATTGTAGATTGTTCGCACAAAGCAGTTTTAGAGAAGGCCTATAATGGACAAGATAATGATAGTAATAAAACAATGGGTGTAGAATGTAGATGCACACATCTTCCTAGGTAAAACATAATTTAAAAAAAAATAATGATGGAATTAATAAAAAGCAAATTATTTATAAAATCCTTGAAAAAAAACAAAAACTTATCTAAAGAGGAAGAACTTCGTACTTAAAACATAAACATATGTATCTATAATATACAAGTTATTTCACTTATTGGATTTCAAACAAAAAATTAATTACCAATGATTAATTGATTAATCGACTATTTTAATTTATTAATTCATGCTTTGTTACGAGCAATAATTGTTAAAAGCATCAACTTGAGAATGTGTAAGGGAGAGACAGCGATAACGGTCATTTAAGGGGACTAAACCCGACACATTTAACCATATCTGTGAATACTGAACTATTAATTTCCCATTTTGGTATCAAACAAAATAATTAATTACCAGTAATTAATTGTCTAATTGGTTACATATTTTACTTGATTCATATCTTGTCTATGCCAATGAATAATTGTGCGAAGTTTCAACTGGATCCCAGAATGGGTGTGTGAGAACTAACGTATATACACTTTTTACCAGACAGACAGAGTGAGTTGATATAGCTTTGTAAAAAAAAAAATCGTTGGGTAGTCTAAATATTTCCAAGCTTTGATTCGTCATGGTATTTATTAATCTCTCCCCAGAAAAACATCGAGGCTGGATCGTCTCAACCAAGTTTGTAATTGTAACATTTCAATGGTTGATTGTCGATAATATATGCGCAAATATACTGTATCCATAGCGCTAGTATAGATAATTAGATATTAGACTCATGATGTGAGTTATCGTTCTTTTTTAATAGACCAGAATAAAATCTACAAGTTGTTTCATATCTATAATGTCATCTATTTCTTGTGTTCATTTTGTAAACAATCTTGAGCATCATTGAGGGAGAAGCGGTCTCGTGTCGTGTGTTTATTTTTTTCCAGCGTAAATTTTTTTTTTCTCAAAAAGATATTTTGACTGACGCGATGTTTGTTTTGGCTCATGAATAAATAATTTGGTTTTCATTCGCGCTGTCCACGTTCTATCAGGCAACAAGATCAACCTAGGAAGTAGTCTTTTGTTGTTGTTGCTGGGGAAAGGGGGGGGGGAGAGGATAAGGAAAAAAAAAACAAAGAGATGGAGAGAAGGAGATGTGGGGGTGGTTGATTTTAAACTGCTAATAACGCACGAACTTAGGTATTCCACCATACTTGGACAAAATGTAACAATAGGCTATAATTTATTTTTAATTAATTTTTAGCTACACAAATTGTCACAAATGGTACTTGTTTGATTTTTTTTAAACTGCTTGTTTGTTAAAGACCTACCTGTTTTAAATGTTCCTTTAGAATGAAAGATTAATAGATCCCCGCCCGAACTTCCACCAGCATAGGCGTAGCAAGAATTTGCCATCGTTTTGGGGCCCGGGGGCTTGACTTCTATGGGGCCTCTGCATTTTGCGTAATATTTTATATTTAATGTAAAAAAAACACTAATTTGGGGGCACAGGGAATTTTCAAATTATCCCCCACCTCCCTAGCTACGCCACTGTCCACCAGGACGGCTGGCAGATTTGAACCCAGGACCATTACGACGTCAGTCCACGGTGCAAACAACTCAACCAGGCAGCCACCCAGATAACAAAACACATAACATAAATCTAGATTAGTGGCTTTACTGTTTTAGTTTCGAATTTCAATGATGAAAGACTGGAACAGATCGACAAATCTGAAGATGACTTTACATATTTCCTAAAAAGCCCTAACTCTAAAGAAATAGACTCTTTCTCCAGGGTAGCAAATAAATGTCAAGTAAGAAGCAGAAGTAGTCAGTCAAGCGAAGAAGTTGAAACATTAAAACAAGAGATAGCAGACAGGGTCCTGTTCAACTAGTGTCCCCCCTCTAGAGACCTTCAATGCGGTTGTTTCGTATTTCTTCCATGTCACGTGGTAGTGTTGTTTACATGAATTGCCTCATAAATTTCATTGTAATATGAAACTAGTCTAGATCTAGACATCTTTAAGGAATACAAAATTAGGTTACAATAATTATTGATATGATTATTTAGTAGATCTACTAGATCTTCTTATCTTATATAATACAGACGTTACTTCAAAAAAGAAGATGATTACGTCCTACGCGTCATGCATTTAGTCATGCATATTAACCAATGACTTAAATTCTGCCAAGTCACTGGTTTTCCTGGCTAGCTCAGGCAACCCATTCCATGCTCTAATAGCACTAGGGAAGAAGGAGTATTTGTACAAATTTGTCCTAGCATATGGGACGAGGAATGTGCCTTTATCTTTGTGTCTTTCAGAGTATTTTATTAAATTTTGTTTTTGTATTTGAAGATTATGGTTCAGTGTTTTATTTATAATTGCTACTTTACTTTTGAGTCTTCTGTCCTGAAGGCTTTCTAAATTTAGTGATTTTACTAATGGTGTTACCCTAGTCAAATGTGAATATTCGTTTGTTATGAATCTCACTGCTCTATTTTGTGTTTGTTCCAGTTTCTTAATGTTTTCTTGAGTTGTGGGGTCCCACACGGTGGATGCATATTCTATTATTGGCCTAACCAAGGTTAAATAACATTTTAGTTTTATGTTCTTATTTGATTTATAAAAATTTCTTTTAATAAACCCTAATGCTTTGTTGGATTTTTTTTATAGTTTCATCAATATGTGGATTCCATGACAGTTTTTCATTTATTATAACTGTCACGTCAGTTTTAGAACCCCTGTAATATTTTGTGACTAGTAATCACTGAACCATTCCGTGCACGATTCGCACGAGATTTTGTTTTTTGGTCGGAAGCTGACCACGAGGTGGACAAGTCAGTTGATTTTTAGACTCTGGTAAGAGAGGAGTGTTTTGGATATTAATGTACAAGTAGAGTGTCATTGAATTGATTTGTATTCAGGACTAATTTTCTTGGATGTATTTTGTGATTCCTGAAGTTGCCAATATCTTTATATTTATATATTTAATGTGAATAAAAACCATGTCTGCTACAAGCGAGTCTATTAATTATTATAAATATTGTGGTCAAAGAGTTCAGTATATTAGTGTTCTCACGCACTGGCAAATCTAGTGCGCGTGTGAAAATATTTAGTTATCAGTGAAGAACATTGTAGAGGTATCTACAACACAGAGACATTCGCGTCATCACGCCTATAACAAAATCAGGCTGTGACAATAACACCTAGGTATTTTGAGTTTTTAGATAAGGGCAAGTACTAGATCTAGAATCTAGATCTTATCGCAGGAAGACATTGCCATTATATTGTCACGTATAAGACCATACTTAGACAGGTCCTGCCGCGCCGTTCGGCGCATTGGGCGGCAAGCTGTCTCCACAAAGATCTGTCACTGGCAATGTCTGTTCAGGGGTCCTCCATGAAGGTGTGGCGCCAAGTTATACGAGGACGTCCCTGCGGACCATAACCAGGTGATTATTTTAAAATTAGGTCTGAGATTCGGAACAACCCCATATCTACCGACTTACCTTCAATATGTTAAAATGGTGTTCAAAAAGAAATGTCTAAGATCGCATACACATATACACACACACACAAATACATTTATTGCAATGTATATCTATAGTCCAAGTTTATCAATAGTACTTTTTATGGTTTCAAGTACCTTTTCTGTTTACTAAACCTGTAAATAAAAACATACCAATGACCTCTTCTTTTTTCTCTTCATTTCTAAATATTTGCGCCGTCTTTACTTTCAAATGGCGCTGTCGTTTGTACACATCATGTACAGAAAAGCAACGGCATCTCTGTTTGCATTGACTTCCCAAAGCTCTTTCGCTGGAGACCCTCACTTGAGTGCGATAGATTTACGCCATTGTGGTGGACAGATTTACACACTCGGGCGACTGGAATACCTTGCTCATACTCTCGTGCCCACAGGAACAGATTTGGACAGGTCTGTTTGCTCACATCTCCATCCTCGCGAGTGTGTGTTTGTTAGTTTGTGTGTGTGGAAATGGGGCATTGGGTGATCGAGGGTTAGTGTGTGTGTGGGTAAGTGATTGAATATGGGGGTGGTTAAATGAGCGTGAATGCGAATGTGTGTGTGTGTGTGTGATAGCTATTGCAAACAAGATTTTCGTTTATTCTTAATTTAATAATGCATTTCGAATTCACATTTTTTTGTCTTTGTGTATTAATAAATAAAGCAATGTACCTTTAGTCATGACTTAACTTTTTCTAGATAGAAAATAGGTTTGAAGATATACAAATAATACGTTGAACCTATGGGATAAGAAATTGGCCAGTATCTTTCTGGTGTTTTTTTTTGTGTGTTTCTTTTTGTGTGTTTTTTTTGTGTGTGTTTTTGTGTGTGTGTGTGTGTTTTTTTGGTGTGTTTTTTTGTGTTTTTTTTAATAGTGTTTTTGTGTGTGTGTGTTTTTTTGTGTTTTTTTTTATTTGTAAGTTTGGTTCCTCCATGTTGTTGTTGCCGGCTAGAGATAAAAGTTTCCCTTTGCATACGTCTCAAATAGCCTCTGATGTCCAGTTCATCTCCTGGCCTTCACGTCTGGCTCAGCCATTGGGTCAATGGGACCTGACAGGAGAAATTACAAAGGGTAGCAACTGACGCCAATACCAGTAAGCTTCGGACTTAATCCAAGCCTTTGCTTCCAAGCAGCTTAATCCAAATATGGAAAAGGCTTCGGAGGTCAACCCTGAGACATCATCAGTAGCTGGCGACCTTTAGACAACTTGCAATGCATATTGCTACATCTTTGAAGAGCCTTCGACTCCTCTGATCGCAAACTGTATCGGCACTTGCAGCAGCATGGAGATGGGGGAACTGCTGTGTGGGCGACATCGTTCTGGCCATAGCTAACACCCAGGCATTCATCTCAGTTCTCTGCGATGATCCATAATTGTTTGGCGACCGAAGGAGGCCACATTGTTTGTGATAAAACTCGCAGCTCTATACTTGCAATACGCTTTTAAATTTCCCCTTACAGACCTTGTGATCCATGGGACAGATGATGTAAAGGTAATGTTTCTGTGGCCCACGGTTAACGAGGGTGTCATGTGGCTAGCACAACGACCAACCGCCGTAAAAATCCCGAAAGTAAAAATCCCAGTCTTCACCAGGATTCGAACCCGGAACCCCTGGTTAGGAAGCCAAGCGATTTACCACTTAGATACCAAGCCTCACTACGGCTTTAAATCCCTGAAAAAAAATACAAGAAAGAATTTCTAGCCTCTAGGATTACAAATCAACAGCTCAGACTTGTAGCCTTCAAAGACAAATTTAATATATTCACTCACCCGTTTACAAAGTATGCCATGATAGAGCTAGGCAATAAAACCACAGCAGTTTCGATAAAGATAGCTAAGGAAACTCTCCTTTCTCGGATACAACTTGCACACCTACACAGCAAGTGTCAAGAAATGCCGCAGACGTACAATGACGTCATAGCCGTGACATTTAAAAAAAAATAGCCTCGCCTTAAAGAGTTGCACGCGCCAATTTAAACTTTAAAGATTGTTGAGACAAGGGCTGCCTCTAAAAGAAAGAAAGTTTTTTTTTTTATTTTTATATTGAACGCGGAAAGGACTGACATGAAACACTAGAGGTCGCTGTGTGCCGCCTCGAGAAATGAGAGCCTTGGTGACAAGTATAATCTAAAAAATGTCACAGGATCCACTTACCCCAGGTGACAATCAGTGTGAAGTGAGGGAGCAATGTGTGAATGTATCTGTGTGTGTGTGTAATCTGCTATTTGTTTACCTTCGTATTTGTACGATGTGGTCTCTACATTCTTTAAGCAATAAAAGCACAAACAAAGAAGAGAAAGCAACATAAGGAAATGTGGGATCGATCTCAAGAAGCCTTACTTAGGTCCTCCCGCGCCGTTGGGCGCATTGGGCGGCAATGTCTCCACATCGATCTGTCCCTGGCAATGTCTGAAGCCTCCTCCCACCTGGTGTTCACTGTTCTGAGGCCCTCCGTGAAAGTGTGGCGCCAAGTTATACGCTTTCCTCCTATTGGCCTCCATTGCATCGCAACTCTTGATATGCGTAGTTCATTTTGTCGGAGAACATGTCCCGCAAACATCATGCGACGCTCTGTCACAACCTCACTAAGTGTTCGACTTCCATTTCGGCATAGGATTTCCTTGTTTAAAAAATAATAAAAAAAAAACAACAACAACAACATAAGGAAATGAAAAGAGGAAGAATCCTGGAGATTTTGAGATCTAGAGACAAATGAGCTAAATGATGGACCCTGTTGTGAAAGATCCCTGTTGCCAACTAATCAACAACAATTAATTTGTAGCCAATAACTTTTCTGAGATGTAAGAGCTAGGACATCTGACATTGCAATACTAAAAAGTACTTATTAATCTACTATATGTTCGCGAAATACCACTCATTCATCTATCAAGAGATCTCTGGAACCACCAAACGGATTCGCATGTACTTTAGTACACAGGTTCCTTTTACCGTTTAGATGCACATCATGAAAAGTTTTTTTTATATATATATTAGCAGTTTGAGCGTGGCAATGATCAATAAACAAAATTGATTTCCTTCTTTTTGTTAAAGCATATTTGTTTTCCCTACAAAGGAAACAGCTGCTTGAATATGTATGTATATATATATATATGTGTGTGTGTGTGTTGATATTTTCTTTTTGTTTTTACCTCGAAAACACCAAACATATGGCACCGTATTCTGTATGGGTGTTTGTTGACAATGTCTGTAGTATCTTTTAAGTTTCAACAGCAGAAGTCTCTTGCTAGGTAGGGACTTGTAAGAATGGATGCCTGGTCGTGTTTTATGGGCTCCATTAAAAAAAAAATGGCGCGAGATCACATAATCTATATAGTAGCATTGAGTTACCACCCTTTGTCTCTCCCCCCCTTCCTTCCTTTCGACTCTCGTCTGCTTTGTCTTCCTTACCCAGGAGATTTCTTGGATTATCTCCCTTGCGCAGACTGTCGTCTCTAAGCATCTTATACGTTCGCTAAAGAGCTGAATTTGAGCTCCCCAAGCGTCTCATAATGGATCGAAGCATGCACTAACTTTAGATCTAGCCGAGGTGGTCTGGCCATTTTTTAGAGACTTGTTTTCTCTTAAAGTTGACAATCACTTGTGATTTAAAAAAATATCAGATTTAAAAAAAAAAAGCTTTTGCAACAAACGCTAACGATGCAGACGTTGTCTAACCGTTTAATGGCCAGATAACCGTGACCTTTTTTAAAAAAAAATATTGCCAGATAAGCTTGACTTTATTTTATTTTTTTTAAACATTAGGTCTTTTGAACTTTTATCGCAATTTCCTTGTATCTTATAATAATAAAGATGGTCACAAAGTGGCCATTGATAATGGAGGATAATAGCACGTTTGATTCTCGCGAGAAAGAGAGTGAAATGGAAGAAAGTAGAATCTACATAGGGCTTAGGCCTACGTTTGTAGCCCACTTAACAAATCCTTTTCACTGAACGAAGTAAGAAGCCAGGGCCGGCCTTACAGATTTCTGGCCCCTATGCGAAACGGATTGCGGGAAGGCCCATTCTGGCTATTGATAAGGATAATAAGTTAAAATTAAGATAGGTCTTTGCATTTTATTGATACTTTACTAAGAACAAAATCACTATCAAATTAACTTTAGGAGCCATCTACAGTAGATAGTAGTTTTCCAACAAAAAGCCAATAAACATTCAGATCTGCCTTTCCAGATTTACTACCGACTAGCAAAATATCACTTGTGTTATTTTTTTGAATAGGTCGAGATAGACTTCGATCTTTATTTATATGCCAGTGACTATAAAAGTGAGTTAAGTATTTGCTTCTTGTTTTGGTTAAAATTCGGCTTATTATCAAATTTTTATAAAAGAAAGCTGACAATGCCGTTCTTTTTTTTTTTTAATCGCGAGTAGGATTGGCGTTGTCCATATTGAATGACACCCTGAAATGTCAAATTTGTCTGTTTTTAGGGAAATTTGCATCAGTTTTCAGAAGATTATTAATAATTTCAGAAGATTTTCGTTACTTTTTTTTGTGTATTTTACTATTTCAAAATATCAGTAACCCTTAAAATGGTTTATTTTAATAATGTACACCTAGAATTTGCGCGGGGCCTATGTTAGTGGGGTACCACTGCAGGTTGCAGTGGCCTAAGACCGGCCCTGTTCGAAGCGGACGTGAAACAGTAGTTGTTGTTTAAATATGCTGCATGTCAAGATGGTGGCAGCTTGAAAGGAGGTAATAATAGCCGATGTATTTATTTACACTTACAGCTATAAACAAAATGTTAGATATGGACTTCAGCAATCACGTCACTTGGAGCAATGTCTGAAGTTATACAAGTCCTACTTAACACTAGGACAGACCACCGACACACTTCCCAGTGTCGTTCCAGGTCCTCCAAATAGTTCACTGGTAACACGCAGGACGGCACTAAGACCCAGACAGTTCAGATTCCTATAACTTCAGCCGGATCTACAACAGTCCTTCAGCCGGATCTACAACCGTCCTTCTTGTAGAATCTACATGTCTTCTCCTACTCTTTTTGAACGGTGCTCTGATGCGCACCATCAGTGTTATATCTTATAAAATACAGACGTTACGTCAAAGAAGAAGATGATTACGTCGTACGCGTGTTTCTAGATGGAACTAGTCATGCATGTTAAATCAATGACTTACATTCTGCCAAGTTATTGGTTTGCCTGGTTAACTCAGGGAACCCATTCCATGCTGTAATAGTACTAGGGAAGAAAGAGCATTGGTACCAATTTGTCCTAGCATATGGAACAAGGAATGTGCCTTTATCTTTGTGTCTTTCTAAGTATTTTATTAGGCTTTGTTTTTGTATTTGAAGAATATGGTTCAGTGTCTTAAAGATTACATAATATCGCCCCCTCCATATCTCTTTTTCTTCTTTTTCTATCTTATAGTATTTGATAAATTAATGAACGATAGACAGATAAAAAAACCACTTATTCTTTTCATGTGAATTCATTATTTTAGGCAAGATTAAGATAAAAAAAAAGAATGTTTTAAACAATCAAAGCTTATCTAATGGAAAGAACCGATCATTACTGCCATTTGTATGGAATTTATAGGGTTTAGCTCCCTCTATATTTAAAAAAAAAATTCATTAGTACTAAATGATTAACTAATTCGTTAATTTTTAATTGATTCATGTATTGTCATCGACTATGAATAATTGTCCAAAATTGAAACTTGATCTGAGAATGGGAAGTGGGAGAAAAAAAAAAAGTCAAAACGTAACAAGGGGACCAAATCCATATATATAATATATAAATATCTACATCTCTCATTTAGTAGCATTTATTCCCCTTATTTCGATATCAAACAAAATAATTAATCACCAACAATGGATTAACTAATTGGTTAATTTTTTGTTTGTTTGGTGCTTTGTCAAATCAATGAATAATTATGCAAAGTTTTAACCTGATCTGAGAATAGGAAATGGGAGAAAAAAAGCATGTTGAAACTTTTTACCAGACAGACAAATTGACAGACAGACAGAGTGAGTTGATATAAGCTTTGTATAAATATAAAGGACACGCAATTACACTTTTTTTTTCGAAAAGTTTGTCTTACAAGATATATTGGCTATTTGTAGTTAGCAATGTTTGACCGTATATAGCTGGTGATATATTGTCAGCATTTTGTGGGATTAAAATAGCTTTGGTATAATTGCATGTATGTGTATGCTATTTGTTTGTGTATATGTGTGTGCATGTGCTAGTGTGTCTCGAGTATGAGTATGTGTGTCTCGACTCCAGCATGTGAGTAACTCAACATGACGATAACTTTTGGTTCCATTTCGACCTGAGCTCTTCTGACCAAAATGTCGGCTCTAATTAAAGACGATCCGTCCAGCAGTGTTCTCAATGACGGCGCTGAGGCCTAAGGAGGGCCACCTAAACCCAACAATTAGCTGTCAATCTTAATCTGTCCGGCACCTCCCACCAAGAGCCGACATCTGTCCCTATCTGCAGCGGGCCGACTCCATTAAAGTCTCATAGCCAGGAAGCATCTTGGCGTTCACAACTTTCTCGCGAATCTAAATCCTTTTTTTTCGGTGTCAAAGGCGATGTTTGTTTGTTAAAGACAGATTGTCCAAGAGAACAGTTTGTGAAGTTTCTGGGGTTCGGATCTCATTCTAGCATCTGTACGTACTAGTATGTTATAGTAATGTCTTCATTATTTCTTTGCTTTTCGTTTATCCTTTATATAGAGCCTAGGTCGAAATGTTCCTATTTAAATATTAACAATCAGTAAATAAATCATGATATCAACACCTCTAATTATTCCTGTCTTGTCAGTCTTTCATGACACCCCCACACCAAGTGCCACCAACACTATGGTCAGATAGTATACACACACCTGTAAGTCTGTCATCAATAATGCAACAGCATCGACACCTCTTTTTTAAATGTGTTGAGTGGCGTAAACATGTGATGAATGCAAGAAGTTGCAGTGTTGCCTACGGTATACATATATATATATATATATATCACCGCCTCTTTCATCCATTTAAATAAGACAGAGCAACGATCCAATTATTAAAATAATAATGAGACGAATGTCTTTGAGTCCGTAGATTTAAACAGTGTGCGTGCAATGTATCAAGTGACATGTCCTTCGCTATGTGACTCAGATGTGACCTATATATATTGAAACATATCAACAAGATATAATCAGCAGCTCTATTTGACACTTCATTGATGTCCACTATATTCGAAATAATGGATGACTTTTTAATGGGAGAGTAGGGAGGGGGTGGGGGAAGGCTCATTAAAGGTGATCCTATAAAGCATGACGCGCTCCAGGAGTGACCGTATTAAATTTTTGAAATGTCTTACTGTGCAAGGGTGATACAGTCAAACCTGATCATAAAGTAAAGTTCCGCTTTCAGACCTTGTGGTCTATAGGGCAGATGATGTAAAGGTCATCTGATTCTGTGGCCTACGGTTAACGAGAGTGTCATGTGGCCAGCACAACGACCAAGCGCCTTTACTTTTCCCTCAACTAATGTCAGGTACCCATTAGAGCTGGGTGGACTCAGAGGCGCCCGAAAATCCCGAAATTAAAAATCCCAGTCTCCACCAGGATTCGAACCCAGGAACCCCGGTTCGAAAGTCAAGCGCTTGTCAATTTTTTGCTATGTACAATGTCAGACATCTTAACCCCCCACCCCTCTTTTTTTTTTGTAATTATATACTCCATGACCAATCTTACGAATGTATAGAATTAGAATATACACTAATTCTTCCACTTGGGGTGAACGAAATAATACAACAGTTTAGCCTATTTAACTCTGCATGTATGTCTAATAACGAAGCACTTTTCACAATTGAAACGCCAAGCGCTGTGTTTGCCCTCATCGTAGTCTTGGTTCTTTTGTTAGTTCCAATACTTTATACTAAAGTCGAAATACACATGATATAAATGAGATGAGAGTGGATCTGGCAGGGCTTTGGGCTTTTATAGAGGCGCCCGAAGATCTGGCAGGGCTTTGGGCTTTTATAGTACTGGAATATTGAGTAACCTACATCAACTTTTTTTTGTGAGAGAGAGACAGACAGGCAGAGTGAGACACAGAAAGAGAGCTAGAGAGAGAGAGAGAGAGAGAAAGAAAGAGAGAGAGAGAAAGGGAAAAATAGAGAGATACAGAGAAAGAATGAGAAAGACAGAAAGATAGAGACTATGAGTAGAGAGAGACAGAGAGAGAGAGTATATTTCAACCTACAGTTGAACACTGGCGTAGCTAGGAATTCAACATCATTTGGAGGCCCGGGGCTTGACCTCTTTGGGGCCCCTGCATTTTGCGTAATGTTTAATGTAAAAAGAAAAGTTAGAACACTGATTTTGGTAGCCCCCCCCCCTTCATGTGGGGGCCCGAAGGATTTTCGAATTCTCTCCCCCCCCCCCACTCTAGCTCCGCCACTGCAGTTGAATAAAGCAGTTGAGTACAACACATGCTGCATACTCAGAAGTCTATTTCACAGCCTATAAATATAAAACATAACGCATTTCTTAATTGACCAACTTAATTGTCCACTTCATTGTTCTCCCTACGAAAGTTCCAGCAACTCAACCACAACCCCTTCCGCTCTCATCGCCGATATGAACTCTGAACCCCTACACATTCAATTGATGTCAACAGTTCGAGAGCCCTACCCCCCCCCTCCCTTTCTTTTCCCACGTATCAAACTCAAGATTCACAATTTCGTCAACTGCGATCCTTTCATTGTCCCGGACCCCGGGGCTGTTTTCCTGACACTTCAACAGCGCGGGAACAATGATGGTCCAGATTTTTTTTTTTTCGGCGCCAAAGACTATTAAAATGTTATGTAATTGTTCTTCGGGCGGCCATTTCTAAAAGGAGGTGTGGCAGTAATTAAGGAAACTCATTGGCAAGCAGAGATAGTGTTCTCTTGATTATGAACAGGGGGAGATAATTGTTCGCACTTAGAAAGTTTGAGAATAGAAGAAGCCAATATTTCAGTCTTTTCGATTCGTAAAAAAAAAAAAAAAAAAAAGAAAAAAGCATCCATATTTTATTTTTTTAAATGCAGATTAAAAATCACTTTTGTAGATATTTCAAATTATTGTATAATTGCTAAGAACTAAATATATAAACGCTTTGCTTTGATTCATTTCAATTTTTCTTCTATCATTATTTTTGAATTAATAATGACAATTCCCTCACACGTTCTGTAAGAAATCCCATTACATTTAAATCAATTCTCATTTAAATAAAATAATTTAAATAATTTTATTGGAATTTAAATTCGATTCCTTTAAATCAATCGTGAAAAGGGAATTTATTCATTTCAATCAATTTTGTATCTAAAAATCTCTGTAGCTGAAGCGACATAACAAGGCAAGCCCTAACCTGGAACCCCCAAGGAAAGAGAAAGAGAGGACGCACTGGAATACATGGCGCCACGACCTGGAAGCAGATACCAAGCAGATGGGCAAGACGTGGGGACAGTTGGAGAGACTCGCCAAGAACCGAGATGTCTGGAGGAAGCTAGTTGGTGGCATATGCCCCAGAAGGAACCACAGGCAGAGATGAGATGATGACTCTGTTTACTTGTCTATGTATCTATCACGGAAATGGCTATATATGAATTTCAGTTATTTGTTGATTTAGATATAGACGGACATGTTTTTAATAAATTGCTTTATTTTATTTATTCGCTGTTTCTTTTTACTATTTTTTAAACTCCTTTCGGGCCACTAAAAAAAAAAAAATTTGCCTAGGGCCTCCAGTTATCCAAGGCCGGCCCTGCTGCTAGTATCTGAACTTTCCATTACTTCTTGGTGGTCATAAATAGATTGAATATTGAAACTGATGAGAGTACAAACCCCCGCCCTTATTTTCTTCCCTCCCAAGCAGTCTTTATTATACATTGCTTAGTTCTCGCTAGAGCTGAGAGTTGTGGAACTATAAAAATATAAACAGGGAAAGACGTCGCTAGATAAAACTCACGAAACAAACAAACAAAAAAAAGCAACGTGTAAAATTTAAGATTTTATTTATCATATCACGAAAAGATATTTTGTAAAAAAAAATATTAATTCAAAACTAATAGATGTTCTTAAAATATAATTGAACAAAATAAAATGGCAATGTAAAACATAGAATGAAAGTTCTAAAAAAAATTCACATTGTAAACGAAACAATTAAAATATAAACATACACTAACGATTGTGTGGAAGATAAAAAATCTTAATTGTTCCGTATAATTATTTTTTATCTTAATTTTTTTTTAGATATTTTTTTTTTTATTTTGAAAATTATAATATTGTTAACAATGTTAAAAACTGGAAACTGAACCTTTTTCATGTCATGCGCATAAAAATGAGGAATATAGCAATAAAGGAACGAAGCGAGTTATCATCGATAAATTGCACATTAGTAGATCATTTCCACAAAAGTGAAAAATAAAATAAATAAATAATAAACACAAATATTGTGGACTAGTCAAAATAATTTTAAACATTAAAGAAAAAATATACAATTCGTAAAAGGAATGGTTTTAATAAATCGGAATTTATCTAAGAAAAAAAAAATCAGTAAACTGGAATGCTACGAGCTGGTGATGTCAGTTTTTGGTCTAACCTTTCACCTTGCAGGCGTGGTGGTCGAAGGACAAAGCGCTTAGATAGAAACGACTGATCACGAGTTTGAAAACCTTGGCTTTGAACTGATCAACTCTTATGGACACATTTTTGGATAAAGTCAAGGCGGGTCGATCGTTGTGCTAATTACCTTCTTCAACGGCCGAGCTACTGTGTTTAATATTTATAGCGGGAAAAGAACACTAATTGGCCAGATTTTTTCATGTTAAATAAAAATAAACATTTATATTATAAAATACTAAACTATTATTAAAATATCTTTCTAGTGGAATTATTGTCAATTGTGCAGGGCCGTAGCTAAGAATTTGCCATCATTTGGGGTCCCGGGTGGCTTGACCTCCTTAAAGGTCCCTGTATTTTCATTTATATTCAATATTTAATGTAAAAAACCCACTTATTTGCCCCCCCCCCAAGTGTGATCCCAGGGGGATTTTCAAATTCACCCTCTCCCTCCCCCACCCTAGCTACGCCACTTCAATAGTGATGGCATCGCTTGCATCATTACATAATTTTGAAGCTATTACAGTCTCTAAGAGTAACAATTCAAAAAATGTGTATTGATTACTATAAATTCTGGCTTTAGAATTTTATTAAAGTGAAACTAAAGACAATTTTAACATAGTGCCATCGCTGTTACAGCTATAAAAATAGACATGAGAATATTCCTTTCTTATTTTATAAGATAAAGAGATCATATTGTATACGCGTCAAGATTGCCGTAGAAATGTAAACAGGATTTTTTTGTCTTCACATATAGGCTTCTGGTAGCTACGGGCTCTGCACATATAGGTAATAACTTATGAGGATCATTTATTTCCGGTACAATAAATTTCCATAGCTTTTGATCTCTATACATTACAGTAGAGCGTCGTTTATCCGACTCAATTGGGACCGGACACCGTTCGGATACGCGATTGTTCGGATAACCGAAAACCGAAGCGATCCATGCAGTATATGCAACCGGACACTATACGAATATTGAAAATCATCACATGCGGGACACGTGCGTGAAGAACGAGCAAAATAGGTGACAAATGTCGCAATTTTACCTCACCTTGGGTTTTTCCGTCACTTTTCGCCTCGCGCGAAACAACTGTTGAGCATTGCCTGTTCGAAAACGTATTCATACAGTATATGTGCATTACAGTACATGTGGTTGATAAAAAAAAAAAAAAAAAACTGGTCCGGATATTTGACGCTCCGGATAATAAACGTTCGGATAAACGACGTTCTACTGTATTTAGTGTGTGCACATTAGTTTGCACCAGTTATCAGTGTGTTATTACATAAAGTACTTCGCGAGTTCTCTTCTATTATGATTTCCACTTTGTAAATGAGTTTATTTTATTTTAAAAAGAGTAGTTCCTTTTCACAATACAAGAGTTCTCAGAATACTATTGGCTAAATGGTTATCAGATTTAATTTATAAGAATAACAAGATAAATTAATTACCCAAAACCAATGCAAAAAACATAAAATATACAATTTCAGAAAAAAAAAAACTAGATGCTTACTTCCCTTCACTAATACCTCTATTCTCGATTTAGCTCATTTCTGTTCTCTTCGTTTGTGTTCTCATAGAAATGACTTCCGCTAGAGTATCCATGGAAACATACACGTAACAACTCCCAAGTATGTCTTTAATACACGAGTAGGCCTATATAATGCTAAAAACACTTGAATTATCTCTCGTGGACAGGGGACAAAGTAAATAAAGGTGCGGTTATTAAATAAAAGTTTTAAAAAATGATTTCTAATAATTATTTCAATGTAACCAGGACATTGAACAAGGGATACACTAAATTTAAGTACATCTTTAGAACGAATAAAAATAGCACAAAATTATATGTCTGTCGACGCATTTGTATATATATAATCAAATACACAGCAGTGTGTTAAAAATACACACACTTACATATGCTTCAACACAAACGCACTTGTAAAAGCAGAAGTCCATACTGTGCCATGTACAGGTCACATGGTGGTCATAGTTTTACAATTCCTTACTAAATATTTTATACATTAAAAATGACCACTGGTCAGTGCATACAAAGGTCATTAAAATTAAACGTAAAATTAAAAGCACCTGTAACTACGTGTTGTTATTATCGATATTATGGAGATGACCTAATTTTCATTCTATGACACTGCCAGGGTCGAGCTTCATTAAAGGAAAACAAAATTCATTGTAGTCCTCTTAACAGTGTCCACTGAGGAACCCTCTGGTGTTGTGGCAGGTCAGCAGCTGTACTGCCCTCTGACAGGTAACGAGAATCTTCTAAGGGATTCTGGAGCCTCGACCATATTTGCGAGTTCAGTTGTCACTATTACTATGTTATTGTTGTGAGTTGTTTGTTTTTTTAATATTATTATTAAAATCTAGTCCATTTATTTTATCTCATATCAACTTGACTAAAAGTTCTATTTAGTCTTGTTCACAGGGAAGTTTTGCAAGTCAAAAGATAATACGCCTACAGCGGTTTAGTTGTCTACCAGTAGTTTGGTGCTACAAGTCAACGACCGTTAAAAACGCAAAGTTACTGATACTGTCCATGTAATGTGTGTTCGTGTTTATAAGCGTGATTGTGTGAGTCAGTTTATAAATGTTATCGGTGTGTGGGTGTAAACACCATAATTTTTTTAGACCTTTCAATTTGTGTACATGTTACGTACAGCCTTATACTGTCTTTGACTCTATGTACATGAGCAATATCAAACCTTGTTATTTCAACGGATTAATACTCAATTAATACTTAATTAATATTCAATTAATACTAAGCACGCTATACTAATTTACTAACATCGAATTGAAATCATTCAGTTCAAACTTGAATGCACAAACATGTTGACCCGTTTTGGGATAATTGGTATTTTATTTAGTGTTCTTCTGCATAACCTTTATTAATTCATGCCGATGATAAAAAAAAGTGCTATATCTGATGCGCAGTGGTTCTTACTCTTCTGTGATTTCAAATCAACTTGACAGTGTTATATTCAGTTACAGATGTTATAGAGTCTGAGTATTTGTATTTAATGCATCCATTTATCCAACTGTGTGCATTCCAGTGCAATATCAACCTCTCTATCAGTTGAAGTGTTATTTACATCAATGTGCAAAACCAGTGATACTATTTTTATCAGTGCTATTTACATTGCTGTGCTCTAAGTAGGTTGTAAAGAAAGAAAGTACTTTACATTCTTACAAACACAGATTACCATTCATTCCAAACAAAAAATAATTAATAATCATATGGTTGGTGTTCCAAAGTCTTACATTGTATATACATCCTATAATTATTTATCTAAATGAAGATAAAAACATGGGGGCAGAAATATGAATATATTTACACAGTAATCTCATTTTGTTTTTAAATGTTGAGCCTCGAGTTGCAGAGGCGAAGACATTGGCTTAGAGCTGGGTGGACTCAGGGGCGTCCTAAAAAATCCTGATATCCAGGATCTCAGTCATCGCTGGGATTCAAACTTGGCAAGCTTAGGTTTGGAAGTCAAACGTTTACCCCTAAGCCACCAAGCCCCATGGAAATTCGTACAGTTCGAAAATGTAGAGTATTATGGCGTTAGTTGAATTTTTTAAAACCGCGCACCTTGTCTCTAACAATGTCTTGTGTGACACTCTAAAAAACAAGATCCTGCATCACATGGAGCTCTCCACTTCTGCTCATCGCAAAGTTTAAGAACACTGTACACATTTCCGGGTAAGTCGCTCTTGTGATTCGTGACTGTTGCCGTGGCAACATTAATCCTGAAATATTTAGGCCAGTGTTAGTCTTTAAAGAAAAAATAATGTTTGAAAAATGTTATCGCGTTTAAGGAATGAATTTATGATGGTGTGTGTGTGTGTGGAGGGGAGGGGGAATTAGTGGTTGTGACGTCATTGTCTTATCGGGGAAACGATAAGTCAATCTTGTCTGCTGGCTGAGCTCTTTAAGTCATATTGACTTGACTTTTTAGAGGGATTATCTTGCCCGGCTCCTACATTTACGTGGCTATCTCAAATTGTGATTCGATCTCTGGCTTTCTCCAATCGATCATCATCCTTGTCCTTCACTAAAGTTCTCCTCGTTCTGACTAGTGATAACACAGAGCAGACGATTGCAAACAGGTGAATTACTTCCCTTGCTGGGAATTTCCCTCTTTTTTTTTTTCTTTCTTTAATTTTTTTTTTTCTTTTCGAATTTCACACGTCTGGAACTGTTTCTAGGAATGTTTTTCAATCCATGCGTATATAGATAGGTCACAGGTCAAGGTGATGTTGTCAATGATGTCCCATGGTCATGCCTGCAGCTATTGATGAAAACTTCATGCGTTTCTGCTTCTGTCGCTGATTGCAGAACCAATTTCACACGTCTGGAACTGTTTCTAAGAATGTTTTTTATCCATGTGTATATACATAGGTCACAGGTCAAGGTGATGCTGTCAATGATGTCCCATGGTCATGCCTGCAGCTATTGCTGAAAACTTCATGCGTTTCTGCTTCTGTCGCTGATTGCAGAACCAAACGCGGACAACGTTTTTCTTTAAGTCAAGCTTCTCCGCTATCTGCGCGATCTTCTCCCCGGAAGGTCGTGGTTGAACTGCAAAGTAAGCTTCCAGAGATCGCTTCTCCGGAGCTGCAATAGAGGTCCTCTTTCTCTTTTTGTCCCCGTTGAGGCCGTTCTCAAGTTCCGCCTTCCTCTCTCTCGCCTGCTTCTCGGCGTCCTCGAGCCAAGTCTGCAGGATTGGTTTCAATGCGATCATGTTATTGTGGCTCAGAGTGAGAGACTCAAATCTGCAGATCGTGCTTTGGCTGAGGCAGCCCACTCCGGGGATTTTGAGGTTAGCGAGGGCGGCGCCGACGTCGGCTTGGGTTACTCCAAGCTTAATTCGTCTCTGCTTGAACCGCTCCGCGAACATCTCCAGCTCGCGGGGGTCGCAGTCGGACTCGTGAACGCCCTGGTGGTGCATGCTCCCCGGGTGAGGTTGCAGCCCAGGGTGTGTGTTGACCACTGATGACGGGTGTGAGTACATAGGCGGATACATCTGGTGGTGTTGAGGGTAAGTGGGCCCGCTGGGCACCATGAGGTTGTTGTGGTGCTCCGCCATGGAGCCGACCGGTCCCAGCTGCATCCCAGGGGGCCCGTTAGGCGAGCCTGTGAGCTGGTCAAACATTGACTCGGACGGTCCAAACCCATGATGCTGGTGTGGGTGGGGATGGTGGTGTGGATGGGGATGCGTAGACATCTGATGACGAGGAGGACCACCATTGTGTCCAGTGAAGTCGGGCGTGTGCCCGTAGAGGCCTTCAGGCTTCATCAACTGGTGACCTCCCGATGGCTTTGAAATATCCATAACTCCCATAGCTTCGGCCCTGGCCAGGAAGCCATCATCCAAGCTGGAGAAGAAGTTTCCCTGTTGATAAAAAAAAAACTGTTATAAGTAAACGAACCTAATCACCTACTCACCTAAACACGTATAAGCTAACTAACTAACCCTAACCCGAGTAAGCCTAACGTGTTTATAGTAACCTGCTTTCACTTTGGTTATGGCCATAGGTGGGTGCATTCTTTTCAAGTGGAAATTCTCACTTCCCAGATAGCTCGTCGGAAAAATGTCGTTCCATTGTCGAGAAAGTTGTACCAAAGATTACAATAAACATTTGTTCCCAGTCAATCGAAAAAAAGATTCATTCTAACATTAGATTTATAGTCAAAAGCTGTAACGTTCATTTGGATATCTTTTTTTTTGTTTAACAACTCCAGCTATTAACTCACACCTTTTTTTATAGTCAGCAGGTGGAAGGAAGTTGTTTGTGTCATGGAAGATGGTCAAAGTCATGGAAGATGGTCAAAGTCATGGAAGATGGTCAAGATATGGAAGATGGTCAAAGTCATGGAAGATGGTCAAAGTCTTGGAAGATGGTCAAAGTCATGGAAGATGGTCAAAGTCATGGAAGATGGTCAAAGTCTTGGAAGATGGTCAAAGTCATGGAAGATGGTCAAAGTCTTGGAAGATGGTCAAAGTCATGGAAGATGGTCAAAGTCATGGAAGATGGTCAAAGTCTTGGAAGATGGTCAAAGTCATGGAAGATGGTCAAAATCTTGGAAGATGGTCAAAGTCTTGGAAGATGGTCAAAGTCATGGAAGATGGTCAAAGTCATGGAAGATGGTCAAAGTCATGGAAGATGGTCAAAGTCTTGGAAGATGGTCAACGTCTTGGAAGATGGTCAAAGTCTTGGAAGATGGTCAAAGTCATGGAAGATGGTCAAAGTCATGGAAGATGGTCAAAGTCATGGAAGATGGTCAAAGTCATGGAAGATGGTCAAAGTCTTGGAAGATGGTCAAAGTCATGGAAGATGGTCAAAATCTTGGAAGATGGTCAAAGTCTTGGAAGATGGTCAAAGTCATGGAAGATGGTCAAAGTCATGGAAGATGGTCAAAGTCATGGAAGATGGTCAAAGTCTTGGAAGATGGTCAAAGTCTTGGAAGATGGTCAAAGTCTTGGAAGATGGTCAAAGTCTTGGAAGATGGTCAAAGTCTTGGAAGATGGTCAAAGTCATGGAAGATGGTCAAAGTCATGGAAGATGGTCAAGATATGGAAGATCGTAAAGACATGGAAATGGTCAAAAAGTAAAAAACTCAAGTAAAATCATTTCAATTTCAATCTAAAACTTCGTACATAGAAATATATACATAGTTGATAAAAACATCGCTCTATTAAAGTGAATTTCGTGGGTTCGATGTCCATACTTAATCACGTTTTTTTCTCTTTATTTTTCAAAGACAAATAAAATGCTAATGTTAACTCTTTCTCTCCGTAATTATTTTCCTCATTTCGAAAGTATTATTCATTTCGCTTTTTTTGCATTTCACTATCCTGTTATGGTTAAACTCCAATAACTTTTTGTTTATTATCAGAAAATGTTATATTTTGGTATTAACTTGTAGGAGAAAGCTTGCTCTTTTTACACAACACAAATTAAAGTTTATAAGCCCCAAAAATCCTTTTAGTTTAATGGGGGTCAAATCAACGTTGGCATCGTCAATTAGGAGAGAAATGATTAAGTCCAGCTTTTAGCGGACGTCTAGTGATTCATGTTTAATACGACAAACTGAAATGAAAATATAAATCTATATTTTCTGTATAAATTCGACAAATGTTCACCCCCCAAAAAGTCCCAAATTATTTGGAGGTACCATCCTGACCTTTGGTCATCGCAATGTTTTTGGAGAATAAACATTTACGACCCCCAACCAATTCCTAGATTACCTAAATAAGTTCATTAATTGACCCCCATCCTTAATTTGTCTAACACTTTGATACATATCCCTTAAATCCTTATTATCCTAATCCTTATTGTTATAAAGAACATTGTTGGTGCCGAGGGTAACGGGGAGTGTCATAAAGTGACTTCAAATCATTAGTGTATGGAGACGGGGGTTGAGAGGGCGCGCCTTCAGACAGCCTGCATGAACAACTAATCGGATCCTGGTCAAGACAGGAGTCCTCTTTCTGGCGCCCCATGGGGACGCCTCTGAGCCCTAACCATCTCTAATGGGCACCTGACATGGCTGGAGACAGTTGTTTTGTTTTTTTAAAGAACGAAGATGTTGATATGTTGAGCTGACCTGACAATCTTATGGTCTAAAAAATTATGTCTGTGGGCATAGGACTAATACTGGACTAGGAAGCGCATTTTAAAAAAGGGAGTTGATAAAAAAGATGTAGCAAGCAATACAAGGGAGAGATTATATATGATTATTGAAAGTAACCTGAAAATAATTCACAAGCGGTTAATAATAATACTGGAAATGCCATCGAATCCGAAGATTAAGGATGAGTGCAGTGTTTCACGAGGCAGTAAATATTACACAAAACACTAAACCATAATTTACAAATACAAAACTAAACCTAATAAAATACCAAAAATATAAAGATAAAGGTACATTTCTTAACCCATATGTTCCAGCGTTCAAACTTTAGTAGGTTTTATTTAAAGTGCCATGAGAGCATTGAATGGGTTGCTTGAATCAGCCAGGAAACCCAGTGACTTAGCAAAGTTCAAGCCTCTGTTTAACATGTATGATTAGATTAACACATGGGCGTAATTACCTTATCTTATCTTTTGAAGTAACGTCTTTAATTTATAAGATAATATAATTATTCAAATTTGCCAAAGAAAGACATAAACTCTCTTAAGCTATCCGTGTTTCCTAATTAAGTAACAATTTTTAGAAAGGGCACTTTTATTTATAATTTATTCTTTCATCCATGGCAGTAAGTGTATAAAAAAAGGGATGCACTTGTGAAATTCCAAAAATTGTTCATGCGTTTCAAAAAGCTACAAGTTATGTATCTATATATATAAACAATAAAACACACACACATATACACACCCAGGGTCTCAGAGTAGAACACAAAAAGATTAAGTAATGTTTAAAAATATCTATCTATCTATCTATCTATCTATCTATCTATCTGTCTGTCTGTCCGTCCGTCCTTCCGTCTATCTATCTATCTATCTAGCTCTATCTATCTATCTATCTATCTATCTATCTATCTATCTATCTATCTATCTATCTATCTATCTATCTATCTATCTATCTATCTATCTATCTATCTATCTATCTATCTATCTATCTACCTATCTATCTATCTAATACAATTGTAACAAGGTTGAGAAATTATCTTCAGTTGTTCAGAAACAATCAATTACAAATAACCTGACGATGTAAAATATATAGGTCAGAACGGATTTCTCTCCAAAAAAAAAAGAGCTCTATGCATTGACCTTTTTTTAAACTTACAGATCTAAGTGTTATTTAAAAGTAGAAATAGAATCATTTATTAATGAAAAGTATGTAATTTTTAGCTAGTAATTTAAATACTATGTTCACCCAAGCCAAGTCCTAATCGTTTGAAATCGATTTCCTTATCTCTAAAGGCAAATTCATTAATGACAAAGAAAAGAGAGAGAGAGAGACAGAGAGAGAGACAATGAAATAGAGAGAAGGAGAGAATAGGGGAGAGAACTCGGATACAAAATGTATTGAAATTAAACACATTCTATTTTCTTGTTCTGTTTGTTTTGTAAATGTTCACAAGACGTAGCCACTGCCTCTCCTGCCTCCTTACGCCTCAGAAACGAGGCCGAGAGCGCAAGAGAATTAAGTCCAATGATGGATGATGCTCATTCAGGAGACTTCAAGTCGCCCTGATGGGATAACCTCAGATGTCGGCAGAAACGGGAGAACCTGATAATTACTGTAAGACTCTTCTTTAAAACAAACACTGCCTTTCTTTCTCTTCTTTCGTGTTTATATAAAAAAGAAAAATTTTAGTCACATGACACGTTTATGAAAAGAGAAGAAAGAGTTTTATTTCACACTGCAAGTTTTTGTTCCCTTTTAACTGTCAACTGTGAAATTCAATAAAAATTGTTAACATGAAGTGCATGAAAAATATCTACGTTTTTAAACGTAAACATTAATAATTGTCTAGAGATAGCTGTTGTTTATTATTACGAAGAGAGAGAGAGAGAGAGAGAGAGAGAGAGTACCTTAAAGAAATCTAAAAAAAAATAAACCTACTAGCATTTAACACCGGCCCATTGATTTGTTCCCAGGGTGTTACTTGTTGTTTTTTAATCAGTTAACCCCCACCCCATTTTTTTCGAATCCACTTTCAATAAAATGGTAGGAATTACATCTTTTCCAGCTTTCCACTCTTTCACAAATTTCCTGGCATGAACCCCTCCTTTTTTTTTTCCTTTCCAATAAAACGGCCCGGATTGTCCTTCTCAGTGATTATACTTTTGGCCCGTAAATTCTAGTTTATTACTTTCATTTGGAAAGGACCACTATATATAACTACTTTTGGTCCGGGAATTCTAGTATCACTTTTCTCGCCCCTCCCTGGTTATGGATATTTTTATTTGGTACATCGTTTGGTATGGGCTCTAGACTGTCGTTTCAATGGTCCCGGAATCGAACCTTATCGACTGTCATGTCTCATCATCTTCTTTCCGGAGGGTTGGCGTATGCTGTATTCATCTTTATATCTGAAGGAACATTCAAAACATGTCAAACAATTTTAGGTCATATTCCGCCCATTAATCCTCCAAGGACTATCTATTCCTCTACCCAGAAAAACCTAATTGGGATGCTCGATAATAACGTAATAATAAAACCCCGCGGACCAACAAAAAAAAAAAACCCAAAAAAACTGTATACTATCTTTGTTATTTTGTCGGCTTTTCAAATCATCATCAAAATATTTGAAAGGTTCTGCGTTGTTTATTTAGCCGTAACAAATTTCTAAAATTATTTTTAAAGCTATTGGCATGCACAGTACTGTCTGTCCTAAATCTGTTTTGTAGACCAGTAAAGGGGAGGGGAAGGTAATTGAGTGAATGTTTCAGAGTAGCTTTTAGGCGCTCAGCAAGCACAATTTAGTTCGAGACAGGACTCGAACCCCTATATAGGTCACCAATCGGTTTATGTCACTCAACCACACATCCCACACTTAGCTACACATCCCTCTTAAGTACGTTTTGTTGTAGCACCAGCTAGATTACCCCATCTCCCCATGTTTGCGTATACAATAACCAAATGAAGCACAAATTGAATCAAAGCTCGATATCCTTCTTTACAATAAAAGAAATTTAATTTTTATTCACATCTAACAAAAGCTCAATAAAACCTCACATTTGGGGGGAAAAAAGCATCACAGTACATACATATGGACGCCATCTCATTCTGAATTTCAAAAATTAAGGTTGAGTGTAGTGTTTCATCTGACTATGCAAGCCCAGTTGTGACCTGTATATTTTACACATCTGATATATCTATTACAATTGTATTAGATAGATAGATAGATAGATAGATAGAAAGATAGATAGATAGATAGATAGATAGATAGATAGATAGATAGATAGATAGATAGATAGATAGATAGATAGATAGATAGATAGATAGGTAGGACGGTAGGTAGGTAGGTAGGTAGGTAGGTAGGTAGGTAGGTAGGACGGTAGGTAGGTAGATAGGACGGTAGGTAGGTAGGACGGTAGGTAGGTAGATAGATAGATAGATAGATAGATAGATAGATAGATAGATAGATAGATAGATAGATAGATAGATAGATGAAAGATGAACATGAAATAAAGGTATATGTCAAAGATATCAAAAGTAGCATAAATTCTTAAGACTAGATAGAAGATAGGATTGGATTGGTTTGTATAAAGAAAGTGAGATTTATAACAAACGAATATTCACATTTGACTAGAGTAACACCTTTAGTAGAATCACTAAATTTAGAAAGCCTTCAGGAGAGAAGACTCAAAAGTAAAGTAGCAATTATACATAAAACACTGAAACATAATCTACAAATACAAAAACAAAATTTAATAAAATACTCAGAAAGACACAAAGATAAAGGCACACTCCATGTGCTAGGAAAATTTTTTACAAATGCTCCTTCTTCCATAGCGCTATACAACGTCTGTATTTTATAAGATAAGGTATAAAACAAATAGAATCTGATCGGATTGCATAGGATCTGATGGAATCTAATCAAATAGGATCGGATACGATCAGATCATATCTTATCTGAACTTTATTGTAACAGATCAGATCGAATCGGATACGGATCTCATTAGTTTGCAAGGAATCGTTATTTAACAAAAACAAGATTACAAAGAGAGTTTGTGTTGCCACACAAACTCAGAGGCGGCCCCGTGGGATATGTACATTATGTCAGAAGAGCGATTTTAGATAATCTTTTGGTATTGAGCATTTTCATTTAGACCTAAATGAAACTAGAATGAGGATGTAGATCTACATAAATTAAACTACTAATTTAGCACTCTCAAAATCTATATCTACTAGATCTAGATCTAAAATATAAATTTGGGATAATGTGGATGTAATTTAGATAAGATTTATATAAAAAAACACTAGATAATCAATTAATAGACTAATTGCAAAATCTAAATATTAAAATAGTAGATTAGTTTTAGTATTTTATAACATTGCAATATTGACATATTGACAATCTAGACTTTAGAAAAAAAATCTACACTTTAAGCCTAGAAATTAAAATTATAGATCTTGATCTAGTCTAAATCATGACTGTCTGGTAGTGCGGTTCTCGCGGTGGACTGTCGTTTGGATTCATCGATGGTCCCAGGTTCAAACCCTGCCCGCTCCCATCCCCCGTCGTCCTACGGGAGGTTTGGACTACAACTCTGAAGGAACATCCGAAACATGTAAAACAACAAACATTCTAAACTAGACCAAGAAATTCTAGATCTAGATTCTATAATGATTTTAATTAGAACTTAAATCTAAATCTTGTTTTAAAAATCTAGCTCTAGTGTAAGAAAAAAATCTAGATCTAGTGTAAAAAATCTAGCTCTAGTGTTAAAAAAATCTAGATCTAGTGTAAAAAATCTAGATTAGATCTAAATCTTTTTAAAATGCGAGTCGCATTACGAGGTTTAATAAACATTACTATACCGAGTTGTTTTAGCATTTAAAGAATTTATTCCATATGACGTCAAAGGAAAAAAATCCACTACGTCACACGGCCTAGTTAGACTAAAACATATCATCTATACGAGCAGCTTGTTGAGGGTTCATAGACATTGGTGCACCGAGTGATATCTTTAAGCATTTCATTTAAAGAATAACTCCTTATGACGTCATAGGGAAAAAATCCAATACGTCACACGGCCTAGTTAGGCTAAAATGTCATCTATACGAGCAGCTTGTCGAGTGTTCATAGACATTGGTGCACCGAGTGAGATCTTTTAGCATTTCATTTAAAGAATTAACTCCATATGACGTCAAAGGAAAAAGATTCCATTACGTCACACGTCCTAGTTAGACTAAAAAATGTCTTCTAAACGAGCAGTTTCTCGAGGGTTCATAGACATTGGTGCACCGAGTGAGTTCTTTTAGCATTTCATTTGATGAGCTATATATATATATATATATATAGAAAAGGATTAAAGACGCTTTTTTTGTTTTGTCTGTCAGTTTGTCTGTCCGTTATGTTGATTGCTGGAACTAGAAGGACTAACAGCTATTGAAGATCTGATTAAAATGAATTTCACTTCCGAAACATCGCATTAGTTTTAAGTTTCTATTGTAGATTGTTCCGGATGTTTATATATTTATAGTGAGAAAAAAATAAGAATTCCAGATTAATCAAATGCCGTTAATTAAATTTCTGGGACGGCCTGTTATGAAAAATTAGATGTACCATACCCTTATGGAGATTTTATCAAACCATACTTTGGTGTTAGGAAGTTGTTTCCCTTAAAAATCAGAGCATAATATTAACGATAATTAGATTTTTTAACGTTTTAGATAGAAAGTTAAATGTAGTGTAAGAGAGAAGTGCGATTTTACATAAATAGAGTTCAACTATTTTTCATAAAAAATCCGGAACAACCAATTTTCGTAAATGAGAAAATTATTAGTTTTATTTATTAGAAGAGGGATTTCAAACATTTATTAGCGTTATTAGATTTTTCATATAAAATTCAGATAATTTTTGGCGACGATTTGTAAGAAAATTAAGGTAATGTAGGTCGATTTCTTTTTCAAAACAAAATCCGAAATATTCTTTACCGATTAAACAACTTTTATTATGTTTCGGCAAGAAAATTAACTGTAAAATAAGTCTAAAAACTGATTTTCAATAATCGTTTCTAGTAAATTACTTTCTTATTTTAAAATCCTGAATAACCTATTGTCGATATTTTGAAAAAAAATAAATATTTGACATAAATTTGTTTTTTATAAAACAATATCCGGAACAACTTTATAGTTATAAAATATAAATCAGTATAGATATTTTTATTTAGCATTTATATGCTATTTACATTAAAAAACCGGAACAATATAATAAAGATCATGTGTTTCTTGCAACGTTTAAGCATGGAAATAAAATCTACTATAACTTAGAAGAGCAAACAAATATTCATTGGCATTGATTTGTTTTTCACAAAACATCCGGAACAATCCATTATAGATACTTTAAAGTATTGCAATATTTCTGAATGAAAATAAAGGTTAAATCAGATTTACAATAGCCTCTAGTGTTATTTGTTAATCTAATCGTGACGGACAGACCGACCAACAGACAAAACGCACAAAAATAAGCTTCTTTTATTCGGATGGGGGCACTAAACAAAAAAATAAATAAAATCTGATTTTTTAAAAAAGTTTAAGGAATTGGTTTGGTACTTCTTCATGTTGCGACGTTACGCTACTGCACGAAAGTCGCTGCTTAAAAAGTCCATTTTAAAAAATGTGCATGATATTTACATACAAAATGCATTATTAGCCTTTATAAACAAACAGAAATGTTTTCTTTTAATTTTAGCAGCTAGTTAACTAGAAAAAACATCTTTAAGTATTATTTATATTAGTTGTAAACATTTCCTGTACATTTTATAAATATATTTGACTTAGTGATACTGAAAATACACAAGAATTATACATCTTTGTTAGCATATTGTAACATTGCCTCCCTTACAATTACGTAGTTGTTTTAGAATTGGTGTATTTTTATGAAAAAATCGCTTGCATAATTAATTTTATAAATTAAACGGTTTGCTTTTAGAAAACCAAAAGTAGCCGTTGCACCTACACTTTTCAAGCCGGATTTAATGATGAAATAATATTTTTCATATCTCTTCTAGTTTTCGAGATCTGAGTGTGACAGACGGACAAACGGACAGACGGACAGACATACAGACTGACATTTTGCACAAACCTAATAATGGCTAGAATAAGGATCGAATCCACGATACTCGCGTTATAAGAGCGACACTGTATTAACCCTTAAAGTGTTGAGCTTTTTTACAATGAGTGCAAACAAATGGAATTACAATTCTAGTGTTTAGAGGAGGGGTTCTAAACCTGTGGGTCGCGACAAACGGACAGAGGTCGATTGACGATTTGCCAGTGGTCGCCTAAGACCACCGAAAATATGGATTGTTATTGTCTATGCTGTATGTGTGAGGGTAGGGGGGTCGCGGCAGAGTGGGGGATTGTAAAAAGGGGTCGCCGAGCATAAAAGGTTGAGAACCGCTGGTTTAGAGGCTAAACTACCACACGCGCCTAAAGGGTTAACTTCTTTGCCATTTTTGGAAATCTCCAGACTTCCATCTACCCAACCTATTCTATCTGACGTTTTCCCTTGTCTCTCTCACCTATGAAGATATTATAAGCCAGTGGATCCCAAACTTCGCACATTCTGATCATTTAAAGGAGCACTCTGCTATTTTTTTAAGAGAGGTTTATTCACGTGGTGACCTACTAGTTAATTATTCCAGTAGTTCGCGGAACACTTTATTCAGGCCATGCGGAACACTAGGGTTCCGCGGAACACAGTTTGGGAAACACTGGTGTAAGCAAATAGTAAGAACTGATAAAAACGGTGCTAATGCTAAAGCAGGTGTGTCTCCGTTGTGATTTCTTACTAAGAAAACAGACAAAGTGTCTATTAAATTTATAGTCAATGAATTCTCCCTGGCAAAATAAAAATGTTAATTAGAAATATGAAAGACGCACATGAGAATGACGCCAAAACAACTGTCAGTAGTAAATATAAGAAAGTCCGAAATTCCATTATTTGCCTTCTTCTACAAATGTAAATGGAAAGAAAAAGAGCAAGATGTATATATGAACTAGAAATCAAATGTAGAAATACAAAATATAAAGTTAATGGAAAATGAAACAAAACAAATGGAAAATGAAAAACTTTATCAGACGAGCGATTCCTTCTCATAGAGATTGAATGCCACCATTTCCTCGTGTCTTTTATACCCAATTCGAAATAATCTCTTTCAATTTACTAATTAAACTTTTTTTTTTCTTTCAGTAGATTAAAATGGGATATTTTGGGATATAATAGAAGAATTATCCCTTATATAATTATAGAATAAAACAAAAATAAATAACGACTAAGGGAGAGAGGAGAGAAAAAAAGCAAACGAAAGCTAAAGGAAAAGGGCGATAATGCGTTCGACGTTACGGGAAATGGCATTGTGGGAAAAGAAGTGAAAGAGACTTTTCATAGGAAAGGGGGAGATAATTTTGTAGACGTTGTATAAGACTGGGGGTGATTGGTTTGCAGGTAACTAGGATTCCTTCCCTTTCCTCTCAGCTCATCAAATATTCAGGATGCCCCTCCAGCCAACCGACGTCACCTGACCCCGCTGAACTGAATAGCTAATGAGCGGGAACATTGGCTCGAGTCCCAGCAGGATTCTTTCCCCTTGATAGAGTAGAAGATGTTACGGGTTGGTTCTTTCCCCTTCTTTTGTATACCCACTGAAGCCATTTTCTGACCAGAGATGCAGAAACCTGTTCATCCTGCAGACGAGGAAGATAGAACCTTTTACCGCTTTTCTAAAACATAATTTTAAAAAAAAGACACTGAATGAAACAAAAAAATTAAAAGACTGGATTAACTTTTCTTTGTTTTAATAAAATAGAACACGGACTTTGTTGTTGTTGTTGTTGTTGTCAGTTGTCTTATATGTCTGTGAGTGTTCTGTAAAGCAAACATTAATTGTGGTAATAGCTTGGGTGAGAGTGAATATTTGTGACGTATATTACTGGCTATTTGCACATTTTTAGTGGGATATACTTGCGCGTGAGTGGGGAGAGCAGTAACTCCAGTCGCTGCTGTTCCCTTTGTGCGAGCTCGTGAATGTGTGAGTTGGGGGAATGCTGGGAAAGCATTGAATCCAAGAATAAAGAGAAGGCTACTAAGAATGAACAATGAATAACATCAAAGAATGATGGGATGCTATCAAAGAATGATGGGATGCTATCAAAGAATCATGGGATGCTATCAAAGAATCATGGGATGCTATCAAAGAATCATGGGATGCTATCAAAGAATCATGGGATGTTATCAAAGAATCATGGGATGCTATTAAAGAATCATGGGATGTTATCAAAGAATCATGGGATGCTATCAAAGAATCATGGGATGTTATCAAAGAATCATGGGATGCTATTATCTTATCTTATCTTATATAACACAGACGTTACTTCAAAAAAGAAGATGATTACGTCCTACGCGTCATGCATTTAGTCATGCATATTAACCAATGACTTAAATTCTGCCAAGTCACTGGTTTTTCTGGATAGCTCAGGCAACCCATTCCATGCTCTAATAGCACTAGGGAAGAAGGAGTATTTGTACAAATTTGTCCTAGCATATGGGACGAGGAATGTGCCTTTATTTTATTAAAGAATCATGCGATGTTATCAAAGAATCATGGGATGCTATCAAAGAATCATGGTATGCTATCAAAGAATCATGGGATGCTATCAAAGAATGATGGGATGCTATCAACAAGTGATCGAATGCTATCAAAGAATCATGGAAAGGCAAAAAAAAAAGCTACATCACGATTATTCAAGTTTTTTTTTACCACACCAAATGTTTGGATAAAAGCGATATAAATAATAAAAATAAAGCGTGCATAGCCATACATAGCCTATAACATTGAAAAGGAAAGATGCAAAGATATAATAGCTCGTATATCTTATCCCTTTCACATCATTTTAAAAACAAGGTGAACTAATACAAATTTAGTTAGTATACAATGGAAACAATTTTTAATACGTTATTTATAGTACTCAGGATATTTACTGGAGTCTAACCAATGCTTTAATATATTACATATGAAAAAAATAATCTCACATCGAATTTAAATATGTGTGCGTTGTAATAAACAGAAGTTGTTGTTTTCTTGATTAAAAAAAACACAATTATTTCTAATCACTGGATCAGTCAAATATTACGAGCAAAACAATAATAGTAATAGAGCACAGCGCTGAAAGGAGGGGAAACTCCCGTCATCTCAGAGTGGCACCTCCGCGGACACATATGTCTGGGAAAGCAGATAGGCTACGAATAAGAGTGAACAGAGCCTCCAATTAGCTACCCCAGTATGTTCTAGCGAACGTACCTGGTGAGGATGGAAGAAAGGCTTGTTAACCACGTCCGATCCGTCGCATCGTTCCACATCGGGGCCATGTTGGCGGTGATGGTTCCTCCATGGAACGCGATGGTACAATATAGAAATATGAAGTTTGTCCTCTCGTAGGCTCTGCCTCCGGCCTCGCATGGGACGAGGGAACCCATTTGCCTCGCCTCAGTTGACCAATAAACAAACGGATGTGATTAAGATTTGGACAGTTCAACGAGGTACTCTAGACTCGATAACTAAAATTAAACACGCAAAGTAATAGATCAATCTACAAAACCAGGTTGCACACTAAGTGTTTTTTTTTTTTTAAGAAATTTAAATTTCTTTTATACAGCGCATCTTTCATACTTATAGCTTGCTCGGTGCGCTACGGTCCAATGTCATTTGTGGATCAGTTTGGGGGGGGGGGGAAGGTATCTGGGAGAAGTGTTCGTGCTTCCTTCTAGACTCTCAGCAAACACAGCTCTGGGATTCGAACCCCCTTTGTTAGGTGGCCAAGCCCGGCAAGCCGTACCCAAAAGGTTCTAGCCTCTCGTGCACACATCCTATTCAATCGTTTGCCATAGTTCTGACCTGAAGTTAACTGTATTAAAATAGTACATTAATAATACTACAATTCCGACTCATCTGTCTTGACTTTGAGTTCCTGTTCCCCCATCATCATTTTTCAATACTTGTTCATACTTCAAACTACATAACATTCACTGTTTACGGTTACCCGACAAAAAAGCGCGGACAAAATAGCGACGACAAAATAGCGCAGAACAAATATTTTTAATTTTATTTTTACCATTATTATGCATTGATTTTGCAGAAAACAATCAGGTAAGGTAAAAGCTACGTTTGAAACATGTAAAAAAGTTTAAAAAAAAACAAAAGTATAGTTTCCGTACCAGACCTTGCGATCTATATGACAGATGATGACATACGTACATATCTAAACAAAAGAAATCAAGACCATCAGTGCTGGGTATTTTTTTCAATCTTTAAATCGATGGGAAAAAAATACTAGTACAATTCAATACCATTTCTTAAAGTACTTTTCTTACACGGGGAACAAAATATTCAAATACATGAGAACTAAAAAATATGTTTAAATAATATAGGGAAGATGAAAAAAAAAGGTCGAAGAAGATTTTTAAACAAAGGTGACTATAGATTTCATGTCATTAACCCAGTTCCCAGAATGATTATGTAAGGGTTAAGATAATCTGTTATGTTAGAGTTCTTTGGTCCGAAAGTGTGCATACTAGTACAGTTAATTTACCCGATGTCGATCCAGAGGTACAATTTCATCATATTATTGTGAGGTGTGATTTTAGCCGTTATATGATGACATCTTGGTAGGCGATTGATTTCGATAAACACTTGTCTGACTTTATAGCACTCTCGGGCTCCTAGTGTTTAACCATTGGTACGAGTTTCATCTTTCTAACTAACATTATTCTACCCTTGATTGGTAATGACTAGATGCATATTTAGCTGGTCACCGAACTAAGAAGTTCAATACTTTATATACATTCAGTATTTCCCAGAGATTTAACAGGGCGACGCCATCTATATTCGCTGACAAAACCTGCTGATTGAACTGTTTTTTGGTAGAATTCCAGGAACCCTTTTGTTTCTATTCTGTAAGTAATTAAAGCACTTTTTGTTATTTAATTTAAAATAAATATTTTATTTCTTTAATGATCAATCGAATGTCTTTGCTTATTATTTAAAGAGCTAGGTAACTGTTCTTCAATAAATTCCAGCACACATTGAATTAGAAGGCATGGAAAAAGCAGACATACTGGCCAAAGATGGAAGAATGAACAAACAAATGAAAATCCCTCTCTACCCAGAAGAAATGATGAAAATAATAGAGAGTAGAATAAATGAGAATCGGACCAGCTCACATCCAAATTACAAGAAAAGGACGCCTATTATAAGCTATCTCGACATGACCAACGCATAATTTTTCGACTCTGAACAGGACACAACAGAATGAGGCAAGATATGTTCCGGAAGCTTAAAGTCGGGACGAGCGAAACTTGCCTTTGTGGAGCATCACTCGAGAATGCTGACCATGTCCTTCCAAACTGCATACTATGTCAAGAGGCCAGAACAAGACTCTGGCCCCAAAACCTTCCTATAGAACAAAAACCATACGGAGAAGTGCCTTATCTGGAAACCACTGCGCGGTTCATCTCAGAAACAAGATTACTGACCTGAACCCTGACATGTAAAATGAGAACGAAGAAGAAGAAATGGGGAGGTTAATTCACGTAGTGGCCTACTAGTTTAATATTCCCGTAGTTTGTGGAACAACATTTACAGGCCTCGCGGAACAGTAGGGTTATAATCCTTACTTTGTCTAGAAAACACTGGTTTGATCTTGGTGTTATAGCTGAGGATTCAGTTTTTCAGCTAAATGCTAAATAACATGAATAAATAGGTATTTTTTTCCAATAACAAAATTAAAACTTATTAGAAAGGAGTTAGGCATGTTTTTAGTATGTGGAACATGCGCAGTGGCTAAGCATTCGAACTTCGAATACTGTGAAGGCAAGTGTGTTTAGAGTTCAAGTGAGATTCACACCCAACACTTTTTTTTGTCTATTTTATTTTCTGGTTTCCAGAGTTGTTTAATCTAAGCGTATTTTTTTTAGCATTATTTTCGCCTTTTTTTAGCGGCCTCCGAAAGGGGAAAAGACGCTATTAGTTTTGTGTGAAATGTCTGTCCGTCTGTCCGTCCGTCCGTCCCGTTTAGATCTCATAAACTAGTTTTAGGTTTAAATATTTACATTCATATTGACCACTGCTGTGTTTGAAAGATATAAGGTGAAAATCCTCAGTCTACTAAAGCAAGATGAAAGTCAGGAAGAAAGTTTGTGGCCCTAACATTGAACTTGTGAGTGCCACACGTAGGCCTTACATTGGCCAAGAGAATTCACACAAGTGTGTAGTGTTATTGATTTTATTTCCCATTAGATTAGTTCATTTTCTGTATAAAAACTAAAATTAATTTTTAATTACGACTACTTAATTAATTTGTTGACTTTTTATTGATTCTTGTGTTGGCATCGAGTATGAGCCAATATGCGAAATTTTATGAAGATAAGATGAGTACAAGTGGTCAAAAAATTGATTGCAACAATTCCAATATACGCGATATATTAAGAATGACACAATTAAAAGCGTTGAAATAACAGATAACAACAGACAGCCGTGATAACGAAAAAACAAACTGTGATTGTCAAGGTCGGAGGTCACGTTTTGCTACTGACTTAAAATACTAAAATACTAAAACTTTTTATTTAAAATATATTTGAATTAAAGGCTATAGTTCAAAGTGATGATTTGTCCAAAAAAATAAAATTGTTGCATTAACAAGACAAATTGATGTATGTTTACATGCGAAAAAAAACACACAATTAGCAGCATTCATAGTTTGTAATGATAGCAGTGTACTAATTATTTTAGTTCTTACAAGTCCCTATTATATTTCATGCTAAATGTAGAAAACACAGGACCTAATTATTTCATGTATTCCATATTACATTTAGGGGGCGCGGTGGCTGAGTTGTTAAGCGCTTGGCTTCCGAACCTGGGGCCTTAGGTTCGAATCTCGGTGAAAACTGGGATTTTGAATTTCTGAATTTTAAGTACGTCCCGAGTCCACCCAACTCAAATGGGTACCTGAATTTAGTTGGGGTAGGTAAAGGCTGTTGTTGTGTCGGCCACATGACACCCTGCTTGTTAACCGTTGGCCGAAGTATCAAACCGAAAATCATCATATAGATCGAAAGGGGAACTTTTACCATACTTTCTATATTACAATTAGACAATATTGGACTCTCTTGTATTCAGGGCCGGATTCAAAGGAGGGGAATCCAGGGGCCTCCACAAAATAGGTAAAAAAAAAATCGAAATTTCGACGGGGCAATAACGTTTAGGCCTACGTTCTTATGTCACATTGCAATTTAGTGACACTACTTTAAATGTTATACTGTAGTGGTTAAGAAGTGTCCGCTTGTAACGTGCTCGTAATGTAAAGCTCCGGATTTACGGCAGTCCGTCATTCAAGGACCTTACCTTCCACAAACTCAAGAATATACATTTTTTTAAAATTAGACATACATATTCAATAGTTTAATATTATTTTTAATGAAGGAAAATTTGTTTAATTTACAAGTACTCTGTTTCTTTGTTCTAAAATCTGGCATGCGTTTAGATATTAGTACTATTATTTATAAATGAATTTTTATTAAACGTTACAAAAAAAAAAAAGTTTAGCCTAAAAAAAGTTCTGCTCCGGGGCCACCACATACTTAATTCCGGCCCTTCTTGTATTCCATATTACATTTATATCCTTACTTCATTTATCTTGGGAAGCGAAGACATTGTTGTTTGCTGAATAGCGCCAACCGTTTACTAAAGTTTTGTTTTTACATTTAATTTTTGAGTTTTTGATAAGCTATGCGATTTGATTTTATAGGTACATATTAAATTCTGACACCTTTTATCACCGCAGAATCTAATTTTCTAAGCTCATTGGGTTGTAGCTCTTTTTTTTGTTTGTTATTTAATTGATAACATTGAAGCTTAGTTTTGTTGACATAGTCTAGTTTATCCTGAAAATAACCCCAATAAACAATAAAACAAGGGGGGGGGGAATATTTAAAAAACAACAACAACAAACAAACAAAAGCGTATATTAAGCGTACTTGTATCTATTTGTTCGGATCAGTCATGTAATTAAATTTGTAATATATCTAGACTAACAATAAAATAGAATTTATAAAAAAATATAATAAAAAGGGGGAACGACCTGAATTCGAACTCATGGTTCAATCGTTCTCAGGCTTCTCAAGCCAACACGGTAGCCACTTTGCTAGTGCAGAGCTTATGAACATGGAAGATTGTAAAGTTATCTAGAGTTTCTATAGTCTCGTCCTATTTTATCAGGTTTGTGTTCACTAAGAATTAGGCGACGACCTATAAAGGGAACTAATTCATCTTATACCACCACTTCAGTCAATTACAATTTCTTTCTCTTATCTTATCTTTAAAATAGTTAATAAACTAATTGGTTATTTTTTAATATTTTTTTTATATAGATTCCTGTGTTGTCAGGTAAAAGAAATAAGTATGCACAATTTCAGCTTTATCCGAGATTGGGTGTGGGAGAAAACACCAGACAGACAGACAGACAGAGTTGATAAAGCTTTGTACAAAGAAATTTCTTTGTAATTTTATGTGTCAGTGTCAGTCTGTTTTATTAGGACGTCCATTACTATTTTAAGTGTATCTCAAATTGATCAATCTTTGTCTGATTTCCTAGATTTATATCATGCGGTAAAATCAGAAAAGCGGTTTGGAGAGTTTCTCTATTGAAGACATACTGTAGTATATCAGAAAAACATACAAGATACAAATTATAAGGAGAACTATTTGAAAGAATATAACACAGTAACGTGTCAACCTACCGATGGAGAAGGCATACATCTCATTCTGTCGGGCGCCGGCCCCCAGTGCCTGTTGGGGGAGTGCCTGCCCCCGTGGTGAGTAAGTGGGGCCGGGGTGACCCCGAGGGCCGGCTGTTTCACATTCATGGAAGGAAAGACGCAGTGGTGCGGTCCTTGCCGCTCGTAGACCGCGACCGCCAGCCTGAAGCCTGAGTAGTAGCGGTCCTATTAGGTTTTGTGAAGGTCCACTCAAGGATCCTCTCTGACCCTCTCTGCCCTGAACGCACTGTTAATAATTAGCTTTTATCACACGATCCTCGTATGTCGACACATGTAACTTTTTTTTTTTACACAAACTAAAGTAACTAACCAGATGGGCTTTAAATCACTAGGCGGTAAGTTGAATCAAATCGAGCTTCTTTATATTGTCACATAAGAAACAAATAAACTTTCTGGAAAATTGTAAACCAAATGTACTGTGGGGACTTATGTACAGGAACCTTAACTTTACATTTATGGAGCTTGAAGTACTAAACTTTAAAGCAGTGTTTATATTTCTTCTTTCCACTTCGTTGTTTGTACTATATTCTTACTTGTACTTTTAATTGACTTTCAGAGTCCATGAAATTGATCGCAGCAGCGTAGTCTTCGGTAGATTGGTGCCAGGTTTTAGGTAAATAGAAAGATAGTGATGAACGCACAACTTAACCATCATAGTACTCTTTTGTTTTTAAACTTTCAACGTTTTGAAGTCATTAAAAATGTATTTTGTTATTATAAACGTGATAGCGGCGACTGTATCAAATCGTGTCCCGCGTGTGCGCGCGTAACGTGGAGAAGTTATCAGCTTGGTGACATGGCACGTGACAGGACATCGTAATGATCCTCATCAACGGACACAGCCATTTGATCCCAGGTAGGAATCGATGATTAAACGTGAATTTGATCCCAGGGCGTTTGAGACGTATCTTTTGAGAGGAGGGAAGTTTCCGTGACCACCGCCCTGGGCGAAGAACCCATACTGAAAATCCAAGTCACGCCTTTTTTTGTTTTTAAAGATGTTGATATAGATCTATGTAGCTTGCGGTTTTACTTTCTACTAAACAGATCCGATTTTTTAAGTAACACTGGACACATACAATTAATATACACTTTTTTTTTCCTGGAAAATGTCTGCACAAACACTGGTTTTTACAGAATCCAAACACTTTTTCACTTTTAAAGGTTTCACCACAGAAATCGTGACCAAGATTTGTTGTCAAAGACTCAAAAAGAATATTGAATTCCTTCACTGAAAAAAGTATGAGTCTATTAATCGTTCAACAGATACCTCGGCATGCATAATATGTTTCAATCAATGACGGTAGAATCGCGTGCAACCTTACAGCGTTTGATCTTTTGCAGGCTGCTATCGAGAAGGCACTCTATAATCCCCCTTCAAAAAAAAAAAACGACAAAAAAAAATAATTCACACTCAATAGATAGGAGAGTGGTAAGAAAGGGGAGAGTACTCCGTAATCAAACTCATGAAGTTTTCATACAAAATAAATATGGCGACACAGCCCGCTCACAACGTCCTTACACTCGCTAGAATTTCACGTGCATGAAAATTTCATGCGCTCACAAGAAGCTAAGGTGAGTATAAATGGTTGGACCAGACTCCACCATGCTGGAAGTGGTGGGCTGGTCAATACGCAGCCGCACGCGCTGTCAATCAATTCCAGAGCCAGCCCCCCAGCAATACAAAAAAAAATATAAAAAATCATTCCGCGGTGCTTTGGACTTCTGCTACGAGTTCTATGGCCTGCAATGCATTTCTCATATCCCAGCATTCAGCGCGCTTAGTCCGCTGGGTCGAATTACGTCACTCCGTCTGGAACCGGAAGCTCGTCCAACCATCTTTGTACTCTATACATGGGCGGGGCTTAAGCATAAGAGAAGAAGGGCGGGAAGAAAAAAGCTTTTTTTTTTTTAAAGACAAAAAAAAAAGACAACAACAAAAAACAACGTCACGTGTCAATTTCGTCATTACTCGGTTGGTTTAATCTCCGGCTATCAGAAGGAGGCTGCACTTGTGTAAAATTGCTGTTTACAGTTTAGGGTCTATGTATAATTTAGTTCCCTCTACAAGTTGTGATCCTTGCATCTTAAAACTATTTCTTAACATTTTTTTTTTAAAGCTTGAGGAAAAACTTTAAATACAAGAAAGTAAGAAAGAAAAATCAGGAGACATACAAAATAAACATTATATTTTTTTTTAAAGGCTTGTATTCGTTTTTATTTATATATTTCCCTTAAAAAGTGTGGAAGCACTACTGGCTTAACAGACATCCTGCAGAGCTGCAAAGGGTAAATGGATTGGTAACCATAAAAGAACATTTGGATTCATCGACAGAAACTGTTCCATAGCCTACAAATCTTTGATGAACACACTTTGTTTATCTGGTAGAAATGTTGAGCAAGTTATTTCTCCCGCTTCCTGTTCTCGGATCTAGCTGAAACAATTATTTCATTGTTTTCATTTTAGTTAATTAAATAGTGGTAATTAATTAGTCGTGTTTGGTATCGAAAAAAGAGAAATATATCTTACAATATTATGCCTGTAAATTACTTACATTTTTTACCATATTTTGGCGAAGATAAACGGTAACCATATTTATAATAATAATAATACAATAATAATAGTAACAATAGTACGACTTGTCGTTACACCAAAGATGAAGCAAGAGTCTAGTATTTCATGTGACTACGAAGGCCCTGATGTGAACTACAAATGTTGCCACAAAACCATTTTCTGCAAAGGTTCGAAGTTCCCTTTTCGTCAACTTCTTTATCTTCGGCAGTAACCTCCCTTTCGGTCTCAAATGTGTACAGTTTCCTTAGTAACAGTGCAAGTGGAATACATAACTGTACTCTCTAACCAAATGCGTTTCTCGTCTAGAATCGGACACAATTATCTAGATCTTTTGTTGCCATCGGCGTATTGGTTTATACTCTTGTTTTATTGTAAGGAAGACATCATCATTCTAGAGCAAATTAAATGTGCTTGCTTTCTAAACAGAGATTATTATTTTTTAAACATGTCATTGTGTAAAGTTTAAGTGCTTTCAAGTTTTAAAGAACTGTCAGACCCACTCTGCTCGCATCCCCTAAGCTCTGTTTCATAGCATGAGATCGGTAGATAGCTAAAGTTATTTATTAGGTCAAATGTATTGTTGTAAATGAATATTCTGCATGAATATTGTTCAGCGCGCTCTAGGCTGGGGTTCAATGTTGTGGTGGGCTGGGCGGCCAAAGCTAGAGAATATCAGTAGAAACAAAGTACGATAGCGAAGTTCTGTTGCGGCCCTGGGATCTACTAGTAAGTTGTAATATATTTCTAAGGGAACCGGACCCAAGGGGGATTCCGAGATTAACCCACAGAGAACCACAGCTATCGATATGGGAGGACATCGTCTGAGATCGGACAGCACAGAGACTTTGTGCGCCTTGGTAAGAAAAAGATCAAACGGGCTGAGGTGACCTTAGAACAAAGAACAAAAGCTGCCCTGACTGAAATCCCTGGGCCCTAAGTCAGACTCTTTTCAGCAGCGGTTCTCAACCTTTTATGCTCGGCGACCCTTTTTACAATCCCCCACCCTGCCGCGACCCCCCCCCCCCCCAAACACACACATACAGCAATAGAAGAATAGACAATAACAATCCATATTTTCGATGGTCTTAGGCGACCCCTGGCAAATCGTCAATCGACCCCCAAGGGGGTCGCGACCCACAGGTTGAGAACCCCTGCATTACAGTGTAAGAACGGTGGCCAGTTCTGCTGCTGAACAATTGACCTAATTTTGCTTCTACCCTGGACTCATGGAGAAGCACTTAACACCAGGTGGTTTATTTCTAAGTATCCTTTGATTTATGGAGATACAAGGGACCGTACGAACATGTAAGTAGTAAATCTATCCTTTTGTTATTATTAATTTTAAAATCAGTAAAACAATTTAAAAATGCATAGTTGAAAAAGTTGTTCTGAGTTCAAAAATGTGTTTTATTTAGGTGAAAATTTTAAATTTGTAAAGAGAAAACGTAGAACACTATCGCATACATGTACGTTTAATTCTTCCACTTTGCATTCTCAGATCGAGTTGAAACTTTGCAGTTATTCATTGTTCCTCACAAAATATGAATCAATTCAAAAAATAACCAATTAATTAATTAATTAGAAGTGATTAATGAATTTAGTTTGATACTGTTTAACGGAAATAAATCTTGCAGTATTGATATATATATATATGGCTATAATTACACAGTTATTCCCTATGATAAGCTTTGTATTTTTTATATTTTGCTTGTTTTCACCGATTTCCAAACATAAAATCTCAAGTTTCTAACTTGTTTGGCTTACAGAAAGAATTACAACTTCTGCTGTTTTCTTTTAAGTATCTTTTATATTGTGCGGTACATTACTCGGATTAAAAATGAAGACATGATTCTTGCTTTTTAAAGAGGATTTCGTTTAAAGAGTTGAGACTAGTTGAGAGATATATCATTAAGGACAATGGAGATACTGTAAGAAGAGGAATTTAAACGGATTTGAGAGAAACTCTATTCTTCTCAACATGTGTGAGCTTTAATTTTCTATAAAAACTGAATTATTTGCGCCGGTCCATACCTTTTTTTTTGTAGTCGGTAACAGTCGGGGATTTCCGGAATACTGTTTAGCTTGTGCTGACAGACACGTGCGCCGCACGAGCCTCGCGCAAGGACAGAACGGGATTTCGCGATAGGCGTTGGTGGCGATATTGAGCAAGTCACAACTTTAGGGAAAAAAACTCTAACTATGTCGCTTTGTTTGCTCGATAACAGGTAATGATCTGGAAGTCCCTGCCTGCGATCATCTTCAACACGTGAACGACGTGCCCCCTTCCTTGCGTAAACGTCCGCTCTATCTCTGAGGCGCTACTCCCTTATTGTCTGCCGTGACTCTTAAACGACGCCTCATTGCGTGGAAGTATTGCCTGGAGAGTTTGAGAGCCAAGGGGGAAAACTTCTGATCCTAAATAGTTACTTTTTCTTTTATTCCAACTCAGTAAAAAGTAGTTTTTAACCCTTTTTAATTGAAGAATAGGATACAATAAAATGGACGATATTGTAGAAGTTGTACTGTATATAATAGAACAGTGATGGCCTAAATACGGCCCGCGGGCCAAAGCCGGCCGCGACGTGATTCTATCCGGCCCGCCGAAACGTCAGCACAAAGGGTAGAAAATTCCCTTTTCAAAAAAAAATAAAAAAAAATTAATGTTTACCTACGTTAGAGCTCACTTTTTTCTCTGATGGATTGGTACCATGGCCTTTGTGTGTTAATGAAATGGGTTTCTAAATGTAAAATCTACTAGGAAAAGTTAACAAGTCTTTGGTTTTTGTTTTTTTTTTTGTTTTTTGTGTGTGTAAAATGATAATATGTCAACATATTTGTTTTAGAAAGAAAGTGTGACCATTTTGAAAAAAATCAACAAACAAACAAACAAACAAACAACAACGTTTAAACAACTTTACAAACAAATATGGCGCATTCTTGATTTGAACCGCAAACAAAATAAAAACTCAAACATCCCATTAATTAATGTAAGTACTAGATCCACGGGTTTCGAACAAAATAGTTTGAGGTCAGTTAAATTTCGTTTTTTGTACCTTTTCGGTGATATGGCCCGCGACACGAGTGTTGGAAATTATAATGGCCCGCAGAACAAATTAGAATCAGTGTAATCGAAAGACGCTTGGATCACCTCTCTGTTAAATAAGTATACTCTTCATTGAAGTACTTTGTTGTGAAAGCCACCTAAACAATATCCGCCCTGTACAAAATCCGCCCTGTACATTTGTTTTAATCATAAGTTAAACTCTTCGTGTTTTGTGATTTTCAAAGCATTGAAACTTATATTTTATTTCTATTCACTTCTTTACTATACATAGGTTACTTTGAATTGGCATTTCTCGTCTCTCTCTCTCTCCCTCTCTCTCTCCTTCTTTGGTTTCCTCCCTCTCTCTCTCTCTCTCCTTCTTTGGTTTCCTCCCTCTCTCTCTCTCTGTCTCCTTCTTTGCCCCCCCTTCCTTTCTCTGTGTCTCCTTCTTTGGTTCCCCCCTCTCTGTCTGTCTCCTTCTTTGGTTCCCCCCTCTCTGTCTGTCTCCTTCTTTGGTTTCCCTCTCTCTCGTCTCTCTCTCTCTCTCTCTCTCTCTCAGCCTCAAATAATCTAAACATGAAATACGCACATCGCGTACACAAGATTTGGTTTTACGTGTTCCTGTGGTTTCTTCCTCCCGCAGGAAGTTCGGGGGGGGGGGGATAGCGTCGGGCAGGGTTCAAACCCACGACCATCGAGACGACAGTCCAGAGCGTCAAAGCATCTACCCTTGTACCTTACTGAACTGATCAGTTCATTTGTTTCTCTGAGAGCCCCCGCACTTCATGGACTCGTCCCTGCTTTGTCGGCCATGTTTGCACCAAGCAGACGATGTATGAGGGTGCCCCGTTTCAGGTGGGGGAGGGGGGTCAAAAACTGAACGTTTCACTTCAAGTGTCGGGGATTGTTTCCTCGCCTCCAGGGCGCAGTTGTCCACTTCACAGATGAATCACGACGAGGGCGCGCACAACTCGACGGCATAGGTCTAATTTCGATGGAGCAAGGACAAAACACGATGATGTATATTTAAAAAAAAAAAAACAAACAAAAACTCGATCTAGATCTAGCAATGCATTGAGGATTAAATGATAAAAGATTGTTATGGAGTGGATGGCTCCTTCTGCTGGACGACAGCGCCACTCTTCCTCTCCATTCTCTCCCCCGCTCACCTTTTCAATTACCTCTAAAAGCATTGTCTCTTGCTTTAACAATCAAATATAACGGGAAAACGACGGTGACGCTTTCATACATTGGGGGTGCATTATGAAGAGGGCGCGTGGCGGGCTGGAGTGGAAGTACGGCAAAGAAGGGAAGGGGGCGGAGGGAGCACGAGCAGAACTCATCAGAACAGGTGTTGAAAATTTCCGCTTCATTACCTTCTTACCTGCATAGTCTAGGAGTAGAATATGCTAATTTTTGCAACCCAAAAAAATCCTTAATTTTTACATTGATTTACTGAGAACATTATATGCCCGGATGTGTAGAAATCATTAATAAAAAATCTTAAAACATAACCAGTCATTCTCTAGCAATCCTATTTAAATTCAATAGGTCCAACCTACATAGACATCACAGAATGTGGCAGTTATGCAGCAACTATTGCAGTCTAAGTCCCGAAGATGACTCTGTGGTCAGTTGTCACCACCACCTCTGCTGATATCTCATTGGATCAGTGTTACACACACCCCAACCCCCTGTGAGGAAGGAATATGAAGTATCGGCGCCCTTGTTGCAGGCCACATCAAGACGAAAACTAGAGGAATCCAGTAAAATCGAACACCTGCGGCCTTCCAATGGCTCGCGGGTTGAAGCCCCAACTGGCCGGCCATTGTCCTGTGACTGTATCAACAATAATAATCCAATGAATAAAGCACAAAGCAAGGGGTGCTGATCCATGTATGTATGTATGCATGCATGCAAGTCCCGCACAGAAATCAAAACCGATTGATCAATCCTGATAAAACTTGGCCTAAATGTTCCTTAGGTTATGGCAGAGACCGTAGTGTATCTTCAATGTTCTCCCACAACCTGGGGGGGGGGGGGCTAAAATTAAAGAAAATACCTAAATTTAAGAGCGAAACGCTTAGACAACAGCCCGCGGGTCATATTCGGCTAATAATAATATATAAATTGTATTTCTGGAAGCTTAGAAACTTGTAATGAAACAATAAATCAATATATACACTGTGTTTAGGTATTTAGAATGACATTCAAATCATTGTCATTGCAGCCATATAGCCGTTCAAAAAAAAAAGTCTTTTTAATTTATTTTTTAAAATTTATTTCCATTTAACTCTCTTGCAACATCCCTTCCCTCACCCCCCCCCCTTTCCCAAAAGACTGTGACATTTGGCAGACGACCCATCGGTTGACATTGGAAAGGTTACTGTCGCTGTGGTGCCAGTTCTGTCCGCTCTTCAGTATAGAGCTGGCGAGACCGTCGAAGCTCAACAACTTTTGCTGTCCTCTAGTTTTGTTTCGTTTCTGAACGAATTTTTATGTCCTAGCTTTTTATGTCACAAGCGTCAGAAGGTTTTTTTTTTCTCTCTCTCCCTCTTTCTTTTTTCCAATGCATCCCCCCCCCCCGCCCATGCGCATGACCTTTATAGCAATAACCCAATCGCCAATCACTTCCGCAGGGCGACATTTTCCCGCCAATTCTCACAGGACGGTTCATCCATTAGAAAAATGATCTCTGCATAAGGTTGGCATTTCTGCAGGATTTTTATCGTCTGGTGCCGCGCAGCAATGAGTCTGAAAGAAGAAAATTGCGACATTTTCTGGTTCACATTTTTTTAACACTTAATTTAATCGTTTTTTTGTTTCTATCTTGTTTTTTAATGAACCGATTTTAAAAGATCGATCTACTTATAATCAAACATTGGAATCTAAACTAATATTTATAGCTTTGCCCCCCCTTCTATCTATCTATCTATCTATCTATCTATCTATCTATCTATCTATCTATCTATCTATCTATCTATCTATCTATCTATCTATCTATCTATCTATCTATTTACCTATCTATCTATCTATCTATCTATATCTATCCATCTATCTATCTATCTATCTATCTATCTATCTATCTATCTATCTATCTTTAATTTTTCTACGGTGATCTAACAGAAGGCTGTAGAGCCGCTGGTCGTCCATTTGTACGGTATACTAATGTATGCAAACGCGACATGAAGCTCTTCAAAATCAACAGCTGGGAAAATAGTGGCACTGGATAGATCCACATGTAGATCGAGCATACAGGAAGGGTCCCGGATTGCAGATGCCATAAACAACCGTAGCAGAAAGAAGAGCGAAGGGATCCCAGCAACGGAACTGAGATGCAACAGAAAGATTCCAGGTACTACTTACAAAGACCGCATCACGAAAGAAGAGATAAGAAAACGAATTAATACTGCAATTGGACCTCACGATGACCTGCTAGATACTGTCAAAAAAAAAACGTAAACTCAAACATCACAAGGTCTTCAGGGCTCGTAGGGACCTTCCTTCAGGGAACAGTTGCAGGAAAAAAAAAGAAGAGGCAGACAGAGAATTTTATGGGAAGATAACATCAAAATATGAACAGGCCTGTCATTGAATGAAATTCTACCTTAAGGCAAAGTACAGAGAGATAGACGGTTGAAGGATCTTGTGCAGTATCCCGACGGTTCAACTGACTAAGGGATAAGTACAGAGAGAAAGACGGTTGACGGATCTTGTGTGGTGCCCCAACGGTTCAACCGACTAAAGGATAGGGGAAGGGGATACTGGAAACGTTCTCTAAATCGGAACATGCTCAGACTATGAGACGTACATATGATACTATTTAAACTTTACGTCATTATTTCGGTTGATAGGGAAGATATAGTAAAAAAAGAAATTTTTTGAATCAACATTTTTGGCTGTGACCAACTATCTCACGGATTTGCACGACATGATTAACATATGGTAATTAGAAATAAATAGGAAGGAGACGAACATTCACCAGTGGACGCGGTTTACAGTGTTTCGCTTCTCTTTTAAGGGAAACTCCGATGGTTTTGACCATTTTTTGACTTATTGTATAACGGGAGACCATACAGCAAAGTTTACATTCTCGTAAAAGAAATATAACTTGCAGTTAGATCTAGGATCTTGTATGCAAAGAAAAAATGCGTATTTAAAGTAGATTTACATGCTTGACTAACCACGGCAGTCTGTATTGTCTCGCCAGACCACTCAACACACAATAAACACTATCGCTTGGTTGTCTTGTCATGACCGACTACACGTAGTCTCGACTAGTCTTACAATGACCAGTTTGTTCGAATCAGTCAGACACAGGATCTATTTACTTCTTGGGACAGGGAGAGGCTATATGGTGAAAATGTTCCTTTTTCTCTTGAGTTTGTTATCCTAATGCTTTTAGATCTATCTATACATGTACATATATAACTGTATTATAGCTCTGGACTAGGCCGTCACTAAGCCTAACAGCTACTGTAAGAATGAAGCGATACGATTGGTTAAATCTTGTTTCCTTTTCAGTATTGTTGAGGGAAGTGACGTATGCCTAACCTACAAACAAAATCTCAAAGAACCCCATTTTTTTTGGGGGGGGGGGAAATGTCAAGAATTTACTGTCTAATTTATTAAATATAAATGTTTCTAAGCATTTAAATACAAAATGGTAAAATGTTTATAATATTAATGTTATTACAACTTTTTACACAGAATTTAAATATGTCAATAGCTCAAATTTGAAAAACCATCGGAGTTTCTCTTTAAGGAATTTTGTTTGGGGACAATGCAGAGAAAGATTGTTACCTCATGAGTACAGTAATTATTTAAAAAAAGGACACTCCTCCCTTTTACTAATACTCGCCACAAGAGGTTCTTGAGTCTACTGATCATTTGATATGCTGGGATAGGCCTATTTTGCCCGACAAAATTTTAATCGCCTTGATTAGCTGTGGACACTGAAAAGGGACTATAATGAATTTTGTTTCTCTCTAACGAAGCTCAACCCTGGCAGTGCCAGAGAATGAATATTAGTTCGTTTTAAACATAATAATAATAAGAAGAAGAAGACGAATAAGAAGAAGTAGGAGAATGTACTTCGAGTCCAAATTTTAAGGAAAAGAACAGTATTTAAATTGGCTTCAGTACGTGACCTAAATATTTTTTCACAACATCACGTAGTCAAAGCCGTTGTCTTTTTGAGTTGACCGTCTGCACGTGTCTTCGACCATAGGTACACGTATCTTGCAATTTGTTTTATCAGGGGAAAATATCGAAGACAGGTTAATTGTATTGGAGAACAAAAAAAGGTCCGGGTAACTCCCACCCCACCCCTTTTTTTCCAGTGTATCTTCCCTCCCCCCTAACGTTGTAACTCCTTTTTTGTTTTTCGGTCCCGAGTCCCAGGGGTCCCCTTATAAACTATGTCGGAGAGCGAATCATCCAGAAGTTAGTTGACAACTTGTCACATCATGTCAGGGCGCTACGATGGACTGGGGAGGACAGCCCAACATGTTGTAACGACACCCTGTGTTCTAGCCCACGAGTCCCATGTCTGCCCTCCATGAGGTCATTCCCCCCCCCCCCCTCTCTCCATCTCTCCACCCCCCCCCCTCTTCCCTTTTCTAGCGGCAGCAACGATAGCTCACTAAATTTAGCACCTCGGCTTAATTTGATTAAAAAGTATTAATCGTCTGCTGACTAGGGCGACCTCTAATCAATGGGCGGGTTCCTGTTAGTCATGGCAACACTTGCTCCCAAATCCAATAGTTTAATATACATGTTTTACAAATTACACATTTGTTGAAATATTTAAAAAAAAAAAAAAGAAAAGGAATAATTACAAAATTGAAACATTGTTTCGTTATTTAAAAAGTGGGAACCAAAAAAAAAGTTATTTTTTAGTGCCCTGTCAGGAGTTCTCAAAAACTGTACCGAAGGGATAGGCGCGACAAGGCATGGAACTGTAAGACGACCTGACCGGGATACAGACGTCCCGTATTAGACCATCTGTCAGATAATTTCTTGGGCTGGGGAGGTAACTGTAAGGTACCATGGTTACAGCAGTATCCGATACATCTATTGTTTTGTTTTATATAACAGCAGACGGCGCAATGACACCAACATTACGAGCTAGCAGACAATCCAATCCAGAAGATATAGTACCACCATGCGCGCGCACATCAACACACATACTTCAAAGACGAAATATGGCGACATTTCACAGTAGGACTAAAAATAGAACTTACTGAATATTGTTATGGCACGACTAGGAATTAATTATTTGTTTCGGAAATAGGGGAAGTTTTTGACTTAGTGACAATGACGTGACTAGTAAAAACAAGGATAGGGTTTTAGAGACAGAACGAAATAGCAGCCGGCGTAAACAGACTACTTTCAGGACAACGTAGACATAAGTAACATTTTATGAACGTAGAGAGTTAGCTAACATTCGATGGTTCCCTTCATTGCTTTTAAACTTGCTCGACATTCAGTATCATCGTGGATTATCTTCTACTGATTGTTCGGCCTTTCGCCGGTGTTATTGGATTCTGCATTACGTTGTAAAATGAAAAATGAATGTTGTAAAATGTTTTACATGTTTCGGATGTTCCTTCAGAGTTGAAGATAGTTTACTTCCTAGTCCAAACCTCCCGCAGGACGACGGGGGATGGGAACGGGCAGGGTTTGAACCCTCGACCGGCGATAAATCCGAACGACAGTCCAGCGTGCAAACCGCACGACCAGGCAGCCATCCGTTGAGTGTAACCTAGGTGTATTTGCATTAGACACCACGGAGGCGCCTAACAATATACAGGTCAAACGAACAAAAAGTAATTAAAAAAAAACATTTCATAGGGGGGATTTTTTTAAAGCCACTTGATTGCTGAGATAGCTACTATATCAAAGGTCACGTTGTCAAGGTTCAATTAACCTGGAAAAAATACACTGTGTCGCTATTCTTGTGAGTATGAAAATAGAGACCGGGCCGTATGAACGCAACTGTATACGGCAACATAGACATTTTCCCGTTCAGACCTTGCGGCAGATGATTTAAAGGTAATCTGTTTCTGTGGCCCACGGTTAACGAGGGTGTCATGTGTCCGGCACAACCACCAACCGCTTTTACACAACTAACGTCAAGTACCCATTACAGCTGTGTAGTCTCAAAGGCACCCCAATAATCTCAAACTTAAAAAATCCCGTGTTCATCAGGATTCGAACCTTGGACACTTCGGTTCGGAAGCCGAGCGCTCCACACTCAGCCAGCGCGCCTCCATACAGCAACATAGTGGAATGCATTTTGGACGAATATTCTCTTCTCTGCTGACTCAAACTCTAGACCTTCGGTTCAAAGTCAAGCGCTCTATCCCTCGATGATTAAAAAACGCATTGTCAAGGCGATTGTTGATCCTTTTTTTTTTTTGTTCTAAATTTGTGGAAAGGAAAGATTTAGTCAAAAGTCAGAAATTCCCCAACCTGGTTACGAAGTTGATAGAGCGCCGAGCTAATAATGCCGATGTCTTGGGTTCAAACTTTAAACAAAAAAAAGCTTCGATTCTACCAACAATTTTTAAAAAGTGAGAATAAATGTAAACATTATTTGTTTCTTTTACATATAAGTTTTTTTTTTCAACTCGGAACACCCCGCCCCTTTACCCCCCCCCCTCTCCGGAAATACTCTACCTTCTTTCCTAGCACTGACCTAGACAATCTACACAACACTTTTGTATCCTTCCTTTCAATACTCATGTAGCTTCCATAGGAGAGAAAAAAAGAAGTTCAGATCTAGGAAAGGACGTCATAGCTGGAGGACTCCTTTCATCTGAAACTATTTTCAAGTTGGATGCCATAAGTCCCCGGAGATCAAGTCATACATAATATATGTCACCGGTTTGAAGTGGCCAGGACGTTTTTCTTTATTGTAATTGTAAAAAGAGAGAGAGAGAGAGAGAAGAGAGAGAGAGAGAGAGACAGGGAATGAAAATAAGAGACGGAAAAAGCGAAAGAGAGAAAGAAAGAGAAGGAAAAAAATAAATAGGGAACAAATGCTCAAAGAAGAAATAACGAGATATAGGAAGAGAGAGAGAGAGAAAGAGAGAGAAAGAGAGAAGAGAAACAAGGAAAGAGAGCGGAGAGAAAGAGAGAGGAGATAAAGAGAAAGAGGAAAAAGAGAAACAAGGAAAGAGAGCGGAGAGAAAGAGAGAGAAAATAAAGAGAAAGAGGAAAGAGAGAAACAAGGAAAGAGAGCGGAGAGAAAGAGAGAGGAGATAAAGAGAAAGAGGAAAAAGAGAAACAAGGAAAGAGAGAGAAGATAAAGAGAAAGAGGAAAGAGAGCGGAGAGAAAGAGAGAGGAGATAAATAGAGATGAGATAAAGAGAGAGGGGATAAAGAGAGAAGAGATAAAGAGAAATAGGAAAGAGAGAAACAAGGAAAAAGAGCGGAGAGAAAGAGAGAGGAGATAAAGAGAAAGAGGAAAAGAGAAACAAGGAAAGAGAGCAGAGAGAAAGAGAGAGAAGATAAAGAGAAAGAGGAAAGAGAGAAACAAGGAAAGAGAGCGGAGAGAAAGAGAGAGAAGAGAAAGAGAAAAGAAAGAAACAAGGAAAGAGAGCGGAGATAAAGAGAGAGAAGATAAAGAGAAAGAGGAAAGAGAGAAAGAAGGAAAGAGAGTGGAGATAAAGAGAGAGGAGATAAAGAGAGAAGAGATAAAGAGAGAGGAGATAAAGAGAGAAGAGATAAAGAGGAAAGAGAGAAAGAAGGAGACAGGAAAGAGAGTGGAAAGAGAGGAGAGAGAAAGAGAGAGCGACGAAAGAAAAAGCGACGAGAGAGAGAGACGGAGAGAGAGCGACGAGAGAGAGAGAGAGAGATAAACAGACATGCAATGTTGAAAACGTAAACAAATTAAATAAATGTTTCAGTTACCATAGCAACAGTAATACAGAACGCGGTAAGACGTCCCAATTCACCCTTTTGACTGTGGAATCCATTACCCTCTGTCCAGAAATCTATTACACAGTACGACAAAACACTTGCATTTTAACACCCCCCCCCCACACACACACACAAGCACGCACACTAAATTAGGAAAACGACTTCCGACTTCGTAGCGTTTCAACTTTCTTCCTAGCACACCTAGAAGTTACATGTCATGTTTATTTATAGTGCACTGTGCATTGAAACGATTCTATACAGACCTAATTTCAGGTGACCAGACGTCCAGACTTTGGCGTGACAGTCCATCTTTGAACCGTCTGTCACGCTTTTCATAAGATGCCCGTGCGGGACTGCCAGTGTCCCGCTTTCATAGAAAAAAGTCGATCAATGTCGCGCTTTAATTTTAATATCTTTTTTAATCTTTTGACTAATAACTTCAAGTGCTGCCTCGAGGCGTTTTCTTCTTGATCATGCTCACTGCATAGCAGGCTTCTCTGTTAGCGGCATGGGTAGTGCTTTTATTTTACAGCATCCCGCCTTCTTAGAAACATTACGTCAGCACGTTTTCTGTCCAGTCTTGGCGTGTTGTCGTTCCACCTGTTTCTCCCTGGTTTCTGACGCACATGTGGATAAAACCCAACATCTGAATGCGAATTGTAATTTTCAATTGAAAGTTCCTAGTAAGCCTCCATTAATTTTGGATCGCGCAGAAAGATGATCCCTCTTAGTATACGTTTCAGAAAGCCTGCCCTTATTTTGAGTTGTGTGTGTAGGCCTATATTGTGTGTGTAGGCTTATATTGTGTGTGTAGGCTTATATTGTGTGTAGGCCTATATTGTGTGTGTAGGCCTATATTGTGTGTGTAGGCCTATAGTGTGTTTGTGTAGGCCTATAGTGTGTGTTTAGGCCTATAGTGCGTGTAGGCTTATATTGTGTGTGTAGGCCTATATTGAGTGTGTAGGTCTATATTGAGTGTGCAGGTCTATATTGAGTGTGTAGGCCTATATTGTGTATGTAAGCCTATAGTGTGTGTAGGCCCATATTGAGTGTGTAGGCCTCTAGTGTGTGTGTAGGCCTATAGTGTGTGTACATTGTATGCGTGTACATTCTTATGTATTGTAATAAAGTCTAAGCTGTAGAAAGCAATATTGTTGATACAAATATAAGACTGTTCCTTTTAGGTCCCATGATCGACATGTGGGCCGCTTACCATCCACACATACCTGGTCACCATAGTACATTTTATTTCACAAGTTAATCCATTCAGTGTATATACTAATGCTACGTCTGAGTTTGTTGTATCACAAGCTTGGAACGGAGCGAGGGTATCGTTATTCGTGGCTGTACTTTGTACACTATTCAGTATTTGATACATCGCATATCATGATGTTAGTATTAACTCATATTATAATTTGCATTATGATCTCTTTAATGTTTTTTACAATGTTTAAATTTTAAAAAAAATAATTGTGCCCCATTTGCTTAATTACTGCCCTTTGACAAGGGGAAGTAATGACGACAGAAGGAAGATCACATATTACTTTTTGTTGTTGTTCGAACTCTCTGTTTAAGTGTATGAGTAGGTGTGTGTGTGTGTGTGTGTGTGCGTGCTTGCGCGTGTGTGTGTGTGTGTGTGTGCGTGCTTGTGTGTGTGTGTGCGCGCGCGCGCCAGGCATAAAATACTATTAGAAGGGGAGCGAACAATAAAAACAAGAAAACTTTTCTCCACCACCTCCGCTCCCGTTGGCATAACCTTTTTTTTCTCTGTCACAGGTCACCGACAAACAGCACTTAGCACGATTGCTTTCCCTTGGTACTTGAGCGCTCCAGGTGAATTCTTGCACCCAGGTGAGTGGCGCCCGCCAATCATCGCCCCAGGTCCGACCCCCCCCCCCCGCACAGACACACACACTCACACACACACACTCACACACTATCCACTTTCATAAATGACTTTTAAAATATCGTCCTTTGTCCCACCCCGGGTATCGATGTCTTTATGAGGGCTCACAAATCTCACTTTTAACCACCTTGTCCTATTGTCCAATTTAATGTCTCAAGCGCGGGGGGCGACGGAGACAAGAATTGAACCCGACCTCCTTTTGTTGGGCTAGCAGTTGTTTGTGCCCTTAGAAGCCACCGCGTTGATACAGTCCCGCGCCAGGCAAGCGTTGAACCGAGAACACGCTTGCAAAAGAAGCCGGTATTAATCTCGTAATGTCAGTAGCATCGGGGCAGCGACTTCCGAGAAAGTTAATGGCCAATATCTGCATCAAAGATTAGAATCGAATACATTTTAAATATATTAGGAGGGCTTCACATCTCGCTTTGAAGTCGGACAAATAATGGTTGGATTTCCGTCTCGTATTCTATTGAAAAATAAACAATCAATGTAGACTTTGGACAGGTAGCTATAGTTTAGATAATTGTAGGAATTTTATTATAATTATTTAGATTTAAAGAAACCATATTTTGAACACAAATAGTAGAGGTTATAAGTATGATACATGCAGACATCACCACACAAGACGAATAGACAATACAAGGCAAAGAATCATGTTACTATTTTTCCCATTGTGTGTTGTGATAATTATTTTACATGTTATATCTATATTTATCTTATTTATCTATATTTATTGTATATACTATATCTATATTTATTAGAATTGTTACATTATGGAGCAAAGGAATGTTTTTATTACTATGCATTTGAAGATGGAGTAAGAATGGATTTGAACATTTTTTATATAATTATATTTTCTCCTTAAGATGGAGCTAGTTCATCTACTTTGTTCCTACTGTGACCTGTAGCAGGAAGTGAGTCTATCTAGGTGTGCAGAGGAGTTTGAGTGCAAGAGTCTTTAATTTAAAAAAAAAAAAATTCACAGCACTCTATACTCTAAGAAGTTTAATTATTTAAATTTATTATTCCATAAAAAAAAATGTGAATTTGGTTTTGGAAACAAATAATTAAAGAGACTTTCAGAACATGACCACTACACCTCCCCTCCCCCCCCCCTTCAACAAGTGATTCCTTGTTAATTTATGCATCTATGTACTGACCTATTTTGTTTGTTATATAATATAAACTTAACATAGATCTACTTTCATGTATATTTCAGCACAAACTCTGTTATTGAAATTTATTTTTGTAAATTTGCTACTTGGGTTATATTAAATCTCCTTGATGTTTTTTTAGTAAATAAAGTAAAAAAACAAAACATTTCGCAGATTCAACATGGCGGATGCATTATCTGTAATCTAGATCTAGTGAATTCTAATGCCTTGTTTCTAGGATATTGGACGCTTTTTGCTTCTAGCCTGTGAGTTTTGATTGCTCCTGGGTTTATTTGCCAAGGGAGTATATCGATATAGTTGAATTTTCAAATTGCAGTGTTAATTTTTGCGTTTTTCTTCATAATTTTATTACGTTATAATCGGTCTCGTTCCAATCGCGTCATACTTCCTTTATTGTTCATTTCCTGTTCCTTTGTTATTGTTGTGCATTTATCCAAAGAATGTCTTATCCGACGTTTTTGATTGAAAAGAAAGACTTAGAGGGTGGTCTTGTCCACCCGAAGGGTACTCTCCTGTTGAATATATCTGGCAATAACGCCATGAAATCTTCTATTGGGAGCATTTTAGACGCTCTCAAGCTGTCAGCTGCTGAAGTAACAGCATTATATAGGTTCGAAAACCCTTATACATGGTTTTTGGTACCAACAACTGTGAAAGTAAGAGACAGACTTGTTTGTAAGTCTTTCGGTAGTGCGACTTCCTTCAAGGTTGAGATCTTCCCAATAGAGGAAGAAAGGCTGAAAATTACCCTACATTGGGTATCGCCTTCTATTGCGAAAACCAGAATTGTTGACATATGGAAACATTTGCAGAGCAAGGATCCAAGGTGGAGGTGACGAAAATAGGTGCTTCTGACAAGTGGGTTTCCTTCATCAAAGCAAAAAAAGATGCACCCATCCCACACTACATCCAGCTACGGTATGAAGGGGACCCCAAAATTTATAAAGTGCTAGTCACGATACCAGGTCGTAGGCAACAATGCTTACATTGTGGACTAGACCAGCATTGGTCAAATCAGTGCCCCACCCGAAAGGCCGGCCCGGCTCGAACTGTGCCTCCCAGCGACAAACCTGGCCCTCTGAGCTATGCACAGGCGGTCAAAGAAGGTAATCCCAAGGAAGGATGGCTTCACGATGGTAGAGAAGGGTAAAAAAGGAGTCTTCAAAGTTTCGCCAAAGAAGATATCTAAAGTGTCGGATGTCGCGGCTACATCGATGATGGCGGATGCAGCTACTTCATCGGATGTTGCCAGTACACCAGAGATAGCTGTGGATGCGTAGGTTGGGACCCCCCAGAGTGGCGAAGATTTCAAACTAAAAAAGCGTTTCCGCTCTAGAGAGCATGTGAAGTCCGCTCCTGGGTCTCCGACAAAATCGAAAAGGAAGAGATGCTTATATGTCTCCTCGTGTGAGGATCTTTTCGCGAGCCCACGTATTATAAGAGAAGTTGTAAGCCCACCTAACACGAGTCTTGATGTTAGTGTGTTGGACATTCCTGAGACTCCACCCACATTGGTTATAGATGAGGGGAGAACACCCATAACCAACCACTAAAACTGGTTAAATTTACTTTTACACCCAGTCATGACAGACATTACAATTTTATCATTAAATATACGTAGTCTTGGGAATAAGCAAAAATACATTGTTCACCTATCAAGAAAATACAGGCCAGACTTTATATTCATTCAAGAAACAAATATAGACACACATTATAAATCACGCAAATACACATCCGACATAGGGCTGAAAGAGGGCTGGTTTAGCTTAGGTAACGAGTGTAGAGGGGTAGCTATTTTTCTAGTCTCAGATAGGTTTAAAGTAGTGCATGCATTTAAAGACACCAGGGGAAGAATAGTGATCATTAGAGTAGAATCAGGAAATCAAACATTTACACTTGCAAACATCTACGCACCAGCAAAGAGCGCGGAAAAACGGGATTTTTATGAAAATGTAATCGATATACTAAATAACAATTATAGAGAGGATACGCTAATCATAGGGGGGGATTTCAACTACATAACTTCTGCATTAGATAAACAGACTACTTTGGCAGTGGGCCCTGCCTCTCATAAAACCTTTCCGAATCTTAATTTCTTAGAGGAGATAGAGAGGAATTTTCATTTAGTTGACGCTTACAGGACACTAGAACCTATGGGTCGTGACACTACCATGATGCATAGGTCATACCCCGTCTCGACACGCTTAGATAGAGTGTATGCTCCTAATCATTTCTATATAAGTCGGGTGTCGCATTTGGAAGAAACATTAGAATACACAGACCACAAAGCGGTGTTAGTTACTTTGGACATAAAAAACAAAGAAATTAAAAGAAAGTCATCCCACTGGAAATTTAACAATTCGCTGTTGGAAATTCCCCTTTTCGTGGAGTTAGTTTCTGCTAATCTAAATTCTTACTTACAAGATATACATGATCCACATTTCGATTTAACACAGACATGGCCACTCCTAAAAAGTTCTATCAAGCAGCAAAGCCAGTTAATATCTACATTAGTTCAGGGACGTAGGAGGCAAGAATATGAACAACTCAAATCCACATTATTACACACGGATGATGAAACCGTTAAAACAGAAACTCTTTTAAAACTAGAAGAATTAAACAAGTATACTTATAGGGGTGCTGAGATTAGGTGTAAAAATTACTTAAGTAATGAAGGTCCTAGTAAACTATTCCTATCGTTTGAACAGAATGTGCAATCAAGTAAAGTAATAAACAACATCATCGATAGTGAGGGGAATAAAGTAGATAATTATGAAGATATTAAGAATATATTTACAAAACACTTCACTACTATATACAGTGAAGAGCCAGTATATACTGATGCTCAAGATAATTTTCTAAAATTTTGCAAGCAGCTGGACAAGACAGATGAAGATCTTTTAGGGAGTGCATTTACGCTAGACGAACTCAGGACTGCCCTGGACTCGACTAAGAACAATAAATCACCCGGTCCAGATGGCTTAACCTTTGAACTCTATAAAACCTTCTTAGAGTGCTGGGTCCTCTCTTACTGCGACTATATAGCGACGCCATTCGACTGGGACAATTTCCCTCAAATTTTAACGAAGCATACATCACGCTTTTACCCAAGAAATCTGAAAATAACACTTCACCTAGCGACTTTAGGCCCATTTCACTTCTCAATACATGTACATGTATAAACTTCTCACAAAAATGATTTTCCTAAGAATGAAACCTCTCATAAACCAACTTATAGGATATGACCAGTACTGTTGTATCCCTGACAGAAACATAGACGGCATGACGCATTTTTTACGGGATTTTATCATGTACAGTAAGGATAAAAACCTCAATGTGTCTCTTTTATCTGTTGATCAAGAAAAAGCCTTTGACCGAGTAAGCCATAGCTTCTTGTTCAATGTTCTTGAGAAATGTAAAATAAGTTCCCTGTTAATCAGATATATAAAGCTTGTCTATACAAATGCAACAAGTAGATTGATAATTAACCATTCTCTCAGTAGGAGTATCCTCATACAAAGGTCTGTCAGACAGGGCTGTCCCTTATCCCCCTTCTTGTATATCCTTTGCTTGGAACCCTTCTTGGAATCTATAAGATCTGACCCCTCTATTATTGGGATTAATATACCGGGTCGCTCCTTCTCAACCATCAAAGTCAAAGCCTATGCGGATGATACAACTTTTTTTCCATCTTCAGAGCAAGATATTGAGAATATACTAAAGAAATTTACACTCTTCGGAGAAGCTAGTGGTTCAAAAATAAATATAAATAAATCCTCTGTAATGGGACTAGGGAAATGGAAATTCAAAGAGAATTGCGCTTTCAAAATTGTAGATAAAATCAAGATTTGTGGTATTGTCTATACCTGTAATCCTTTATTCTATTGTACAGACCAGTGGGAGAATATTTTTGTCAAAGCCTCAAACTTGCTAAAACTTTACAAGCACACAGGTTCTACAATATTTGGTAGAGCTGTATTGATAAATAGTTTGGTCATTCCAAAGATTGTCTATTTAGCTAACATTACAGAGCCACCTCCTAAATTCATAAACAAACTGAACAAGTTAATTAGAAGCTTTATATTTAAAAACACTATTAGGAGCATTAAGCACACGACACTCATTCAAAACAAAGAGGATGGGGGGATAAACTTACAAGATGTCAAAACAAAAATACATTCGCTAAGGCTAAAATTTGTAGGTCAAGTAGTTAGAAACCCAACAAACTTTCCCTTGACAATTTACTATTATGGTTTAAGATTAAGTAGTCTTCTTCCAATACACAATGATACTCCTCACTATTTTGGTACAGTCACTCATCCATTTTACAGGTCTATTTCCAGAATTTTACCTGGTAATGAACATTTAATACACAACAAAACCAAAGAATCATACACAACACTTAAAAAGCTGTTACATGAAAGCCTAGTGAATAGGATTAAGTGGGGGAGAGTTCTTGGGGTGACAGAATTCAAGGACAGATTCATAAACCTACACAGCAAACATATCCCACCAAAAGCTAGAGAGATAAGTTATAGACCTATCTTTGGGATGACCCCTATGGTTAGAAGACGAGCAAATGACCGTGCCTGTATATTATGCCATCTTGAAAATGCTGACAATGAGAAACATATGTATTTGGAATGTCCATTATTCCTTCAAGTTAGAAGTACTGTAAGGGACTTATTAGAAGCAAACTGTGGCAACTATGTAAATGTTAACTTGTCTATTGTTTTAAACAAGCTGCCAAAACTAAAAAATAAAATGATACATAACTGTAACTTAATTATTGTTTCCGAATACAGGAACCTTGTTTGGGCTAGCTGGCTCAAAGCTCTACATAATAATAAGGTTTTTCATCCCAATCACTTAGAATTGACATTCAGAAAAATAATAGATTTTAGGGTAGAGAATTATCTAGTTTGATTTTCATATACTTGTACAATGCTCAGGTAGTTTTCCAGAAATGGGGTGATGGGGGTCAGGGATATTTGATATTGTATTGATTGTTCTGGGGTAGAGGATACTTGTATCATTGTTATGTCTTTTATGGATTCAATGGCCAGGATGGTTAGGTAGTATGTCTTTGATATTAAATAATTTTTCTGTTACTATTGTTGTATTTTTAGGTTAATCAATTTCAATTGTTTATGATTTAATACTTGTGAATTATGAGAACTTACAAATAAAAACATATTAAAAAAAAAAGCCCACACAAGAGGCACATTAGGCCCAAAAAAGAGGCAAAGAAAAGAAAAGAGGCCTAAGGCCCAAGGATTCCTATGATGATAAAGCTAAAATTGAATAGCGCAAATTCTGAGGAAGAACAATGACAACGTGAAGCGTTGTGTACACCGTAAACGTACGTTAGTGTCTTATGTGTTGTTGGCAATGTCATCTCTTCAGTACTGAATAAACAAAAATTAAAATAAAAAATTATGTCATAGGCATTATGGGAGAAATAATAAAATTATTAATTGCAATGACCACTCTAAAGACTCCAGGATTTCCAGTTCGGATTCATTCTTGAAAATCTTGTACACAACATTTAGTAAAGATCACCGAAGGGCCATCATTCTCATAGACGGGAGATAACTATAAATAGCTAGCTATTTGTTGTATCATATATATATATATATATATATATATATATATATATATATATATATATATATATTAATATATATATATATATATATATATATATATATATATATATATATATATATATATATATATATATATATATATATATATATAATATAAGGGACTTATACTAAGTTATGTATATTAAAATGTACTTTATAGCACTGCAAAATCCAATTTCTAAACTGTTCCCATTTTGTTTTAAAACTCTTTTTCTCCTAACTGACGATACCAGCGTTGTTTCCACCAGAATGTGGTAGATAAATACGGAGAGAATCACTATCAAAACAGGGAAAGTGGATAAGGTATTAAAGGTTCGCTGTGTAACAGGAGCGCAACTAAACTTTAATTCGTTATTAGCTATGGGCTTTAGTTAAGGTCGAAACGAATTCAACCGCAGAGCAGTTCATCTCACACCTGCAGCTGATGTGTCCAAAGGAACTGTAAACATCCAATACAGTATTGAATTTGTAGCATCGCAGGTTCCGTGAAATGCTGTGTGCCGCAAGTTACCTAAGGTTCACCAACTCCTGATTTTTCCTGAAGGTTGACTTTCCAAGCCTGTTCTATTATTAAGTAGAGGCGCAAGTAAATGAAGCTTTGGATTCAAAGTGATAAGATCGACTTTTAGTCTTGAGATATTTAGTGGGGCATTACTGACCTTTGATCTAAGCATCCTTAACATTGTTGATTACAATACCTCTATTCAGGTCGCACATTCTGAATGGGTTTTTTTTAAACCTTCTTGGTGGGTGAAACTTGGGTTGGATGAAACGTTTCTCAAAAACCTCTCTAAAGATTTTCCTAAAAATTTGACAGATGGTGTATATCGTAGAGAAAATGGTTGCTTGCTGGTTGGCCACACTGGGAAATGTCTAGTTTGACCGTTATAATTAACGGTATAAAAAATAATAATTTAAATTTGGACTAAAAAATATTTACCTTGGGAGAGGAGGTGAAAAAAATGTCCCAATTTGTTTTAAAAATAAATCTCACATTCATTAGTTGGTAAGAGCAAAATAATATAAGTTGTATGGAGGAGGTATTGTCTTTTTAAACAAAAGTACTTTTATATTTGTCTTGTTTACTTTTCTTAATTTAACATCTCTACCAGTTCTTTACGTGTCCTTGTTTTAAAATGATTTTCTTAAGACGACATTACCGAGTCTACACTCTGATGTATAAAATCAGATGCATGTTCGTTTGGCTAATAAGTTAGCAACATAGGGAAAAAAATGAAGAAGAGGAAGCTATGTGTAGAAATGTGGAGGCGATGTTACGGAACCCATTTTTTTACGTGTTTCGAATGTTCCTCCAGAGTTGAAGATAATCTTCTTCCTAGTCCATACCTCCCGCAGGACGACGTGGGATGGCAGCGGGTAGGATATAAACCCGGGACCATCGAGACGACCGAATGACAGTCCATCGCGCATACCGCACGAACAGACAGACACATAACAATAACTTTAAGCAAAGCTTTGAAATTTGAATTGCAGTGCTAAAAAGTGCTTTAAAAGTGCTAAAATATAAATATGCTTTCTAAAAATACGTAGCTAATCAATATTTCCGGATTTTTTTCCACACGATACACTGAAGATTTCATAAATGAAAATCCTCCTTAAAGAATCCATTAGTACCAGTATATGTGAAGAACAAATGGCGTAATAATCTTGCTATGTTATGTAAAGTAAAGTAAAGTTCCCCTTTCAGACCTTGTGGTCTATAGGGCAGATGATGTAAAGGTCATCTGTTTCTGTGGCCTACGGTTGACGAGGGTATCATCTGACCAGCACAACGACTCATCGCCTTTACTTTTCCCCAACTAAGGTTAGGTACCCATTAGAGCTGGGTGGACTCAGAGGCGCCCGAAGATCCTGAAGTTAAAAATCCCAGTCATCACCAGGATTCGAACCCCGGACCCCGGTTCGGTAGCCAAGCGCTTTACCTCTATGTTATGAGTAGAAAAAAAAAAGTACCTTTGGGCTGTTACTCTACCCTGCATTACAAACCCAAACAGACCTAAATATATGGAACGGGAACTTTCAATACTCTAGTCTGAATTGTTCAATCGATTTCTCCAACAAGAACATTAAGTTTAGTTGTAAATAGAACAATCTCTTTGTCCTGCGCGTGTTTCGCAAAACAATGAGTGAATTACAGTCACCATTCAGTTTGTATTCAGTCCTCTACCTGTACAGGTTGCACTGCAGGTCCGACACAGGTCACTAATATCAAAAGTTGGCATGTCACAGCCAGTTGGTGCCGGTTGTTTTTTTTTTAACAACCTGGGCCGCATCGTCACTTAACTAGATTAATCGTATATCCGAAACACACACACGACGATACTTTGGTTTGGATAGGAACGCTTCCTGGGCTTTTAATAATAACTCAATTGCAAATTAGATGTTTTGATAATGGATCAGCATCAGTGGGTCTCAAAACCAGAAGAAACGAGGGGACAGTCTCAGCTTCAGTTTACGTCAATGATAACACTGTTAGGGTAAAAAAAAAATATTAAAACTTGCCCTGGATTGAGAACGCTACAACCTTGAGGATTGAAAAAAAATATGAATACACGGTAAACATCCGCCATGACATATTTCCACGGTGATATCAATTCACCGTATAGCACTCGAACACAGCTACAATCTCTTGAAGAACTTTTTCATGAAAGATGCCTTTCCAAAACACTCACGATTCTTAAAGACAACCTGCACCCATTAAACCACTGCTACATCAGATCTGAACGAAATGGTCGTCTCCTTTCCATTAGGACTAAAACAGAAAGATTTAAAAACTCATTTATCCCACTTTCTGTTCGAGTGTTTCTAGGTCATCTGTCGCCATCGAGAAGTACGAAGAAGTTTAATTTAAAAAATCGCTGTTTATGAATGTGTATGTGTTTCGTGTGGTGAATGTTGTTCGTATTTGTATCTATATTGTTATTGTTACAGTAGTTACGCTAACGTGGTTAATCGTAGTCAAACTGAATTTCCACTTGATTGGACCAATAAATATTTTCTTATCTTATCCGCCATGGCGTACTTCCACGTAATATACATCCGCCATGGTATACTCCCGCCATGGTAAATTTCCGCCATGGCATACTCCATGGTGTACTTACACCATGGTAAACTTCCGCCAAAACCAACGGACTATCTCACTTTGTATTTCTCTCATCGTAAATTGCGAGACTGTTTTTCTTATAACTCAGATTCACCAATGACCTCTGGTCATCACACTGACCGGTAGTTTAAGGACAGTCTCACCATCTATCTAAATATTATTTTATTTTATGATCAGAACTTTATTTTGCTCAATGCCCATGAATTCGAGAAAGAGCACGAAAACAGTTCACGGTTGATGGCCATTGAACAATTAAGTGACAACAGAGCTCTACACTGTAGTCAATTGCTTAAGACTCCCTGTACCCAGAGAGGCATGAGTCAGGAGTCATCAGGAATAGAGTCTAGCAGACAGCTATTGTTTCCAATCTCACACAAAATAAACAAAGAACGAATACGTACCCGACATGTTAAAAAATATCAATGTCAACAAATAGACTTTTGAATCAAAAAACATTGTTATGCCTTTTTTGAATTACCAAAAAAATATATCTTTTTAGTTTTACCTCTCTGTGTAAGATCAAAGATTATTATTATTATTATTATTTTGACATGAAATATCTGTGTTTCGAATTTTCGTGATTATAATTTATCGATATGGCTGGCTAGTCGTGAGTTATGCGCTCTGGACTGTCGTTCGTACTTCTCAATGGTCCCAGGGAGTCTGCAATTTTTCCACTAACTCCAGAAAGAACGCACGCACACACATATTTTTTTTTTTGCGAGGGGGGAGGGAGAAAAGAAATCCCCCAACCCCCCCCCCCCCGAAAAAATCCTGGTTACGCCCATGATTCAAACCATGGACCCTCTGGTTCGGAATCCAAGCGCTTTATCACGCAGCCTCCCATTTTTAGTGATAAGTCTTTTTTTTTATAATAAAACTTTTAGCAATTCGACTTTTAGTGACATGACTTTTAGTGACATGACTTTTGGTGACATGACTTTTAGTAATATACTGATAGTGTTAAGATTGGTGTCAAGACATTACTTTTATATAGCCTCTGTGAAACAACAATTTGTTAGTTGGAGCATTTAAAATGACTTTCTTGTGTTATACTTGTTTAATGCTACTCACGGGACCAACGACATACTATACTAGGAACTGTAGGTCTCTAAGGGAGAATAAGAAAGTCAGTCACTAAAGACCTTCCTCGTTTTGGTAAAAGTCTAGAGAACTTTTCTGGAACACAAAGTGTGTGGCTCATTAAAAGATCTTGTAGCGTACAAATGACCCCGTGGACAGTGCAGACTGCTCTAGATACATATTAATGAACTGCGCAGACGTTGATCTGCGCACACTAACACACATACACACATTTTTGGCTTGTCCGATGCCAACGCGAGCACTTGAGATGATATGTCACAAATCTCATGAAATATGACCTATCTTCGACAAGGAAGACTGGAGGCTACTCATACTTTTTTTTGTAGTACAACATTTACCCCCCCCCCCTTTCTCACAAACACACACGCACGGGCCTCTCACCCACCTCCTTGAGTTTCTCAATCGTCTCACGGCATCGACCCGAGGGTATCTTTAGGCCCCTGGCCGTTGCGTGAAAGAGCACGGATTCTGTTTGTCAGGTAGCGTGTGAACGAATCCAGCACGGGCCTAGCAGTGTTGACCAATGTCTCCCCCCCCCCTCACCCGACAGTCGATCTTCTCTGATACTTCTCGTGGACCACACCTGGGGAGGTTCCCAACAGGTAAAAAAAAACTGGAGGCGATCTTGTCAGTTTAGGTAATCACTGTTATGTTATAGTCTATGAATCATTGGCGATTTAGTGTATGGAGGATAACTATCAAAAACAATAGCTCATTTTTAGGTGTATCTGGTGTGCAGAACATAGAATGTGTTGATTAGCTAGAAAGACTAGATAAAATGAAGAAGTACTTTAATAGAAAGACAACTCTAACACATTGTTGTTTACAAATAGTGTTTTCTAAAAAAAACAAAAACAAAAAAATATAATTTTATTTTTTAGATCTAGATCTAGTAATTGATTATCAAAAATACACACAAAATCACAATTTAGTGTTGCATTCAGTCTTTTGATAAAGAAGATTATGTATTTAAAAATTGCAAAATAATAATTATGAGACGAGAGTACTTTTATTTTTAATGTTCATTTACTAGATCTAGATCTAAAAATTAAATTATATGTTACATAGGTTAGGGTTTTAAAAAAAAATTGTCACTACTCTTTTTTAGCTACTTTACAAAACAACGCCTTGGTCCAACTTTCTAAAATATTTTCACGACATTTTCGTAGTGTTAAAAAGTCTCCATGTTCAGTCTAGATATAGTAGATATAAGTCTAGGGTTGACGTTCTGCTCTGTAAGATACACTTGTCGTTAATCTTCGAGCTCAAACTCAAGCCTGATTACTAGTTGTATAAATGAGGTATTCAATTTGTTAAAAAAGTATTTTTATACTTTTCTTCTGCTTTTTTTTCTTTACTATTCCTCCAATTCATCTTATACCTTCACCTTAAAAACGGCTCTAACAATTTTCCTAGAAATTAGAAAGTTGATGTATATCTTTGGAAAAATAATTATTAGTTCCTCGGCCACACTGGGAAAAAACTAGTTAGTGAGTGATCTAAAACTGAATATAGACAATACGTGCACAATCCATTTCTAATTGATAATCTAAATGTGTAAGTAGCGTATAGCAGTCTACAAATAGTTGTCTCATAACCAACAAATAAAAGTTTTAAAAATAGTAACTGAATTTTTTTTCTAACATAACAAAATCACTTTTATACTTTATTATACTTTATCATAATAGACAATATACTTAAAAATGTATACATTAAAAATAATCACTATCACAAACACCGGCCTCATACACAAAATCGATCCTCGTGTGGTATCGATATCTTTTTAATTCGTGGAATCGGTCAAATATAAGTGCAATTAAAAACTTGCATTATTCTACAGTAACACTGTACAGTAACACTGTGGAATTAAAGGAACTTGTTACATAATCATTTCCAATTTTCAACATCTATCTCAAAACTTCAATAAACTAGCCTTTTTTTTCTCCATCGCCCCAGCGCCGAGTGCTCCCCGCTCCCCTTGGAAACTACGTTAAGAACCTACAGGGGGGGACAGGGATCTATAACACTCTAGCCCAGGCTTCACCCCATTCATCCACGGGGGGAAATAATTGGCGTTAATTTGCTCACGTTGCGGTAATTAGACTCCGCGAGCCTTTTGTTCACATGTGGACGAGGCCCGAGTGAGTTCTGCTTTGCTCCAGATCCTGGCTGGGTTTTTTTTTTTTCGTTTACTTGTTTTTTCCTGTTTTTTTCCCAGTTACAAAAAAAAAAAAAAAGAATAGTGGGGGGGGGGGAGTGTTTGATCACTTTAAATTGGTACCTTCACCAATCACTCATTAAAATACAATCTCGGACACGCTAATACAAAGCTACCGAAACACGAGCGCAAAGAAAACTTGGATGTCTGCGACCAAAGCCGAGATAGGATCACGCTCTGAGATTGAAGCTCCGAAACGAAAAAAAAAAAACAAAAAGGGCAATGTTTGATCTACTCACCCACTCTCTTTTATACCTCCCTCCTCTTTCTCTCTCTTCTCGCACTCTCTCACTCTCAGTCCTCCCTGAGCCCTTTTTCTGTGTGCGCAGTGGTCTAATTACCGGAAAGATGAGTGGCGACAACTCACGTTGAATCTCTCTTACACAACATCCGGGTGACCGTTTTTTTTGTTTCTTCTCGGTATTTACATTTACCTTTGTCTTTGTGTCAATCTGTGTATGTACATGTGTACGTGCGTGTGTGTGTGTGAACGTGCATGCAGTGACCAATCACAGTCATTGTTTACGTTTCCAGCCCGCCACAGATATCTAACGTGTACTGAAGCCTCCCGTGTTTGACAATTCAGCCCCCCCCCCCCCCAACCCATTTCACCTTTCTTGAACTCCCCGGCGACATCGCTTTACGGTGTCTCTTCCCTGCCCCCCCCCCCCCGGGTATCTTTACCTCTGATCGCTTATAACAATATTTTGTTCACTGTATACACATGAAGTGATTAATGAACGCCCGCGGTCTTTGTCTTGTGTGTGAGCCATCGCAGCAGATCATGGACCAGAAACGGATGGAAGCGAGGCTGTATGAAAGAGGAAGAGATTGCCGAATGCAATGAGAAAGAGATATAGAAATAGAGTGGGAAAAAGAGAGAGAGAGAGAGAGAGAGAGAGACATTGAGAAAAAGGGACTAATCAAAAAAAAAAACCTAATAAAATACTCAGAAAGACACTTATAAGATATTTCTTATTCCATATGCTAGGACAAATTCGTACAAGTTCTCCTTCTTCCTTAGTGCTATAAGAGAATGGAATGGGTTGCCTGAATCGGCCTGAAAAAAAAAACAACTTAGCAGAGTTAAAGTTTCTGATTAATATGCAACGTTAGATTAACAGATGAGATGCGTAGACGCATTTATCTTCGTTTTTTGAAATAACGTCAGTAATTTATAACATGATAAGATAAGATAAGATAGAATCAGAGTGGGCAAATACTAGAGACACAGATATGACAAGAAAGACTAATTACTTTAAAACATAAACATACAGATAACATATAGAGTCCACATGCCGTCCGTGAAAAAAACATAAATTCACACAAAACTCACATAAAAACACACATACAAACACAACATGATAAGTAACATTAAAAAAAAAAAAGTAAAATTCTTGGAAACATCTGTTTAAGTAGTGGATGTAAATTCGGATTCGATATAAAACATAATTTATAAATAATTGGATCCCACAAGTAAAAGTAACAGCTTGACTTGTCACACTAAACAACCTTTTAAGTTTAAAATTCCAGTCTACTTCGGGATTCGAACTGCATAGAACGCAAGCAAGGAACATCTAGAGATGACAAGAACATTTTAAAGAGAGCGATGAAAAATAAAACCGAAACAAAAGATCGATTCGAACTAGAATCAACATCCGGTTTTCTTTGTACTGGTAGCTTCTTGCACGATTATCTTTCAATCCTAGGATTAACTTGAAAAGGGGAGGTAGCTCATACTAATAAATCATATCTTATAACTTAACTAAAGAATTATCCTCCCTTGAAAATGACTCACTTATTCTTGGGACGTTTTTTTTTAAAACCCTTTTGGAAAACTTGAAATAATTTTTCGAATATAGATTTTTAAACGAAACGCCCTGATTTCAAATGGCTGATATGTGCTCGAGGTTATCGGAGATTTTCTTGATAAACTAAACAATGTCAAGGACGCTAAATATCACTTTTGCCAACTGGATACAAAGAATTTGGCTAGAGGAGTGTTTCCCAAACTTTTAATTAACGGAACATTTCGCACGTTCTTAGTATTGAACTGAACACTTTGCTTATTTTTTTTAAAGAGAAATTAATTCATGTGGTGGTCTTCTAGTTCAATATTCCCCAATAGTTAAGGGAACACCTATTCAGGCCTAGCGAAACACTAGGGTTCCGCGGGAAACAGTTAGGGAAACACTGGGCTATAGTTTTAAGACTCAATCTCAGTGCGTGGAGGTTGATTTTGGGAATCCAATCTCCTGTATTACTACTAGCTAGTCCCTCGATTGTTTTGGAATATATTTTGTAAGATTAAAAGTCTAATATTTCCTCGCTATTGCTATTGTTACAAATGGAAGAGCTCAGAAAATTTAATTCTACGGTGCTAAAAATATTGTTTCGTACATTAAAAATACACTTCTTATTATCACTTCCTTTATTTTGTACACCGGATACACCAAAAAGATTCCTTATACTTTTTTTCCGCCATGTATGAAATTTTCCAATATATAGGTTTAGATAGAGTATCAAAAAAACATGCCTCCTAATTAAAGGTATTAGGTATTCCCTTACTTGGTCTTCCTCCCACTGAATCTATTTTTATGTTTTATCCAGTTGACTAGACCCACAGTATCTCTTTTCAGCCGACAAGTTAAAAAAAAAAAAAGGTTTTTGAAAAGACATTTTGTATGTTTTTATCACTAAAGGAAAACGTTAGAGTGACGTGAACGCAACGATTGATGATGTCATTGCGCAGTATTAAGAAAGCGATTTGTTGTGATTTAACGAGGTCATACCTAAGAGATATCTGGCAGACGATTGCGGGGGAAGGTGGAGCTACAAAGAGAACTGAGGTAAAAAGAAACTCATTATCTGTGTGTGCGTTTATATGCGAGTGTGTGTGTGTGGGGGGGGGGGGAAGATAGAGAAAGAGAGAGAGACAGACAGGCAGGCAGAGCTGAGGAGGTTTGAAAGAGAGATCGGATGAATAAAGATAGGGTAGAAGACTTAAAAGTAAAGTAGCAATTATACATAAAACGCTGAACCATACTCTTCAAATACAAAAACACAATTTAATAAAATACTCTGAAAGACACAAAGATAAAGGCACATTCCTCGTCCCATATGCTAGGACAAATTTGTACAAATATTCCTTCTTCCCTAGTGCTGTTAGGGCATGGAATGGGTTACCTGAGCTAGTCAGGAAAACCAGTGACTTGACAGAATTTAAGTCATTGGTTAACATGCATGACTAGAGACATGACGCGTAGGACGTAATCATCTTTTTTTTTTAAGTAACGTCTGTATTTTATAAGATAAGATAAGATTTTATAAAATACAACTTCACATCCATATTACTATCGACACTTAACTATTACTTAACTATCGGTGAAGACTAGGATTTTGAATTTCGGAATTATTAGGGTGCCCCTGACCCTGAGTCCACCCAACTCTAATGGGTACTTAACTTTAGTTGGAGAAAGTAAAGGCGGTTGGTGGTTGTGCTGGCCACATGACACTCTGCTCGTTAACCGTTGGCCAAAGAAATAGATGACCTTAAATCGGTGAAGACTAGGATTTTGAATTTCGGAATTATTAGGGTGCCCCTGACCCTGAGTCCACCCAACTCTAATGGGTACTTAACTTTAGTTGGAGAAAGTAAAGGCGGTTGGTGATTGTGCTGGCCACATGACACGCTGCTCGTTAACCGTTGGCCAAAGAAATAGATGACCTTAACATCATCTGCCCCCATAGATCGCAATGTCTGAATGGCAAACTTTGCTTGTAACAATTACACTTTGCCCTTACATATATTTCGTATGTATGTTAAGGTTTAAGAGTGTTAGCGACAGTCAGGGCCGGGCTTAGGCCAATCTGACAGATTTCTCCAAAATGGGCCCCGCGCCTTGCAGGGGCCCCGCGACTGGCAAGGGCCAAGCGCCTGGCAGGGGTCCCGCAAATCAATATATATCATTCTTACTGAAATATCACGCCACAGAAAGTTAAGAAACAATGATTTGCATTCTTGATCATTGGGAAATCCGAATTCCGAGGCTGCATTATCGTATTTCCGCTACAAAGACTGAGATGTCTAGCACTATATGTTTTCTCTAATAACGTGTACAAACTTTCTACCAGACAGACAAAGTTAGTTGATATAAGATTTCTTATCTTATCTTATATAATACAGACGTTACTTCAAAAAAGAAGACGATTACGTCCTACGCGTCATGCATTTAGTCATACATATTAACCAATTACTTAAATTCTGCCAAGTCACTGGTTTTCCTGGCTAGCTCAGGCAACCCATTCCATGCTCTAATAGCACTTGGGAAGAAGGAGTATTTGTACAAATTTGTCCTAGCATATGGGACGAGGAATGTGCCTTTATCTTTGTGTCTTTCAGATTATTTTATTAAATTTTGTTTTTGTATTTGAAGATTATGGTTCAGTGTTTTATGTATAATTGCTACTTTACTTTTGAGTCTTCTGTCCGGAAGACTTTCTAAATTTAGTGATTTTACTAAAGGTGTTACTCTGGTTAAATGTGAATATTCGTTTGTTATGAATCTCACTGCTCTATTTTGTGTCTGTTCCAGTTTCTTAATGTTTTCTTGAGTTGAGGGGGTCCCAAACGGAGGATGCATATTCTATTATCGGCATAACCAAGGTTAAATAGCAGTTTAGTTAAAAATATTTTTTTCTTTGGACCACTAGATACGTTTCTATAAATTTTAATATGCAAGCTTTTCATGTTGTCACATTAACGTGACTGTTGTAACATGTTGATAGTGGACAGTCTTTTTTTTCCCCCACAGATACTAGCGACAGCAGTGGTGGTCACTAATGACGCGGCGGCCATGTTTATTCGGTGCTTAATGAGTCACGATGACTTTTGGACGTTTTCTTTGAGAAATCACCTGGTGGGCAATGATTGGCTGGCCGCCTTGCACGTGATCAGCTTCGCACGTGCACTTCCACGCGCCGGTGACAAGTCTAATATCACGTGATACACTGTCGCACACACATACACGCATAGCAGGGTGGTCTAAGACATCTCGAACGTTTAGAATCTCCCCCCCCCCTTTCTCTGGCTATTGTTACCAATGGTATTTTCAATAACAACCCCCCCCCCCGCGAAGCTCACCCCCCCCCCTCCCCCATTTAACTGACCGCAACCTCTTCCAAACTCTCTTCTCCCTCCATCCGATGTCATGTCGAACGACATATGTCCTCCTATGTTGACGCAATTCCCCGAGTGACCGGAAGAGGGGACGAGAACGCCACTGTCTAGCAGCGCAGGGTGTCAATGTAACGGGCTGCCCCGCTTCCCCTTCACCCTCCCCACGTTCAAAAAAAATCCTTAAAGCCAGAGCAATAGGGCTCGTGGCCCCTGGGGGTATCCAATTTTCACCACTTCCGATAAAATGCTTGGGCTGTTTTGTATTGTCCATTTCCGAACTGTTTGAATGACATCACGACCCAATAACGTGTGACCATGCCATCGTCTTGAAATGTACAGCTTTAGTTTTCTAACACCCCCAGACATTCTAAGTAATGTTGCCTATAACACCTTTGAGTTAACATTTTGAAATAAGGGGCTAGTTCCAAGAACGACAATCTCTCGGGGGCGATAAATCTGCATTAGCTTGGCGGCTGGTTTTATCTGCTTCTTTCTTTTGATAAACACTTTTTTTTTTTTTTTGCTTTTACACTCTGTAGTTTTCTTGATAAACTAATTTTTATTATTTTAGAAGTTTATTAGAATGTTTCATTTCTTAAGCTTTAATGATTTAAAAAAAAAGGTTTTTATTAATATTTGAATATCTACATTACTTTTAATGTTATATACATCATCATTCCGTGTCATCACATTGGGTACTACATATATTAGTCGGTGTGTACAAGGAAGTTCATTACATATCAGTAGCTTCCAGTTTCTATACAGAAAAGTAAACGTGAAAGGGGGATAATTTTATCCGGTATCAGAAAATTGGAGAACATTCGATTTCTAATTTAGCTTAGGAGCCAAAAAAATATGAGAAAAAAATCTGTATAGTTCAAACTTATCAAGCTACTCGTATCCTCTGCCCTTCTTGATTAATTAGTGAATATTAAATTATAAAGTGTATATTTATGTAACATAAAGTATGTGTTCAATCTTTTCTTGATTTCAACTTGAGGATTGAACTATTGCATTTCTTTACAGACCTCCCGGCACCCAATTAGATATTGCGTCATTAGATTACATTTCCGGAGGTACCAAAAAAAGCCAGTGGCGTAGCATTCATGGCGCAAAAGGGACAAAGAGGTTATTTGCCACGGGGCCCTCAACCAACATGTGCCCAAACGGGCTCGTCGACGGGAAAACATGTGTTGGCTGTAAGAATATAACCATTGTACATTTGTTGTTCTTCTTGTGCATGTATCAAAATGATAAAATAAAATCGAATGCCAATTTTAATGCTGTAGTATAAAGCCCATTTAAGGAAGGTAACTCTTAAACGTCAATAGCGCGTTTTATTAAATTCTAACCTATTTAATTGTTAAAATAATAAATAATTACAATAATAGTAATAATGATAGTTGTTTAAACAGTGTGAAAGTGCTCTACTAGAGAAATTATGTTTGTGTTTATTGTTGTTAAATTGTTATTGCTTACTTTAATATTACGGTAAATATCTGCTAGTTGAGATACATGAATTAATATTATGAGATCACAGCAAATCAACACTCTGTATCTCGGAATCATATAAAAAGTCTTTAATTCGTTTACCTTGACTTGCTACATTGATTAAATAATTAATGAATTATATTGGTTCATGTAACAATATTCAAGTACAAAATCAATTTAAAGTTTCCAAGGAGGAAACGATCATGCACTATATTGTTAACCGTCCATTATAAGTCCTTAGTGTTTGCTATCCCATCCGAAATTTTAAAGATCATTCAAAGTATTTTAGAAATTAGTCATTGGTAATTGAGCTCTATATAAGAGCGGACTTTCTTGTGAATAGGATAAATGACTATTGTCAAAAAAAAAAAAAAAAAACTTAAACTCTATGGATATATCACAAAGTCACCAGGGCTTGCAAAAAGCTTCCTTCAGGGAACATTACCAGGAAAAAGAAGAAGAGGGCAGACAGATAAAGCGATGGGAAGACAACATAAAAAAAAATATAGATGGGCCTGTCATTGAAAGAGATTCTATCCAAGGCAAAAGACACTGAGGAGTGGAGTAAGACGGTCAACAGATCTTGTGTGGTGCCCCAACGGTTTAACAGAGTAAGGGATAGGTGAAGGGATTTAGTTGACTTAAGGCGACGGGCAATCTTCATCAGCGAGGGGGGCAAACTGATTCTATTGATGCCCATGCGAGGAGTGTGAGAGGGAAAGGGGGGGGGGGAGTGGGGCTCCGTTTATATCTGGAGAGAGAAGAGAGAGAGAGAGAGAGAAGAGAGAGACGAGAGGTGTCGAAACACTTGCCAGGTTTTTGGGGCCAGTTCACACCTCCAGCACTCTGGCCATCAGATTCCACTTGTCATCCTCATGGCTCATGGAAGGGCGCAGACATTTGGGGAGGGGGGGGGGGCTCTTACAGTAGCTTTATCACTGTGTGTGTGAGAGTATATACGTATGTGCGTGTGTGTGTAGGGGGTGAGTATTGAATGGGGCGCTGATGGTAAAATTATTAGTCAAACCAGGGTTAACACTTCAAATCGTTGTCTTTATTGAATTTCAGGGCCCTCTTTCGCCATCAAGCGCCCCCCTCCCTTTACACCTCTAGCCAACACACACTCGGGCTATAGTACACCCAAGAGTAAAGTGTTATATATAGCTGCTTGGTATTGAGGAATGAACCGAGCACCACCAATCCCATAATGCACTTTATGTTTTTTTCTATATCGTTTTACAAAGCTTCTATCAACGCACTCTGTCTGTCTGATTTTTACACGTTATTTCTCACACACCCAATCTCGGATCAAGGTGAAATTTCGAACTATTATTTCTTTTATCTGACAAAACAAGAATTTATTTTTAAAAAATAAACCAATCAGTCAATTAACTATTGGTAATTAATTATTTTATTTGGTATCGAACAACGGAAAAAAGTCATACTTGAAAGATGTGGTAGTATAAGATGACTTAGTCCCCGTGAGGAGTCTTGAGCTCTGAGTTTGAATTCAAGTCGTAGCCTACAACTTTTTTTTTTATGTATTTAAAATGCGATCACGAGAACATTCACACAGATACCCGCTTCTTTCCAGCTCCCCCTTTCCCATCTGGTCCAGACACGTGATGTGATCATAGCGCATTGATAAAGCTAAAATCATGAAATTGCGCTAAACAAAAATAAAACTATTTCTAATCGCACAAATGTATTATTGTTACTCTAGATCTATTACAAATTGAATTACATGAATGATTCAAACTAATTGCTACAACTACTCTCAATATAAGCTTTGTATTAAACAAAATTTAAAAAAAAAATTTTTTCTTATTGTATTTTCAGAAAAAAACAACATCAAAATAGATAAAAATCAGACCAAGTTCGTGCTACTATTGTGGACACGCAAAAGTGACACGGGTACATACTGAATAGAGAGGGATTTTTAGAGCTGTCTGGTGATATATGCAGCCCCCAAAAAAATAAAGATTTTGGCAAAAAAAACATTTGAGTTTAATTAGAAATAGAAGCAAGTGTGTAGAATAAATGAGAATCGGACCAGCTCACATCCCAATTACAAGAAAAAGGACGCCTATAATTATAAGCTATCTCGATATCACCAACGCATAATTTTTCGACTCAGAACCAGACACAACAGAATGAGACAACATATGTTCCGTAAGCTTAAAGTCGGGACGAGCGAAACCTGCTCTTGTGGTGCTTCACCAGAGAATGCTGACCATGTTCTTCAAAGCTGCATACTATATAAAGAGGCCCGAACAAGACTCTGACCCCAAAACTCTCATACAGAACAAAAACTGTACGAAGAAATGCCTGGTCTGGAAACCACTCCGCGGTTCATCTCAGATATAGGATTACTGATTTAAACCTTCCGACATGAAAATGGAGAACGAGGAAGAGGAAGAAGCACCAAGTAGATTGTTTTTGTTTTATTGTGTTTGACATGTTTTGGATGTTCCTTCAGAATTGAAGATTTTTGCATGCTAGCCCAAACCTCCCGCAGAACTGCTGGGAAAAGGCAGCGGCAAGGTTCAAACCCGGGACAATCGAGACGTTGGTCCAGAGCTCATACCATACTATCCAGCAAATATATTTTATTGCGATTGTGAATTGATGAAGTACAGGAAATCTTGAAGTTGGAATTCCTAGATGATGAGAATGCATTACTAACGGAGAAGAAAAATCGTGTAACTTCATTATAGTTTACTTAGTGACCGCCAACCCGTTTCGGCCATTTTTTTTTACATGTCGATTTCGTTTTTAATTTTTTTTTTCATTTTCTTTTTGCTTGAGGAATCGGAAAGCCCATTGTGACCGGCTGGATTGGGACCTCGGTTCAAAGGTTGGGCAATACTGTTATGGTTTACAGCAATGATGCCCAAACATTTTTCGGGCATGTAAATTTACAGGCCGTTTCGCCTCGATATATCATCGAAGTTCTAATGCAGAAAAATGACAGTACAGTATGGAATGCAGTCAAATGGCCGTTAAAGCGTTTTACTGCTGAGCTGTGAGTTCTTTTGCAGACTGTGCCAATGAAAAATAGTGTGCTGGTTTCTTCAGTTGTTCAGCACTGCCGTACAGGGTGTTGGTTATGTTGGGCTGTAGGGGTAGTAGGGTCTGCCTAAGGTACCAACTTAAGCTACTATGTTTTAGTATCAATAATAAGGCCTACAGTATTAAAAATAACTGAGGAGCACATAGGCATGTACTATGTGGTATATATAACTCTGCGCTTTCGGCTACTGAGCCCGCGTATGACACTCACCCCGGGTCCCACATATCCATTCGCACGGGGGCCCGCGTACTGCTAAGGTAGCCTTTGTATGACCCTAGGGCCGTTCGCCGAGCATATTCTTATATATTACAGACGTTACTTCAAAAAAAAGAAGACAATTACGTCCCATGCAATTCATATGTCAATCTAATCATGCATGTTAATCTGTGATTTAAACTCCGCTAAGTCGATGGTTTTCCAGGCGGATTCAAGCAACCAATTCCATTCTCTAATAACACTAGGAAGAATGAGCCCTTGTACGAATTTGTCCTAGCGTATGGAATAAGAATACTGAGTTTAATAAATAGAATTCATTTCAAATGTGTAGCATATGTATTAAGGTATGCAGATTACGTAACGTCAGAAGCACATGCAAATAAATTGTTCACTTAAAAAAAAAAAAAGATTCAACTTTTTCTGATTTCAAGTGTTGGGAAATTACTTGTCTCCAATTACTGTTCCCGCCATTTTAACGCCCGCCCCAGCACTTCCCTTCTCCCCTTAAAGCCCAAGTAACACTTTCTAGCCGCGGCTCCCGCGTAGCTCAGTTCAGCACACACCAAGGGGTGGATAATCTAATAGTGTCATTAGCTTCTCTCTATTAGAATTGTTTCCCTTTCCAAGAAATAATCACCTCCATTCTCCGGTTCTTGGGAGGGAACAAGATGGAATGACAATAAAGAGAAGAGGAAAGAGAGACGGAAGACATCCCGCTCGTGTTATTTCTAAGTTGCCTCACGCGGCGAACAAAATTAGCAGTTTTTTTTTTTTTGTTTTCCCGTCTGCTTTCGGACCTGACAATCTACGCAGGATCTAATTTACGAAAATTTCCGGAAACCGATCATCTTAGGATGAAACCGTAAGGAATTTAAAAACAATTTAAGAAAAGACGGTATGAAAAATTTTACAATAAAGAGGGGGTCAAGAAACGAAAGATTTTAAAAGCAGATGAAACCATTTTTTTTGGTTATAGAAAAATTAATAAATTTATTTAGGTTATTTAAATAAAATAGATTTTAATCAATCAAAATACAATTCAGAAAACAAATGAACAGAAAATTGATCTACAATATAATAATTATTATACAATAATGTAAAACAACTGCTCGAGCGTTGTTGTAATAGCTAATTATTGGGAGGTTCCTAAACATAAATGTTACTATATATAGCTCACCTTGCAAGGCAAAAGTAATCGATAAACTTCATTAGATCAATTGCCTGGCAGAATCCACATAGTCCGTATGTAAGGAAATACAGACGAGAATTATGTCCCCTTGTCCGGGCGCCAGACGCGAATATCCCACACAAGCCCGGCCCCTGACATCTTGTGACGCAACGGAGTAGAACAGAAATTAGGCAGAAGGTCATGGCCATTAAAACCGACCATTTAATTTGTAACAAGTTGTAAGTTTTAAAACAAAAAAATCCTGACAGCGAAAATTCTTAACAAGATGGAGTGGCGGTCAGAAACTGAGCGATTGATTGTGCTGTTGACGGCGACAGACACAATTTTTTTGGTGTTGGTGTTTGGCAACAATGACAATGGCGGCTACCTGCGGTAACGACTTGTGTCCCCTGCTAAGTTTGAACTAAAGAGCAAACGTGAAGCTCGAAAGATGAAACACGTAGTGGTTCTCTCGCTCTTTATACTGTTTTCAAGTCTTGGTGCATCAATATTTGAGTGGAATTTCATAAATAATAGAGCGATCGCCTTAGTTTTTCAGAGTGGGGGCCACAATCAGCGACTCATTGGTGGTTCTGTGTCGGACAGGCGAGGTAAAGGGGTGAGGGCGGACAGGGGTGGAGCGGGTATGTCTGAGGGGAGCAAAAGGAGCAGGAGATGGTGGTTGGCAAAGGGGCGCCGGGTACGTCTCAAGGTGGCGGCGTTTTGAAACAAGACGTCCATTGTCTATAAGGCAAGTGCGCCTTGCTTTGTTTAGCGGAACCACGATCAATGGTACGGTTGTATCAGAAAATCAACGACTTATTATTCGTACAGTATTTTAAAAAATCCTGACCGAAATTAAAAGCAAAATTTACAATGCTTTCACGCCGACGAAAAAAAACAACAACAACTAACATGTTTAATAACTTACTAATTTACTAATAGCAAATCAAAAACGCTTATTGCAAATAGTGCCGATCTAAGACATTTGCAAACTAGGCAACAGCATAGGACCTCCATAGGGTGGTGGCCTCGCAGTGGACTTTTAAATTTTTTTTTTTTAAAGAAGAAATATTAAAACATGTGCCCATTGTTATTGTTGGAGTTTCTAGGTTTTAAATAAATTTCGTAATTTTTTTTTTCGCTGTTTTCTTTTTTTTCTTTTCTGTTTACTTGGGTCCACCAAATTCACTTTAGTTTCTTGAACTGTTTAGCCACATAAATGGCTGGTGTCGTGAAACGCCCGAAAAGTGTAATTCTAGAAATCTAAACGTTATATTCAGCGATGCTCAACCTAATTTGACCTGCGGGCCATTTTATTGCCGACACTCGTGTCGCGGGCGACATCAAAGAGAAGATAGAGAATCAAATAAAATTAATTTAAAACTAATTTTATGAGAAACCTGTGTATCTAGTACTTTTATTAATTAATGGGATATTTCTGATTTTTATCCTTTCACATGTTGGAAAAGGGCTTCATTTCTCTACTTAAAATGTGCAACTTGTAGCTAGATTTACCTCAGGACTCATTTTCTTGTCTCTTTTTTTGGTAGATTCTAAATATTCCTATCAGTACCGCCATATTTGATTCATAAAGCCGATTTTAAAATTATTTTGTGTTTTTAAACAGCCACACTTTCTAAACAAAACAAATATGTTGGCTTATTATCATGTTCCACAAATAAAAGTAAAAGATCCGTTCACTTTTTCTGGTAGATTTAACACAATTGTTAAAAGTCATGATACCAATCCACCAAAGAAAATATGAGGGCCCTAAGGTAGATAATAATTTAAAAATATATTTTTAAACCTTTTTTATTTGGGGGGAGGGGATTTTCTACACTTTGTGAAAACATTTCGGCGGGCCAAATGAAACCAAGTCGCGGACTGGCCCGCGGGCCATATTTTGGGCATCGCTGCGTTATATCGATGCCAAATGTGATACTTGCATGAAGCAGTGTTTGTGGCTGAAGCTCATTCTCTCCTAACTGACGATACCAACGTTGATTCCATTAGAATGTGGTTAAATTAACTAAGAAATTAGGGTTCATGCTCATTATCTCATTTTCGTTTGTAGCTCTTTAAGTGGATATGGCTCCTACATGAATGTCGCTTCTATGTGAATATGGCTCCTACATGAATGTCGCTTCTATGTGAATATGGCTCCTACATGAATGTCGCTTCTATGTGAATATGGCTCCTACATGAATGTCGCTTCTATGTGAATATGGCTCCTACATGAATGTCACTTCTATGTGAATATGGCTCCTACATGAATGTCGCTTCAATGTGAATATGGATCCTACATGAATGTCGCTTCTATGTGAATATGGCTCCTACATGAATGTCACTTCTATGTGAATATGGCTCCTACATGAATGTCGCTTCTAAGTGAATATAGCTCCTACATGAATGTCGCTTCTATGTGAATATGGCTCCTACATGAATGTCGCTTCTATGTGAATATGGCTCCTACATGAATGTCACTTCTATGTGAATATGGCTCCTACATGAATGTCACTTCTATGTGAATATGGCTCCCATTTGAATGTCGCTTCTATAAGAATATGGCTCTTACATGAATGTCACTTCTATGTGAATATGGCTCCTACATAAATGTCGCTTCTATGTGAATATGGCTCCTACATGAATGTCGCTTCTATGTGAATATGGCTCCTACATGAATGTCACTTCTATGTGAATATGGCTCCTACATGAATGTCACTTCTATGTGAATATGGCTCCCATTTGAATGTCGCTTATATGTAAATATGGCTCCTACATGAATGTTACTTCTATGTAAATATGGCTCCTACATGAATGTCGCTTCTATGTGAATATGGCTCCTACATGAATGTCGCTTCTATGTGAATATGGCTCCTACATGAATGTCACTTCTATGTAAATATGGCTCCTACATGAATGTCACTTCTATGTGAATATGGCTCCTACATGAATGACACTTCTATGTGAATATGGCTCCTACATGAATGTCACTTCTATGTGAATATGGCTCCTACATGAATGTCACTTCTATGTGAATATTGCTCCTACATGAATGTCACTTCTATGTGAATATGGCTCCTACATGAATGTCACTTTTATGTGAATATGGCTCCCACATGAATGTCACTTCTATGTGAATATGGCTCCTACATGTATGTCACTTCTATGTGAATATGGCTCCTACATGAATGTCGCTTCTATGTGAATATGGCTCCTACATGAATGTCACTTCTATGTGAATATGGCTCCCATTTCAATGTCGCCTCTATGTGAATATGGCTCCCATGTGAATATGGCTCTTAAATGAATGTCCCTTCTATGTGAATATGGCTTCCATGTGAATATGGCTCTTAAATGAATGTCGCTTCTATGTGAATATGGCTTCCATGTGAATATGGCTCTTAAATGAATGTCGCTTCTATGTGAATATGGCTCCCATGTGAATATGTCTCTTAAATGAATGTCGCTTCTATGTGAGTATGGCTTCCATGTGAATATGGCTCTTAAATGAATGTCACTTCTATGTGAATATGGCTCCTATGTGAACATGGCTCTTAGATGAATGTCGGTTTTATGTGAATATGGCTCCCATTTGAATATGGCTCTTAAATGAATGTCGCTTCTATGTGAATATGGCTCCTATGTGAACATGGCTCTTAGATGAATGTCACTTCTATGTGAAATTTCCTCACATGTGAATATGGCTCTTAAATGAATGTCGCTTCTATGTGAATATGGCTTCCATGTGAATATGGCTCTTAAATGAATGTCGCTTCTATGTGAATATTGCTCCCATGTGAATATGTCTCTTAAAGGAATGTCGCTTCTATGTGAATATGGCTCTTAAATGAATGTCGCTTCTATGTGAATATGGCTTTCATGTGAATATGGCTCTTAAATGAATGTCGCTTCTATGTGAGTCTGGGTACTTTGTGAATATGGCTCCTACATGTATGTCACTTCTATGTGAATATGGCTCCTACATGAATGTCGCTTCTATGTGAATATGGCTCCTACATGAATGTCACTTCTATGTGAATATGGCTCCCATTTCAATGTCGCCTCTTTGTGAATATGGCTCCCATGTGAATATGGCTCTTAAATGAATGTCCCTTCTATGTGAATATGGCTTCCATGTGAATATGGCTCTTAAATGAATGTCGCTTCTATGTGAATATGGCTTCCATGTGAATATGGCTCTTAAATGAATGTCGCTTCTATGTGAATATGGCTCCCATGTGAATATGTCTCTTAAATGAATGTCGCTTCTATGTGAGTATGGCTTCCATGTGAATATGGCTCTTAAATGAATGTCACTTCTATGTGAATATGGCTCCTATGTGAACATGGCTCTTAGATGAATGTCGGTTTTATGTGAATATGGCTCCCATTTGAATATGGCTCTTAAATGAATGTCGCTTCTATGTGAATATGGCTCCTATGTGAACATGGCTCTTAGATGAATGTCACTTCTATGTGAAATTTCCTCACATGTGAATATGGCTCTTAAATGAATGTCGCTTCTATGTGAATATGGCTTCCATGTGAATATGGCTCTTAAATGAATGTCGCTTCTATGTGAATATTGCTCCCATGTGAATATGTCTCTTAAAGGAATGTCGCTTCTATGTGAATATGGCTCTTAAATGAATGTCGCTTCTATGTGAATATGGCTTTCATGTGAATATGGCTCTTAAATGAATGTCGCTTCTATGTGAATATGGCTTCTATGTGAGTCTGGGTACTTTGTGAACATGGCTCCTACATGAATGCTTCTATGTGAATATGGCTCCCATGTGAATGTGGGTACAATGCGAATATGGTTCCTTTGAGAACTTGGCTGCTTTTTTGTGAATGTGGATACTATGTAAATAGGGCTCAAACTTGAATGTGGCTATAATGTGAATTTGTTTTCGCAGTTTAGAAGCTAATGGTGTCATCAGAGGTCAAACAAATAAACAAACAAATAAAACAAACAAGGACATCAGATTAGTTTTGGGGGGGGGGTCATGTTGACTGCACTTCTGACATTTTATTGGAAATGACATAGAAAATGTCAGATGACTTGCAATCATTGACATTTCGAAATAATCATTTACCCAGCCCTCACCACAACCAGTGCTGGTCACGCCGTGAATCAACATTACGCGTCAGTGCTTCCGCCGCGTAATAATTTATGAAAGCAGTGTCTCATTGTGGTGTCAGAAGGCAAGCGGTCCCAAAAAACAAACAAAAAATCTGTATAACTGTGTACTATCTGTATCAGTTAGCCTAAGTTTATTTATCCACATGCTGGACGTGGCGCCTAATTCTGAATCCGAATACTGCGGGTACCAATCAAACCAGTAAAATTAAAATTAAATTTTACAATTTTATTTTAACACTTTTTACAATATAGTTATTATGAGCAAACTAGTTTTTAAAAAAACGTATGTAAGATGCATCTTTCCTTTCTATATAAAACAAAATAAATCAACCACCACTAATTCATTGACTAATTGGTTAATTTATTGATTCATTTATGTGTTGTCTTTAATAATGAACAATTTTCAACTTGATCCTTGAATGTGAAGAGAATAAAGGTTTACAAGATTTGTACTAGACAGACAGTGAGTTGACATATAGAATAATAATTAGTTTTGTTTGATTTTTTTAAAAAATAATACGTCAATATGAGATAACATGATCACTTTCGTTAATTATAACCCCTAGGTATTATGATATTTTGTTTGAGTAACTTTGTGTTGTTAAGTAGAGAAACGGAGAACATATGATCTAATATTGGCCATTTTCTACATCATAACCTCAACGGATCTTTGGCTAATTCTTTAAATATTATACATCGTATCTGCCTTTAGTGTACTCTGCAATACTCTCAATTCGATTCACTCTAAATACATCTCAGAGTCAGACACAACAGAATGAGACAACATATGTTCCGGAAGCTGAAAATTGGAACTTGCGAAATATGTCCTTGTTGAGGGCCACCAGAGAATGCTGGCCTTGTATTGCAAAACGACATTATTTATCAAGAGGCCCGAACAAGACACTGGTCCTAAAACAGCCCTAAAGGAAGAAAACTATATGGAGAGCTCCCTGATTTGTAAAACCCTGCGCAGTTCATCTCATGTATTGGTCTAGTCATCTGAACGCTTCAACATAATAATGAGAACGAAAAAGAAGAAGAAACATAAATAGACTACAACCTGCGTTACCTCTCTTTCTGACTTACTGTCTCAGTATGTTACACTTTGAATCCCCATTGATTTCTCCCTTTTATTACACCATACTTAGAAACACTTTTTTTTTTCAAAATTCATTTTCTAAATACATCAGCCTTTGAATCACTCTTTACGTTCAAGTATTTTTTATGAAGCGAGCGAAGAGCACTTAAACAATAATTCTTGCAGAAATATTGCTGGTCTAATTTAGTCGGTTTTAAGGAGCTAAAGTCTGCCTCCGTTTCGAGCCTCTTTATCCTCCCAGCCTGTCATCCTATCCTCCCTCATCCTCCCTCATCCTCCCTCCACCTCCGTCCTTACTCCGACCTTTACATTTTGTTGTCTTGTCGAGACAGCTTTTTACACCAAATCCCAAAGGAAGGAGCCCCCCGGAGGAATCAGCCAATCGCCGACGGGGAGAGTTAGCCATTAGCGTTGATTGGTTGCCACTAATGGCCAGAGTGGATTAAGGTTACTTCACAGTGGCCACGTTGGACTGAAGACTTTTACTACTATGAGAGTACTGTCGGGACGGGTGGGGGAGTTTACAGTGGGGGGTATGACGGCTAGGGGAGGAGTGTTAGGAGGGGAAAGATAAAAAAAAATCTTCTATTAAAATATACATATATACCCACATAACATATATACCAATATAACATATATACCAATATAACACATATACCAATATAACATATATATCCACATAACATATATACCCACATAACATATATGCCAATATAACATATATACACACATAACATATATACTAATATAACATATATACCCACATAACATATATACCCACATAACATATACCCACATAACATATATACCAATATAACATATATACCCACATAACATATATACCAATATAACATATATACCAATATAACATATATACCAATATAACATATATACCCACATAACATATATACCAATATAACATATATACCCACATAACATATATACCAATATAACATATATACCCACATAACATACATACCAATATAACATATATACCCACATAACATACATACCAATATAACATATATACCCACATAACATATATACCAATATAACATATATACCCACATAACATATATACCAATATAACGTATATACCCACATAACATATATACCCACATAACATATATACCAATATAACATATATACCCACATAACATATATACCAATATAACATATATACCCACATAACATATATACCAATATAACATATATACCCGCATAACATATATACCAATATAACATATATACCCACATAACATATATACCAATATAACATATATACCCACATAACATATATACCAATATAACATATATACCCATGTGACATATATGCTCTTAAAAAATATAAAGTTTCCCTTTTAGAGGACCTTGCGATCTATAGTGCAGATGACCAACGACCACAACCACCACAACGACCAACCGCCTTTACTGTTCCCCGACTAATGGAGCTGGGTGGAATCAAGAGTCGCCATTTACCTATACCTATACCTTAGTCTGTTGGACAGTTGGGGAACCAAGCAAGACTCGTCGACCGTCTTTCTCCATTCCTCCCTGTCTTTTGCCTTGTTTAAAACCTCTTTCAATGGCAGGCACGTCCATTCTTTTATGTTGTCCTCCCATCGCTTTGTCTGTCTGCCTCTTCTTCTTTTTCCTGGAACTGTTCCCAGAAGGAAGGTCTTTACGAGCCCCGAAGATCTTGTCCATTTCTTTGTCTATTTCACGCTGGTCATTTTCAGACACATTGTTACGTATATTGTTATTATTTGTAATTTTGACTGCCTTTGCAGCATTTGTGTTTTATGTCTAAACAAAATAAAATTGTTAATAATTGACACGCAGTCGTGTCTTAATTTAATTTCATTATAAGGATAGTATGATAGTAGTTGCTGATGAAGAGGCGCATTGGCTGATCGGTAAAGCGCTTGGCTTCCCAACCGGGGGGTCCCGGGTTCGAGTCCTGGCGAAAACTGGGATTTTTAATTTCGGGATCTTTAGGGCGCCTCTGAGTTCCCCCAGCTCTTATGGGTACCTGACATTAGTTGGGGGAAAGTAAAGGCGGTTGGTCGTTGTTCTGGCAACATGACACCCTTGTTAACCGCAGGCCACAGAAACAGATAACCTTAATTACATCATATGCCCTATGGACCAAGAGATCTGAAAGAGAATTTTTTTTTTAACAACTTTAGTTACTGATGGTGGAAAGTTCATAGTTTCTTATATGGAAACATTAAGATTTTTTGGTGACATTTTGTTTGTGAAATTTCAGAGCAAAAATCATTTACAATTAAAGATGACTATAGAAATATTTATCTGCAGAATAGAATAAAGCTCTTTTTTAATCTAATTTCAACCTCATGGTCGATTTGACAAAAAAATATTGAGACTTGTCTTTCGAACTGACATGCCTACCATTAAGCAGACACACATGGTCCGTCTACGAGTTTGTGTATATGTGTGTATCCATCTATCTATCTATATCTATATCTATATCTATATATATCTATATATATATATATATATATATATATATTGCAGCAGAAGTAAAAGAGTTCTCTAGCGATGTCACAAGATGAAAAGTTGGTTAAGTCATAGCACTGTTGTTCTATTGTTAGAAAATATTCAAGTACTTGTGATGAAAATTGATACCGAATCGTGAATGGGAGAGAATCAAGAAAATATAACAGTGGGTAGAAATTAATTGAGAATCTAGTTACTTACCATGTCATTGAGATCTTTATACTAGAGGACCTTAAATTATTTTGACAAAAAGTTAAATATTTGTTTAGACTTTAGATCGATAAGTTCGAACATTTTAAAAAGTCAATCGAAATTCAAAACACTTTGCGTGTACATTATAAACGTAGTTACGCTCAAACGAAGATCTCAAAGTAAAACAAACTAAAAATAGTTAACTCAATACGAAACATTGAAAAAACGATCGTTGAAAGGGAGGCTATCGAGTAAATTTTGCATTCAAGTAAACGACTTTGTGTGATTGTTTCCCTTGCGCTCAATTATAAATGAGAACCTTTTTTGTCGATGGAAGAAAGATGATGCTTTGTCCCCGACCAGTCTAAACTTGATACTGAACACAATGTCATAAGTTACACTTCACAGCATTCGTCTTGATTACTTATAGGAATATAAAAGACTCTACTATCTCTAACCTAGGACACTCAAGGTATATCTATTGAATAGTAAGACAATCATTAAAGACTTTTTGTATGTTTCAGAATTCAAATTTATACATAGGGTAGAAAAAAAATCAACATTTTATCCACATATGGTAAAATAAGGAAATGGTACGCTTATCATACCTTGCGATCTATGAGGGCCAGGTGATGTAAGTCTCATGGTTTTTTTGGCCGACGGTTAATGAGAGTGCCATGTAGCCAGTACAACGACAAACCGCCTTTACTTTTCCAAAGTATGTCAGATACCCATTAAACTTGGTTGAACTATGGGGCGCCCTAAATAAACCCCAGTTTTCACCGGGATTCGAAACCGAGACCTTTCGGTTTGGAAGCCAAGCGAATTATCACTCGGCCACACTATATTGTTTTTAGACACACACAACATAACACCTGTAAATACATAACACCTGTAAATTCATAACACGTGTAAATTCATAACACGTGTAAGTATCCTAATAAGAAGTTACCCTGACATTTTTTTTTTCTTTTGTCCTACTTTTGTCCTACTTTTGTCCTACTCATGGTTGACGTCTGTCCTTTTTGTTTGTTATACTTTGTCCTATCCAATATTATCCTCTGTTCTTTTGACTTCCTTTAAGATCCTCCTTTTATCTCTATACTCACCAGAGTTCTCTCGCTTTCCCCTTGTTTGTATATGTTATTTCTATTCACAGGAAACCAAAGTGTATTGCTCCGTCTTCTCATCAAGATCACACGCACCCGAGTCTTGGAAGCTACAGTTAGAGAATACGGTTAGCCACCTGGTCGTGCGGTTTGTGCGCTGGGCTGTCGTTCGGTCGCCTCGTAGGTTCCGGGCTCATACCCTACCCGCTGCCATACCCCGTGGTCCTGCGGGTGATTTGGACTAGGAAGGAATTATCTTCAACTCTGAAGGAACATCCAAAAACATGCCCAACATTTTACAAAACAAACATACGTAACATTGTTACAATATCATTTAGAGTATTTCATTTGAAGACGGCATGTAGATAGATACATGTATTTTCATTTGAAGACGGCATGTAGATACATGTATTTTCATTTGAAGAAGGCATGTAGATACATGTATTTTCATTTCAAGACGGCATGTAGATACATGTATTTTCATTTCAAGACGGCATGTAGATACATGTATTTTCAATGGAAGAAGGCATGCAGATACGTGTATTTTCATTTGCAGACGGCATTTAGATACATGTATTTTCAATGGAAGAAGGCATGTAGATATACATGTCTTTTCATTCGCACACGGAATATAGATACTGTCAGGGGGAGGTATGGCGAGAATGAATGTTACTTTGATTTTTATATGATAGTTATATCCCTTTCTTTATGTACAGGCGCAGGTTATGAATGTGAACAATCTGCACGTGTTGTGAACTGAATGGTTAAGTCTTCCTTGAATGTGCGAGAGAGTGTGTTAAGTCAGTAAGGTCTTGCTCCCGGTCCAGGAAGGTTGGACGTTTACTTCCTGGACTGGTGTTTATGTATTATTTACTGACAGTTAATATAATTGTGTGTTTTATGAAGTATTAAAGTATTATTGGCATGGCCATAGATATCTGAGTTGGAGTTAAAGTATATCTAGTAGTAATTGTTCTTATTAGTATTGAGTATTCACACCCCTAATGAGCCAAGTCTAAGACAAACAAGAAATGAACCCTGACAGATACATGCATTTTTATTTGAAAAAGTCTTCTATTATAGATACTAATCTGACACGATGTTTCCCCCTAATCCTCGTAAACTGTTTATGCTGATTTAAAAAACAAACTCGTCGTGTACTCATTATTTATAATCATACCTTCTTTCCGTATAATTTAATTTAAATAAACGTTTTTAATTATAGACACCCTTAGAAAAGATACCAACAACAGAGTGTCACAGTCTCAGTTGACATTGCATGATTTAATATTCACGTCATGTTAAGAGTTTAAAAGACACGTGGAACTCTCCTGATTTAGAAAACAGGACGTAGAATGAAAAAAGTTGACTTTGAGGTCAGTCAAGTCAGTCAAGTGGTATCTTTTAGACCGGGTGGTCAAGTAATATTTTGGTCCGGGACGGACAGTAGCGACTTAGAAAAGTCGGTAGTATTTACAGTTAGAAAGTATCTCGTGGGCAGTTGTTGCCAGTGCTCCTTTTGAGATATGTATTATTATTAAGGATTATTCTGTACAGTGTTGCGGACGTGATTTGTAATTAACGTATTGGATATATTTGATACCGCTGTTATGCGGATAGGATTGTTTATTATTTCTTGACTTGTAGCACTAACAAGGAGTGCAGTATTATTATTATTGTAGTAAAATAAACTTCATATTTGTCTGCTGAAACGGATTTAGGTCAGTTTATAGTATTTGTCTTGTCACGTGTCAAGAGTACTCCAGGAAGCAAGAACCCAGCATTACACGACATTCGCATTCTGCAACGTTACACCATTCAACGTCATTTACACAGGGCTAGACATCCCTTAGAGTGGAACCCCCAGGGTACTAGACGTAGAGGAAGACCAAATAGAACGTGGTGACGCAGTGTACTAGATGAAGCCGAGAGGACGGTATAGAGCTTGGAAGCCATTAAAAAAGCTAGCAAGAGACAGTTGAGAGTGACGTGTTTTTACTGAGGCCCTATATTCCACGAGGAACTCAAAGGAAAGATGATGATGATGATGAATCACAGACATTGGTTTATGCTACTATATTTTTAATATGTTAGTAGACTGATGTTTAGTTTCGAATATAAGAATTTAATATTTTTTACGTATTTCTTTTCCCTTCATGTGACAATCTTCAGCTCTCCCTCTCTCCCTGGTAACACTAAGTTACACCCCTCGGTGCGCATCTCTTTTGGTTCAACTGTACAGCACAGTGCAAATGCGTTCATTAAAGTGACCTGTGAGGTAGAAGGAAAGAGAGAGAAAGAGAGCTAGAGAGAGAGAGAGAGAAAGTGAGAGGACGAGAAAAAGAAATATAATGATAGAGTGAAAGAGAGGGAAAATAGAAGGAAAAGAGAGAGAAGAAGAGAGAGAAGGAGAGAGAGAGAGATAATGAGAGAGGACGAAGAAAACAGAAAATACTAGATAGAGAGAGACAGAAAGGAAGCACATATAGCATGATCGCCTTTTTTATATACATTTTAGTCTGTAAAATACGATTGGATTGATTTATTCAATGTCTTCAATCGATTGGATATTTTAGATATTATCGCACCCGAAAGACACTCTAAAAAAGGCAACAAATGTTTAATATATTGAGTTAATTATTTTCCTGTCAATCGCGTGAATTCCGTGCACTTTGTTCGCATTGTCTTTTATAGTTTACAATAATAGATGCATTTTTTTTACCTTGAAAGCTATTGTACAACTAGTTTTTAATGTCCGCTAAAAAAAATGGCGCGCGCAGAGCAAATTGGGAACGTTGGTGGGTGTCGTCTGCCATTCACTTCCGTTTTATTTCCTTTTTAACAAATTAACCAAGGGAGACAACGCTAGTATTAATCGCTCACAAGAGACCCAAGTGATTTGCAAGAGTTAACCTTTCCTGTTTACATTTCCAATCAATGTTATTAAAAGAGTGCGCCCTTTCCCTCCCCCCCCCCCCTCCATAGTGTAAATTTCCCCATCCCCCCGCTTTTTTTTTTTTTCTTGAATTCAATCGGACTTAAATTACCCATAAATCAAAGAGTAGCTCTATGGTAGAAGAGTTGTTTGCATCGTTGAGCAGGGCAGGTGGGAAGAGAAACTACCCGCGCCCACATACTCCCCTGATCCTACCCGTAGTCTGGTTCCCCCTCCCCCGCCCCCCTCCTTGTCATCCGTTCTTGTTCTTACGGAGGGGGGTGTGGGGAGGACCCTACCCGGCGCCTCCGTCAGTGTTTTGTTGCTGTTGATGGAGTCTCTCAACAGGTAAGTGAAATACGAACACGTCTGCCGACACAATGGAAATGAATACCGCGCCAATTAGTGAGATTGAAACATAAGGGAAGTAACCCGACATTTGTCTGACGAGGTTAGGGTCATTGTTTGGGATGTAGGCCTACTCCAATTTGAGAACCACCATAAATATAACCAGCCAAATTAAAATTTTAAAAAAGGTTATCATATTGAAATTGATGCATATTGAACTTAATAGAAGTAGCAGTTGATACAGATCGACGCTGGGTTAGTCTTTATCGAAGTTGATACAGATCGAAGTTGAGTAGGCACCTATATACATCGATACAAATCGAAATTGATATAGATCGATGTTAATACTTCGAACTCCTCAAGATATGTGCATTTTTAAAAAAAGAGTTTTCGCTGATCAACGCACTGTCTCACATAGTACATAAAGAAATAGCCGCCGTCACCTCAGTCAGAGGCATTCTTCACACTCTATACAATCTGAAGAAAATATCTCTACGTCTAAGAAATATGCTACTTAACTATTTCACTCCTAATCGACGATACCATCGTTGATTTTGACCTCATTAAATTTAATTAACGTTTAATTTTTCAAACTTGACTTTGAATTATATAAAAAAAAGAGCATGCATTTCCCTTTAATTCTATACCAACTACAACAACTTCTGATAAAAAACAACAAAGCTATTGAAGCCCAATCATAACAGGGGTAGTGAAATAGTAATGAGGACAATGAACAATTGTTTCAAAACATGGAAAAATAATGACGGAGAGAAAGAGTTAAATAGTTTAGCGTCACAGTTTATCACAGATTTGTTTCATCTTTAAACTTATTGCCTAGTTTTTTAAATTTATTTTCTCTTGTATCTTTTTTTCTCCGTCCTGTTTAACTCTTTCTCTCCGTAATTATTTACCACATTCTGATGGAATCAACGTTTGTATCGTCGGTTAGGAGAGAAAGAGTTAAGGCTTTGTACTTTTTTTCTGTCTCTACTAGATGCTCTCGGGACTTTCAAACACTATACACATTTAGCAAGGCGACTGCGTTGATTGTGTGACCATCCTGCTTGGATTGTTGAGTCTCATTGGTAATTGTTGTGATTGACATGTAACTGCAGCGTCAGATTGACCTTTGCACGTGCTGTTAAAAGTGGGCTCGGATTCCTCCGGAAATAAGGCAAGGGGGGCCGGCCCAAGAATACCCGGAAGAGGTCGCTCACAATCCAAGCTGAAGATACTGGATTGACATGGGGGCAGATGAAGAAATCTGCTCATTACTGAATACGGTGGAGAGGTGTGATTGTGGCCCCTGGGGGCTCACTGGCATAATTAAGTCGGATCGCCAGAATTATTGGAATTACTTATGTCGGCGTGTGTACCCGCGTGTGTGTGTGTGTACTGAGAAAAAGACAGAGAGAGAGAGACATAGAGTAGAAGGGGCAGATGCGGGGGGGGGGGGTAAAAGGAAATAAAATTAAAATTAAAGTTCCCCTTTCAGACCTTATGATAAATAGAGCAGATCATGTAAAGGTTATCTGTTTCTGTGACCCACGGTTAACGAGAGTGTCCTGTGACCAGCACAACGACCAACCTCCTTTACTTTTCCCCAACTAACATCAGGTAAACATTAGAGCTGGGTGGATTCATAGGCGCCCTAAAGATCCCGAAATAAAAAAAAAATCTTCACCAGGACTTGAACCTGGGAAACCAAGAGCTGTACCACACACCACCGTAAAGGAAATGTTAGTTCTACCTTAATAGAATGCTCGAGAAGAAAGGTTGCAAGGACATACACCTAGCTAGCTTCACCACGTCCATTGTTTAAAATTGTTCTATTTATTAGAAATAATACGATTAAAACCTTTAGCGTTTTGTCTTAAAAATATATACATGGAATAATAAATAATAAAAAACAAAACGATGTGCTGAGTAAGCTATAAATGGATTCAAATGTGTATGAATTTCAAGTGTCTAAGCCAGCTTGTGGCCATATTTTGTGTTTAACAAATTGATAAATATTACTTGAGTTTGTTTCTGAAGTTTAGTGGAGGTGATCGAATGATTATATGTCTCTAAAATTGAAAGCATAAGAATCAGGATCTAGATATCAGAATAGGGCGTGGGGTGGGGGGGGGGTGAGGGATAGAGTGCTTGGCTTCCGAAATTAAACTAATTTATCAACAACTGCAGTCCTCTGTACTCACGTAGCTTGACCTTCTCCCATACTCTTCCCCCCCCCTCCCCGTTCACATCTTTCGACCCTCAGAACACCTATGTCACCGCGTTCGCTGTCCATATGTCGTCTGGTTCTCATTCATCTCTTATTAGCAGACCCTTACCTTTGGCCTCGTTTGGCGCTTTGTTGTTTACGCATGCGTGTGGCCTGTTCATGGCTAATTTTATTTTGCTTTAACAGCCTATGGTCCAGCAATCAGGCCCCCCCCCCATCTCCCCATCTCTTGCGGTTAGCCGCTTACATTTTTTATTCTTGTGGTCAATCAAATTTCGGAGCGTCTGGTCACAACGACAAATCGAACGGACCAATCTTTCCATTATACATGAGTAGTCTCGCTGGACAAATGGTCCAGTCAGGGCTTTACGTTTTAATTGTCAGCTTGCTTTTAAATACAAACTGGGAGCCAACTCTCGACACTTGAGCTAACAGAGTGATGCTATTGTTAATAAAATTAAGAGATTGCGTCATTAGTTCCTGCGCTCCTTTTCTTTCCCTTTGCCCATGTCGTCACCAAAAAAAAAAAAAAAGAAAGAGAGACTTGTTTTTAATCATCCACCGATGTATTTTATTGTTAGAAGTGCGCTTGCGTGGCCATAAAATTTACATTACTAGCCACGTGACCGTCTCATTGTATCTTTGCAGCGCGTGCGTTATCCCCCCCCCCCCCCCCCCCCATGGTTTGTTTCAAACGGAAAAAAAATGTGTACAAAATTGAAAGAGGAAAATTATGTGTTGGCAAGAAAAGGGGAGGCAACTCAATTGGTACATGAATGGTTATTTATTTGGCAGAACCAGTGGATGTATGTGCTCGCCCTTTATTGTAAGCTCGGCGCATGCGCGAGTGACTCCGCTTAAGCCGCACGCGACAGAAGGAAGATATGCCCGTAACATTTCCGGTCGCGGGGTGAACATGTGCAATGCGGGGTGAAGGGGCGGAAGAGGCGCCTGAGACGGACGCAAGACCAGAAGGTGAACTGTGCATACCTATGCGCCCTCGCGTCAGGTGACTAAAAGGCACCCATTTTTTTTTTAAACTTTCCAGTCTTCTCAGCGCCATTTAAAGAGTCATGTGGAAAGCGCCGAAGTCGGGAGTCTACGAAGTGTGACTAGCGCCGCCGTAGGTGGTGGAGCCTGTCAAGTGATGCGTGCCCTAGGGCGACCCCCTTCTACCTTGGGTGTGCATATATTTTGTGTCAGTGGAGACGTGGCAGAAAAACTTTGTCAAACATGTGACAGATATATAGGAGCGTGGACGGCACGCGCCAACGATGATACTATCCCGTTAGATGGCAGCAGAGTAGCGCGTGCCTTTTAGAACGAGGCTGCAAAAGAAAAAGATTTTTTTTTCTTGGGGAAAAAAAAAAGATAAAATAAAGAATAAAATTATAAAGTTAATTTTTTTTTTATGAAAGGGAGGCTACTAGCTAAAGCATTTAGGCTACATGTCAGTTTTTTTTTTTTAACGAAATATTAACCATTTACATTGTTTAACAGAATAAATTCAATTTTTAACATAATCTGTCATATACATCGCATGGTCGGAATGGGGAAATATATTTTTAATTTTTAATTATCTCCATTTTGGGGCTGGATTTAAACAAAACGAAACAAACAAAATAATTTAAAAAAAGGAAATATAATAAAAAATTAATCATACATAAAGAATGTATATCACATAGACGCACTAGACATCACTACAAAACTGCTAGACCATCACCCTACTCTTTTGCTCAGAGATAAGACCTAGCTGGTTGGGAGGGGGCAGTTGTTACCGGTCGTTGACTTGTAGCACCAAACTGCTGGCAGTAAACTAAGCCGTTGTAGGCGTAATATCTCTTAACTTAAACAAAACAACAACTTCAAATAACTTGAATTGCTTCCCTGTGAACAAAACCAAATAGATATATAGACCTAAATCAAGTTGATTTAAAATTACTGTAGTAGACTTTACTAATAATATAATCCAATGACAGTTAGGATTTAGCAATACTTTCAGTTTCGCGTTCTAGAGTCGTCTGTCCTAACTCAGACTAAGTGACGACAATGCCACCTATGTTGCATCATTCACAACCAATCGCCAACCTCTTCTCACCGTAACCATAGAAACACACACACACTCAGATCGGTCTAAGGCCACTGCAACCTATGCGGCCGCAGTGGGCCTCGCACTTTCATAGACCTCGCGCTAATTCTAAATTATTTATATAAACTTATAACAAGGTTCCCGCAGACTCCTGATTTTGCATAAGCTCATGGAAATCTCCTAAAAAACATTTAAAAAAAATCGCCTGAAAAATGGACACATTTGTCATATTGAGGTGTCATACCTGAGGCCAACAATTCACGAAGATAGATTGATCAATTCGGCAATTTTATCTATTGCTATTGAGCGTGATCTATGTAGGAAACAGAATTTTGATGATATACTGTATGACTTCGCAACACATAATGCTCGTAGAGTTCAGTTAATGAAGTTAGTTTGATCGTGGTGTTGTACTTAATAAGAAATGAATAGAATGCAAAGACGAATTTATTTTCTAATACAAAATTTTGATTTTCAATTATTATCCTTATCCCTGCACAGACTGGGCCCCGCGCAATCTTTTTCGCACAGGGCCCAGCAATTGTTAGGGCCGCCCTGCACGCACTCAATAACAAGGTTTAATTTGCCCCCATTTTTTTTTTTCACTTTTGATTCCTAGATGAATTGATCTGTTGTACTTCCTACATATACGGGGGCGCGACGGCTGATCGGTAAAGCGCTTGGCTCCCCAACCGGGGTCCCGTGTTCGAATCCTGAAGAAGACTAGGATTTTTAATTTTGTGATCTTTGTGTGCCTCTGATGTCCACCCAGTTCTAATGGCTACCTGATGCTAGTTGGGGAAAAGCAAAGGCGGTTGGTCGTTGTGCTGGCCACGTGACACCCTCGTGGGCCACAGAAACAGATGAACCTGACCTCATCTGCCCTATAGATCGCAGTGCGTATTATTTTAATCGAAAACAAAAATGATGTCTTTCCGGGAAGGTCAGGGTTGTGCTATTAAAACTAACCTAACTTTTTTATTTATTATATAACTTAACATATTTAATTTTATTTGAAAGGAAAATGAATGGGCTTCAAAAGTGTTAAATATTAAATATAGTGTTTAAGAAAATATTTCTTATAATAAGTTTAAACTGAGTACGAAAAAATATATATAAAAAATCTGTAAAAAAAAAAATCTATTTGTGACAGATTGAACCTTATTATTCTAAATTTAATCCATAAATATTGAAAAAATCACAAACCTAAACAGTATATGTCACTTCTTATTTAATAAAGATGAACAAATTCATAAAAATTGTAGGAACGAAGTGCTCTAATGCTATAAATTTTAAATACTTAGAATGATGTAATCAAATTTTGTAGTAATCTCTAACCCCTTACTCTAGTTGTTATGACATAATTTAGAGAAATAGTTTGACGACACGACTAGGAAGTGGTGGCTATAATAAAGTAAGGAAATCTCTTCAAACTCAGTTTTTAAATTGTGCTGGCTTTGTAGTTAAGAGATAATTCGCTATAGGTAAAAGTCATATACCCACTATAGTGTTGGATCTACCATAGAGCTTTTACAATATATTTACAGACATTTCTTGTGCTTGTTTCCAGGGTTGCTATAGGAATTATATGAAACAAAAAAAAATAGTTTCAATCTTAGAGCACTTTCGCAGCACTATGGAAGAAGAAGCTCGTATGGGGCAGCTAATGTAAAGGTAATCTACTTCCTAGTCCAAACCTCCCCAATAGAGAACGGGAGACGGCAGGGGGGGCAGGTTATGAACTCGGAACTGAATATATAATTTAATAAATGTTTAGTTAAACAAACTGTCAGGAGCTACAAAGGTTTAGTTGATCAAACTGTCAGGAGCTACAAAGGTTTAGTTAAATAAACTGCCAGGAGCTACAAAGGTTTAGTTAAACAAACTGCCAGGAGCTACAAAGGTTTAGTTAAACAAACTGCCAGGAGCTACAAAGGTTTAGTTGAACAAACTGTCAGGAGCTACAAAGGTTTAGTTAAACAAACTGCCAGGAGCTACAAAGGTTTAGTTAAACAAACTGCCAGGAGCTACAAAGGTTTAGTTAAACAAACTGCCAGGAGCTACAAAGGTTTAGTTGAACAAACTGCCAGGAGCTACAAAGGTTTAGTTGAACAAACTGTCAGGAGCTACAAAGGTTTAGTTGAAAAAACTGTCAGGAGCTACAAAGGTTTAGTTGAACAAACTGCCTGGAGCTACAAAGGTTTAGTTGAACAAACTGCCAGGAGCTACAAAGGTTTAGTTGAACAAACTGTCAGGAGCTACAAAGGTTTAGTTGAACAAACTGCCAGGAGCTACAAAGGTTTAGTTGAACAAACTGCCAGGAGCTACAAAGGTTTAGTTGAACAAACTGTCAGGAGCTACAAAGGTTTAGTTGAAAAAACTGTCAGGAGCTACAAAGGTTTAGTTGAACAAACTGCCAGGAGCTACAAAGGTTTAGTTGAACAAACTGTCAGGAGCTACAAAGGTTTAGTTGAAAAAACTGTCAGGAGCTACAAAGGTTTAGTTGAACAAACTGCCTGGAGCTACAAAGGTTTAGTTGAACAAACTGCCAGGAGCTACAAAGGTTTAGTTGATCAAACTGTCAGGAGCTACAAAGGTTTAGTTGAACAAACTGCCAGGAGCTACAAAGGTTTAGTTGAACAAACTGCCTGGAGCTACAAAGGTTTAGTTGAACAAACTGTCAGGAGCTACAAAGGTTTAGTTGAACAAACTGTCAGGAGCTACAAAGGTTTAGTTGAACAAACTGCCAGGAGCTACAAAGGTTTAGTTGAACAAACTGTCAGGAGCTACAAAGGTTTAGTTGAACAAACTGCCTGGAGCTACAAAGGTTTAGTTGAACAAACTGTCAGGAGCTACAAAGGTTTAGTTGAACAAACTGCCAGGAGCTACAAAGGTTTAGTTGAACAAACTGTCAGGAGCTACAAAGGTTTAGTTGAACAAACTGCCTGGAGCTACAAAGGTTTAGTTGAACAAACTGTCAGGAGCTACAAAGGTTTAGTTAAACAAACTGCCAGGAGCTACAAAGGTTTAGTTGAACAAACTGTCAGGAGCTACAAAGGTTTAGTTGAACAAACTGCCAGGAGCTACAAAGGTTTAGTTGAACAAACTGCCAGGAGCTACAAAGGTTTAGTTGAACAAACTGCCAGGAGCTACAAAGGTTTAGTTGAACAAACTGCCAGGAGCTACAAAGGTTTAGTTGAACAAACTGCCAGGAGCTACAAAGGTTTAGTTGAACAAACTGTCAGGAGCTACAAAGGTTTAGTTGAACAAACTGTCAGAAGCTACAAAGGTTTAGTTGAACAAACTGTCAGGAGCTACAAAGGTTTAGTTGAACAAACTGTCAGGAGCTACAAAGGTTTAGTTGAACAAACTGTCAGAAGCTACAAAGGTTTAGTTGAACAAACTGTCAGAAGCTACAAAGGTTTAGTTGAACAAACTGTCAGGAGCTACAAAGGTTTAGTTGAACAAACTGTCAGGAGCTACAAAGGTTTAGTTGGACTGTCTGGAGCTAAAGAAGTCTAGTTGGACTAATTGTCCGGGGCTACAAAGTTTACTTAAACTAGCTATCTGGAGGTACAACCCAACAAAATTCTGAGCTACAAAAGGTACTATGCAGGTTGCATTATAAATGTTTTGGTGATTTTTTTTACCTAAGCTTGCATACAATCTATTATTTATTAACTTGAGCTAGATCCTAACTTTGCTAAAACAGATCAATGCAACCAGTCAGAAGCTATAACAAGATCTAGTTATAACAAGCTAAAGCTATAACAAGCTTAAGCTATAATTAGTAAGGCGACTGAAAAAAATCATACCCCGCCCCTCCAAAAAAACACGCGCACACCCTGTTTATTAATTAACAAATTGTTAATTGTAACTTGATAACTGCATTGCTTTATATGCGATAGGAATACATGCCAGTCTATAGTTATACATTAGGAAAATGAATCATTTAATAATTGAAATCCCTTCATTGTACAGTGATAGTGTCTGCGTTATTTGTTCGGGGGACAATGATCACATTTAGCTACAGTTTAATACTTCAACTGATGGCAAGGCCACACACATACAACCAAGGGCTTTCAATTAAACCTCAGAGTAACAAGGAACTTAATAAAATGTTGTTTTTTAAAACCCAATCCTCATTTATGAAGCTGATGTGTTTTTGTTAACAGCGATTACTTCGCTACCAATAACTATAGTATAATTATTTAAGAAAAAAAGTGAAATTAATTACCCCGGCCCAACCCCCCATTCACCCACCCGAAAAAAAACACCTGGTTACGCTCATGTTACATCTACTCATAGAGGATTCTAGCCTAGTGATATAGTTTTAGACTTAGAAACATTAAAAAACGGTAGTTTAGGCTATAATACTGGATCTAGATATAGATCTATTATTGATGAATCTGGTTTGGGGACTTAATATTGATATTGTGTATTGAAAAATCATATAAGTATATACATTTAAAATAGTAAAAGTTTCCCTTTCAGACCTTGCGATCTACGGGGCAGATGATGTAAAAATCACCTGTTTCTATGGCAAACGGTTAATAAGTAGGGTGTCATGTGGCCAGCACAACGACCAACCACTTTACTTTGCCCAACTAAAATCAGGTACCCATTACATTTGGGTGTTCTCAGGGACTCCCTAAAAATCCGGAAACTCAAAATCGCATTCTTCACCGAGTTTCGAACCCAGGGATCCCAGGTTCGGAAGCCAAGCGCTTAACCACTCAGCCATTGTGCTCCCTATTATATACACATGTCGCCTTTATTGTCACAAACTATAGTAGTCCATGTAATGATTCCTAAAAAAGAACCTGCGCAAAATGTTCCTGAAAGTCTATTTATTTATTCCACTCTTTACTGAATACATGCAGAAATTCCCATTGACGTATGTTCAAAATAGATCAAATTTATTATATTTTGAAATATTAAAACATCAAGCCAGAAGTTTCCCGGTATAATCAATTAAATGAACATCTTGTGATTCGTTCTCGAGATGGGTGTCAAGCCAAGTGGATTCAAAAATTCCACCAATGAGAGTGCAATCTAGTGAGCGGGATTGTAATAACGTGTTATATGCATGCATGAAATAGACAGAGTTTGAGGACCTGTAAGCTTAATAAAAATAAAATAGTTTGTGTTTATGGTGACGTCTGTCATGAATATTATTCTTATAATTGACATCGGACCCAATGGGATTGTGTCAAAACACAAACTGTCTTTGTTTTACGTTGTAGCGAAATGTTAAAAAAACCAACAGGGGAGGCAACTGGCTAATAAATGCATAGAAGACTGAGAAAAGAGAGACATAGGCAAGCTTGTACGCTTTTTGCTGAGCTACAATTATCTCAATTCAACTCATACCAACTGTAAGTTACAAAAAAACAACAAGAAATTGAAAGTTATCTTACATATTCAATGCTACTCACGCGGTAATACATACTATAATGAGCAATACAATCAATCAAATGTGTCATAACATAGATATTATATATATATATATTCATAGATAGATAGAGTGAGTGAGATATAATCAAACACGGAACCCTCCACTGCTACATAGAGCTTCTCCGTTATTTTTAGCTATTTTAAGTTGCTATCATAAAATGTACATCTCGTTCGCAGAACAAGTTGGATAACACGATCTGATGGATTATTAATCTTAGCGTGTAATGAAATAATCCAATCTATTATTATATGAATATTGTATGGTAATACAACCCACCCAATGTAATGTATATGACCTAATCTATTATCATATAATTAAAATGAATCCATTAAACAAGAATTTACTAGCCTACGATAAAATATACTATTAAATGACCAAAGCACACGTTGTTCAGTCAAATGTGTTTCAATATGACGGAATATATCATAATATGAGCATATCTTTTACCATTCGTTCATACGTAGAGACGGCCAATTCCATTTCTGTATTAACTCTTTCGCTCTGCAATTATTTTTGCTGAATTTTGAAGGACATCTTCATTTTACTCATTACTATTTCACTACCCCTGTTATGATTGGGCTTCAATTACTTTGTTGTTTGTTATCAGAAAATGTTTTATTTGGTATAGAATTAAAAGGGAAATGCATGCTCTTTTTATATATTTCAAAGTCGGGTTTAAAAGTTAAACATTAATTTTATGAGGTCAAATCAACGATGGTATCGTCGATTAGGAGAGAAAGAGTTAATATTTACCTGCAGATTATCGCATTATAAAAGTAACATAATCAATGTAATACCCATATAGTGAAGTTAATAAAAACATAGAGTACAATAACAGTGTTTTTTAAAAGATAAATTGTATTCAGTAATTCACTTATAAGTTGAAGTGGTAAGAAACCATAAATAGTGGGCCCACTATCACCGGACTAAAAGGCTAACAGAATAGGCATTAGGCGGAAATCTAGAATGTCCAACGGAGTCAGTAAGGGAGGTCTGGGTAAGCAAGGGAAGTAATTCAACTGCCAAGATTAATTTTTCACAAGCCCTTTTAACAGAATGTCGGTTCTGATTGATGAAAGGAAAAGATTAACTTAAATATATATGACATGGAAGGTGCTTAACACACAAGGCTGGGAGTGGGGGGTTTTGAGATGGGAGGATGGTTTAATCTTACTCACTAACCACTGGCTATGCGTGAATGCCCACATACATTAAGCCTGGTCATAGTACAGTACATGCCAATGTATTCTATACTTATTATGTGTGCATCTGTCCCACTTATGATAATATACATATTGAATTAGTTATGGTGGAAATGTATGTACATATAATGAATAATATATTGCTATCAACATAGATAGAAATCCCAAACACTCGTGAGTTTGCATGATAAACAAACACATGTAAAAAAAAATCTAAAATCCTTAACCCCCTTAAAAAGTTAATCAGAATATGCTGTGGTTTCAACTGACCACTTACCTGATGTGGCATCTGGGAATGATGGTAGAGTCCATACGACGACATTTTACCCCAACTGATGTCAAATGTCACAAGATGTCACTAGATGACCTCTTTAAACGCAAAAAAAGATATCGGTAACAAAAGGTCGAGTCAATCCTCAAATAGAAACAATTTTTTCCACACCAAGAGACCAAAAAATAATGATAATAAATAAATAAAGGTCAAAGGTGAGTCAAGCTTCTTTACTAATTCACTATAAGAAAATTTCTTTTCTTTTTCGAGTCCCTCTAAAAGAATGATGAGTTAGATAATAAATAACACGTCCGAGACATCTATGAAAAAGTTATTTGTTAATAAATTTTTGATGGTCTGTAGGCTTATATCAAGAATAGTAATAATAGAAGCGGCAGGGTAAATTTGATGACGTCCTAGCCTGGACTGTTACTAAAGGTTTATAAATCTTGCATATGGTTAGGCAACGAAGGGCCCACAACGAGGGAGCCAGGTAAGTTCATGTTTTTTTCCCCGTCAACCCCCCCTCCCATTTACCATTCCCCCCCCCCCCCAAATGTACGTACACTAAGCCCGTGAGCGCTATTGGGTGTAGGTCGTTGCTAGGCGGAGTTGTATTTAAGGACCGCATGAATTATGCGTGAGCATTCGTGCGCGTTCATTGTCGTGGCGTTGAGTACCTGAGGCCTGATTGGGTAAAGCAGGGTAGCTAAGAAGTCGCAGGCTTGGCTATTGTTTAGATAAAAGTGTCGGGGAGGGAGCACAGTGGAGGACAGGTGGGCGTGGACGCCAGGTAAACACACACAAAAAAAAAGGTGACTGACGAGTTGAGGGACCTGACTGCGTGTGCGCATGCGTTTCTTTTCCTTCTGGAAATCATGAGTAGAAAAATTTAGAAAGTAGAAGTGTCAGCCCTTAGTTCAATTCACGTCTTAATGCCTCAAAGGTCAGCACTTCTTCTTCGGTTCTCATTTTTCATGTTGGAAGGCAGGGCCGGTCCTACAGATTGCTGGGCCCATTGCAAAAAAAAACGGACTGCGCGGGGTCAGGTGTGAATAAGGATAATAAGCGAAAATAAAGATGTTTTGTTAGAAAATAAATTCGTCTTTGCATTTTTTCATACTTTTCTAAATACAGATCGCGGTCACATTAACATTACGAGCCATCTACAGTAGAAAGTAGTTTTCCAATAAAAAAGCCGATAAAGATTCAGATCTGCCTTATACTAAACACCATCAAATTATCGCTTTTGATTTTTTTTTTTAAAGAGACCGAGATAGATTTAGATCTATATTTATTTGCCAGTGACTTTTACATTAAATAAAGTACTGGAAATTCCAGTTTTGATAAAAATTCGCCCTATTATTATTATTATTATATATATATATATATATATATATATATATATATATATATATATATATATATATATATATATATATATATATATATATATATATATATATTCCGATTTTATTTTTTTACATCGCGAGTAGGATTGATGTTTTCCATATTGAATGATACCCCAAAATGACAAAATTGTATATATTTCAGGACATTTTTAGGACTTTTTAGTATATTTTAATAATTACAGGACATTTTCATGACTTTTCGTATACTTTGCAATTTAAGGAGGTTTCAAAGAGCTCATGGAAGATCAGGAGGCCGCGAGAACCCTGTTATAAGCTAAAATGATTTAATTTAATAATTTACAACTAGAGTTGGCGCGGCACCTATGAAAGTGCGGGACCGACTTCGGCCGTATAGGTTGCAGTGCCCTATGGCCGGCCCTGTTGGAGGTTTCAGGTCAGTATTCATATATCTGCGATTAACTGCTCAGTGGGTTTCCAGATCAGGCAGTTCTCCGTATAGTTGTATCTTCTATAGGAGGTTTTTGGGGTCAGAGTCTTGTTCGGGCCTCTTGATATAATATGCAGCTTTGAAGGACATGGACTCTTATATTTTGGCATTAAATAATGTTCTAATATCGCACTCTTATATTTTGGCAGTAAATAATGTTCTGGTTTCTTATTCTTAAATTCTGGAGATTTTTGGCGATAAACTAAACGATGTCAAGGACGCTGAATTAAACCTGTTTGTTGCCAACTAAAAGAAATAAAGAAATGAGCTCTAAGTTTAACAATATCCAAAATGTGCAGCAGTTGATCTCTTCCTATCCAATCTTCTTTACTACCGCTTACCCATTGTTTTTTTTTAAATAAGTCATATGGAGAAAGTCTAATGCTTCCTTAATCCTGAAATTATTTAGTGCTAAAAACTGGCAAAAATCTAGGTCATTAGGCCTATAGTTTTCCCGCCATGTTTGAAAGCCTCCAATTGGTCCGTATGGATGTTCTAACATCGTACAATCAAGGTTTTAAAATAAAAACATAAAGGTGGCTGAATCGCTCGTCTCTGAGTCTAGCCAGGGAGCCCCACTTTAAGCATGCGGTACAATGAAGCGTCGCTTGCACTGATAAACTAACTACCTTTGAAGTGCCCTATAGAAAAACATTATTTGCAGACTCTCGCAGCAGATAATTCATTGATATGTTTTTTTTTTAAAAACAAAATCTTTACATGACTTTAACTTTTAGACATTCTTACAGAAAAAAGGCTCTTTGTCCTAGACCTTATACATTTAGACCTTATACATCCTTCAAGACGGCAGGGGAAGGTCGCTGGCCATGGGCACCCGCGTGATGTTTTGCAGGGGGGGAAGGGTTTAAGGTACTACCCATTGCTCAAAGTCGTAGCCTCAACTTTCTTGTTATAATATTATAGAAAAGAACTCCCCACCCCTCATTCGGGCCATCATACCTTATCGTTCTTAAATACAAAGTAAATACTTTCTTGTTCATGAATTAAACAAATAAAATAAGAAATAAAACAAGTGAACAAAGTATTACTGTACGCATTGTTCACTTTATCCGTGAGGCCCGGGCTTCCCTACGTTCGATCAAACACGTACATGGTTGGCCATCCATTCCATACGCCTAGGCTTATCAACTACTACATTAACCAGTGGGGGCACTACTTGTTCAGTTGCTAATTAGATGTTAATTGCTTTGATGGTGCGAAAAACTGACTAGAATTTGGCTGCTCAGAATCCAGGAGGATGCGGACGGCCATGGGTCTGGCACCATGGTGAGTACTGTCAAAAGCGTAGACCACACGATCAGGTTAAAAACTGTTACAGGAATCTTGGTTCTTTACAATCTCGTCTGCTGTCTGTCCATGAAACTGGAGCGTCGTTAGTGATACCACCAAGACGTTACAGCTACCACAAAGACTTTTTAGCTACCACCAAGACATTACGGCTACCATTAAGATATTATGGCTACCACCTTGGCTTATGGCTAACATGAAAACTATACAGCCGTTATCCAAAAGTTCATCTTTGAACTAAGATAATACTTGCTTGCTGTGATCTATTGGACAATGCCGGAAGTGAATCCTGCCTTTGAGTTAATTAGAAACGAAAGAAGCGAAAGGAAAACGTAACGAAGGCAATGCTAATACAAAAAAAAAAAAAAAAATTAAACATAATAATGGCTAGTAAAACAAATAGACATATGTGGATAAGTAATCACGAGTTTATTTCTACATTTCTATACATCATGGAACAGTACAAAAAAAAAAAGTAAAATATTTGTAAAAAACAAAAACAAATCATACTTAAAGTTGAACTAATATAGTTAACTTAACACTAATTTTTGTTTGTCATTGAAAACAAAAAGTAGCGGGATGTATGGCTGAGGGACGGAAACCTGTGAAGATGGCTGCCTGGTCATGCGTTTTGCGCGCTGGATTGTCGTTTGGATTTATCGATGGTCCCGGGTTCAAACCCTGCCCGCTCCCATCCCCCGTCGTCCTGCGGGAGGTTTGGACTAGGAAGTAAACTATCTTCAACTCTGATGGAAGTAAACTATCTTCAACTCTGATGGAACATATGAAACATGTCAAACAAACAAAGGTGGTTCGAATAGGAATTCAGACTTGACCTGAGTTTGTGTTTGCTGAGCGCCCAAAAGCAGTACGGAAACCTTCTCACAGATACCATCATGGCCCAACAGAGCACTATGAGCCTATTATTACTTTACTATTAGAAATATGGGCTATATACAAGCAATTAAAAAAAAAAGAAACAAAAAAAAAAAAGCAAGTATGGGGGGACATGTTACTCTAAGTTCCGAATTCTCCATCAATAGAAATTATTTTCATGTTGACTTCCTTTATACGCTTTTCTTTAAAAAAAAAAAAAAAAATTGCACTTGGAACCTTCTTGAAAAGTTTTGGCTATCAATGTAACGTTTGAGCTCCGTTTAGGGTTGCAGTTCAATAAAAAAAAAAAGGGAGACAATAGCGTGTCATTGTTGGGTAAATCCAGCTCGAATAAGAGTGAAAACATTCGTTAAGAAAAAAGAATAATATAAAAAGTGTTTTTAAAATTCCTACTTTCTGTTCAGATATTAAAGCAACTTAAGCATTCATATTTTATTTTGATTTTGTAACAGTTATTAATTACTATTTATATTTGTTAAATATAAAAACACAGAAGTGGCGAAAATTGGAAGTTGCCAACTATGTAAAAGTAACAAAATTAAGAGCACTAAAACATATCAAGACTAATAACTCGAACAGTTCATACACATCAGAAGTCGTTATTCTGTACATCGATTTCACCATACAACGGATACATATGCAATGTATATAATATACAATGTATCAAATAATATAACTATTAGCACAATTAACTTAGATTTAACACAGTTAAAGGATAATTACATCAGTAATCAATAAAGCGAACTTTCTGAAATTTCAGCTCGATAAGAAAATGAAAAGTAAAAAATAATACAATTCGAGAATGACGAGAGGGAGAGTTAATAGCAGAAGCTCAGCAAAGGAATAAAGCGGAAGTATTCATTTTCATGTAACCAGTTTTTTGTTTCGTTGCTGAGCTGTAAATTCTTTTGGAAACCCTTGAATGCAGGGGACTCAGTACCAATCGCAAAGCGATTTTCATCTGGAATTTTGAACTCTGATCGGTACCTGGCGTTAATTGAGGAAAGTAAAATATCGGTTGGTCAGTGTGCTGGTCACACGACACCCTCGATCAACGTCGGCCTAATCAACAGATAACCTCTACATCATCTGTCTTATAGGTCGCAAGTTCTGAAAGGATATTTTTTACTTTTACTTCCGATACTGCTCTCTACGCCGGGACCCCCTGCTAGTCATGGGCCCCCTTATTGGGGCTCTCTCAGTTCGTAACAATCGGGGGGCTTCCATCGTCGATTTATTCTGCTTTTACAGCTCATCCATATTTAGTTTCACTCGTTGCATTTTTGAAGATCTATGTGAAAGAGGCGCATGGAGAAAGAGAGGGGGGGGGTAGAGATAAAGCGCGTGGGCTATGCGCGAATGTGTCAGTTAAACAAATTGTGACGTCTGAAAAATAATGACACTGTTTGTATCTGTACAGACGTGACCAATCACCACTTTGCAAAACTAAATTAAAAGGGAGCAAGAGGACCGCTTGCCTACCCCTTCCCTTCAACCCCCCCCCCTCTCCTAAATGAATAATTAAAACCTAACTGCTTTCAATAACTGACCATGAAAAAAAAAAAAAAAAAAACAGTGCCAGAAAAAAAGTTTTCCTGAGAGCCCTAGATGTATTGAAATACGACAATGGAGACACTTTTATCGCCGGTGAGCTTGTGTGTCGCTTCAGTCGGTGTCAGCGATGTCGCTGATAAAAGAGCTGTTTCAAACATAAAAAAAAAAACACGGATGTAGTTTGTTGAACCTTGGCGGTGCATTACTGTAATGAAATTAACAGAAATGTGCAAAATATTGATTGCGTGTAGATCACACTAAACGATTGTTTACCGACAGATTAGGTTTTTGACTTTTTCTAAAACGGAATGCAAATATTTTTGTGGAGAGCACTTACGAAAGAAATATACACAATATATTAGTTAGTACCACTGTATTACTTGTATAAGTAGTAAGTAAAGTTCCCATTTTAGATCTTGTGGTCTATAGGGCAGATGGTCATCTGTTTCTGTGGCCTAAGGTTAACGGGGTGTCATGTAGCCAGTACATTGACCAACCGCCTTTTTTTTTCCCCAACTAATGTCAGGTACCCATTAGAGCTGGGTGGACTCAGAGGCGCCTAAAGATCCCGAAATAAAAAATCCCAGTCTTCACCAGGATTTGAACCAAGGAGCCCGGTTCGGAAACCAAGCGTTTACGTCTCAGCCTCCGCGCCTCAACTGTATAACTAATTCTACGTAAATATTTTTGTGTTTTGTGTATAAGGAAATAATGTCATTTTCTTTGACTTCGTAAATTAAAGATGAATGCAGTATTTCACATGACCACGCGAACCCAGTTGTCACCTGCAAATCTTACCACATCTAATGCTGACAAATCCTTTAAAAAACAACAACAACAAAGCTTACCTAAAGGGGAAGAACTCCGTCCTTAAAACTATATCTACCATTAACGTACAAGTTATTTCCCTTATTCGATACTAAACAAAATAATGAATTAACAATAATTAATTGAGTTTTTTGTTTGTTTATTAATTCATGTTTTGTTAGGTAAATATAATTGTTTAAAGTATCAACTTGATCGGAGAATGTGTTATGGAGAAATAGCGTTAACGGTCATTTAAGGGGACTAAATCCAACAATTTTAGCCACTGCTGTGAATACTAGTTGCCATTTAACGATAAAATGAGTTACCTGTAATTAATTGTCTAACTGGTTACTTGTATTCTATTGATTCGTAATAACCGTGCAATGTTTCAGCTTGATCCGAGAATGGCTATGGGAGAAATAACGTGTACACACTTTTTACCAGACAGACAAACAGACAGACAGAGTGAGTTGATATAAGCGTTGTAAAAAAAAAAAAAACTTCTTTTGTGTAACTTATTAAATTGTATAGTATTACGCAATCATTTCACACATAGCCGTTCCACAGCCTCTGAAATAAAATAAAAAATTAAAAGATCAATTAAAATATCGTTACAACATAATCCAAATCTCCCCCCCCTCCCCCCCCCCCCCCCCAAACATTTTTTTGAAATGACGGTTAATGTATTCATTGTCCATCATTGTACATAAGTCCTTCCCCCCCCCCCCCCCCCCCCAATGTGTCTCTTCATCCATTGTCAAAGGGCCAAAGTAAACAAACTAACAGACGCAGGGTGGGACTGTTACCCATTACCTAAAAAATTACCCGGTTTGAAAAACAAATGTTTTCCGGGACATTTTGTCAACAGAAATTTAAAAAAAAGTGCACACAATACTTCTAATCGGATGCGTTCCGGGCGGTCCGGACTGGTCACGTGTCACGGACACGCGGCCCGGTGAAAGAGCGACCTGAGGCCTGACTGCTCCGAGTCGCAATTTCATGACAAGTTGTGACAGTTGCAGAGTGAAGAGATGTGTCTGCAGGGGCCGCCATCCAAAATATCATTTTTGCTCGTGAGTCCATTTCCCAGATACTGCACTCCTCCTTAGTAGTTTAGTAGTTCTATTGATACCCCCTACCATCCCCCCCCCCCCCCAAAAAAAAAAAAGTCACTGTTGATCTTTTGCTCTTGGGGATTTTCACACTAAAAGGTAATCACAGGATTCACAGCGATCTGCTGTTTGTTTGCAATTAGATTTTTGAGAATTCGTTTATGTTCTTAAAGCAATTTAAAAAAATACAATAAGAGACACAAAGAAGAGAAAGTGATAGGAAGAAATGTGTTGGCGATAGAAAGAAAATAAAAGAAAAATATGTAAGAAAATGAAAAGGGGGAAGATTGAAATAAACAGACAATATAAACAAGGTCAAGGACGCTTTATATAAGGGTAACTTCTGCTAATTAAATTATAACATTTTCTTTGTGTTACAAGCAAACGAGCTTAGACATTGGATTCAACGCATTCTTCAAATGCTCAAGTCATTATGTTTTATTAAAATAATACTAATTTTATTTACAAAGCGCTGTTAACAAACAAAATGTAGGCTCAGGGCGCTGTAATAACATTACAAAAATAAACACAAGAGCTAAAATGACAAACAAATCTAAAACAAGTTCTAAACAGGTAGGTCTTAATGTTCTTCTTGTATGTAGTGTAGCATGTTGTCTGCCTGAGATCAACGGGGAGTGAGTTCCAAACCTTTGGTCCGTGCACAGAAAAAAAGCCGCAGCCCTTAGCTTTTGAGGGAGAAAGGTGGCCCCACTAGAAGCGTCCATTGAGCGCAGGGCTCCCTGAGGGACATATGAAGTGATCAGTTCGCTAAGGCACAAGGGCATTTCTTTATTATAGATACACTGATGACAAAGTGTAGCCACCTTGTAGTCGATTCTCGCTTTCACCGAATACCAGCTTATCAATACTTCCGTATTCTGTATACCGGATACACAAAAAAGCTTGCTTTTTATACATTTGCAAATCTCCAATTAGTAGCCAACGTAGGGTTTTTAAAATATTTCATTTTGAAAATTTTTACCGTATAACGATTGCGAGATTTTTCATAAAATTGATGCATCCGGTGTACGAAATACGGAAGTATTGATAAGCTAAGTATTTTGTAAAAGTTAGAACTTTTTTTAAGCACTGTAGAATCAAATTTTAAAATAAATGGAAAAGTAAAAAAGTAAAGAAAGAGTAGTTTACTAATGAATCACCATTAGTATGAAAATATCCCATGGAGCAAACATTAACAAACAGACGAAATTATTTTGTTTTTAATCGAGTATTCTAAGCCAAATATACTTCTAAATAAAATGTTGCCAACTTTTTTTTTCCAAAAGAGAAGATCACCAATCTAGCACTCAACACACACACACACACACACAAACAAATAGACAAACTAATGGAGGGGTGATTATAAGTGATCAATATAAAAAAAAAATGTCTCCACTTGTTCTTAATTATCTCACCTTGAGTTCCCCCCCCCCCTCCTTTCTTTCCATATCGTCTGCTCTTCAAACAACTGAACGGTTTGTTCCGTTTATGATCTTTTTTTTTTGTTTTGTTTTGATTTGCCAGGAAAGGCGTAGATCTGGAGGGGGGGGGGGGGGCCGGGCCGAGGGGAGTACGAGTAAAGGGGAGGAGAAGGAGTTATGTTTAAGTGGAAGCTGACGAGTTTTAATAGCGGTCTTCCGCGTTCATGCGTCGAGTCTCGGCGCCCTGCGCCCTATTCGTAACTAGCTCGTAACGGACAGAGCTGGGGTGGCCCCCCTGTGGTCAGCGAGGCGAGGTAATAAGTCGTGGCATTGTCTAAGGGGGCTGGGGAGAGCGGGGGGTGGCAACGATTCGGAGGGAAAAAACCAGGACCATTAAGATTTATTTCAGCGCATGTTAGTCATTTCGAATTGCCTCCCCTCCCCCTCTTCGGGCGCCTCTTTATTTCTAATCTGAAATTGATTTAAGTCCCCTTTATGGGATTTGCTCTAAATGACTTCCCAGCTTTGATTCAGTGCTGCATTAGTCAAAAGTGATGGGGGAATAATGGGAGGGGCGAGGGGTTACCAGATTGAAACAGCTTCAATTCAATATTAGATTGTATCGAATCTAATATAACATTTACGAGAATCGACAAGAGAAATGATTCACCAAAAGCCTGAATTAAAAGTTTGATTCTATGAGTACCTGATCCAGGAATCTCGACTGTAAGGTTTCCTTGCTGTTTCTTTTTTTGATAAATCAAAATTTGTCGAATTAAACAAACAAACAAACAAAACAAACAAACAAACAAAAATTTACTTCCAGTTTTACTGAAATTGTTAGAAATCAACAAAAAACTTGTAAAATGTAATTAAAAACCCAATGATAATAATAATAATACCACTATCTCATAATTTTAAGAAAACTGAGCTGGAAAAACAACGAAAATATCGGAACCTTGGCTTGGAGATTAAGCGTTTATGAAAATTATCTAAAACAACAATATACCCCATTGTTATATCTACCGAGGGGATAATAACAACTGACCTCACAGATACCTTCAAGGCTTTTGGCATTCCTAGGAACATCTTCGTTGCCTGTCAGAGGGCGGTACTGCTGCAGACCTGCCACATCACTAGAAAATTCCTTGGTGGAAACTGATAAAGTGACTACGATGAATTTTGTTTCCCTTTAACGAAACTCGACCCTGGCTGCGTCATAGAATGAATACTCGTTCTTTTCTAACATAATAATAATAAGAATAATAACTGGTTTCTGTTTACATAAGAAAGGGTATATACCAGGGTGACTCACTATCTCCGCTCTGGTTCTGCCTAGCGATTAACTCACTATCTAAATTAATCAAGGCACTAAAAACGGTTCTAAATGTACAAAATGTGTGTCCTAATTATTATTATTGGATGATTTAAAGCTATATGCAGAAACCATGCAAAATTTACACACCTTAATCAAAACGAGAAAAATGCATTAGTGACGATATCTGTATGTCTTTTGGCCTTGATAATTGTGGTATCATAAGCATTAAAAAGGGCAAGCAGCCAATACTAACATTGCATTTAAAGGCATCGAGGAATTAAACTCTGCCACTCTCTATAAATATCTTGGAATAAACCAGAATGCCAACATGAATCATAAAAAAATTATAAGAGGACTTTCTTTGGCAAATACAAGCAGAGAGTAAATAAAATTCTCAACACAAAACTGTCTGGCAGTAACCTCATCACTGCAATAAATAGCTGGGCCGTCCCAGTGCTCCTCTACACATTCAGTGTCATCAAATGGACTGACACCGACCTACATGACATTGACAGACTCACGAGGACATTATTAACCATATTCCGATGCCTACACCCCAAGTCCCCCACCATAAGGCTATACCTGCCCCGGAAGGATGGAGGCTGTGGATTGCAGAACATCTTCAAACTGTGTAAGACGCAAGTTTCAAAAATACGATCAAAACTGCACGCCTACAGCAATGAACTAGTTTCCTTCCTACGGAAATACGACTATGATGCAACCCCTCTGAACCTAAGCAATGTATATGTTAATGTCGGTTTGGACGACGTCGGGCATGAGATTCGCAAATGGAAAGAAAAACACTCCAAGGAAAATTCCTGGCTTTATTAGATGGGGACAACATTGACAAGGCTGCTTTCTTAGCATGGCTAAAAGTAGGTCATCTCTACCCTGAAACTGAAGGCTTTGTCACAGCAATACAGAACAGAGTAATTAGGCCTAAAAATTACGAGAAACATATCCTAAAACTCAATATTGTTGACAAAAGCCGAAAATGTGGAAATGTGGGTGAGTCAATTGAACACATAATGGCAGGATGTTCAGCCATATCGGAATCTGCCTACCTAGGTCGCCATAACCAAGTTGCAAAGCTAATACACCAGCACTTGCCTTTGACACACAATTTAATCGGTAAGGATATTCCTCCTTATTACAAATACTCACCACAACAAGAGGTTCTCGAGTCTACGGATCATCTACTGTACTGGAATAGGCCTTTAATCGCTGCTCATCGATAAAAAAGAAAAGGCCGCTACCATTATTGACATCGCGTGCCACTATCTCATAATTAAAAAAAAAAACTGAGCTGGAAAAACAACGAAAATATGGGAACCTAGGCTTGGAGATTAAGCGTATATGGAAATTATCTAAAACAACAATATACCCCATTGTCATATCAACAGAGGGGATAATAACAACTCACCTCACAGATACCTTCAAGGCTCTTGGCATTCCTAGGAACATTCTCGTTGCCTGTCAGGGGGGCGCTACTACTGCAGACCTGCCACATCACCAGAAAATTCCTCAGTGGAAACTGATAAAGGGACTAGATGAATTTTGTTTCCCTTTAACGAAACTCGACCCTGGCTGCGTCATAGAATGAATGATCGTTCTTTTCTAACATAATCATAATAATAATAATAATAATAGTAATAATAATGTAATAACGGTAAGTAACCCAATTTACTAAAATCTTAAATATATCTTTAGCAATTAAAGAAATAAAAATAATCATAATAAGGCTTTGTTCGAGTCCAATGATTAATGATGAATGCAGTATTTCATGTGGCTACGCAGCCTTAGCTCTGACCTACATATTTTCCGCAATCAGGGCAAGCATAGCCATTGTCCGCCGGTGGTCGATTAAGATTTTCTCTTCACCGTCTGCGTTTGTCTTCGGCAGCGGATTTTGGTCTCATTTGCGTTAAATACACAGCAGAAACAATGCCCGGTATAAAATGGGCCAAATACTTACCCTATTTGCCCCAAAGTAGGAGGTATCTTTTCTGATTTTTAGTAAAATTTAATACATGCTTAAAGCATCTGTTTTTTTAAATCTAGATTTTTATAGTATCTATGTACATAAAGACAAGTTACTAAAAGACATTTTTTTAGCCTGCATTAATAACAGTAATGATAGATACTAAACTTTAATAAATGATAAATGAAAATATTTTACATTTATATCTATAAAAATAATTTCTTGCTTTGCTGTTGTCAAAATAGTTTTTTTTTTCTAAGTATATTACTAAAATATATTACTGTGTTTAACTTTGTAAATAAATCAGGTCCGGATTAACACATAGGTAACACCCGCTTTAGATTAGGGCCTCGCTGTTGTTATCTTATTCAACGCTCGTGTCCATTATGCTTAAAGTATCGAAACCTGCTTTTTGACCTGCAACGCTTACCAAACAGCAGACCCACAGGGGCCGCCCATGAAAATAATAATTACATGTCTAAGTAACATAATAGTATTCTAAAAAAAACCTTCTCTAGTTTCATAGGGGAAACAACCTGAATTAAATCTATTCAAACATTTTAAACTATTATGTAATTTTTTCACAGTAATCAAGGAAATGCACAGTAATCGAATCCATTTTATTTCCCATGTGTAATCGTCTTTCCACTAAACAAGGTGATGCTCAGTATCGAATCCATTTTCATGCTGTGTATCTAATCGCTTTCACTCTAATCAAGGAAATGTTCCCAAAACGAATCCACGTGAACTCTTGCGTAATCGACTATCTACAAATCAAGATGATGCTCAGATGAAAGCCTTCCCCATACTAAGCATGCACGTGACACAGCTATTGTTATTCACACCGGAGTTGTTTGCCCTTCAATTACCTCCCCTTTGAGTGTTTGTGTGTGTTTTCACGCGTTCAGTTCAGGATCTTTTAATGTGATGAGGTTGTTTTTGTTTGTTGTTGTTTTTTTTTGCGACCTGGATTTGTGTAATACTATACCTTGGTTGTCTGAGTTTTATTTTTAAAAAGGTCTGTGTTTTTTTTTATGTGTATGTCAATTTAAAAAAAAAAGGAAATTAAATTCAAAGTTGTGTGTGTGTGTGAAGATTGATCCCAGGCAAACAGTTTAATATATTTCTCAATAATGTACAACCAGACCCCCCCCCCCCCCCAAACCTTTCTACCTTTCTAAAATATTTTTATTTAACTCGTATCTTCCTGAAACCTGGACACGAATCTCGAAACAGCTGTAACAATTTTACTAGAAATTTAACAGTTGGTGTATATCGCTGAGCCCGGGCATGCCACCCTGCCTCATAGTGGCGCCCGGGTGTAAACGATCGTAGGAGGAAACGATTAGGCTAAAGAGTAGCAAAACAAGACTCCTGAAGGGTGCCTAAGGGGGTGCGAGAGCATCCTCATTGCACTGTGCGGAGTTGTAAAAAAGCTCCCACAATCTTGTCACAATCCAGGCGCTGTTCCTCAAGGGGCCTTTACATAAATGGCGTGTCCCGCACAGTTATCCTGGTATAGAAAAGGAAAATGGCGGGGGTCTTAGTGTACGCGGTCTCTTGCCGCGAGTCTGACCCACCCGTCAGACAGAACAGTGTACACTGTTCTCATTCAGGCCGGTGAGAGGGAACTCTTGTTCACTTTTGCTGCTGGCCTAGAGTTCCAAGAGCCGAAGTCTCAACTCTACCTGACAGTTTAAAAAGAAGAAAAAGAAGAATATCGCTGAGAAAAGATTTACTAGCTCGTTGGCCACACTGGGAAAACTCTAGTTTGACCGTTATACTTAAAAAAAAATAAAAAAAAATTAAATTTGGATAGAGAGCGAGAAAATACTTACCTTGAACGAACTAGAGTAAAGTGCGAAGTTCGAGCGCATTAAGCCCGCTGGCAGCATTTTTCAAGTTTGGATTTTTATAGCACCGTAACGGTCTGACCTATGAAAAAACTGATAGTATCTCTGAATTCCTCGTCCTTTTTTCTATAAAGATAGATTGGATTTAATGTATCACTAGGCTTAGTTAAAATTAAATACGAAGTCAAAGAGGTGTAGGGTAAGTATCGCCAAGCGTACTTTTCCTCGAGCGGATTTTTCCCCAGTTAGTAAGCTCGAATGGGTTGATAGAAGGTTCGAACAGATCAAAGAAAATATATCTAAAAATATGCTTTAATATTTAATTTTCACTATAAAGTCATTTTCTTTTTGCTCCAGCGCAAGAACACCATCCATTGCACCATTTCCCACCCTCCATAACTTCAAATAGTCTCTTTAAGCTGATGAGCAATCAGACTTAAAAATAGCCTTAAGCCCATTACCCATTTCCTTCACTACCGGGTAGTAAAAAAGAATAATTCCACACCTCCTGTGTTTGACCTCACCATGAACTTAGCCTTTACAAGGAAAAGGAAATAGTATGTGTCGGAAGTAAAGAAAAAAGGTGCATGCGCAGTAGCAATATAGTAGTAATTTGGTTAACATTCAAATAAAAAAGTTTTAGCAATAAAAAGTGAACTGTTCGAACCTCTTGACAAATCGGGGATGCTCGAACTTCGCACTTTACTATAGATGTCTTTGGGTATTTCCAAATGTGGGCATCATTCATTCAAGAGTTTAGTAAATTAGTATTCAGGAACATTTTGTGCAGTATCTTTTAAGTCTAAATCTAAATGACTATCATTCGAATAAAAAGTCTAGTAGGTTTATACATTCGCTTTACGAGGATTAGGTCTGATTAAGTGTGTCTGTATCGGGCTAAAAAATGTTACTTTTTTTTTGACAAGTACTTTAAAGAGAGTTTCTATTTTAACAAAATGTGAACGAAAAACCCCTAATAAATGCCTCTCAAAAAAGTTTAATCAACATTTCTTATTTAAAGCACTCATGAGGTAGACTCCTACACTCTAAATTAATAGATTAATTTATGTAGTGAGTATAAATAATGTCCTTTGCCTTTAAAGAATGAAGTTCTGAGATATGAATATGGAAATTGGAAGCTACATTGATATTACTTTCGTATTACAGTTTCAATTAGGTGCCATTCATGATTCTTCAAGGCTAGAAAACAATGAGGTTTAAACTCAGTAGCCTGCATAGCTCCTCTGAAATAAACTATATTGAAAAATTATAACGGTCAAAACAGTTTTCTTTTAGGTAGTTATTTTTGTACCAAAGTTATAAATCAACTTTTAAAAAAATCTAACATTCATTAGCTATTAAGAGAAAAAAAAATCGCGTCCTGTTTAGTTATTTAAAAAAACAACCAATTTATGATATTGAAAAAATAATGAAAATCCGATATCATAATAATTTTAGATCTCTCGAATTTCTAATGTAAAAACACATTGTCTGTGTACTGTGGTATAATAAAATTATTTTTTTATATAAACTACTTAGCAGTATGTTTCATAAAAGTAGTTTTAAAAATATGAATATTAACAATGCAATCCTACTTAAATCTACGTATCCTATGGTATCATGTCGTCATTCGGCCTTACAACACAATAGCACTGGCAGCACGTTCGATATGTAAACGTCTATTTATTTTGGCGGAGATAGGGTTGTAGTTGTAGTTGTTGTTACGATGGACACTCAAATATAAATACACTTGACATAAGAACAATCTCAGGTAAACACAAACAAGTTTAAACAGCCATCTTGATTATTAGAGTAGTTTCCCCTGTGCATGGGCACAACTCTTCTTGACATACAATATTCCATCAACAGTTGTAGTTGTAGCTGTTGATAGTTTGTAGTTCAGAGCTTCTGACATTCCTGCTGAATATATTAAAACCTGCCTTTTAAACAGCCAGAGTTGACAACTTCGGGGGCCAATTTGAGTTTTTGTTTTTACACAAACTTAGTAACCTTGTTTTTTTTTACCAGACCTCTATTCAAGTCACTTCTTCATGGAGGGTGGACGCAGATCTAAAAAAAACAAACAAAAAAAAAAACGTCTCTAGAGATTTTCCTATGAATTTAACAGTTGTTGTATATAGCTGAGAAAAGAATTACCAGCTAGTTGGCCACATGGAGAAAACTCTAGTTTTACCGTTATAATTTTTCAAAGTAAAAAAAATTAATGAATCTAAATTTGGCTAGAGAATAAATCTAGGTCTAGATCCGACATCGATTTTGAAAGGACTATCGCGTTCTTGAAAGGACTTCCGAATGTACGGCTTAATTGATTCAAGACTTTAATCAATTAATGTTCAGGAAAATTTTGCGCATCGTCTTCTAAGTCTAGATCTAAATGCTTATGATTGGGACATTAAAAGGCGTACTAGATCTATATACATTAACTTAACCAGGATTCTATCTCGGGGAGAAGGGGGGGGTACATAAATCTAACACTCATGTATTTTTAAGAGAAAAACAATCGCCCAGTACGTGGCATAAAGGAAGTATTGTTTTTTAAGAAAAAAACTTATTTTTAATGTGTTTCTTGTTTCTGTCCTCAATATGGTGGATAACTATTTTGGGCATTTCTGTTGTACGAAATATGGAAAGTATTGATGAACTATGTATTTTAAAAGGTATATGTACATGTTCAGAACTTTAAAATCAAATATTAAGCACCATCGCTTGTAACACACACTAAAAAAAAAGTGGTTTAAAAAATATGAATATTAACAATGCAATCCTACTTATTAATAAATCTCCGTATCCGTGTCAGAATGGATCTTACAAAATGACATCCTGGATATTTTTGAGTGTCTAATTCTAAATATCTCCCAATGTTACTTGTTTTTCTTTATGGTTTTTCTTAAGCTATTGTATATCGCCCTCCAGTAGACCAGCTGACCACTGAAAAAAAAAAGCGAACTAAAACTGTATGACTATAACACGAGGTCCTCAGTGCACTCAAGGCATTCCTGCAGAGAACAGTACCAGGAAAAAAGAGGAGCAAACGGTGAAAATGATGGAAGAAAGAGGCAAATGGTGAAAGACTAAGACTTAGACTAAGACTAAGACTACTGTTGTGTACTTATGTTTCCTGTTGTGTGTTCTGAGCTGATCTGTTCTAGTGTGTCAAAATGTCATGGTGTCCAGGTCAGCTTGTGTGTGTGTGTACTGTGTTATTGTGAACTGTTTTGTCATTCTTGTTCAATAAAGCCTAGCTTCAAGACATGTCTTCCTGTAGTGTTTTATTAGGCCACTACAATTTATTGAACAAGAATCCTGTGGATTAATTGTGCTTCTAACCTTAAGTATGGATCGTTTTCTAAGACCTGAAAGATTGGTGGTGGATCTTAATGATCCGGACGCTCAAAGGATCTGGAAGCACTGGCTTCACACATTTAAAAAATTTGCATTAAAACTAGCTGTATCAGAAGGTGAGAAGTTCGATCTACTATGTAACTTTATCTCACATGCTGTGTACGAATTGATATCTGACTGTACTGACTTTGAATCTGCTGTTAACACACTAAACGGACTCTATGTCAAACAAACCAATGAGGTTTATGCTCGCTATCTCCTATCCAATTGTAAACAGGAAACAGGACAGAGTGTTGACAGGTATATTCAAAAATTGAGATTGCTAGCTAAAGACTGCCATTTCAGAGCAGTCACTGCCCTCGAAAACCAGAACGAGGCCATCAGAGACGCATTCATTAGTGGCATGTTATCACCAGAGATTAGGCAGAGACTTTTAGAGTACTCATCTCTGGACCTCGCAAAGTCATTGGAGGTAGCTACATCTCTTGAGATGGCACAGAAACATTCTGTGACCTATAACTCGCAACAAGCCACTACTTTTCAAACACCACAAGCACAACAATCCACTACGTCGGAATTGCCACTTTGCTCTGCTGTAGAAGACACGATTGATTCGACAACCGGTACCATAGCGGCAGCTCAAGGCAGTGCTACTTTTGTGGAGGTGCTATTCACTCTCGTAGCAAATGCCCCGCTAAAGATGCAACCTGCAATAAATGCGGTAAAAAGGGACACTACAAAAAGGTATGCAAATCAAAACTTTCTACAGTTTACAGACATAACTCTGATTCAGCTGCGTATACAATATCAGCCGCCTCTTCGTTTTCTCTATCTCGTGCTGTAATGAAAATACAAGTTAACAACATTACCCTTGATGCCCTCATCGATACAGGTAGTTCGGACAGTTACATTTCTGCATCGGCTGTCAGAAAGTATAGATTCAAAACTTTTCACTAATCAAAACATATATCTATGGCCAACACGAACCTAATTGGTTATACTCGCGGTCATGTTAATGCTGACATTAAGAGTAAAGGCTCCACTTATAAAGACTTCAAGCTACACATACTTGACAACCTCTGTGAGGATGTTATTTTAGGCCATGACTTCCTTGAACAACAAGAGAGTGTACAGATCACTTTTCAGCGGCCTAAACCAACAATGGTCTTAAATGGAATGAACGCTGCTAATGTCGAACCCGCTCCTCTTTTCCAAAATATGCTTAAAGAGTGTCGACCTATCGCCACAAAATCCAGACGATATTCTGCTAACGACACTCTATTCATCAATTCAGAAGTTGAGAGACTCTTAAAAGATGGCATCATTGAGCCCTCGTCATCTCCATGGCGGGTTCAAGTCTTAATAACAACTAACGAACGACACAAACGAAGAATGGTAGTGGACTACAGTCAAACTGTTAATCGGTTCACACTTTGGGATGCTTATCCCTTACCTCGCATGGATGATATGGTCTCTCAAAAAGCTAAATATGAAATATTTAGCACCCTTGATCTTCGCAACGCATACCACCAGATCCCTCTAAGGAAGACTGATCGCCCTTATACTGCCTTTGAAGCTGGAGGGAAATTATACCAATTCTGTAGGATACCCAGTTTTCAACGGACAATCGACAAGATCATAGAGCAAGAGTCACTGGAGGGTACATATGCTTATATTGATAACATCACCATTTGTGGTTAGGACAGAGAAGAGCATGATAAAAATCTGCATACATTTCTTGGGGCTATAAAAAAATATGGACTAACTCTTAATGAGGAAAAGTGTACATACGCATCCTCAACAATAAGATTACTAGGTTATGAAGTCTCCCATAATGAGATGCAGCCAGACCCCGACAGTCTACTGCCCTTGCGTCAACTTCTTCCACCCGAGAACCTAAATGCACAAAGGCGAGCTGTTGGTCTATTCTCCTACAATGCCAACTGGATAAGACATTTCTCAGATAACATCCACCCTTTGGTACACAACAGAACTTTCCCCCTCCCTGAGAGAGTCAAAGATACATTTCAAGCGTTAAAAAAAGAACTAGAAATGGCTGTTGTCACTAATGTAGACCACAAAACGCCGCTGGAGGTTGAAACAGATGCATCGGATATCGCTATATCCGCTACATTATCCCAGAACAAAAGACCAGTTGCCTTCTTCTCCAGAACACTATCTCTTAGCGAGAGACGTCAATCCTCCGTAGAGAAAGAAGCAATGGCTATCGTGGAATCAATCAAGAAATGGAGACATTTTCCATTAGGGTCGCATTTCAAACTCAGCACAGATCAAAGGTCCGTATCATTCAATGCTTAACTCTCGCCATCACGGTAAAATAAAAAACGATAAAATTCAGAGGTGGAGACTAGAACTATCAATGTACAGTTTTGATGTGGGGGGCTGACAACATGGCCGCCGATGCTCTTTCTCGTGGATTCTGTGCAAGTACAACCACCCCTAGGTCTTTGAAAAAACTTCACAACACTCTTTGTCATCCTGGCGTAGTGCGAATGCTCCATTTCGTCCGGTCAAAGAATCTTCCGTATGCAGTTGAAGAAATAAGAACTGTAGTAAACAATTGCCCCATCTGTGCAGAGATAAAACCTCGTTTTTATCAACCATCTGCCGGCAGCTTAGTAAAAGCCACATCACCATTTGAGAGACTTAGTGTTGACTTTAAGGGACGACTCCCTTCAACCACTAAAAATAAATATTTATTGACAATTATAAATGAGTACTCAAGGTTTCCTTTTGCATATGCATGCCCTGACATGTCTACTCAAACAGTAATTAGATGCTTCACAAACCTATTCAGCATTTTCGGCACGCCCTCGTATTTACATTCCGACCGGGGATCAGCCTTCATGTCTGAAGAGCTACGATCTTTCCTCAGAGGTAAAGGCATAGTAACAAGCAGAACCACAGCATACAATGCCAAAGGAAACGGGCAAGTTGAAAAACTGAACTCGACTCTCTGGAAGTCAATTCTTCTTGTCGTCATGTCAAGAGGACTACCTAATACACAATGGGAGCTAGCCCTAAACGACGCTCTCCATTCAATTAGATCTCTACTATGCACTGCTACAAACATGACGCCTCACGAAAGACTATTTTTCTATAAAAGAAGGTCCGCCTGTGGTGTCTCTCTGCCGACCTGGCTATCTGTTCCAGGGCCTGTCCTAAGGAGAAGACATGCAAGGCAAAGCAACTATGATCCGCTGGTAGATGAAGTGGAGCTCATTGAAGCTAATCAGAACTATGCCCACATACGTCTTCCAAATGGACGGGAAGAGACTGTCTCACTACACAATTTGGCTCTGAGAGGCGACTCATCTTCAGAGACCATAGTACATGATTTCGCTCCAAGAGACTTTGAGACATCTTCTGAGGTCTTTCAACATCAACTGGCTCCTGGTAACACTGAGACTTCTCCGGGTGTCTTCCAACACTCAGTGGCTTCTAGGGGTGACATAGAGACATCTGTTGAGAACATGCTTCCATCTTCTTTAAGAGCAGAAGAAAACATTATTGAAAATGGACAAAATTCACCTGCCAGAGATACGCCCTTACAGCACTCGAATAATCTCAGAAGTAGAGCGAAAAGAAACTAAACGGGGGGTGAATGTTGTGTATTTATGTTTCCTGTTGTGTGTTCTGAACTGATCTGTTCTAGTGTGTCAAAATGTCATGGTGTCCAAGTCAGCTTGTGTGTGTGTGTGTGTGTACTGTGTTATTGTGAACTGTTTTGTCATTTTTCAAGATATGTCTTCCTGTAGTGTTTTATTAGGTCACTACAACTACGACTAGGACTGCTTTATTGATCCTTATGGAAATTTGTTGTGATTACAAGGACTCTTTTCTCATATAAAGACTACACAACAGAAACATACACATAAGTAGAGCAGACGAAACATAAAGAGTTCATTCAGCGACTACACACAGGCATCTTAGTCCTTTTCATGTTTCCTGATCAACGAGTGGCGTTGATATAGTCTGACCGAGTTAGGTACGAACGAGCTTTTGTACCGCTCCGTTCTTGTTTTGACTGACAGAGGCAAACAATGAAAGCGATTGAAAAAAAAAGAGGCAAACAGTGAAAGTGATTGGAAGAAAGAGGCAAACAGTGAAAGTGATTGGAAGAAAGAGGCAAACAGTGAAAGTGATTGGAAGAAAGAGGCAAACAGTGAAAGTGATTGGAAGAAAGAGGCAAACAGTGAAAGTGATTGGAAGAAAGAGGCAAACAGTGAAAGTGATTGGAAGAAAGTGGCAAACAGTGAAAGTGATTGGAAGAAAGAGGCAAACAGTGAAAGTGATTGGAAGAAAGAGGCAAACAGTGAAAGTGATTGGAAGAAAGAAGCAAACAGTGAAAGTGATTGGAAGAAAGAGGCAAACAGTGAAAGTGATTGGAAGAAAGAGGCAAACAGTGAAAGTGATTGGAAGAAAGAGGCAAACAGTGAAAGTGATTGGAAGAAAGAGGCAAACAGTGAAAGTGATTGGAAGATAGAGGCAAACAGTGAAAGTGATTGGAAGAAAGAGGCAAACAGTGAAAGTGATTGGAAGAAAGTGGCAAACAGTGAAAGTGATTGGAAGAAAGAGGCAAACAGTGAAAGTGATTGGAAGAAAGAGGCAAACAGTGAAAGTGATTGGAAGAAAGAAGCAAACAGTGAAAGTGATTGGAAGAAAGAGGCAAACAGTGAAAGTGATTGGAAGAAAGAGGCAAACAGTGAAAGTGATTGGAAGAAAGAGGCAAACAGTGAAAGTGATTGGAAGAAAGAGGCAAACAGTGAAAGTGATTGGAAGAAAGAGGCAAACAGTGAAAGTGATTGGAAGAAAGTGGCAAACAGTGAAAGTGATTGGAAGAAAGAGGCAAACAGTGAAAGTGATTGGAAGAAAGAGGCAAACAATGAAAGCGATTGAAAAAAAAAGAGGCAAACAGTGAAAGTGATTGGAAGAAAGAGGCAAACAGTGAAAGTGATTGGAAGAAAGAGGCAAACAGTGAAAGTGATTGAAAGAAAGAGGGAAAAAGTGAAAGTGATTGGAAGAAAGAGGCAAACAGTGAAAGTGATTGGAAGAAAGAGGCAAACAGTGAAAGTGATTGGAAGAAAGAGGCAAACAGTGAAAGTGATTGGAAGAAAGAGGCAAACAGTGAAAGTGATTGGAAGAAAGAGGCAAACAGTGAAAGTGATTGGAAGAAAGTGGCAAACAGTGAAAGTGATTGGAAGAAAGTGGCAAAAATTGAAAGTGATGCTAAGACAATTTCAAATTATGGAAGGCCAAGTCATTGAAAGAGATTCTAGTCATAGCAAAAAGATAGGAATGGAGATGGATGGTCAACAGATCGTGTGTTGAGCCTCAACGGTCCAACAGACTTAGGTATTGGCGAAGGTGTTTATTGTGTGTGTGTGTGTGTGGATGGTATTCATTTATTTTTTGTTACTCCTAAAATGTGTGAATTAAAACCAGGCTTCAGTGTGATGGTGATCAGCTAGCGAAAGGGGGAGAGCAATGGGAGCATTGCGCCCCCATATGTTGGTACAACTATCACAGATCTTAATGAAAATCCCTCTTAAGTTGTAAAACATGGCGCCCTAGCGGAGGGGTGAATGAAAGGGGTGCTAAAATTTGTAAAATGGACAGAAAAGAGCAGGGGGGGGTGAAGAGACCACAGAATCGCCGCGCCGAGTCTCAGTCTGTGCTCACTCGTGCGGGGCGCTCGTGTCGACGGACAGGAGAAGAGCAGCGCCCCGCTCCGCCGCAATCAGAGGGGCACGCGCGAACACTTGAGCACATTCTTGGGAGATAAAATGTGACATCACGGATGTTTGTTAGGGGGGGGGGGGAGGGGCAACCGGCTTTCAGAGGGCAGCGATCAGGCGCCCCCCGGAGTGACATTGATTGGAAAGTATTATTTCGTTAAGGGATTGGGGGGGGGGGGTGCAAATCTGTTAGAAGTGATAAGGAAATTAAATTACTTTTTTTTTATTTACATTACATTTACAAAACAAATCAATAAAAAAGTTAAATTAAAGAAGGTAAAAAAAAGTCTCGTCGTTGTAAGTGTAGAGCTTTGCAATGTAAAACGTATCTGTTTGATATTATCTCTTTATCTCTCTTTCTCTCTTTCTTTATCTCTATCACTCTCTTGGTTTTATTTTCTTTTACTGACCTTTAGTTTCTATATCTTTTGTACTCTCTCTTTTTTTTTCTTTCTTTTGTCTTTCTCTCTATTTTTTTTCTTCTCTCTTTTTTAAATGTTCTTTTTTTATGTCTCTCTATGTTCTCTCTTTGCTGTCTCTTTTTTTCTTTCTATAATTAACATCTCATCCGTTTCACATCTCTTCCGGTGTTTCGCGTTTTTTTTTCTGATTGCTTATTAGTCGAAATGTCTTTTAAAACTCATTTAGTCACTGTTCCAATGTTTTATTTCGTATCTTTATACCTTTCTTATTTTTTTTCTTCTCTATCTCTCTCGCTTTTTTTCCCTTTCTACTTCTCTCTATGTCTTCTCTCTTTTTGTCTCTAAATGTTTTGTTTTTCTATCTGTCTTCTCTCTTTTTGTCTCTAAATGTTTTGTTTTTCTCTCTATGTCTGCTCTCTTTTGTCTCTAAATGTTTTGTTTTCCTCTCTATGTGTCTCTCTTTTTGTCTCTAAATGTTTTGTTTTCCTCTCTATGTGTCTCTTTGTCTCCAAATGTTTTGTTTTCCTCTCTATGTCTTCTCTCTTTTCCTTCTTTTCCCCTAAATTTGTGTCTCCTCTTTTCTCTCGTTATCTGCATCTCTTTCTTCCTCTGTTCCAACTCTCTCTCTCTCTCTTTCTATCTCTCTCTCTCTCCCTGTCTCTCTTCACTTTTTCATATTTCTCTGTAATTAGCCTCCCCCCCCTCTCCAAGTTATATATATCTTTCGGTCTCTCTGCTCCCCCCCCCTCGTCATTACCGCTCACTTATACCTTCCCCCTTTTCTTCTTTCTATCTTCTCTTTTCTCTCCGTGTCTCTCACTCCCTTTCCCCCAATGTCTCGAATTCTCGCTCTATCTCTGACTCTCTGTCTCTCTAACTCTAAGTCTCTTTCACTCTCTGTCTCTGTAATCTCTCTTTCTCTCTCACTCTCAGTCTCTGTAATCTCTCTTTCTCTCTCTCTCTTTGTAATCTCGCTTTCTCTCTAACTCTCTGTCTCTGTAATCTCTCTTTCTCTCTCACTCTCTGTCTCTCACTTCCGTCGTTCTTCCAAAATCATTCAATTCTATGAGGTCTCCGAATACAAAAACAAATTGAGAGTGACATATGGCCCCCCTACCTGGCCCAGGTGAGACAATCTGATGACGACATTCAATCAACCAACTTCGACTCAGCAAAAGTGAAAAATACCCCCCCCCCCCACACACACACACTAAAATAATGATAATAATAATAAAAAAAAAACAATATAGGGCATTTCTCTTTTTTTGTTATCACCGACCAATGTAAGCCTAGACCCTAGTCCCTTTTTTTTTTTTCTGTGAGACAGACCTCCCTCTTCCAAGGCCATCTGTTCACCTATTGGTAAAAATAACAACAACAACAAAATACAACTGAATATCATTTAGTGCTTCATTGTTTGGTGCCCGGTGGCTGAGTGCTTCATTGTTTGGTGCCCGGTGGCTGAGTGCTTCATTGTTTGGTGCCCGGTGGCTGAGTGCTTCATTGTTTGGTGCCCGGTGGCTGAGGTGGTTAAGCGATTGGCTTCCGAACCTGGTTCCGAATCACGCGGAATATCGGGATTTTTAGGGCGCCCTTGAGTCCACCCAGCTCTAATAGGCACCTGTGCTGGCCACATGACACCCTACCCGCTAACCGTTGGCCAAAGAAACAGATGAACTTAACATCATCTGCCCTATAGATCGCAAGGTCTGAAAGGGGAATTTTACTTTTCTTTACTTGTGGTCTATTTGAAATGCAATGAGCAACTCATTTCGCCAAACCTCAATTGGACAGCTCGGTTCATAGAACATCGCGCTAGTAAGACGAATGACGTGAATAACCTCCATTATAGTCTACTAGCCTTTTTTTTTCGCTTGCTTTTTCAATGACAAATTAAATAGGGGCTAATTCAATTTCTATATTTATAAAGTAGAAATATATTCATTTTTCAACATTATTTCTTTTTTTTTTTTTCTTTCCAGTCGATTATCCTCTTTGCGTCTCAACCTTTGATGTCCCCATGGCATGAGAAGCGATCATGGGCTAATTTTTTCCCTGTTCTAGATCTTTTCTAAAAAAAAGTCTTGGAAGTTTCATGATAACTCTCGTGTCACTCTCAGGGCCGGTCCTAACCATTGCGGGGCCCTATGCGAAACGGATTTGTTTTTAGAAAATAAATTCGTCTTTGCATTTCAAGTATAAAATCACCATCAAATTAACTTTAATTTATGAGCCTTGCTTGTAGCAAAGTCATACAGTATATCATCGAAATTCTTATTCCTATATAGATCACGCTCAATAGCAAGAATTGCCAAATTGTTCAATCTATCTTTATAACCTCTAAGTAATTCTTGATATATTAAATAGATCTAGCATTTTCATTCTAATTCTAAATTAAGATCTCTAGACAGGGCCGGAGTCTCCACAAGTAAGGGGCCACCACAAAAGAGATAAAAATATCCGAATTTTGAAGGCTCGGAAAGTTTTGTTTTTTTTGTGTTTTTTTTCTACTTTTATGGCTGGCAAACATTTCGTAATTAAAAAGTGTTCGCTTCTAGCATGTTCGGATCGGAATAAATAATACAGATCCGGATTTACCAAGGGCCTTACCCTCCACTTACTCAATAATATACACTTTTTAGACTAAAATATGCATTTTCAATATTTTTTAAAAGGAAAGTGGAGTAAATTTACAAGAATTTTATTCCTTTTTTTTCTAAAACATAACGTGCTTTTAGATATAATTATTTACATTCATAAGTGGATCCTTATTAAAGCTTTTGAGAAATTGTAGGGGCCTTCACAAAAATCCTGCCTCGGACCTGGAAATACTAAAATCCGGATCCGTCCATGTCTCTAGAACGAAATATGTAAATAAAATAATACCACTACTGATGCTTTTTAGATTTAGATCTATATATGACAGTGACTATTGAAGTAAATAAAGTACTGGAACTTTCGTTATTGGTTAAAATTTGTCCTGTCATTACATTTTTATTAAATGAAAGCTGACAATTCCGGTTTTTTTTTTTTTTCAATATTGAATGATACCCCAAAAATGATAATTTTGTTTATTTTTCAGCAGATTTTTAATGAGTTTTCAGGAAATTTTAATAACTTCAGGAGATTTCTATGAGTTCCTGGAAAATAAGTTACAATGATTCAATTTAATAATTTACACCTAGCAATAGATTGGGGTCTATGAAAGTACAGGGCCCACTGCGGCCACATAGGTTGCCCCCCCCTTCCACTGCACAGCTTTCCACAAAATAGTCGTTTAGGAAGAATATCACAAGGACCCACCCTCCATTCTAATGCTCCCACTTTCTTGGCCACTTTATAAACGACTTCATAAATACAGTCAGACAAAAACCACTTCATAAATACAGTCAGACAAAAACCACTTCATAAATACAGTCAGACAAAAACCACTTCATAAATACAGTCAGACAAAAACGACTTCTATAAACTCAGAACTGCACACTAAAGACACGAAAGGCCCACAAAAGATGTGATCGTATTATTTTTTTATTGCTAAAAAAAAAAACCCATTGGAAATGAATAGAGGGTGGAGAGAGAGAGAGAGAGAGAGAGAGAGAGAGAGAGAGAAGGATACAGGGCGATATGTCGACTTAGATACTGTGTTTAATTGCCCGTCTATTCCCAGAATTCAATAGCTCTCTCCTGTCCCCCACTCCCAAATGTAATAGCTTTAAATTTAACTCCATTTTTTAAAATGTAAAACAGAGACTTTAAACTTAATGTTTCACGTCTGCTGATCCAATCAACGTAACGTATTTATGATTCAAACTTTCACCTTTCACCTCCCAGTCACCCTTTCAACCCTCACTCACCCTTTCCATTTTTAATCTCACCCCCCCCCAATTTTTAAATCTCACCCCCCCCCCCATTGCTTTACCTTTCCGTCACCTGTACTACATTGACATTTTATAATCTCTGCACAAATTATCCAATTAATATGCAATTAGGAAATTCAAACAGATCATCGGGCTGTGTCTCCTCACTTAAAAGGAGAACAGAGGAACAGCTGCCAAAGTTAGTGATCCTTGCTCCCAACTTTTCGTTTCGTTTGAAATTCTCCTTTGTCGGAAGACAGTTCACTTTTTTTAAAGTTGCATTTTTTTTAACATGCCTGTCGCCATGGCTGGCTGACCACGAAAACAGTCGAAGAAGAAAGTGACGCAACATAACAAGTAACTACGCACGAGAATCTTGGTCGAGCCGGTTTTAGGGCTCAGGAAGCCTCCAATTATTTCTTAGCTTTTCATCTTAATCTTGCCTTTATTTTTTTTCAATAAAGGATACTTCTATTTTACCAAAGCTAGATCTAATCATTTTTCCGAATACACTATTCAGTTTATATGGAGAGCTACAATAACAAAAAAATAAACAATAGCTTAATAAACAGAGACGACTTAACCTTTCCTAAAAACAAAATCTATTTTTTTATAAAGTCAGTTCCGGACATCTGAAGTAGTAGCACTGCATAACGAATTAATAACAAACAAACAATGACGCCATACATAACATAATATCACAAAGACAGTAGATTTACATGTACCGGTTAAAAGTTGCCATTGCCCTGCATTTCAATATTTTATTTCCCACTAAGCATCAGATTCATGAAAACAATACGTTTATAGTAGCCTAAGCATCACAGCGATAAATGCGTCTTGTTCTGATTTTTTATTATAAAATATATAGTCTAAAACATAAACAAACAGGTATTAAAGCAACATGTTTATGAAGTTTAACACACACACACACACACACACACACACACACACATACATACATACATACATACATACATACATACATACATACATACATACATACATACACACATATACACATACATACATACATACATACATATATATATATATATATATATATATATATATATATATAAAGTATATAAAACAAAGTCTTATCCACATAGATTTAATCTTAATGATCAAAAAAAAGTAAATTAAAGAAAAAAGTTTTCAGACCCTGTGTTCTATAGGGCAGATGATGTAATGGTCATCTGTGTCCAGCACAACTACCAACCGCCTTTCCTCTTTTCCAACTAATGTCAGGTACCCATTAGAGCTGGGTGGACTTAGAGGCGCCTAAAGATCCCGAAATTAAAAATCCCAGACTTCACCGAAATTCGAACCCAGGACTCCAAGTCCAGAAGCCAAGCGCTTTACCGCTCAGCCATCGCGCCTCCACTTTTTAATAAATAAAAAAAAGACGCACATAAAAATACGAATAATAAAATTTGAATCATAAAATTCCAATCATAAGGGGGGGGGGGGGGAGAGAGAACCTGTGTCATCTATATTTCATTTCAATCAGCTGCTCACTCTCTTCTTCACTGACTCTCGATCTACTCCACTGATTCTGTTAGCCGGGAGAGAGAGAGAGAGAGGGGGAGGGTCGCGGAAAGAGAGGAGAGGAGGAGAAATTCCACAGATATGCTTGACTAATCAAGAAGTAACTAGTGTTGGCTATCTTTGGTTTAAAAGACCCCCCCCCCTTTCTCCGCTCGGCCACTACTTCTTGGATGGTTGACAATAAAATCCCGCCCCCCCCCCCCCTTTTTTTTTTTTTTTTTTACAGTCCTAACAGAATCACGTGACAAGAATAAGAACACTTGCCTTCTGTTCCAATGACGTTCAAACTTCTGTTTCTTTATACTCTCTCTTTCTCTCTCTCTCGCACTCTCTCTCCCTCTCAATCTCTCTTCCTCTATCTTTATCTTATTAGTTTCACTTTAATTTTTTTTTCATTCTTTCTTTCGCTTTTCCTTTTTTTTTCTCTCTCTCTTTCTTTAATGTCTCTTTAGTTCATCATTTCTCTCTTTTTTTTTTGTTAAATATTTTCTCTTGTATTGTCTATGGCTGTCTCTCTTATTCTCTTTCTTGCTTTCTCGCACTTTTTCTCTCTTTTCTTCCTTTATTCGAGTGTCTTTTTTTTTCTTTCTTTCTCTCTTTCATTCACGTATTCATTTGTAATCTCTGCTTCACAATTCTTTGCTCAAATGTCTCTTTCATTTACCTTTTGTTGATGTAGTCTCAGTGTATCATTTCCTCTTTCTTTTTGTTTGTCTCTTTCGCTTTCTCTCACTATTATATCTTGATCTCTTCTTTTTTTCTTTCTCTCTATATCTCTCCCCCATTCTTTATTTTCCTCTCTTTCTCTCTTTTGTTCTCTCATTCTCTCTCTCTTTTGTTCTCTCATTCTCTCTTTTGTTCTCTCATTCTCTCTCTCTTTTGTTCTCTCATTCTCTCTTTTGTTCTCTCATTCTCTCTTTTGTTCTCTCATTCTCTCTTTTGTTCTCTCATTTTCTCTCTTTTGTTCTCTCATTCTCTCTCTATTTCCCACCTTCTCTCTCCCTCTCTCTCTCTCTCTTTAGTTCTCTCATTCTCTCTCTCTCTTTTGTTCTCTTATTCTCTCTTTTGTTCTCTCATTCTCTCTCTCTCTCTTTTTTCTCTCATTCTCTCTTTTTTTCTCTCATTCTCTCTTTTGTTCTCTCATTCTCTCTCTTTTGTTCTCTCATTCTCTCTTTTTTTATCTCATTCTCTCTTTTGTTCTCTCATTCTCTCTCTTTTGTTCTCTCATTCTCTCTTTTGTTCTCTCATTCTCTCTTTTGTTCTCTCATTCTCTCTCTCTCTTTTGTTCTCTCATTCTCTCTTTTGTTCTCTCATTCTCTCTTTTGTTCTCTCATTCTCTCTCTCTCTTTTGTTCTCTCATTCTCTCTTTTGTTCTCTCATTCTCTCTCTCTCTTTTGTTCTCTCATTCTCTCTTTTGTTCTCTCATTCTCTCTCTCTTTTTTTTCTCTCATTCTCTCTTTTGTTCTCTCATTCTCTCTTTTGTTCTCTCATTCTCTCTCTCTTTTTTTATCTCATTCTCTCTTTTGTTCTCTCATTCTCTCTTTTGTTCTCTCATTCTCTCTTTTGTTCTCTCATTCTCTCTCTCTTTTGTTCTCTCATTCTCTCTCTATTTCCCACCTTCTCTCTCCCTCTCTCTCTCTCTCATTTTATCTTTCATCTCTTCCATTGTTCCATCCATCACTTCCAGCGATCTCTCATTAAATTTTGAAGAGATAAGACATCTCCTCCCCCCTCCCAACTTTATAACTCCCCCCCCCGACACGTCCCCCTTCCCCTCTCATCAAGTAGACCTGACATTGAGCAATGGAGGACAGGTAAGGCAGGTAACTCAAGTCGAACGTTCCAGAATGGAAGATTTCCCCCAGGAGACGAAGAGAATGAAGGCAGAAGATTCACTCACTGACCAACACTCCGGGTGGCACACACCACACCACCCTTACCCACCTCCACACCCACCCACTCTCCTAGAGATGTCGCCTTCGTATACGATTTCTTTGCATGTCAATGACATCCTCCTCTTCAATTTCTGCGTGTGTGTGGCGGTCGAGGGAAATATTGTGTATAGGCGGCATCGCTTTCTGGTGTCTTACTATCGATGGAGACACGATAGGAAACAAAGCACCACTAAGTATCGAACACATTTCTGATAGTGAGCACAACAAGACGCGACTCCCTCACAGTGTTAATTAATTGTAAAACTCAATAGCTCCTACCGCAATATGGTGCGTCACTTCGAGTATTAATACAGTAGAATGCGTTGGGACGCTAGCAACAGTTTTTTTAAACTTTCCTCATAAGAAGAGCTCATCAAGTCTCGTTTAGAACGTAAATAAGTGCGTGGAGAGTATTTTCCTGTAGCGCAAATCAACGATGCGCTTCTCCATAAAGACATTAACAACAGGATAGCCAAGGCAATGGGCACCATGACACGGTTGCAGAAAAGTTTGTGGGACAATACCTTGCTGACTTACATCCGATGCCAAAGGCGGATCTTTAAAATAAGGTAGCAAGATAAAATAACCAATGAGGAAGGGCTACAAGGAGCAGGGTGCTAGGACACCAAGTGTGTTGCTAGCAGCAGACGCCTTGGCTGGCTTGGTCACGTTCATGGAATGCCAGCAGGTCGACTTCCACAAGACATTCTGTATGGTGATCTAACAGAAAGCAGGAGAGCAGCTGGTCGTCCTCTTTTACGGTATACTGATGTATTAAACGCGACATGAAGCTTTTCAAAATTGACACTAACAGCTAGGGAAAAGTGGCACTGGTTAGATCCACATGGAGAGCGAGCATAAAGGAATGGTCCTGTTTATCAAGGATTGGCCTCTTTAATCACACATGAAGTTGCAAGAGGAAAAAGATGATTTCTCGAGACGTAAAATGCCACAAAACAGGATGTGCATCGCTTTTTAACTATTTTTTATAAAAAAAATTTTTCAGTAACATAAAAGTTTAAGCCCCACCCGGGAAATCCGTTTTTTTCCCTCAGCTTTTTTTGTTTTGTGTTCCTTTTTATATTCTAAAGGCATTAATTTTTTTTATTATTTTTTTTTAATCTACAGATGTCGTTCTTTTATTAAAAGTTGTCAATTTATTGACAAAGTCTACAATTTTTACGTTTTTCGAAATTTTTATTTTTTCATTTTTTTTTTTTTTGCTATTTAGACTTACCTTTCATTGCTTGGGGTATGTTAAGTTTTTTCAAACCGGAAATCTGTATGAATGGGAGACCACCATATTACGACATTTCAATAAATCTCATTAAATCTTTTACAATGGCTATAAAAGAATCAGTATAAAACAGATTGATTAGAACACAGGAAGGGTCTACTCCCCTCCCCGCCCAGTGCTTGATTTACCTAAAGCTATAGATTAGGGCACCCCACTTGCTCGAGGCCTTCCCATTTAATGATTCCATGGATATTTTCAATCTTTTTAAAGAAAGAGCAAAGAAAAAAATTGCCTTATGTTGATTACAATTGGCCCCATTACTCAGCTTAATGAAGTCGAAATCCGGTCCTGGCTCGGCAAGCTACTGTTGACAAGTAACTTTGCTGCTCTGCATTATGCATTATAACTCCCACACAAGTCACGTGACACTGCTAGACACATTCTCCCTTTAGGTCTCAAATCTGGAAACACTAATGTAATTTTAAAAGCCTTCAAGGTAGAAGACTCAAAGATAAAGGGCACATTCCTCATTCCATATGCTACGACAAATTTGTACAAATGCTCCTTCTTCCCTAGTACTATTAGAGCATGGAATGGGTTGCCTGAGCCAGCCAGGAAAACCAATGACTTGGCAGAATTTAAGTCATTGGTTAACATGCGTGGCTAGATGCATGACTCTAGGACGTAGGCTAACAATCTTTTTTGAAGTAACGTCTGTATTTTATAAGATAAGATGTACACCACTGTTTCCTATGAATTTCTCCAAAGGCGACACCGGGAATTATAGTTTGAGCGAAGCTGGGTAATGTATGCACCAAGTAATGCGGTCAAAAAGTAGGCCCAATATGAACAAATTCCAACCGTAACAACATTTTTTAAACAATAACAATTTTATTTGTTTTGCCACAAAGCGCAGTTGCCTCAGAGCACCGGTACTACAAAGCACAGTTGCCTCAGAGCACCGGTACTACAAAGCACAGTTGCCTCAGAGCACCGGTACTACAAAGCACACTTGCCTCAGAGCACCGGTACTACAAAGCACAGTTGCCTCAGAGCACCGGTACTACAAAGCACAGTTGCCTCAGAGCACAGGCGCTACAAAGCACAGTTGCCTCAGATCACAGGTGTTATAAAGGTTGTCAAAATGACAAATAATAACACATCCCCCTTTCAGACCTTGCGATCTATGGGGCCAGATGTCTAGATCTTATTGTCATATGTTTCTTTGGCCGGCGGCTAACGAGCAGGGTGTCATGTGGCCAGCACAACGACCAACCGCCTTAACTTTCCCCAACTCAAGTCAGGAACCCATTAGAGTTTTGGTGGACTCAGGGGCGCCCTGAAAATCCCGAAATTTAAAATCCCAGTCTTCGAACACAGGACTTCAGGTTTGGAAGCCGAGCGCTTAACCACTCAGCCACCGCGCACCAAATAATAACAATATAAACATAATCAAGAAGAATACTGATGAAAAGTAATAATAATGTAAGTGGTAACGCGTCCATCTAGAGACATCCACACATAGATAAAGATACGCCCTCATTTTGTCACACCTATGACCGTTTATCTTATATCTGTCATTATTTTTTAGGAGTGTATCACGCATGGATAGTTGATAATCAACATTGTTCTAGTCAAACTATAATATTACTCATAATTATTTATTAGCGTAGTATAGTGTACGTATCGATATTTATCCACCAATAATATTTTTATTCATTCATTAAACATATTGCGTACGTTTTTAAATATGCTGATAATGGATTGCGCGCATTTTTTAAATATAAATTTCACATTTCCCCCCCCCCCCCCCCATTCATATTCAAATTATAACAGAACGCAACAATTTTTTAGTTTAAATTAAACTTTTCATTTTGGGTAAAACTGTAGCTAATACGGTGGTTAATTAGATTTACAGGAGACGGTACATTCCCTTAGCATTTACTGTAGCCAACGAAGGGAAGTTACCCTTACAGTAATCATTAACTTCCATTGGAAACTTGAAACCAGTGGTAGCTTTTTACAGGATTGGTAACGGGAACATCACGAGGCTACATGAACATCACGAGGCTACATGAACATCACTGGGCTACATGAACATCCCTATTTTGAAAGTAACCCATTTTTAATGCATTAAATGAACAAAAAAAAAGTATAAAATGATTTAAATTACAACGTAATGAGGCATGAAGATGTTAATACCAAATGACATTATTGATAGCAAATGACATTGCTATTACTAAAATGCATTGTTAATACCAAATGACATTGTTAATACCAAAATACAGACGTTACTTCAAAAAGAAGATGGTTACGTCCTACGAGTGTTACTCTTCAAACATCACTGGGCTACATGACCATCACTGGGCTACATGATCATCACTGGGCTACATGATCATCACTAGGCTACATGACCATCACTGGGCTACATGATCATCGATGGGCTACATGATCATCGCTGGGCTACATGATCATCACTAGGCTACATGATCATCACTGTGCTTCGCCGCTTCCGAAAGCAAGCGCAACTTATACCATGCAAATACATTTTTCCGAGTGATGCTACAGCTCGTCGTCACCTTGCATACTGTCACATAAACACTTCTTTTTTTTTTCTTAGCGAGAAAGTGAAGCTGGAAATGGGCCCCAGAATTGCACAATTCTTGAATAGCCCCCAAGTAATTCAAAGATAACGATTGAATCATGGATTGGATAAAGTAAAAACAAAAACAAATGGACTCAACCCAAAAGGAAACATTAATTCCAGTGCTGGTCTAGTTTCAGGAAAGCTCTCATTATGCCATTCATATTGATCAATGGATATCTATGAACAATTTTATCGTTGCAGCTTTTTAAGAGTTTCGGTCCTTGGTTCTCAAATTTCTCCCCATCCCCCATCGCCCCCAACCTCTTTTCTAATTCCAGTTCTTAATATTTCCTTCGAAGCTAGCGCTATGAAAGAGGGAGCCACTAGTCCTATCATTGTTTTCTGACTTTGAAACAAAAGTTTAACTGTGCCATAGAATTGCGAAGCCTCCCCCCCCCCCCCACAATCCATCCACCTCCGTTTATTTTCCAAGAGTTTTAATATTTGATAAGACAGTCCATCGAAGGCGAACTGTACTGAACCCCACCCCCTTTCTCCCACTTTTTCCTTGTCTGCGCTGCACTGGGGCGGCAGAGCCTAGCGCGACGGTGGTCATTGAAGCGTGGGGCCGCGTGCTCCTACTGTTTCTATTGGAACTAGGGTTCAATTATTTACATGTCTGTTCAATAAGACTATCATCTACCGTTACAGGGAACACACACACACACACATATATATATGCACAAACACACATACATGCACTCGAAGACACATATTTGTACACGCACACACATGCATGAACACGCAGACACCTATCTTCCACTATTGTTTTATATCTAATACATATACATATTCTATCTATGTTTCTTTCAGATCATTTGCTCCGTGGACTAAGGGGTTATGTTGTGTCTGGATCGGATGGTCCAGTTATAAGCCACCATATTCTAAGACTCCGTGCTGGGATTACTCCCTTGTAGCACGGCCCAGGTATCCGGCAGTGTTCTCAGTATAGATCGAGATCCCCCGCATGTTTGTATTATTGAAACTGTTTTTTCAGCACCTTACCTTACCATACATTACCTTATCCTATCTTATCCTATACAGACGTTACTTAAAAAATGAAGATGATTACATCCTACGCGTCATGCATCTGGTCATATATGTTAACCAATGAATAACCAATGACTTAAATTCTGCCAAGTCATTGGTTTTCCTGGCTGGCTCAGGCAACCCATTCCATGCTCTAATAGCACTGGGGAAGAAGGAGCATTTATACAAATTTGTCCTAGCATTTGGAACGAATAATATCTCTTTATCTTTGTGTCTTTCTGAGTATGTTATTAAATTTTGTTTTTGTATTTGAAGATTATGGTTCAGTGTTTTATGTATAATTGCTATTTTACTTTAGAGTCTTCTCTCCTGAAGGCTTTCTAAATTTAGTGAATTTACTAAAGGTGTTACTCTAGTCAAATGTGAATATTTGTTTGTTAAGCTTATAATAGTTGAGAACAAGTTAAACCATTTTATTCCATCATGGCAGTGTCGACATCGACGGATACTAGAACAAAAATAGGCTTCTATCGGACTACGGCCTGTACCACTAGCGGATCCAGAACTTTGGAGTGGGGAGGGGCGATTTTTTTCCAAACCCTAACCCTAACGCGCAGTAAACCCTAACCCTATGCATAAACGTAAGTACAGCATACATATATATATACACACACATATATATATATGAGAAAAAGCAGTGTTTCTCAACTTTCTGCGAAGAAAAAAACCCAGACATGTTGAGCCCTTTCTCTTGAAAGTTTGGGCTTCTGGGGGAGAGCTGTAAGGCCATTTAGTGGGGTTCGGGGCGAAGCCCCGACGCTAAATCGTTTTTTTGCATTCTTCAGTGTAGAAACGCATTCTCCTGTCATCTACAGTTCATTATTTATCAGTGGGGTTTGGGGCAAGGCCCCGACGTCAAAATCGTTTTCTTGCATTCTTCACTGCAGAAAAGCATTCTCCTGATATCTACAGCTAATATTTATTAGTGGGGATCGGGGCGAAGCGTTTTTTAGCATTCTTCACTGCAGAAGAAACGCATTCTCCTGACATCTACAGCTCATTTATCAGTGGGGTTTGGGGCAAGGCCCCGACGCCAAAATCGTTTTCTTTCATTCTTTACTGCAGAAACGCCTTCTCCTGACATCTACAGCTCATTTATCAGTGGGGTTTGGGGCTAGGCCCCGACGCCAAAATCGTTTTCTTTCATTCTTCACTGCAGAAACGCATTCTCCTGACATCTACAGTTCATTATTCATTGTATTAAAAAGTGACCTTTTCAATAATGTTTTACTTGAAAAAATATTCTAATATGAATTAGAAAGGCCATTGCAAATAAAACGATTTGAAGATACCCCACATATTTAGATTTATGCTTTGAAGATCGCCGACGAAAAAAAAAATAGAATAATAATTTTTTTTATAAACATTTTGTTCAATAAGCATGTTTGTAACTTTGTTTTGTTACTGAACTATAATTCTAAGCTCTAACAAAAAATTTCGGAAGTGGGAGGAGAAATTAAGTGGACCAATTAGACTCTACTCTAAATTTGTTTGCATTTTTAGGATTGAAGCATAAATTATGAGCTATAGTCCCAAACTTATTTAACTAGAAAAATAGCAGATTGAGTTTGAGTAAAGGTTGGAAAAAGGCGACTAGGAAAAGAATATTTGGGTTCAGAACACATCTCAATCGTTACTCTTGTACTGAAAAATTTCGTATGAATTCTAAATTTTCCAAAGCAAAGTCTTTCTTTAAAAAAATTATGATAAATTTATGTGAAATTACATAAACTCTGTCGCCATATTTGACTATTCTGATTTAAAACATCATGTTCTCGTCCGGTAGAATGAAAACGATTAATCCTCGTTCCTTTTTATAATTTCTGTTAATGATTGTATTTGGCATTAAAGAATTGGGGTTGTGCGACTCAATATAAGAATTTAATTTATAGCACATATAAAATATATTAGTGACAGATTTTTCTTATAATTTTGTAATTTCTTAACTATAATTCAAAAAGAAAAAGTATTGGTTTGTCCGATGGGCGGAAGGCGAATGCATGTATCGCCCCTCCCACCTGGTACAATTTTTTTTAAAATTTTATATTTACTAAACACTCAAATTTGAGATTAGAGTGTTGTACGACATAATATACAATGGTTTCACATATCAATACGTGGCTTATATTATGTAGATATTCAACTAATTTTGTTCACAAATTATGGTTTCCCCATAAAAGTAGAACCGCCCCCTCCCCCACTCAAAGGGTTTTGGTGGGAATGGCAGTAGATGTATTCGCTCCCCCCTGGATCCGCCAGTGGCCTGTACAAATACGCGCCAGAATTCCTCGATCTTTCTGTGTAGCCGACACTACCCATCAGCTCTGTTTAAGGCGTTTGAGAAACGATAAACGCTGTTTCATTTATTCTACAAACTTTTGGTTATAGCTAAAATTGTAAAAAATGAATAATTGGAAAAAAAAATCTTTTTGATCAAGAGTATTCAACGAGAAAGCAATAGGAACAAGTGCGGTAGTGACATGACGGAAACGAATAAAACAAATTAACAATTAAGAAGTCTCCTCGTGCCTCGGCTCATCTCTTTTGACAATCGAACGGAATGTTAAGGGCCTTAAAAGTATCTTTAAGGTCAGTTGTTATTATCCCCTCGGTTGATATAACAATGGGGTATATTGTTATCTTAGATAACTTCCCTAAACGCTTAAATCTCCAACTTCTCCAAGCCTAGGTTCCCATAGTTTCGTTGTTTTTCCAACTCAAGTTTTTCTTAAATTATGAGATAGTGGTACGGCGATGTCGATAATGGTAGCGGTTTTTTCTTTTTTAATCAATTATTATTTTATTATTATGTTAAAAACGAACAGGTATTCATTCTCTGGCGCTGCCTGGGTGGAGTTTCGCCAAAGAGAAACAAAGTTCATCGTAGTCCCTTTAACACAGGGGTTCTCAACCTGTGGGTCGCGACCCCCATGGGGGTCGATTGACGATTAGCCATTGCTCGCCAAAGACCATGAAAAAAGTTTATTTTTTTTGGTCTATTCCTCTCTTGCTGTGCGTGTGTGCGGGGAAGGAGGGGGGGTCGCGGCAGAGTTAAAAGGTTGAGAACCGCTGCTTTAACAGTTTCCACTGAGGAATTTTCTGGTAATGTGGCAGGTCTGCAACAGTACCACCCTCTGACAGGCAACGAGGATGTTCCTAGGAATGTTAAGGGTCTTGAAGGTGTCTGTGAGGTCAGTTATCCCCTCGGTTGATATAACAATGGGGTATATTGTTATTTTGGACAATTTCCACAGACGCTTAATCTCCTAGCCTAGGTTCCCATATTTTCTTTGTTTTTCTATCTCAGTTTTTCTTAAGTTATAAGACAGTGGTGCGGCGATGTCGATAATGGTAGCGGTTTTTTCTTTGCTATCAACGAACAGAAGATCCGGGCGATTGAAATCTACCGTTTTGTCGGTCAGAATAGGCCTATCCCAGTACAGCAGATGTTCAGTAGACTCGAGAACCTCTTGTGGCGAGTATTATTATTATTATAATTCAAGAAAATATGTATGTTTGTGGACATGACTAAGGTGCAGACATACAATGACATAATGTCATATGACTGGCAACGTAAGTCACGTGTCTCCGCATAACAGATGTCAATATCCTGGGGCACTACCTTCCAGCGGTTAAGTCATTTATCGACAATATGTCAGTTAGTCACGCGGCCTGGCCCTCCCCCCACTATTCATCTTCACGCCCTCCTGTTCCTCTTCCTCCACATCTCCGCGCTAATTACCTCCTTCTCAATTATTTACTCCCTCGTTCACACTCCCCATCTTTCTGCTCGCTCTCCAGGCTAAGTCCGTCTGTCCATCCGAACAAGAAAATACGCACGAAGACAATGCTGTCTCTCTGCGATCTTACGTTGATAAAAATAGTAGATTCGCTGCATGCTGCCAGCACTCCCCCCCCTCAGTTTGACTCTCGACATGGGTGTTGGTGCCAATTCTAGCCCCTCCCCCCTTTTCCCCTTATTTTTTTAAATATCTATACTAAAAATTCATCAATGTAATAAATAAATGTTGAATAGAAATGTGCTAAGTGCCTGTCTTTTGTTACAGCAAACAGCAAAATAAAATGTGATCGAGTAAGTATCTTAAATGAAATGTTTAAGAAATAATCTTGGTCGTGAGTAACTGCCTAAGTCTCACCTCCGTTTACAAACACATAATCAGAAGTGCCTTGTTGGCAGGTATGTGGAATATTAGAAGGGAAAATAATGCACAAGGTCTGAAATAAAAACTGGGGGAACCCTGTGGCTTTATTTCAGACCTTTCACCAGTGGCGTAGCTAGGGTGGAGGGAGGAGGGGGGAGACTTTGAAAATCGCCCGGGTCCCAACTTGAGAGGGGGGCCCCCTAATGAGTGTTTTTTTTTACATTAAAAATTTAATATTACGCAAAGGGCAGGAGACCCCAAAGAGGTCAAGCCCCCCGGTTCCCCAAAATGATGGAAAATTCCTAGCTACGCCCCTGCCTTTCACAAACACAAATCCGCTACCTCTAGATGGAACCTAACCCACGTTCTTCTTACCGTCTGCACAAGAGTGAGGCTTTGGTTATCAGGTAAAGGCATTACTGGAGTTGAGCTAGAATGAGGCTTTGGTTATCGGGTAAAGGCAGTACTGGAGTTGAGCTAGAGTGAGGCTTTGGTTATCAGGTAAAGGCAGTACTGGAGTTGAGCTAGAGTGAGGCTTTGGTTATCAGGTAAAGGCAGTACTAGAGTTGAGCTAGAGTGATGCTTTGGTTATCAGGTAAAGGCAGTACTAGAGATGAGCTAGAGTGAGGCTTTGGTTATCGGGTTAAGGCAATACTGGAGTTGAGCTAGAGTGAGGCTTTGGTTATCGGGTAAAGGCAGTACTGGAGTTGAGCTAGAGTGAGGCTTTGGTTATCAGGTAAAGGCAGTACTGGAGTTGAGCTAGAGTGAGGCTTTGGTTATCAGGTAAAGGCAGTACTGGAGTTGAGCTAGAGTGAGGCTTTGGTTATCAGGTAAAGGCAGTACTGGAGTTGAGCTAGAGTGAGACTTTGGTTATCAGGTAAAGGCAGTACTGGAGTTGAGCTAGAGTGAGGCTTTGGTTATCAGGTAAAGGCAGTACTGGAGTTGAGCTAGAGTGAGGCTTTGGTTATCAGGTAAAGGCAGTACTGGAGTTGAGCTAGAGTGAGACTTTGGTTTGATTTAATGAATCCGTGGAGTTTGTACTGTCACATTCAAGTCATCATGGGACAATGGGCTGATTTAATAACACTAAGTGATATATTGTTACTGTTAGCCCGCAAACTCCAGCATTAAAACTATTTAAACTTTTATAAGACTCGCAGCACGACCACTTTAGAAAGAAGGAGGCAGAACAAATGGAATCCTCTCACTCTTTATTTTCCTCTCTCTCTCTCTCACTCCTATTTTCTCCTCCCTCCACATTCCTGTTCTCCCCTATCCAATATCTACAATCATTTTCACACTGTCTCTCACACACACACTCTCCTGTCTCTTACATGCACACTCTCCTGTCTCTTACATACACACTCTCTTGTCTATTACATACACACCCTCCTGTCTCTTACATACACACTCTCCTGTCTCTTACATACACTCTCCTGTCTCTTACATACACACTCTCCTGTCTCTTACATACACAAGCTGTCTCTCACATATACAAGCTGTCTCTCACATGCACACTCTCCTGTCTCTTACATACACAAGCTGTCTCTCACATATACAAGCTGTCTCTCACATAAACACTCTCCTGTCTCTTACACACACAAGCTGTCTCTCACATATACAAGCTGTCTCTCACATAAACACTCTCCTGTCTCTTACATACACACTCTCCTGTCTCTTACACACACAAGCTGTCTCTCACATATACAAGCTGTCTCTCACATATACAAGCTGTCTCTCACATGCACACTCTCCTGTCTCTTACATACACACTCTCCTGTCTCTTACATACACAAGCTGTCTCTCACATATACAAGCTGTCTCTCATATACACACTCTCCTGTCTCTTACATACACACTTTCCTGTCTCTTATATACAAACTCTCCTGTCTCTTACATACACACTCTCCTGTCTCTTATATACACACTCTCATGTCTCTTAAATACACTCTCCTGTCTCTTACATACACAAGCTGTCTCTCACATATACAAGCTGTCTCTCACATACACACTCTCCTGTCTCTCACATACACAAGCTGTCTCTCATAGACACACTCTCCTGTCTCTTAAAGACACATTCTCCTGTGTCTTAAACATTCACTCTCCTGTCTCTTACATACACACTCTCCTGTCTTTCTCATCCTCACTTTGCTGTCTCTCACATACTCTAGTACATATACGATCGCAGTAAATTAGCGAAATTCTTCCGAACTAAAGTTGATCCAAAACTATTAGCCATCAACCATAAAAAATTATTTTGGCAATTTAGTTCATTGAACAAGAGTTGGTTGAAAATTTAATAAATCATTTTTTTTAACCAGAAATCATGTTAGATTAATTTCTCTTACATAGATCTATAGTCCAGGCTATAATTTAATTTATAAGATGATAGAGCTCTATATAGGTCCGTGATCTATCTTCCTCTAGCATTTATTTTTCTTTTTACGAAAAACATAGACATAAATAAATATAGACTGGCCGAAGGAAGTAACTTCATGTAACTTGAAAACGTGTATAGCTATTGTATTCGTATTTCCGAATTATGAAAAATTTCATGATCTTAATTCTTAGAGATCAAACAAAACTCCTGGCCGAAGGAAGTAACTTCATGTAACTTGAAAACATATATATCTATTGTATTCGGATTTCCGAATTATGAAAAAATTGCATGATCTTCATTCTTAGAGATTAAACAAAACTACACTGCCTCCTTATTTACAATATATATAGGTGTGTGGCTGAAATAGATATGAATACATAACTTTTATACTGCTCATAAATGCTGTATAATAAAGTACACAAATTTTCGTTTCATAAAACTCTTTAATCGGCCAGTCTATATTTATTTTGTCTATGACGAAAAACCAAAGGGAAAGTACTGCCAACATTTTTGTCAAGCTAAGTTTAAAATTTGTGTTTACCTTTCAGGTAAGTAGATCTAGAATCTAGATAGGCGAAATGTAGAGAATCTAGATCTAACTCTAGATCTAGATCATATAGATCTAATCTACGTCTACTATTATTTATCTAGTCATAGATCTATTTCTCAGAAGCAGATGAAGTAAATTTGAATTTTTGTTTCTAGATCTAGATCTGTTTTTTCCACTGGCACTATGACTATGTCACTCTAATCTCTATGTCTAGAGTCTAGTCTAATGATCAGACTAATGACAATGATTAAATTATAATCATAATGAAATGCCAATGCTATCATACATAAGATATTATATATTATAATATTATAATAATTATATATATTAATTATAATTATTAAAGAAATCCAGTCTTGACCCAGAATGTCTAAAACAGTATCGCCCGGTATCAAATCTTCCCTTCCTGTCAAAGCTTCTGGAGCGCATCGTGTTAGCGCAAATTCTTTCTCATCTTGAACAGTACTGTCTCTTGGAAGAATTTCAATCTGCATATAGGAAGTGCCATAGCACAGAGACAGCAGTGGTCAGGGTACTAAATGATTTACTTCACAATTCCGACAAAGGCCACATATCAATTCTTTCCATGCTGGACTTGTCCGCAGCCTTTGATATGTTAGACCATGAAATTATGATGGCCAGATTCTCTGCAACTTTTGGTTTAGCAGGAGTCGTCCTAAAGTGGCTTGGATCCTACCTGATGGAATGCACCCAAAGTGTCGTTGTTAACGGGACAGAATCAACAAGCTTACCCCAAGGAGTACCCCAAGGATCAGTTCTAGGCCCAGTACTGTTCACTATGTATACATATTAGGGATGTTACAATTATTTTAAGAATCTTGTTGTCTGATATGTTGTAGATTTGAAAGAGCCTTCTAAATTTATATGAATTATGTATGTATGATTCCTGGTTGAAAGAAAATAAATTTTCTATGTGTGCATGTCCTTATCATAGCAACCAATGGGGCATGATGTGAGGAGATTTGAATGTGTTGAATAAATATGCTTGCCATTTCTTATATATTAATCAACTAGTCCAAAAACATGTTTCAAAGGAAAGTTTATTGTTATTAAAATATCTCAACACTAAGCTGCATATAATATACTCATTAGATCTAAATCTACATCTATTTCAAAATGCGTAACTGCAGAAATATATCAATGTCAGCCATTTTGACTTCATTTCAGTCTAAGTTTTTTTTTACTGCTATAATAATTCAACCTATCAGAAAATTATTTGATGTCACATGACCAATCTGACCAATCACTATTATCTTGGCATGTAAACAAGATGGCTAAAATTACAATGGTTAACAATGGCCTCCAGCATTAGATTCAACTGCTAAATATTAAAAATTAATAGCATCCAAAGTGCACAGTATTATGTGAAAAGTAAAGCACTGAAATTTAACCAGAAAAATGCTCTACAATACTGGAGAGTCATAAGGCGTGGGAATGTTGAGCTTTTTAAACTATACACAAGGGAAATCGAACCTTTATTTAAGTCTAATAAAAAGTAACCTTCTACTCCACGTTGGAAAGCGTAATTTCATTCCCGGAAGCCATTTTTATTGGTCAATCAAAAACAATAACTCTTACAGAGAAGTATTCAATTAATAGGTTAAAAAAGTGCACCTTTAAGGTATGTAAAAAAAATGTCAGAAAAAAGTCGAAACTGTTTTTTGACTTAATAAAAGGGGCTTGTCATCGGATATTGTAACATCCCTATACATATCCACTCAGCGGTGTCATACGGCCAAACGGCATCTTATACCATTTCTTTGCTGATGACTCACCGTTATACGATTCATCAGTACCCTCAGAGGTGTCGCATCTGGCAGAGAAAATCGGTGGTACTGTTGCAAGGGTGAGCGATTGGATGGTTGAAAATAAACTCATGATGAACGAAGACAAGACAGAAATAATTAAGATTGGCACTAGGAACAATGTCTCAAAAGTTGAAGCACAGATTCTCTCTTTATCACGAACTGCCATGTTCCTTTTGTCCATGTAGTGCGGAATCTTGGAGTTTTCTTCGACTCAACACTATCTTTCGACCCACACATAAGTCAGCTCTGGAAAGGTCCTTATCTGCAGCTGTGCAGATTAGGCCAGATCCGACCATATTTAACAACAGAATCAACAAAAACGCTAGCTGTGGCATTCATACTCTCCCGCCTTGACTACTGCAACGCTATGCTAGCAGGTATACCTGATGACAAAATAGCCAAGCTGCAACGTATACAGAACAACGCTGCTCGAATAGTCCTTAAAAAAACTAGACAAGATTCTGCTACTACGCTCTTGCCCACGCTCCATTGGCTTCCTGTGAAAGCGAGAATCGATCACAAGGTCGCCGCACTTTGTCATCAGTGTATATATAACAATGAGATGCCCTTGTACCTTAGCGAACTGATTACTCCATATGTCCCCCAGAGAGCTTTGCACTTAATGGACTCAACGCTTTTAGTAGTGCCACGTTTCTCCCTCAAAAGCTACGGTCTGCTGGCTTTTTCAGTTCACGGGCCAAAGGTTTGGAACTCACTCCCATTGATCTCAGACAGACAACATGCTACACCACTTTTAAGAAGAACATTAAGACCTATCTGTTTAAAACTTTTTTAGATTAACTGTCATTCTAACTGTCGTGTTTGTAATGTTATTACAGCGCCTTGAGCCTACATTTTGTTTTTTAACAGCGCTTTATAAATAAAATTATTATTATTATTAATAATTATATAGTTAATATAGAGATAATAGACACAATATAGTAATATACTAATAATTATAGTTGTATTTTATTAATATAGTAATATTATAAATATAGTCATACATGATAGACTTTACAGTACTTTACTTAGTTTAATTAGTTTAAATTTAATCTAGACTATTCTAGACTAGAATTTAGATCTTCTAATACTTCTATCATCTAGTTACTAGAGTCTAGTAAGAATAAGATAGAATTAGAGAGTTGATTAGAGTCTAGATTCTGTGGCATTTTATGTCTCGAGAGACGATCTTTTCACTTTGCAACTTCTTGTGTGACTAAAGAGGCCAATCCTTGATACACAGCTGCAATCGCAGGTTGGGCATATATGTAATCACCAGGTGCATTATCACCCTTCTTTCTGCTTCTGTAGTGTATGGCATCTGCAATCCGAGATCCTTCCTTTATGCTCTCTCTCCAGTGCTACTTTTTCCCAGCTGCTAGAGTCGATTTTGAAGAGCTTCATGTCGCATTTGCATACATCCCTTTAAAACATAAAAGTGGGCGACCAGCGACTTTCCTGCCGTCTGTTAGATCGCCATACAGAATGTCTTGTGGAAGTCGACCTACTGGCATTCTACGAATGTGGCCAAGCCAGTCAAGGCGTCTGCTGCTGATAACAGAGCGGATGTCCTGGCGGATGTCATTGCTTTGGCTATCTTGTTTTTAATGTCTTTATCCAGCAGAGTATTGTTGGATATGATGGAGCCGAGATAGCAAAAGTGATCCACAATTTCTAGTGGTTGGCCATTAATGTTGTATCTTAGTCTTGCTTTGACTAATGTTTAAGCCGAACTTCTGGCAAGCAGCAGATAGTTTGTCAACCAGGAACTGAAGCTGAATATCAGAATCAGCCACAATAGCTGCATCATCAGCATACAGGAGTTCCCTGTGTCTAGATTAGATCATAAATATCATTAGTCATGATTAGTAGTAAGTAGATCTATACTATACTAGTACTTTCTAACTAGAAGATCACCTTCTAGAATTAGATCTACTACTAGTACTAGAATAGATGATAAATTAATTAAGTACGGTATATTTATAATATAATAATATATTATATAATGATAAATCTACATTGATGACTTCATGTGAGAAGAATTGCTTTTACTGAGAATGAGAAACAATTGAGAATTTGAGAGTCTTTCATATATTTATTTTAGACTCTTACTAGTCTTAGTCTTATTTGATATATTAATAAATAATATATATCTATAGATAGAGTATACTAGTATTACAAATTAGTAGTTATAGGCTATTATTAATAAGTATCTAGCCTAGATCTAAAATGTAGAAGTAAATGTCTATAATGAATACTTCCTTCGTGAAAGTAAAAGATCTTTTGTTCAGCGTACCTTGAATGATTGAATCTTACTGACAAAATGTGTATAGAAACAGAATTGTCTATGAAAATGTTTATTCTTAAGAAAAATTCTCCAATCTTGAGAAACATTTCATTATGATTTACATGCACAGCCTTAAATATAGAATACAAACAGCATTGTACATAATTTAAAGGATTGATGTTGTCAATTTTTTTATTTTTATCTTAAACAGTTAATATCCAATAAGATAGTCTAGCTTACTATATGCCACTGTGAGGCGCTGTGTCTGAGTGGAAAAGCACTTTGCTTACGTACAGGGGGTCCTGGGTTTGAATCCTGATGTAGAATAGGATTTGTAATTTCAGGATTATTAGTAAGGGAAAAGTAAAGGCGGTTGGTCTTTGTGCTGGCCCCATGACACCCTTGTTAACTGTAGGCTTCAGAAACAGATTAACTAGAATCTTGATTCTTGTACAGTAGATAGGCTTAAAAGGACTAGTCTCCTTGAAAAAGCTTGATTGTTTCCTCTAGGCTTAAGCCTAAATTTACATAGAACTACAAAACCAAAATTTAGAAAAGAGTTCATATAAATAATTTTTTAAAAATATTTTAATTTTTAAAATTGTCACAGGTGTTTGACAGAATCAGTCATTCACTTGGTAAAGGTTAAAAAAGGCCAATTTTCAGCACTAGCTAATTATAGCAACTGAATTTCTTGTTAATTGTATTCTACTGATTTAATTACAGAGACATATTGTATTATAATTATATTTTAAAATGTACATGAGACTGTTTCTTTTCAGACAACGCTTCAATGATTAACCATCTTTTAAATCCTTAAATATTTATTTATTATACGTTCAGAGCATGATTGATTAGTTTCTGGTACCATTCTTTTTCTCAAATTGATTTTAACTATTTTGTTTAAAGTAATGTAACTTAATTTTTGTCAATTAGGCTACCTTATAATTGAAGCAAGGGAACCAGGACCACAGAAATATCAAGCGCCATGAGCTCACAGATTAAAACTCAGCAACAGGCCATGGATAAAAGTATACACTGGTCTGTGTTTACTAAAACTTCAGAAGAACGAGCAGCTTGTAACTACTGTTCTCAGGAGCTCTCTTACTTTGGAGGAATGACTGAAATGGTGAAGCATATAAGATCCAGACACCCAGAGATAGAGCTCAATCCCATGATAGATTTACATGAGAGGTAATCATCTCCTGTACTGTGTATTAGATCATTGTTGAATCTCCCTTTACTTTAGAGATAATGTCTGGGAAATGCTGTGATGAGTTGTTTTGTTTTGTGCATCGTTTATTTATTAATTTTTTAAACTTTTAGCTCTCAGATTATTTCATCCTCAGGTTTGAACTCTTGATCATCCTTATGATTGTCTGAAGTGCAAACCTTGCAACCACCATTTATTTACTTTCTGTTCTAAGATAATTCTAAAATTTATATTTTAAACTTGGAAATGAGAGGCCATTATTTTAAAAAAATGTACCCAGACTTAGCCTTCATGTCAATGTCAGGAAATTACTCCTAGAAACTATATGTAATATTTGTTTTCATATTTTGTTCTTCATTTTCCATTTCTATTAATATTTTAAAATGTACTAAAAATTAATTTATCCAGTTTAATGTGATTGTATTGATTTAATATGCTGTATATTTTGATTTACTTAATTTGTTTTTCTATGGTTTGTGTTTTTTTTTTCAGCAATGCCATCATCATTACTACTCAGAAGAGTACCAAAGGTGACGTGATCGCTACCATAGAACCATTGACGGATGTTATTAAGGAGGAGTTACAAATTGACTGGGACAATCCCATTCCACTAGAGATATCTTTAAATGAAAGTCAGTTGACAGAATTACAAATACAGGTCAGTTGGTTTCAGTAACTTAAAAAATATTTTTTTTACTATTGGTTTGTAAACAAAACAGAACAAAACTTTGTCTAGGACCTTGAGTCTTTGAGATCTGATAAGATTTTAAATGAGATTAAACTTTTTAATTGTTTTTTCAGCACTAATTGCATTAAGTGGTTTATTCAGAAGCAAAAATAGTTAGAATAAATCCATCACATCAACCAGTCATCTGCTGTATCTAATCATATTCTGACACAATTGAAACCTTAGTAGTGTTAAATTTGCTTTGAGACAACTGTGAAAATTTAGTTTTTGCATTATATGTATCACATTTCTAGTAGAACAGTCTGCCAATTGTTAAAGATTCACATTAACTATTTAATTCAATTTGGCTTTATTCATGTTGTCTAGTAAGAGTTCATTGATTCAGCCCATTTTTTCTTCTATATTACCTGTATATACACTTTCTTATGATATGGAGCTTTACATTTATGACTGATAACTCCTAATAGGTATTTGGTGTATCCTGTGCATAGAGAATAGGAATTATTGGTTAATTATGTGTTTAAAAAGGTTTACAATAATTTTTTCGTTTACTATTTAGGGCTGTAAAATCAGATTTTTCATTTGCTTGAAGCACACTTATTTTCTTTATTTAGTTGGCAACAGTGATCCGTAAATATCACATCCTTGACATTATTTAGAATTTATTGTGAAACTTCCCATTAAATTTACTTTAAAATTTTGAATAAACAAATTCTAAAATCCCTTAAAGAAAAAGGTTATAAAAATAGAGATTTATATTGTTTTGAATGTCCAGGTAAGTTGATCTAGTCACCGATGACTGACTGACTTATAGTCCGTCACCCCTATTGGAGTATGGGCCACCAATAATAGATCTCCAAAGTCCCCTATCGTGCGGTGGGCCATCCTTTCCTTTTTGTTCCTTTTTGGTGTAACCTCTAGTTCGCATCGCCAGGTGCTTTTAAGATGCCCCTTCTTTCTTTTGCCTTGTGGGTTTTGATAGCTGGTTGTTTGTTATGCATTCTGGACTGCCATCTTTGATGGTCCTGGGTTAAAATTTTGCTCACTGCTATATCCAGTCGTCCTGCTGGAGGTGTTTTCTAGAATTTAATGGTCTTCGATTCTGAAACAACACCAGAAACATGTAAAATAACCAAATCAATGTTTATGTACTTTATGATAAGTAAAGTCTCCATTCTATAACTTTAATTACTTCAGCAACCAGCTCCTACCACAAAACGTGTTCTAAAGAAAAGAAGTCGTTGCTGGTCAGTGTTCACTAAAACGGAGGATAACAAGGTTTTGTGTGGTTACTGCGGTAAAAAGTTTTCTTTCTCTCATGGGCGCATCAGTAACATGAAAAGACACTTGAAGATGAAACATGATGGCCTTTATCATGGACTCAAAGCCGAAGAAATGAAGAAGTAAACTATTTTGAATGCTTTATTTAATTTGAAAACACGATTGCGAAATTGTTTGTTAAAGTTTAACCAATGATTCATTATATTCTGTAGTGAGTCTGAGAAGCTGCTTTAGTCTTGTTATAAGTGGTAAAATGGTGTCTAATCAGTGAGTCTGAGAAGCTGCTTTAGTCTTGTTATAAGTGGTAAAATGGTGTCTAATCAGTGAGTCTGAGAAGCTGCTTTAGTCTTGTTGTAAGTGCTAAAATAGTGTTTAATCAGTGAGTCTGAGAAGCTGCTTTAGTCTTGTTGTAAGTGGCAAAATGGTGTCTAATCAGTAACTCCAAATCTGCTCTTTTTTTTTTTTTTGATAGGAGCATTCTTCTCAAGTCTATATTCTATAATTGTGGATTCCTCTACCCAACAATTATGGTTCCAGATTATTGTTTTGCTAAATATCCTAAAGTACTGTCATTATCAAACCTTATCTTGTATTATAACAAAAGATTTTAATTGTTCCTTTGTGTCTACCCCCTAATATATGTATAAAAATGCCCACTTATTGTATTGGGTGTACTGATGCATTCAATTTTTTTCTTGCAGGAAAAAGCAATCTATACTACCACCCTTAATACCATTTCAAGAAAACTTGAAGCCTAGATTTGATAAGCTTTCAAAAAGAACTCCCTCATTTTTCCATGCTTCAATTGAATCTGATATTCCACAAGATATGTTGAATTTAATGGCAGAAACACAAGAAAAAGTAAGGTTTAGTTGACATTTTATTTGCTAAACTTATTTTTGTTGTTTGATTTTCTTCCATTTGAAGAACCTAGGAATATTTCTGTTCTTTTTTTTTTTTTTAAAAGTATTTGTGTGTGTGTGTGTATTTTGTTCTTCTAATGGACCTCATTCACCAATCGTGATTCTCTATCTCTTCTATACAAATTTTGTAATCCATAATGGCTGTCACATGATATGTTTTTGTCATTGTTTTATCAATATTATCACGTGGCTAAATGTTGTTTGCTTACGATTGGTAAATGAGGTCCATTTGTAATAATTCTCACTTATAATTTTAAAATCAATAAGTCTTTGTCTTGCCTATTAGATTGGTTTTGTACCCAATGCCTATCAAGCTTTATCACACAGACCAAATGAAATGAGATCATTCCTAAACTACTATAACATTTTGATGGAAGATAGAGTTGGCAGTAAGTAGTAGCAGTATACTCTATAGAAAAATGTTTTATCACTAGTAAAAGTGTGCAAAAGTTAGATCTACATTATAATGTACTGCACTTATTTGATTATAGGTCACTTGACTACAGCGGACAAAGAAATGATATGTGTAGCTGTCAGCGCTTTCAACAAATGTAAATACTTCTCTGTGGCCCACAGTGCTCTTTTTAGGATTTCTACCAGCAATAAAATTTTAGCAGATCAGGTTAGTCTTAAAAGTGAATGTATGGTAGTTATTATTTTTGCTATGTCTTAAATTGCATAAAGTAATGTTTATATTGGCCTCCTTCAGTCGTAGAACGAATATGATTCATCTCAGAGCACACTTCCTCATGTGGCTGTGGAGCCCTATTTGGGAGAGACTCTCCTGTCCACAAATAGCGCAGGTTAAGGTGGATTTTGCTTCGGTAGTAGAGGAGCTGGCCATTTTTCGGATTGTACGTTTTTCTTCCTGAGCTAAGACCCATGTACTTTCACTGTCCATAGCTTTCTTGGTCACTGTCTCTCTCCATCTGGTGCAGTCTATGTCTTCCCAATGGTCAGTATTGATGTTCACTGATTTGAAGTCCCGTTTTATTACATCTATGTAACGGAGGTGGGGGCAACCAGTTTTTCTTGTGCCAGTCGCGAGTTGCCCATAGAGGATGACTTTCGGGATGCGCTTGTCAATAATGCGACAAAATTGGCATGTGGCAGAGTCAAAGACATTATTTTATAGTTTTGTGCCCAATTAGTGCAATTTCTCATTGTTAGTTTATAGCTGGAATCAATCTTCATACATTGTTCATAATTTGAAATCTGATCATTATTATGCTGTTAAGTTTGAGCTAATTCCTGGATTATTGTTTGGAGACTTCTTTCACCTAGCTCTCATTACAAGATCAGCCCAAACCACTGTGAAAGATATGTAGCTGTATCTTAATTGGATTTTAAAGGTAAACAATTAGTAATATTTTCTTTTCAACTCGTTTTCTGTTTTTATTTCTCTTTAGGTTGCAACAAACTGGGAAACAGCACAGCTAGATGAGCGTCAGAGATCTATCTTACAGTTGGCGATGAAGGTGACGAAATGCGAACCAATCAAAGATAAGGACATAGAAGAGCTACGCTGTTATGGACTTGATTCTTCAGATGCTTGGGATATAGGGTCCATTGTCAGCTTCTGTTCACTGTCCAATAGAATGGCCTTTCTTACCAACATGTTACCAAATGAACAGTTTTATTCATTGGGATGGACTGACCAGAAAATTTTGTTGTAAATTAATATATTGTTATATCGTAATATATTGCTATATCTTGTGATTGAATTTTAATTCTAAATTAAAATTCTCTGATATGGATTTTTTTTTTTTTTTTTTTTATGTTTGTCTCTATATCAAAGTTTAAAAAAGAAGAAAAACGTAAAAGTACTTTTAAAAAGCAAAGCTTATATTAACTGTAGTTGTATCAATTAGTTTGGATAAGTCATGTAATTACATTTGTAATAGCTCTAGACTAATTGATACAACTACGCTTAATGTAATTTTTTTTTTTTAAAGTATTTTTTCTTGTTTTGACATGATCTTTATAGCGATTCCTGTGGGCACTTGTGTTGCGGCATCTTCTTTTAAGCTTTATTTAAAAAGGTCGCCTTTGGGATGTGGTCATCCCCCTTACTGGATAGGTACCGACCCAGTGCACCTGAGCTTCTACATGGTACACCTGCCCCCAGCGGAACAAGGTTATCTGTAAGGTAGTCTTGCCAGCGTATGCCCAATATGGAGCAGAGGAGTCACCTTTGATGAAAGCGTTCGAGGAGCCTTAGATTCCTCTTATAGAGCACCCATGTCTCAGAGCCATACAAAAAATGTGGGTAGAATCACTTTATAGACATTTATTTTCATTGCTAGACTACTCTTGTAGACTTATTCCTCTATACTCCCATTTAGAGACGAGAAAAAGCACTTTCGGCCTTAGTAAGACGGAAAAGATTCAAAGATATGCTGATGCAGTAGAGGCACTCTTTCTTTGAGTCGCTACATTCTGCCTACGACTCAACATAAAAGACGGTTACGTCATGTTAAACAGAAATTCTGATATGCTCAACAGGGGCCAAAGCACTAAAGTTTGCTTATTAGCCACAAAATGGTTGACTCTGATTAAGTGTCTTGCTGAAATTCCACTAGAAATAGTTAAAACGAAACTCGATGACTTTCCAACCATTGATCGCTATGAGACGCCAATAAGAAAACTAAACTTAAAACGCCTGGCACTTATTATCTTTCAGAAGTCCTTTAAATGTGCTGCTCTCATAAAATTGAAATGCTTCACCTATTAAAAATGTTTTAATGTTTCCCTGCTATTAAATAGTTGAATGTTTCACTGCTAATAAATAGTTTGAATGTTTCACCTCTATTAAATAGTTTGAATGTTTCACTGCTAATAAATAGTTTGAATGTTTCACCTCTATTAAATAGTTGAATGTTTCACTGCTATTAAATAGTTTGAATGTTTCACCTCTATTAAATAGTTTGAATGTTTCACTGCTAATAAATAGTTTGAATGTTTCACCTCTATTAAATAGTTTGAATGTTTCACTGCTAATAAATAGTTTGAATGTTTCACCTCTATTAAATAGTTTGAATGTTTCACTGCTAATAAATAGTTTGAATGTTTCACCTCTATTAAATAGTTTGAATGTTTCACTGCTAATAAATAGTTTGAATGTTTCCCTGCTAATAAATAGTTTGAATGTTTCACCTCTATTAAATAGTTTGAATGTTTCACCTCTATTAAATAGTTTGAATGTTTCACCTCTATTAAATAGTTTGAATGTTTCACTGCTAATAAATAGTTTGAATGTTTCACCTCTATTAAATAGTTGAATGTTTCACCTCTATTAAATAGTTTGAATGTTTCACCTCTATTAAATAGTTTGAATGTTTCACCTCTATTAAATAGTTGAATGTTTCACTGCTAATAAATAGTTTGAATGTTTCACCTCTATTAAATAGTTTGAATGTTTCACCTCTATTAAATAGTTGAATGTTTCACTGCTAATAAATAGTTTGAATGTTTCACCTCTATTAAATAGTTTGAATGTTTCACTGCTAATAAATAGTTTGAATGTTTCACCTCTATTAAATAGTTGAATGTTTCACTGCTAATAAATAGTTTGAATGTTTCACCTCTATTAAATAGTTTGAATGTTTCACTGCTAATAAATAGTTTGAATGTTTCACCTCTATTAAATAGTTTGAATGTTTCACTGCTAATAAATAGTTTGAATGTTTCACCTCTATTAAATAGTTTGAATGTTTCACTGCTAATAAATAGTTTGAATGTTTCCCTGCTAATAAATAGTTTGAATGTTTCACCTCTATTAAATAGTTGAATGTTTCACCTCTATTAAATAGTTTGAATGTTTCACCTCTATTAAATAGTTTGAATGTTTCACTGCTAATAAATAGTTTGAATGTTTCACCTCTATTAAATAGTTGAATGTTTCACCTCTATTAAATAGTTTGAATGTTTCACCTCTATTAAATAGTTGAATGTTTCACTGCTAATAAATAGTTTGAATGTTTCACCTCTATTAAATAGTTGAATGTTTCACTGCTAATAAGTAGTTTGAATGTTTCACCTCTATTAAATAGTTGAATGTTTCACTGCTATTAAATAGTTTAAATATGTCATGTTATTAAATAGTTTTAATACTTCAACGTCTAATAAATAGTTTTAACATTTCACAGCTATTAAATAAATGTAATGTTTGACAGCTATTAAATAAATGTAATGTTTGACAGCTATTAAATAAGTGTAATGTTTAACAGCTGTTAAATAAGTGTAATGTTTGACAGGTATTAAATACTTTGAATGTTTCTCCACTATTAAATAGATTGAATTAGCCATGAAAACAAACAACTTTGCAGAATCTATTAGATTTTTAGCAATAAAATTACTTGTCTTCTTATAGCCTAGATTCGAACCTGGATATTATTAGCACAGGGCATTGTGAGTCTTGGAGTCAACGAGATTTGAAGCAAGAAGAGTGGCCAGCATGAAAGAGCGCCAAACCATCAAAAAGCTGATGAGAGAAGAAGCAAGCCTATCTGCAACTGACCAAACCTAGCCATGCCACATATGCGGCTGGCTTTTTAAAGTGAGGATTGGACTTTACAGTTATCTTCGAGTGTATAGTTATGAGAAACGTGCTTCTATTACGAAGGAGGATCCGGAGTTATAAGATATTATTAGCACACGGCACTGCTTTATACATATCATGCGCATTTTTCAAAATCCTCACATACAAATTAGATGGCATTATTTACAATAGTGTGCACCAGTAGCAGTGGAGTAGCAAGGGATTTGGGGGCCTGGAAATTTTATTGGTAATTTTATAGGCTCCTGCATTTTGACATTCAACATCATGACAAGAGAAAATGTACTTAATAAATATATGTCTAATCTGTGGAATAAATGCAACATGGTCACTAATTTAGCCTACATAACAACATGAATAGCTAGATAACATGGCATTGGCTAAGAATTTAATGTGAAAAAAAATTCAGACACCCTCAAGTGGTGCCCGGGGGAAATTTTGAAATTTGCCCCTCCCCCACCTTAGCTACGCCACTGACCAGTAGGCCCAACTGAATTTCATCGTTAATATTTATTCTAGCTTTGGCCTAATAGGAGACATTCCATCAAATTCTTATAGGCAGCCGCAGAGACATTGTTAGCGTATTTATTTTTTAAAACTAAAACCCCATTTTCAAATGTTGATCTTTATTCAGTGAGGTCTGAAAGGGGAACTTTACTTTATTCTTTTATAGATCAAGATATTTTTTTTTTATTATTCGCTTTTAAAAGGCAAAACAGCGCTTTTTTTGTTTGTTTGTTGTTGTTTGTTTCCATTCTTTTGAGTCGCTCTTTTCTACTTAACATTTTAATTTCCTGTTTGAATCTGATTCGCCTCCATTTGACTCTGATTCGTTTACAGATTTGACTAGATTCATGTTTCCAAGTTACATGAAGTTACTTCCTTTTTCCAGTCTATATTTATTTATGTCTATGATTCTACCAGTAGATCTAGTCAATCTAGATTTAGAATATACGCTTAGAATAGTGACTGGTGAGTCATAATTGATTCAATTATAGGCTTACCCAAGCTAATACTTAAATAGAGCTAGATATATAGATTCTAAATCTATTATTAGAATCTAGAATAGATTTAAACAACAGGATTCATAGTCATTGGGTTTACAAAAATTTGGGCATGATCCGCATTTAGTTCATTTATTTACGTTTCTAGGCAGCCATATTGGTGCAGGCCAGATTTTTATTACGTTGTCTAGCTGCTGGATCAAGACTAAAAGAAATATTTCTAAGGGGGGATAACCTACTTGATTTTTAATACAGTGAGCTAAAACATGTTAGGAAGAGAAAGAAAATAAAACAAATAGAATTAATAGGAATATATGCTATATTGGTTGAAGTATTTAAAAAGGGGGGGGTATACATTATTATTCTTAAATTAGAATGACAGTAATAACACGAAAAAGCGTAAATCTAGGTACCGATTTTTTATGCTATAAACATTGAATTTAAATAGATAAGATGGGATTATTGTATAGATAAACACTCTACATTTTAAATGTTTCGTGTGTAGATTTAAGGTGCTGACAACTTGTAATATTTTTCAACAAAGTTGCAATAATTGTTGTGTGTTATGAGGCTTGTTGCATAGTATCTAGAACACGCTATAAACAGCTTATGTCCTTATAGAAAAGAATGTCATAAATATTTATTCCTTTGATAGATATATACCAGGTACAATGACTGTCTCTAATCTAATCTAGACTAGAGTAAAGGAATGTGGTCACTGAAATGGGGGGGGGGGAGGATGATGGTGAAACTGCGGGAGAGGGCGGGCGGGGGGGGGGGGGAGGATGGGGGTGAAACTGCTGGAGCGGGCGGGGGGAGAGAATGGGGTGAAACTGAGTGAGCGGGCGGGGGGAGAGGATGGGGTGAAACTGCGGGCGGGGGGAGAGGATGATGGTGAAACCGCGAGAGCGGGCTGGGAGGGGTGTGTAGTAAAGAACTAAACCCCAGAGTCCCTTACACGGGCTGGGAGAGGCTAAGAGGTGGGTGAGGGTGCAGACATACGCGGACAAACTTGAGATATTCTTTGATAGGGAAACAATAGATTGGCCAGAGAATGATGACGTCCAGGTGCGAATCATTCAGTAGCAGGGCAAGATGCATTGCGCAAACAGACAGGAACTCGTGTAGCTGTAGGTCGATGAAGGTCAAGCTTTGAAGTGACCATCAATGCTTGCTTACAGGGAACTTTTTACTGTCAATACAGGGAACTTTTGATGTTCATAGAGAAGTCTTTAGATCTCTGTCAGCATCTTCTTTGCTTGTTCACTAAGTACCATAATTGTGTCATTAGTCTTAGAAATTTTAAAGAGATTTCTGACGTGACTTCAAGTTTTTTAGATTTATTTGTATATCAAATTTATCGTTCTGTTGAAAATTTTTGTAATGTGCAGATAATTATAAGACTTCTAAATCCTTAGCAAACGCAAAGTCAAGTTTGAGTGTAGGGTAGTAAATGTTACCACTTCAGTTCCCCTTCCCCCCCCCCCCCCCCACCAACTTCAACTATAAAGCAAAGGATTATGATGATAGACACATACTCGGATGGGAGAGTGTTGGCGATAAAATAGGCTAATCGCCTTCTCCCTATCTACCTTAACCCTTCAGATGTGCTTTTGGAAGGGGAGGCGCACTTTTGAAAGGATAGGGGTGGTGCGGTAAAAAGTTGATGTTGATGATCGACATGTAGACCCAATATGTTTGGAAGTAGCCGTCTGTGAAAGGGAGCCTGATTCATTATGTTATGAAGAACTCTGAAAATATTCCTCAGTGTAATAACTTGACAGATTTTCCTTTGCTATTATTATTCCCAAATAAATTGATTTATCAATTTTATATTTGATACATATAGTTTTATCAATTTTAGTATTACATCACAAGTTGAATTTTCTCTTTTAAATGCATAGTAAATTATTTATAATTTGAAACTTTAACTACACTCACATTTTTACTAATAAACCGTGTGAGTTTTTTTTTTTAGTTTAGTAAATTTGTTTCCCCATTGGTTGTGTCCCCCTACTCAGGTACCGCGTAGAAAAGACGGACATCAATGACGCGCAGCTGGCCGAAGGATTTCCCTACACCTTCTCACATCTATATGTCATCCTGAACTTTGTTAGATAACTTTTATTCCCTCCCCTCCTTATTCTTGGGATTGTCTGTTTCTACCACCTATACCCCCCTCCCCATTGTTTTTGCCCGTGAGCCATAAGCGTAGACTATTAAAAGTATTTAGACAATATCTCATGAACCAAATGAGAAGGCGCGGGTAAGGGGGGGTGTAGGCAGAATAAGAGAGTGGTTAAATGTGTTATTGTTATTATTTTGAGTATTTGTGATGTCTTTTTTTTTTACCTACCAAAGACATTTTATTTCAAAATACCATATCTACTTTCTATACCTCTCCCTTAGCCCTTTCATTTTATTAATATGTCTTCACATCAAGCACATGCGCTAGGTATTTCTTTATAACACATAATTCAGAAGTTAATAGAATGGGGCATCTGAAAAAAACAACACAACTGGATATATTCTAAATTTATTGTACCTATGCTATCACAACGATGATAATAGCGTCAAACTATATGTGTCATAAAATCAAGCTTTTAAAATGGGTACAATTAGTGCATATCGATATAAATCTATTTACTTAGAAAAATATAGCACATTTACGGTAAACCACAAAAAGCTGATACAAATTGTAACACATGGGTAATTTATATATGTACTTTGCATTACATCATTAAAAAAAAAAACAATTAAAAAATATATAAGTTAAATATTTTGTCTTCTTTGGGTTATATCCCTTTGATGTTCATTTTTAACATTAAAATGGTGTTCGATATCTTACGAAGCTGAGATTGCTTATATAAAAACAGCTATTATCGAACACCCCCTTTTCAAACCTCAATTTTCATGTTTAGGTAGCAAAGGACACTTTCGTAAAATAGTTGCAAATATTTCACAGCCTAATTAGAAGGGTATTATATAGGTTTTGTTGAGCTGAAGCATCATTTGCATTAAAAAATACCCTTAACCCGAGACTCACTTCACTCTTCCCAAGAGGTCAAAACAATAGGAATAAACTAGTTTCGTCATAATCATCGAAATAAAGGAGAATTTTTAAAAATACAATGGGGTGTTCGATAAGTACCTTAAAACGAAGGTGTTCGATAGATGTAAGTTACTCTAGATTCTAGATCCAGATCTACCCTTAAAAAAGCCAGGCATAAATTAAATTAGATCTACACTGTCTACATTTTTTTTTTGAGGTTGTAAACATTAAAATACAGTACAGTAGTACAGTACTGAGTAGGCCTATTCTAGATCTAGATCTAGATTCTAGAGTGTGTGTAGACACTATTACTAGACTCTAGACGTAACTTGTGTCTAGAGCAGGGGTTCTCAACCTGTGAGATATGGTAACCGAGATATGTATATGAGTGTTTCTCCAGTACTGGTATCAAAAAGTGTCACATTAGGTCAAAAATTAAAATGGAAGTTTTTGGTTTCATTTTAAGTGTATTCATTTCTTCACCCATTGTACTTTAAGAATTTATCAATAGAAAATGAATTGGAATACATACATTTCCTCAGCAGTGCTGGCAAAAGGGGTACCCACTATTGTATTTCAGGTGCATCACCGGGACACCATTGATGATTAAAGTACAACTAACTGTTAATTTGTTTGCTTTCTTAGCATAATTTGAATGTTTCTATTGTATTAAGCAGCCAGATAGAGAAATTGAAGTTTTTGAGCACTTACATAATGTTTGCGCTCAATTTAAAAAATGGGACACCGTAGCACCTGTAACACTACTGGTAAAAGTTTTTTGAATAAGATTTTTTATAAGAAAATAGAATTTATGCTATACTTGCATTGTAGCTAAATATATAGGCTTTTATTTGCTGCAATATCTCAACAATAATTCAAGCATTTATTATAACATAACTATTATATCACAAGATGTTGCGGGTGCTATAACGGGACACCAAAGTTGAAATATATAGGTTTTTTTGTTAATACATGCTGAAATACAATTTTTTTAAAGTCTGTAAATACATTACCAATTTTTCTTTTATCAATGAATCACAAAATAGTTTTCTATAACCACAAATGAATGTACTAGACCTTTGTGTGTGTGTGTTCAATAATCATTTTAAAATATATTACACATAACTGCCTCAAACATGACCTAATCATAGACTAAAACAGCTCTATGACTTTCAATGTACCAAGAACAAGATCCAAAACTAGATTTACATATAAATTGAAATATAGAGTAGATTTAAATCTACACAAGAACTTTATCTAGATCAAGACTTGTTTAGTGTCCCGTGAAGCACCACAGACAATGATAAAACAATAAGGTTTACATTAACTTAGATTAAAAAATAGTATTCTATGTATTTTAGATCAAACTTGAGAATAATAAGCTTAATTCTCATTATAATTCAAAACTTTGGTGAGAGAACTACTTATATCTAGATCTCTGAGATTTTCTGGTATCATTTAACATGAGGCGTTTCGGGTGCTACAATGAAAAAATGTGGGACACCATGTCTATTAATGTCTCCTGTTAATTACTATGTAGCCTTTTCCCAAGAAAATGGAGCTTATTGTGTACTAAGCAGTATCAGAGATACCATTAATTAATTCCCATCACATTAATAACTTTGTTTAAAAAAATATTGTTCTTTTTGTCAAGCGCGTTTGAGGTGCTTCACCTGGGACACCAAGACCTATTTTACTAAAATTATGTAAATTTTTACAGTTTCAAAGAAAAATTACACTGTGTAAATTAATCATAGATGCTTTTAGTAACAAAAACATACTAGGGAGCAGAATCCTTTACTTTGTTTACAATTGATAAAGGTTTAAAATTTCAAGTTAAGTGGGACACCATGTGATGCACCTGTGACACATTTTTTACGGCGACATCTAAGTAATATCAAAGTAACTATAAAATAAAAAGATATAGATAATGCAACAACATTATATTGTTAACCTATTTCAACAAAAATGTCTGTTCAATAATCTTTGCTTTTAGTAGAATATTACTTCAACCTAAGCCTGGTATTCCATGTTACATCAAAAGTTGCCATTTTGTGCACTATTTCACACATTTTCTACAATTTTAAAATTCCACAATGCACCTTTCAAGCTCAAAATATCACAATTTATAGGTAAACCATTTCTAAGTGAAATGAAAAGAAAATTGTGACATTTTAATAAGAAGTTTTTGAGTTATAGACTTTTTAGTGAGCCAATACCTATTTGTCATCAATACTGGAGAAACACTCATATAAAAACCTGTTTAGGTTTGGCATTCGCTCCCATGACCAAACTGGAAAATCTAGAAAAGTAACATATATATATAAGTCATAAGATGATAAGTCTATCAGCTTCTCAGTAAAATCATTACTGTATTCTTCTATAAGGATCTCTGAGGCTGAAAGAAGAATCCAACCCCTTGATAGTAAATGCTACAGAAAATGCTGGCCAGGTATCAGATACCAGGAAAAGATAAGACTTGTAGAAATGAATTTCTTGTACTTTTACAAGTCAACACTCTGGCTCTGGCTGGCAAAAAGGAAGAACGCCTCAATAGGCCTACAGGGAAGAGATGAAAGCTGAGCTGGTTTGGTCATATTGTAAGACATAATTCACTATCAAAATTCATTCTTCAAGGACGTTACAGCTGAGTGAGCATGAAGAAAGGGTCATCCAAAGAAAAGCTGGCTGGATAACACATAAAAGAATAGACAGGCTTCTCTCTTGATTTCCTGCTAAGAACAGCTAGCTGCTGACTCTGTATTTGTTAAAATTGGTTTGTACACATCCTTCTTAAAAAGTAAAGTTCCACTTTGAGACCTTGCAATCTATAGGACAGGTGATGTAAAGGTCATCTGTTTCTTTGGTCAACGGTTAACAAGGGTGTCACGTGGCCAGTACAACAACCAACTGCCTTTACTTTTCCCTAACTAATGTCAGGTGGTAGGCTTACCCATTAGAGCTGGGTGGACTCAGAGGTGCCTTAAAGATTCTAAAATTAAAAACCCCAGTCCTCATCAAGATTCAATCCTTGGAACCTAGTTCAGAAGCCTAACGCTTTACCACTCAGCCACTGCGCCTCCTCCTTATACCTTCCATCCTTCTTAGTTTACACTAAAAATGTTCTTCAGAATAGAATATTTAGTGATATGCATCTTCATTGTTTGCTTTATATTTCAGAGGTTCCTTTAGAATGAAATATTAAGGTTGTAAAATGTTTTACGGTCCGGATGTTCCTTTAGAGTTGAAGATAATCTACATCCTAGTCCAAACTTCCTGCAGAATGTGGGGGATGGCAGCGGGCAGGGTGTGAATCTGGGACCATCAAGATGACTGAATAACAGTCCAGTGCGCATACTGTATGACCAGCTAGCCATTCTAGCCCAGACCTCCAGCAGAGCTAGACTGTCCAGGGCACATGCCACATGGACAGACAATCAGTCTCATTTACTGACGAATTTAATAAAAATAATTTTTAAAAGAGGTTGTGAGGTTGGACAAAAATGTCAGTTATAATATAAATCTTTAAAGCTTCTTTTTTGAGTCCAAAATTAAGGGAGAGTACAGTATTTTATGTGTCAAAAAAAATCCAGTTCTTGTGTTATGTAACATTTACAGCCCTTTTCCCATTTTATTTTTAAGACTTATAGTGGTATAAGCACCATTAATATTATGAAAGGCTAATCATCTTTGACCCCAAACATTTATTGAAGTACCAGCTGATAGCTTGATTTATTTTTTTAATGGAAATTAAAAACAAAATGAAACAAGTTTTGGGTGGTATGCAACTCAAAAGACATGCTTTGTTACAATTTTTTAACAAGCATACATTTTGTTATTTTATTTGATATAAGTTTATTTTAACTACACAATTTCAGATTTGTTAAAAAAATGGTTAAGGGAACCTACAAAAGAAGCCTCTTTTGGACAGTGTTTACAAAAACTGCCCCTAACAGAGCTAAATGTAACTTCTGTGGGAAAGAGTGCTCCTACATTGGTGGAACTACAAGCAACCTTGCCAGGCATTTGAGATCTGCTCATCCTGATATCAAGTTGAGCCCGCCGCAATATAGGGAAAGGTAAATAAAAAAAATGCATTTTAGTGACTGGTTCTTAGAATACAAAAAAAAAGAATACATTGATGTAAAAGAAAGCTGGACATGTCAACATACATAGGTAACAGAGCTCAACAGCTAGCCAAACATCATAATCACTCTCTTAATGTGTTAGGGATATTGTGAAGTTTTCATAAACACATACCCTCATTCTTCCTGGTCAACAGAATATGTACTTTCAAAACTTATCATTTTAATGATATCTTTCTCTTGATTGTTATAATAGTCTACAATACAATTTTCTCATCTAATATAGATCTCACAATTTTTTCTGAGCTGATATTTGTTTGATATATTTGCAATGTCTTTACTGTTAGTTTTTTTTTTACTGTTCGCCTGCCTTGTAATCCTCTTCCTGACTTTGAGATTTGCTTTTTGAAAGCTGTTCCCTTGCAAAGATATGTTGTTTTTTTTAAAATAATTAACTCTTGTTAATTTACATATGTATAAAGCTTCTAATTTAAATATAATTTTTGTTCTTGTAGTGAAGCCACCACGCTAATAATTACTGCTCAAACATCCAGTGATGGCAGTTGTATAGCAACCATTGAACCATTTGAAGTAACCACAAAAAGTGAGCCTCCAGATGTCTGTGAGGATGCAACATTGTTGAATGGTAGCCAGAACCAGGTGATCTTACTTTTTGATTATTGTTGTTTCGACTTTAAGTCTTCATTAACCTTCTTAAGACGAAGCGACCGTCTATCGACTGCAATGTTTCCAATCACAGCATTGGCTAGTCAGTTTTGTATCAGCCAATCAGATTAGTTCTTACTATTTTTACACATTAGTAGACTGTAATGGCGGCTTCCTTCGCTGTTTTTATACGATTATTTGTTTGTATTGAGTTTTTGAAGTTATCTATTATATATATAGTGACAGGTGAAAGTTGTGACATGTCAGCTGGTGATATTGATGAAAGCAAACTCTTATTTTATTTCAACTATGATAGCCCTAATAAAAATCAGGGAAGTATTGAGGATAGCTTTAGATCTAATTTAAGCTTACACTGATACTAGATCTAGATCTGGTATGTGTTGACTATGTCTTTTCGTGGTAACAGGGTTTAGAGCAGCGGTTCTCAACCTTTTACGCTCAGCGACCCCTTTTTACAATACCCCACTCTGACGCGACCCCCTTCCCCCACACACACATAAAGCAATAGAAGAATAGACAATATTATTCCATATTTTCCATGGTCTTAGGCGACCCCTGGCAAATTGTCAATTGACCCCCAAGGGGGTCGCGACCCACAGGTTGAGAACCCCTGGTTTAGAGGTAAGGTTGAGGAGCTGGATAGAGAAGACCCATTTGAGCACCAAGACTGTTTTATGCTCATTTTTTACTATCAATTTAGTTCAAATGTTTGTTGGGGAGATTAATAAATATGATGCCAACTTTCTGACAAACAGCTCAAAAAAAGATCCCTGGGTCTAAAATGGGTGGCTTTGTGGCAAAAATTGAGGTGTTTGTTTCCATGGTACCTGGGGGTGAAGGGTGGGGAGAAAAGTAGTAAAATAATGTGTTAGAAGTGTCTGACGGGTCTCCATGTCCCTTGTTTCCCTAAACACATGTAGTAGGGTTTATTCAGGCCTAAAACTTCTTTAACCCTTAAAGGGTACCCATGCGAAAAAATAACACTAATGGTACCCTGGGGTACCTCAGTACCCCCCAAAAAAGTACATAATTAAAACAAGTTAAACGACTTTAATTTTTTTACTTTAACGTCACTATCGCCTCAACAGAATTACAGAATTATTGGTAAAATATCAAAGTCGTCTCCAAGAGAAATTTTTCATTATCGTTCGCATTATAATTGTACCTAATTCCAACCTAATCCTATTGTGCAATATGTGCCAAACTTAGATTGTGTGTAGTTTTAGGGTTGGAATTAGAGCATTCAGAAAATATATAGCGTAACTATAAATTTTCTTGGAGACGACCCGGATATTCTACCGAATTATTTAAAAAAAGAAAATAACTGGAAAAAATATCAAGCAAAAAACATATAGTATTAATGGTACCCTGGGGTACTGGAGTACCCCATGACCCCTCCCCTGCTAAAACCGAAAACGGAAAAAAATCGACACTATCAGCCATGTAAACACAGCATAGTGACAGGAAGGTAAACAAATGATGAAGTACTTCCATTTAAAAGCGGCTGAGAATTTGCAATTTATTTTTTGTCTGGGGTACTCCAGTACCCTAGGGTACCCTTTAAGGGTTAAAAACTTTTACCTTTTTAATTCTGTTCTGTTTTTAAAAAAAAATAATTTTTGGAAATTTATGCGCTTAAATTATGCAAATTAACTCTGCTTATTTTAATAAATGTTAATATTTCAAATAAATTCCATAAGATTGTATTAGTTCATTCATTTCTCTCCAATGATATATATAGTTTTGTGTATGTAAAGTAATTAGTTTATTTGTTAGGAATTTTTTTGTAAGAGAAGTGCCTAGTCTGGAAATAGTGCTCCGTCCTTTTGGCCAAGACATGCTAAAATGCTCCGTCTTGAGAGGGTTAATGAAATAGTGCTAAGAGAGTAGGCGACTGTTAATCTTAAACACTAAGAATAGCTTTTTTTTTTGTTTTCTCTTGTTTTCAAGTCCCCTGAGTCTCATTACCTCTAAACTATAAAAAAAAAAACACTTATAAATTTAAAAAGTTTTTAGCCAAAGATGATTTTCTTAACAACCAGGGATATATACTGTTTCCTCCCCCACCCCTTTCCCCTGACACATCTTTAAATAAAAAAAAAAAAGTTGTATGTTTATGCATGAATAAATACAGTAAAAAATTTTTTTATTTTTTTCCCTGTCACAGAAAATCTATGATTATGATGAACATCTGTTCCTTGTTTCTTTGGTCACCTCTTCCTTGACATCTTATGGTTTGGTCATATATATGTGCAACCCTCTCCTAGTCCTTACTCTTGGTATAGCCTTGGGTTCATGCACATCTTCTTTTTGAGTTTCATTTCTCTGTTTCTAAATATTAATTGCGCAGAAACATGTTTGGGCTTGAAGCTAATGACACTGATTGTTTAATAAATTGTTTGCTCTTACTTAAGTGCATTTTTTTCCCACTTGGGTGTCGTCACTCCCTGATGGATGATACCGGGACCAGCCTGCACTAGTGTTTCCACTGAGTTGTGGCATTGTCCCCCAATCCCCATATAGTAAAACAATGTATACATCATTCACATTTGAGTGTAAGGTTTTCTTTAATAAGTTCTAGATTCTCTTTGTGGAAAGATGATTCTTATTTTGTAATCCAAACATAGCTCTGCCGAGTTTGGTGAGAATTTAAAATGAGAAACCTGAAGTAGTCATTTATTTGTTATGACTTTTTTTTTTCCTCAATTAGTTACCGGAAGGTGTAAAAAAGAAAAGGAGTGCATGCTGGTCCATCTTTCGAAAGTTAGATGAGAATAGAGTCTTGTGTCGACATTGTGGCCACACTCTGTCTGCACCTAAAGGAGCCACTAGTAACCTAAATAGACACTTGAAATCAAAGCATCAAAACCTCTACTCTAGTCTACAGATTGATGACATTAAAAAGTAAGTCCTCAGGTTTTTGTAAGGTAAATTACAGATCAGAAGCAAAAAGCTGAGATGAAGAAGTTGATATGAAATTTGCATTTTAAAAGTATTGCTTCTGAATAAGAAAATGAAAGCTGTCCATGACTTGCTGATTGCCTCTGGCCAAATTTTTTCAATAAAATATGCTTTAATTGTTGCTTTAAGACAAATGAATTTGTCTTTTAGACAGACCTACACAAATGAAGGTTTTGAGGTTTAGGGAGCAAGGTGGCCATGGCATGTCACCAAAACAGTAAAATTGATACCATGGAAATCAATTTTACACAAACTTCTTGAACCCTTTTCAGACCTTGCTATCTATAGGGCAGATGATCTGTTTCTTTGGCCAATGGTTAACAAGCAGGGTGTCATGTGGCCAGCACAACCACCAACTGCCTTTACTTTCCCCAAATAAAGTCTGATACCTATTAGATATGAATGAATATCCAGAAATTTAAAATCCCAGTCTTCACTGATATTTGAACCCAGGACTTCAGGTTTGGAAGCCAAGTGCTTTACCACTCAACCACCATGCCCCTTTGCACTCTCACAACTTACTGAATATGGTCAACATGGTAATTACTCAGCAGGAACACTGCTTTGACCTGGTGACATTCTGTTAAAACTTTAATTTTACATGGTTGTGTTCTGTAGGAATACTCACTGGTTTTACCTAGGATGGTTTGTGCTATAAAATGATTTACAGTTTCAATGTTTTGTTCTTATGTTTACTTGTGCTTGTAACTCGTCCATAAGAATCTGTTCACAGAATGTTAGAAATGTGTCATTGGGTGTATTATACTATACCATACTATACAGACATGGTTTTCAACTCTATTGTTTAATTATGTTTATAACAATTTGTTTTTCACTCTGCGATCCTCACACCCTCTAGGACTTTGTCAGTTAAATGAATGTCCTCTCAGAAAGTTTCAAACCACTTGTTTGTTTCATAAGTTTCAGAAGCTCCTTCAGATATGAAGATCATTACATCTAAAACTACCTTCAGGATGGAAGGGATGAACATTTGAAGGGTTTGAACTTGGGTCCATCATGACGAGTGCTAGAAATTCTTACCACATAACAAGTTGCTGTTATTAAAAATTCCTAGCAAATTAAATTTGAAATTGCTTTATCACTGTTCACAAATTGAATGTTCAATGTCAAGTTTACATGTGTAAAAATTATGGAACTTAAATTTTTGTGGAAAAATACAAATTCAAAATAAAACCCTTTTGTCATTGTTTTTGCTGGACCTTTTAGTTTTGTTGTAAAACTGAAGTTATTTAGTCACATTTTTATCAATATTGACCTCTTCTCTCTATATAGTATTATTATCATTAAAAATTTTTTTTTATGGAAAGTTATTTTTGTTCCTGTAGAAAAAAAGCTGTAAAATTCAAACAAAGTTTGTCAAGGGGCCAATCAAAGCAAAGGCTTAAAACTTCAGCCTCTCATTTGTCAGTACCACAGGAAGCTGAAATGCCAGAAGACATAAAAAAGTTTATACATGAAACGCGAGAAAAAGTGAGTTTGTATGATCTATAATGTTATAGAATTTTTTAATTTTTTTTTGTAGCTGGACTGTTTTGTGTATGTTTTAGAGTTGACAAATATATTGATACAAAATATATATACTGGGGTATTTTTAATGTCAATTTCCTTCAACAGGAAGGCTTTGTGCCTAATGCTTATCGTGCTTTATCACAAAGACCAAATGAAATGCGAGCATTCTTGGCTTACTATGACACTGTCATGGAAGATAGAGTTGGAGGTATGTATATCAAAAGTATGTGTGTCTAGTCATGTTTAATGTGCTCTGGAATGTCGTCTTGAAGGCTCAATGGTTGTTCTATTTTTCATAACACATCCTCTTCTAAAAGTCTCTGTTAAAGTTAATGCAAAGTTAAGATACCCCTTTCAGATCTTGTGATGCAGATGATGTAAAGCTGTTTCTTTGGCCAATGGTTAATGATGGTGTCCATTAACACAACTACCATCAGCTCAAACCTATGTCAGGTATCCATTAGTGTTGGATAGACTAAAAAATCCCAGTCTTCACAAGGGATCAAACTTGAGAACCCTCACTTTTCGGAGCCAAGCACTTAATCACTCCCCTTCTTCGCAAAACATGGCATATAACATTCCCTCTGTTGCATATCTAAATGAGGCTGGTAAGATTCCTATCATAAAATGTGTTCCATCAATTTTGAAACTCTTGCTTGGCCTTACTCTCAAAAAAACATTTTTTGTGTGTGTGTCAAAGGTCACCTGACTAGATGTGACAAGGAGATGATATTTATAGCAGTCAGTTCATTTAACAAATGTAAATACTTCATCATATCCCATTCTGGGTTCTTGAGACTTCATTCACACAACAAGCTGTTAGCTGATCAGGTATGTAATCAGTTTGAGTTCTCACTACTAAGTAACAAACAATATTAAAATACTCTAAACTGTTATGTTTTTTATAAAACTTACATCAACTGACTATGTCTTGACAGTCCCTCAGCTACAAATGTTGAACGTTTTATTTCTGCCACTTCCTATACTTGGATCAAGTTGAAACTTTGCACATCAATTCATTGTTCCAAACAAAACATGAATCAGTAAAACATAAAACCAATTAGTTAATTAAATAAGTTGCCCTTTCAGACCTTGTGGTCTATTAAATAGTGGCAATTAATTAATTTTGGTTGAGATTAAAAAGGGAAATAAATGTTACAGTATTGACATATATGGCTTAAAGCTGGATTTCTTCCCCTTAGATAAGTTTTTTTTAAAAGTATTTGTTTTTTTATTTCATTTGTTTAAACAGTCATTTTGTTTTGGAATAACAACTTACAATGAATGTATTCAATAGAATAAAAACTATGACTTATTATGTCAAGTAGATTCAAAATCTGACAGGTACTGAGATAAATTTGAGGTCTAGGTTTTTTTATAACTATGCCTGTAACGTGATAGCAGTAAAAAAAAATTTACTTGTTTTGTGATAAATAAACCACATCCCCTTAAAGAACAAGATTATTGATTTTTTTCCTGATCAATAAACAATAGATACAATCTTGTATAGAGAGATGTTATAGGCCTATCCTCTTTTTATGGAAAGATGGCTACCTGTTAGGTGCTCATATGGGAAGGGATTGCTTGGTACTTTATCTTGTTTCTCTAAATCACAACTTGAACTTCAAATGGCCTGAGTAGAAACTTCATTACTCAGCAATCTCTATCTACATTGGAAAGCAATGGGCATCTATCAACATAATTCTGAAAAGTAGATTGTGAAGGCTTTCTTTTGAATTTGAGAACTGATCTGTAGCGATCTGTAATGAAGAAAGTGTTGAGTTTGTCCGGAATAATTGAGGCAACACTTCTTGGAGTTGGACCTAACACTTTTATTCAACACTAAAAGACGCCATCTTGGGCACACCCGATGTTTACAACACAAAACACATAACTCACAATAACTAAGGGCTATAACTTACTTATCAACTATTAACATCCTTCCCTTTCTATCGACGAAACATATTCACTACAACATTCCAAGACGAACACATGAAATATTAACAACCATTTATTTTCTTTTTACAGATTGCTGCCAACTGGGAGTCTGCAGATATTGATGAGAGGCAGAGATCAATTTTAGGATTTGCTTTGAAGGTGACAAAGTGTGAAGCCTTAATGGAAAATGATTTTAATGATCTTGCTAATCATGGACTCGATTCAGAGGATGCTTGGGACATAGGATCCATTGTCAGCATATGTTCATTATCTAACCGAATGGCTTATCTTACCAACATGACTCCAAATGAAGAGTTTTATTCACTGGGACGATCATAGCCATTATAAATAAACATTTAAGGTTTTGAAGGCTCCTGAGAGATTGATTTGTCCTCAGTACTGTCATGCTGGGAAATCAGTGTGCTGCTCAGTGTTAAAGCTGCTGGTTTCTAGCAACACTATCTCTGCTTCTAAGAGTTATTGTCCATATCAGTTGATAGAAGTGGTGATATTTTATCAGTTTTTTAGAAGCATTCAAGTGGAGCCAATGCTCAGATTTGTCTTTCACATTACTTTCCACATAAATAAAAGAAGAAATTTTGCATTTGTTTTTTTTTTTATTTATTTGTTGTTTTTTTTTCAGAAAAAAAAAAAAGATGTTAAATAAACTAAATAAATGACCAGCATAGAAATAATGCTAAGTTGTAACCAACAAAATTTTGCAAAATTGAAAAACAAAGAGACTACAACTCAACTCAGTAATACAATAATTGTAAACAAAACTATCTACATATACCATGCACTCTCTGGAAGGAGTTCTTGCATTATAGACTTAATTCAAACAAATACAGAAACCTTTGGAGGATTGTATAAATATATTTCAGAATGACAGGGAGGTAAATTCAGAAGAATAGAATTGAAGTCCTTCACAACAGCACACACTATTTCAGAAGTATCATCAACACCCCTCCCCATCACATCAGTAACATTGGAATTATCTTGTCTGTTTAAAAACAAACCTGGCACTGACAGAGAAATAAGTCAGATCTGTAAATAGACCTTTAATAATATTTTATTTGGCAAAAGGATATCATGTCTCTAATTAATAATACAAGATGTCACCTCTAAGGTACTACTCTGTGGCAAGTTAGAGGGAGGGAGAAAAAAACACTCTTGATTGTGTGTGTGGGGGGGGGGGGGAGGGATACTTAACAAATTTCTGCCAAACATAATGAGCACAAATTCAAAGTTGTGTATTTGTTTTTCTTATTCTGCAATCCTGCTCAATGTACATCCACTTATGGAAAAGGGTCAAGAAATGCTAAAACAAATTGTTTTAAGTCAATATACAAGGGGTATACACCATCTGACAACAGGTCTGGAAAAAAACAACAAAAAAAAAAAATTAAAATAAAACTTAAAAACTCTATTCTATAGCACACAGGCTGCTGTGAGATACATGAAGAAGTAACACAGGTCTTGCTGATTGTTCAAAAAATAACATTGAAGAGTTGGTTTGACCACAACAACACAGATGCAGAGTCTCTGTTCACAAGATATACATAGATATATATATATATATATACATATATAACAATTACAACTCTGTTAGATTATAAATGTATAATGACACATCTTCAAGGTAGATATTAATTAATTTTTTTTTAAGCTGAAAAAAATGAGAAAAAAATAATATACAGGAAGCACAAAGAATTCCAATCCTCAAAGAGAAACACAAATTGGACATAAAAGTTCAGGAGGGGGGGGGGGGGGAGAATAAGAGTTGACAAACAAGAAACAACTAAACAAATGTTATCACAAGAGCAGTTGACATGACTTTACAATGGTGCATAATCATAAGTGACACATTTTTGTTTGAATCAGGATGGCTGCTGTCGTGATGTCAAGGAAGGGGAGGGGCTATTAGAACTCAAGAAATATCTGAATAAACTTATGCTTACATTTTTATTCTAATTATTCTAGTGGGTAATCAGCTCATCTGAAACACAATTATTATTTTCAAGTTCTGTCCACTCTAAATGCTAAACAGCAAGTGTATCTCATCTAAAACACAATTATTATTTTCAAGTTCTGTCCACTTTAAATGCTAAACAGTAAGTGTATCTCATCTAAAACACTATTATTTTCAAGTTCTGTCCACTTTAAATGCTAAACAGTAAGTGTATCTCATCTAAAACACAATTATTATTTTCAAGTTCTGTCCACTCTAAATGCTAAACTCTAGATGCAGCCAGAATATTTTTTTAAATTTATTTTTAGCAACACAGAAATAAAATTTTGAAATTAATTCAACCGTCAAAAACGTGTAATTTAAAAGTTGTTTAAAAATTTTAATGCCTAATCATAATGAGTATTGAAAAGCACAATAAACTTGCTATAGTCAAACAGTCTTACTAACATTCTAACCAATTGGAAACAAATATTTTTAGTATATTTTGATGCCATATCTAAGGGTAGAAAAAAAGTTCATAAATGTGTCATCAACAAATTCACCTTCCATAAATTAAAAAAAAAAAAAACAGCAATCAAAGAAGATCTAACATTACTGTACAGGATGGTTTATAATGTTAGATGACCACAACACAATATTATTAGATAATTTTCCCTTTTCATTTTGCTACGAGTCTATATTTTTAAAAGCTAATCTGTAATATTGAGCACATCCAACCAGCCAATTGTATCATACTCAAAGAAAAACAAAATTAATCATGGCCATAGGACATACGGTGCTTTACAACACTGAATGGTGACAGGCAATTTAATATTTCATGGTTAGTGCTGTTTAGCTGTTTTATAACAAACTACTAACAGCAGTCTTGTGTTCTAACAACAGTTGTTCTGACCAACTGATGAAACAAACCAAGTCGTGGTTCTACTCTAGCTCTAGCACCAAGACAACAGTGAAAGGAGATGTACAGACAGTACAGAGAAATCAATCAATGAACACTGGCATTCAGCACTCAACTGTAAAGGCTACAACATACACTCAAATTTAAGAAAATAAAAACAGAATTCTCAGCAAAAAACTAAAGAAAAAATTAATTGGATGGGTAGATTTGAAGCTTTTCATACTCAAAATAAAGCATTTACTACAGCAGTCTAAACTTGCAAAACATGAAAAACAAAGCATTTGTTAAAAGAGATAATGTTTCTAAAATATTAAAAATACTGTATTAAACAAATATATGTAAGAAATCTATACCAAAGGGAAGCCAGAAGGCAGTTTATATGGAACACATTTTTGGAACTTGACTTTATCGCCTTCCCTTTAGTTTGTTGTATAAATCACTCTGTCTGCTACAAAAATCAATGTCTATCAGGCAATGTCTCTCAACCCTTCTATATGGATCTGAGACATGGATACTTAACAGAAAGCTACTAAGACTACTTGAACGCTTTCACCAAAGATGCTTGCACTCCACCATGGACATACGGTGGCAAGACCGCACTACAAACAGCGATGTCCTTGCAAACACTGGTATGGACAGTATAGAGGGAGTTCTTATGGTTCGACAATTACGCTGGGCAGGACACGTATCCTGTATGGGAGACATATGCCAAAGACAGTATTTTTTGTAACAGAGGTACCCCACGGAAACGCTTCAAAGACCAGCTTAGGCACCAACTTGCCTTAGCTGAGATAGAAGAGGGCACCTGGTTGCATGCGGCATCAGAACGAGACAGCTGGAGGTCACTCACAAAGGCTGTGGGATACACATTTGAAACCAAAAGAAAATCCACTGAATAGGACAGACGCAGACGGCAAAAAGAAAATTTAATCGACCACCTGGTTATGCTTGCCCTGGATGAGGAAAAATATGTAGGTCACAACTGAGGGTGCGCAGCCACAGGATGTACTGCATTCCTCACTAATCTTCGGACTTGATGACAAGCCTTTATAAATGACCCTTATTCATACAAATTTTTATAGACTAATATTTCTATCTCAATCAAGTTAAATCTTAGTGTAAAATCAAATAATCTTCTGACAACGGAACTGAACTGAATACAATAACATAGTTAAAACAAAACTGACAGAAATCAAAATATAAATGTTAAATTTATAAAAAGAGGTAAAAGGTCACACACAAAAATAGAACTTTAAAATATGGAACAAAAAAAAGTGGAATACAAAACAAGGTTTCAACCGGCATGAACAGGAACTAATTTCGTTAAGTACCAGCAAGAAAGACATAACAACATTGGACTGGGTGTATGTTCAAACAACACAGAGGGCAGCTCTAAGCCAAGACTGTTCATTGAAATAATTCTGTTAAGCACTTAAGACTTTTCTAATGCAGTACAGCCTCAGTTTGCTCTATAGAACATAGCTTCATTAATAATACCTTTAAACTTGTAGGTTCAGCTCTGATTTCATTTTTTTTTTTGTGGATAGGGGTGGGGAAGGTAGTTGGGAGAAGGTTTCTGTGCTGCCTTGGGTGCTCAGCAAACACAACTCAGATCAAGTCTGGATTTGAACTCAAGCCCACCTATATAGATAGCCCAGCAAGCTTTGCCAAATTAACCACAAAGTTATATCAAACAGGAATTGTTAGTGAGCGCTCTGACTTGGGATATGCATCAACTCTATTCCCTTGGTAGTTAAGAGTCACTAGAATAGATTTTGCTTTAAATCCAGAGAAGGTAGAGCACAAGAATAGTTCTCTTATTATCTTCACACATTATAAGATCTTGCACAAGAATAGTTCTCTTATAACATTTATAAGATCTTTATAATTTTTTTTGTAATGCATAAAATTCTCCATATCAATTATACAGAATAAACACACACACATATATATATATATATAGCCACTGAGGTCCAATAAAGAACAACTTAGCATGGCAGTGTTTTAGTCATGATCTCCATTCCTTCTCCCACCCCCAGCTCCACAAGCTGTTACATTAGCTCAGGTTGTGAATGTACTCAAGAAATCAAGGAGACCTTAACTTGCATGTAAACAAACTAAAGATACCATGATTATCATTGTCTTACAAGTGTCTTACATCTAAAATATTGTTCAAAATCTCACTGTCATAAAAAACAAACAACTATTTGTCCTGTATTTTACTTAATATTTAAAAAAAAAAAAACGGGGAGGGGGGGGGGTTAATTGTGAAGAACAATTTTCATTTATTTGATGTCAACTTTATATAAATAGACTGTTCATTACAGACATTGTCAGCTTGTTTATTTTAAAATGTTTGACATGTTTCAGATGTTACTCAAAGAGTTGGAGATAGTCTACTTCCTAGTCCAAACCTCAAGCAGGTCGACAGGAGATAGGCAACAGGCAAATATGAACCCGGGACAATCGAGATGGCAAACTAATAGTCCAGCCTGCATACTGAATGAACAGACAGCCATTTACTTGTAAAAGACTATCTAGCTTAAAAAAACTATACAGCAAACTGTAGATCTCATCAAGATATAATTTACAATTGTTTTTGGTTGCAGGCATTAAGAACAAATACAGTAACATGGGGGTCTACAAAAATATAAAAAAAAACAACAACAACACAATTGTATGAATGACCTAATATTCAACCAGCACAGTCATTCCCCTGAACCATTTTACATCAATACACATTTTTAAAAAAAAAGGGAAATAACACTGACACAGCCTTGGAAAAGTGAATCAAGCATTTCACAATGAAACAAGAAACTGAAGAATAAATACTGTCATCACTTGTATAGAGCATAGAAAAAGAAAACATTGAATTCAAATACTTTTAACAACAGTTTGAGAACCATAAAAAAAAAGAAAAAAATAAAACACTTTAAGTCTGAGAAAATGATTAAAATGTGAATATTGATAATAAATTGAAAAAAAAAAAAAGAAAAAAAGTGAAAACAGCTCACAACGTAATCTTTCAACTAGACTTAAAATGAAAGTCAATGTAATATTTGTCAATGTATTTATTTCCTCTTTAAATAAGTGAAGTGACTTTAGTGAAGATCAAAGTTGAGGAAGCCATGAACAAAACAAAAATAAATATATTTATATATAAATAAATATAGAGAAAAAAAAAAAGGAAAATGACTGATTATTGTTGGAAGTTTTAACAAATGAAAAGTATGCAAAACACTGGATTGAAATACAAAGTTATCAACAAAAGAGAAATGAGGGCTCTAATAATATTAAACTTCCTTGATGTACTTTGATAGATATCTCTATTTAAAAGGGCATATCCAAGTTGATATCTATTTTTAGCAAAGAACTAAGAATACAAATACAAGTTAAAAAAAACATTTGATTAAAGTTACCCAACATTAGGCTTAGTCAAAAAGAAAAATCTGGATGATTACAAGACTTGTATATTGACATAATGGCCATTTCTTTAACAACATTATTTAATGGTGAATTGAAAAGAATACTTTACTATGGACTACTAGAAATATAAAACCTAAAAATAAAAAAAATTTATAGGGAGGAGTTACATATTTGTCAATTAGAACATATGATATTCAAAGCATGTTTTGTAAGGAAGCCATATTTATAGACTGATAAACATTCAAAAGTCTATTCTTACATCTTCACAATAATTTTCAGGCTAACTTTATTCTAAATCCTTTGCAGATATTTTTTTGTTGTTAAATATTGCATAGTTTATAAGCTTTCCTTTTCATTGTAAAGCTACAGACCTGTTTGCTTAAAGTATAAACATTGTTATTTTAAATCTAAGTACTGTTCAGAGATTTGATCTGCCTTTTTGTTTGTATTGAGCATATTGTACACATATATAACAAAGTGTGTAAAAATATATTGAATCAATGAGCAGAAGTATGCAGCATATAAGCCACTGTAGTTTTACAGTCGAATGCAGAAAAGTAAGAGACACAATAAGATAAATCACATCTTTCTAGTCCTTTCAGTATACACATTCTCCTATTTGGGGAAATACTCAGATCTTGGTTTGAACTATGTAGAGTACATAACAAAAAATGGAAACAAATTAAAACATTTTATTTTCTTGCTCCTTCAAAAAATAATTGAAAGATAACATTATACCAACATAGCTTCTAAATCTTTTTTGTACCATTCTTTAATACATCAGCATAAGACTACGTTCCAATACACATACAAATAATTTCACCCTTTATAATGCAGAAAATACCATAAAGATCAACTCCTAGGCAATGTAGTTGTTTTTCATTTATATACTGTTTAGACCTAAGTGACTTTGGCATTGAGGTGTTTCTGATACAAAAAAATATAATAGAAAAAACAAAAAAAAACTATTGGTGTTGACTAGGGTCTAGGGCCCAGCTAGAGCCTGTAGCCCATCAAAATAGTTAGTAATGTTAAAAAAAAAAAAAAAATGTTTTTCCTCAATAACACATCATGACTTAGTATAATGATTTGTTTTCAGTGTTAGAAGTATAATTAAAATAAACATATTTACATATGTTGTAAATAAATTTTTGTCGTTTTTTTCAAATCTTTATAGACTAATTTTAGTTTTTTTTTTTGGTTTTAAAGAACTGAAGATTATTACATCCTACCCCAAACCCAGACAGGATGGTGCATTAAATCTTTAGAAAAATGTGAAATCTTAAAAAAAAAAAAAAAGTTGCTAATTAATCTTGTAATAACAAACACTATAAAACAGAGCTCTGTTGAAGTAGTATTTTGTATGCATATTATATGCACAACACAAAAGAACCCTGTAACACTAGTATTCCAGATTTCAATCATATTCTTCAATTGAAATCCAAGAAACTATGGGTATGAATGTAGGTCTCTACAAGCAATTTTTTTTTTAAATAAATAAATTCTAATGCTGACAAGTTATTTTATTTTATGTGTACAAAAATGTATGATCACTCAGGATTTAGTTCTTATCTAAAAAAATACATTTCATGGTCAATAAATTAGAATTGGTTATGTTAGAATCCAATGTTATTTGTATTTGTATATACAGTAATTCTAAACCATTCTTACAAGGTGATAAGACAACTCCAAAGTTATTTCCTCTGGTCTCCTATCTTTCTCCCCAACATTTTCAAGGGCAGTAGAATCAAACAAAAATGTTGGAAGTCACGCAAAAAAAACAACAACAACATATACATAACTTGCAGGCATATAGTTATTTTAAGTCAATAAGCTTTTAAATCAGATTTACCGACCTCAAATATATATATATATATTTTGTATACACATGTGGATTTACACATTGAAGAGAGCAGAGCTGAACAAGTGAGTCGATTCTCTTTAGCCATCATACAACTTAAACAAGTACACAGTTAATGCATGTGCCCACACATTCATTCACAAACATACACAAAGAAATAGTCAACAACATGTGCACTCGTATTGAGACACACAGAGAATCAATACACCTTCTTCTTATATATTCTAACATTTCTTGTAGAAATTGCCAGGGGAAAATAAACCAAAAAAAAAACAAAACAGGCAAACAAGAAATCTGTGAGGAAAGATTTGGAAGGGCAGGGGGGAGGCTTCCACTACTTGAACTCAAATCCTGCACTATAATCTCGAAGATGTGGGGCGGGACCAGCCCGACTGGGACGTGCACACTTCCTGACCAGGTCATCGTAGGTGCCACCATGGAGGAAGCAGACAAGAACCACTGTCATATTATCACAGCCTAAGCCACCGGCCTGGCAATCTGGTGCTAGGCAACGGGTCATGAGCTCTTCACAGATCTATAGGAATAAAAAAATATACAAATGTTACTTACTATATATATATATATACTTGTGTGGAAGAAAATATGTTGTTGTTTTTACAATGTTAACCAATGCGCAAGTAAAATAAAGATTCTTTTCAGAAAAATATGAAAACAAGGCAAAGAAGTAAACTTCATAGTTTTAGTACAAATAAACTTGCTGTTGATACCTAACTACAAATAGGCAACTGAAAAATGTATTTCTTCATAATAAGAAAAATGAGCTAAAGTTAATTAGGGCCATCTTTTAACATGGGTATATTAACAGTCACTATATGGCTAGTATGACATCAGTTTTCTTATAGTAAATAATAAATTATGGCTTTTATAAAACGCTCCTTTCATGCTTATAGCATGCTCAGAGCGCTATGGTCCAATATCATTTGTGGACCAGTGGGGGGAGGGGTATCTGGGAGTAGGTTTTCTGTGCTGCCTTTAGGCGCTCAGTAAACACAACTCTGCTCGAATCAGGTGTCGAATCTCGAGCCCCCTTCATAGGTAGCCAAGCCAAGCCAAGTTCAAGCGTACTTAGCCTCTCGACCACACTTCCAACTAACAGTAACTGGCATGGCTACTAAAAGCTCAGCAAATTCCAGATGACAACTAGAGGCTAAAAGCACAAGGATTCAACAAAACTACAAAGGGAATATGATAATAGATTCAGGGTTGGTAACTTGATAAGTTTGAGTTTTTGAGCTTCGGCACATCGGCACACTTTAGGCCATGTCTTATAGCCATAACTTGATAAATGCAGTCCTAACAAAAGTAGTATACTTGAATGAATATTTTAATTCAGAGATACAACTGAACTGAAGTATTCAGTTAATTCAACGATAGTTGCTATTGCTTTATTTATTGACGAGCTTGCATTATGTTGCAGCGGAATAAAAGATATGTCATTACAACGTGACAGCCACAGGGGAGAAGTTAGGAATTTTCCATTGTTTAGGGGCCCGGAGGGCTTGACCTCTTTGGGGGCCTCTGCGTTTTGCTTAATAATTTTTAGTGTAAAAAACACTAATTTGGGGATTTTCTAATTCTACCCCATCCTCCCCCAATCCAGCCACTTCATCATACTAGAGATAAATATTGTTGCCAACAAGTCATCAACACTTGGCATCAGAAAGGTCATAAGGTTGTGTCTACTTTTGCAGCAAGTCAAAAATATAGTCAACATTTCTCAAGTTCAGGTTTCTCTTTGCACAAAGTTGGCTTGTCAAACAATTCTGTTGTAGGATCAATCTGACATATATATCTCACTAATAGATTGACTTGTAAGTTTCTTTCAAAAGTGAAGATGATTAAATCTTAGTCTAAATTTTGACAGCAGTCAGGGTTTGAATTCAGTACCATTGTGATGGTACTCCAAAGCATATACCACAACCCAAGGAGCCATATAGTTTCAAATACTCAGATTGACAGAAGACTGAAATAGACACTATACACATTCCTCTAGGATAACATTCTTATTACAACTTCTTAAAAGTTCAATTGCTTTAGTTAGGCTACAACAACAGCATGATGAAATCATTTCTTCATGCCTCTATACCAGGCAATCATCTTTGATACAATGAAAGTATAGTTTAAAGACTAGCTAGGCCACTTCTGACTTCATATCTACTTTCAGCAGACAATATTTGTTTTTGATTTTAGGGCAACTTTTAACTTCATATTTCTTTTCAGCAAAGAATTCTAGTATATTTGTTTTTGAATTTTAAGGCAACTTCTGACATCATATTTCCTTTCAGTAAAGACTTCCAGTACAATATATGTTTTCAAATTCATGGCAACTTTGAACCAAATATTTTGGTTTTGGTGTTAAGAAATTTGAGATACAGTGTAAGTTTTATTCAACTTAATATTTTTTAGTTACCATTACTTACTGTGTCTGGTTCCATACGCTGAGCTATTCTATTTCTGACAAACTCTACCACTTCTTGGTTGGTCAGCACATCCCATATACCATCACACGCTAGTACTATAAATTCATGGTCAGGAGTAATTGGCTTTTCTATAACATCTGGATTAGCTGGATGAATAATATAGTAATAGGATATATCACAAAGTAACAGAAATAATTTTTAAAAAGATGACAAAATTAAAATGCTAGCAAAATATTTAAAAAATCCATTAAAAAACAAAGCTTATCTAAAGGGGAAGAACTCCCTTAAAACTATATCTATCAATAATGTATGTTATTTCCCTTATTCAATATCAAACAAAATAATTAATTACCAGTAGTTAATTGTCTAATTGGTTACTTTTTATATATTGATTCATATCTTGTCTGTGCCAATGAATAATTGTGTGAAGTTTCAACATGATCCAAGAATGGGTGTAGGGAGAAATAACGTGTACACCAGACAGACAGAGTGAGTTAATTTAAGCTTTGTAAAAATACTTTAAAGTGTGGAGGGAAGGGGAATTTGGGAGAAGGTTTCCATGCTTCCTTTTCTAAAGTAATTTATTATTAATGTTTTTTGTTTAGCCCAGCTTTCATGCTTACAGCATGCCAAGTGAGCTAAAGTATAATCAATTTTATGGATCAGTGGGGGAGGGAGGGGGGGGGTATCTAGGAGAAGGTTTCCGTGCTGACTTTTCAAAAGCTAGTTTAAAAAGAAAGGTTGCATTCAAACATGAGTCTCAAGCCTTCATATGGAAGGCTGACTTCTTAACCACTGAGCTATTCATGTTCTTATAAAAATAGAAAGCTTTATAGTCTATTATTAGTATAAAACTATAAGCAAACAGTCTTATTCTCTACACAAGGCTCCATTTAGCTTTGTACATTTTCTATATAAAACAAAATTAATTAATACCAGGTAATGACTAATTGATTAACTAATTGGTTAATTTTTTCATTCATGTGTTGTCATAGTCAATGAAAAATTGTGCAGTTTCAACTTGATCTGAGGATGGTAATAATGTGATTGTCATGGAATTGGATCCCCAAAGTGGTCAAGTTTTTTTTTTTGGCAATGATGATCCCATTTTATTTAACATAAAGAAGGAATTGATTCAAAAAAATATTTAGTTCTTGTAATACTTGCTTTTATTTAACTATTTTTATATGGGTTTAAAATATAAAGCAGAATTTTGAAAATAGTGGTTTTGTGAGGGAAAAAAAAACCCAATGTGTCAGACTTACCAGTTACTATCTGTTCCTCAGCTCTCTTTTTGTCATTCTTTTTAAATACAAAGTCCCCTAAGGCTCTAGATAAGGCAAGGTTACCTGTTACATTGAAAGAAGTGTTGTTTCTTAATATTTATCTTTAAAAAAAACTATCATCATCATCATCAAACTCCATTTTAATGGGGGCTTGAGAGGCTCAAATCATCTCTTGCAAAAGCCCTAGACAGAAATCCTGCTGTTTGCTTTGTAAAATATTTTACATGTTTCGGATGTTCCTTCAGGAAGATAGTTTACTTCCTAGTCCAAACCTCCCGCAGGACGCCGGGGGATGGGAGCGGGCAGGGTTTGAACCCTGGACCAGCGATAAATCCAAACGACAGTCCAGCGCGCAAACTGCATGACCAGGCAGCCATCCGTATGTATGTATTGGGCATTGTGCTGTTTTGAGTAGTGCATAAATGTCACCATACAGGTTGAGAATTAGCGGTTTCCCAGACCTAGATCAGCAAGTCTTGGGGCAGTCAAAAAGAATATTCAAAAAGAATATGAGACATGGCTGCCTCTTCTTCCCTGCAGCGGGCACCATGAGTCAAAGTTTGACTTTAGCCATGAGAAATATGAGCCAACAGGACAGTGGCCTGTCCTGCACTGTGCAATAATAGCTTGCTCAGGCCTGGACAGCCAGCCTCCACCATGGGGAAATGCGGTCAGGGCGCCTCATGCGCTCCCAGACTCGGCAGGCTTTTTGGGACTTGTCCCAACACTCAAATCACTTTTCCATTTCAATTATAAAAACCAATAACTATGTACATCATCATTAATGTCAACCTATTATCTACTGACTCCACAGCATAATACTTGCCATTAACTCTGTTGAACTCCACCCATCCACCAGCCGCAATAATCCGCCGGGTTTCACTCTCATTGCTTGGCTTGTGGTCAAATGATAATTGTTCTACTTCCCCCTGGACACTGGCTACTGCCCTGGAGTCACCTACATTACCCTAGGGATAAAAATTGAGAAGTTACTCTGAGATAATCAGTTCTGTAAAAATGTAAACTACCTTTGTTAAACACCAAGTTTACCAAGAGTAGACTAGCTGTTTGAGAGAGACAAAGAAGAACTATAGACAGATGAAGAGGGAAATAGCTGGAAAGAAAGACAGTGATGATAATTATTCATTCAAGCAATTGGTAAAACCAAAAAATCTTTCAGAAGAAATAACGGAGATAAACTTACACAGTACATTTTGCCATTCTTGATAAGCACTATGACAGCAGTAGTTCCTGCAAGCTCATCCTTCATGGCTTCATCTAAATAATAAGTAAAGAAAAAGCCATTTGTTAAAAAGCCAAACACAAATACAGTTAGACATCATTTAAAGGTCAAATATAAATACAGAAAACCTTCAATAATGGGTTGAACTAAAGTACAAAAAGATATCTAACAAGGGCCAAACACATTATTTGCTTGTAAACACCTAAATGAACACTGGTTTATACAAATCTTGTATTTAAAACTGAGCACATCCCTAGAGGCAATGATTTTATGTGAATTAAATTGAAATTTACTATCAGGGAAAGAAAGTTTGATCATAGCATAAGCTACAAAACAAAATGGATCCAAAGGTCACTAGTCAACATCATGATTCAAGGAAAAACTATCCCCATTATTAAACATTCTGACTTGCTGTTAAATGTGCAGGCAGTCTCAATTATATATTAGTGACATGTAACAAAGTTTCTATCATTGGTTATTAGATATGTGACTTTACTATGTTTTGGAAAAAAACTAATAATACAGTATTTGTACATACATATATTAAACATAAATGAATAACAGCACCAGGGACCAAGTTTTTAAGAGAGAAAGTAGTGAATAAAAATGCTACGAAAATAAGGGCATGCGCCGACCGAGGCTCGAACCTGTGACTCCGGATTCGACACCACCGCCTAGCGATAACGCACCAAGCGAAACTAACCTCTAGACCATCGGAATGTCCAAAAAAACATTCTTCTGATCCAGAGTAATTTCGCCCGTATGCAAATTACCACCCCAGTGGTCAAAGGTCACAAGCCCCAGCTAGCCCCTCCCCCACCCTCGCAGCATCCGTTCACTAACAATTTCGATAGAGCCTACACAGACAGCCGTTAGGCATGTATTAGACAAACGATGGCTCTATTTAATTGTATATCTCTCACAAAGACAAGTGGACAACATAAACACATTACATATAGAAGCTTCAGTGGGTACGAGCAATAATGCTGTAAATGTAAACATAGAGTTGAAGCTAGGTGCTGAAACAAATGATACATAAATATATTAAACATAAATGAATAACAGCACCAGGGACCAAGTTTTTAAGAGAGAAAGTAGTGAATTAAAATGCTACGAAAATAAGGGCATGCGCCGACCGAGGCTCGAACCTGTGACTCCGGATTCGACACCACCGCCTAGCGATAACGCACCAAGCGAAACTAACCTCTAGACCATCGGAATGTCCACTGGGGTGGTAATTTGCATACGGGCGAAATTACTCTGGATCAGAAGAATGTTTTTTTGGACATTCCGATGGTCTAGAGGTTAGTTTCGCTTGGTGCGTTATCGCTAGGCGGTGGTGTCGAATCCGGAGTCACAGGTTCGAGCCTCGGTCGGCGCATGCCCTTATTTTCGTAGCATTTTAATTCACTACTTTCTCTCTTAAAAACTTGGTCCCTGGTGCTGTTATTCATTTATGTTTAATATATGTATGTATCATTTGTTTCAGCACCTAGCTTCAACTCTATGTTTACAGTATTTGTAGCATCTAAAATACTCAACACTGTAAGGCAACTAGATAATTGACCAAACAGACTGAGAAGAATAGCAAGAAACCAATGCGAGGCTGTCAAGATAAGTAAATACAGTAAATAGGTCACTGAATGGAAGGAAAGAAAAAAAATGATGCTATAAATTTCCAAAGTAAAAAATGGGAAATCTTTAGGGGGGGGGGGGGGGGGGGGGGGGCACTTTTTTTAAAAAACCTATGTACAGAGTTGAGGGTAGGGTCCTGCACACTATTCCTGACTAGAGAAAAAGAGGAAAGGGCATTGTGCTGGGCACATGACAACCCTTGTAAACTGCTGATCACAGAGCATTGTGCTGGGCATATTACAACTCTAGTAAACTGTGGATGCATTGGGCTGGGTACAATACGACCATTGTAAACTGTTGATCACAGATTAATGTGTTAGGCATATTACAACCCTATTACACTGAAGATTATTCGGCATTGTGCTGGGCACATTAAAACTCTTGTAAACTGTTGATCACAGAACATTGTGCCAGGCATATTTCAACTCTTGTAAACTGTGGATGATTAGGCTGGGAACATGACAACTCTTGTAAACTTTGCATGCATTGGGCTGGGCACATTACGACCATTGTAAACTGTTGATCACAGAGCAATGTGCTGGGCATATTACAACCCTATTAAACTGGGGATGTATTGGGCATTGTGCCGGGCTTATTACAACTCTTGTAAACTGTGGATGCATTGGGCTGGGAACATAACAACCTTAGTAAACTGTGGATGCATTAGGCTGGGAACATAACAACCTTAGTAAACTGTGGATGCATTAGGCTGGGAACATAACAACCTTAGTAAACTGTGGATGCATTGGGCTGGGAACATGACAACTCATGTAAACTGTGGATGCATTAGGCTGGGAACATAACAACCTTAGTAAACTGTGGATGCATTGGGCTGGGAACATGACAACTCATGTAAACTGTGGATGCATTAGGCTGGGAACATAACAACCTTAGTAAACTGTGGATGCATTGGGCTGGGAACATGACAACTCATGTAAACTGTGGATGCATTAGGCTGGGAACATAACAACCTTAGTAAACTGTGGATGCATTAGGCTGGGAACATGACAACTCATGTAAACTGTGGATGCATTAGGCTGGGAACATAACAACCTTAGTAAACTGTGGATGCATTAGGCTGGGAACATAACAACCTTAGTAAACTGTGGATGCATTAGGCTGGGAACATAACAACCTTAGTAAACTGTGGATGCATTAGGCTGGGCACATGACAACTCATGTAAACTGTGGATGCATTAGGCTGGGAACATAACAACCTTAGTAAACTGTGGATGCATTAGGCTGGGCACATGACAACTCATGTAAACTGTGGATGCATTAGGCTGGGCACATGACAACTCATGTAAACTGTGGATGCATTAGGCTGGGCACATGACAACTCATGTAAACTGTGGATCACAGAAAGAAATACCCTCTGTGTTAACTGTTGTATCTACAGACCAACAGGTCTAACAAACAAAAATTTTGTCCTTCATTGAAGTGATGAACAATTCTTCAATAATTCTTCCGAGGTCAACTGTAAGGATGATTACATCTAATGCTAGTGTATGAACAGAACAGTAACTGACATGACTCTATAAACACACTAGTCCAGTAATCAGTCAATAAACTAATCATGCGCCAACAAGTCAACCAAACTCAAATCAATACAGCAGCACATCATCAGTTTGAACATTGACCAGAAACTTGATTACAAGTACATATGACAGTTACAGGTTACTTATTTAAAAATTAAACACAATGAAACATTAGGCATGTTCTTAAATTTAAAAAAAAAAATCGAAACATACACATATTTCTTTTTTAGCCATGCACATTAAAGAGATTGTAAGTTTTAAAAAAAGCTTAGCAATAACATGTAATTATTAATTTTAAAATGTGTGATTTTGTTTCAACAGTTTGTTTTCTGAAACTAGAAAAGCAAGTTGGAAGACATAGATTACGGATGTTTCTATGAATCAAAATTTCATTTCAAAAATATATGTTTCATAAAGCAGGCAGCTTAAGGGCAGGCATATTAGCTAATAATAAAAAAAAAACAATACACACTATCTCCTAATCAGCAGACAATTAAAATTTTAGAATTCTTTTCCAACAAACGATTCCTTACCTTTCAACATTTCTTCATCAAGAGCTAGGAATCCATTCCTTAAGGCTTCTGATATATTGCCTTTACCTTTGAACAAAAAAGAAAATAAATGTTTATAAGTCAGTTCAGCATTAGAGTCGTTAAATAGTATTCAATACAAACTTAAGGGGACAGTGTCACAATGTGAATTGTAGTAGATAACTTTGAGCATATTAATAAATGTAACTTAAAGTAGGAAGACTTACATATAATACTTACTGTAGGAAGACTGAGAGACTAATAAATAACACTGTAGGAAGACTGAGAAAGTAACATATAACACTTACTGTAGGAAGACTGAGACTAACAAATAACACTTACTGTAGGAAGACTGAGACTAACAAATAACACTTACTGTAGGAAGACTGAGAGACTATCTTCTTGTGCAGGTTATTGCCTGCATACTGAGCAACTTTTACACCTGGAAAGAAACAACATTTCTAAGTCCAAGCAAAGTTTTGATCTTATTATCCATCTATTAATAATTATGGGGAACAACTGAATTACTAAAATAAAGGACCATCTATACTAGTCTTATTATATCAGTACAGTAGTTCTGTGCCAGATGCTATGGCTAATGATGTTCTTTCAGCATTCTAGGGAACAATAGATTTTTGGGAGCATGTGTATGAGCTGAGGCATTCTCTGAAGTAGAAGATCTGTTGTTTTCAATGTGTTTTACCAACAAAGCCAATTCTCAATTGGAAGTTCATGTTCAAGAGTTTAACAAGCAAAATTTAAAAAAAAAAAAAAAAAAAAAAAGCTTTTCTTTAGCTTTGTCCTAAAACTATATCTATCAATAATGTACAAGATATTTCCCTCATTTGATATCAAACAAAATGATTGATAACCAATAAATAATTGACTAATTTTTTTTTTTTTATAAAATCAAGTTTTGTTAGGTATAATAAAAAATTGTAAAAGTATCAACTTGATCGGAGAATGCATGAGGGAGAAATACCATTTATTTAAGGGGACTAAGCCCAACAATTTTAGCCATATCTGTGAATACTGAAGTATTAGTTTCAAACAAAAATAATTAATTACCAGTAATCAATTGAATAATTGATTACTTTTTTTATTGATTCATGTCTTGTCAATGCCAATAAATAATTGTGCAAAATTTCAACTTGATCCGAGAATGGGTGTGGGAGAAATAATGTGTACACACTTTTTACCACACAGACAGAGTGAATTGATATAAGCTTTGTAAAAAAACAACCTTTCTTGTCATGATAAAAGTCTATTACGAACATATAATGGCAGTGAAATGTTAAAAATAAGTTTTAATAAAGAGCTTTAAAAGTACCTTTGCTGAGATTTACATGGATTTAATAAACTCCGCATTTTTTTCTTAAAACATATAAACCTTTACAGACTAGGCACATTATTTACAGTTGGGTAAACTTAGTGGGAAATCTGGAAGAGAAACATCAGCTTCCATATCAAATTAAAACTGTATTCTTCTTTAGTGGTCTCAGGACTCCTATATGCTTGGACACTGAATGCTGAGGCTGAAAGATGAATTCAAGCCATTCATAGAAAATGCTATGGAAAATTTTTGAGCATCAGATGTTAGGAGAAGACGAGTTTGTATTTTCCTTTTTTACAAGTAAACACTCTTGATGGCATGAAGGAAGAAGGCCTCAATACTGTGATTTTGAATTTTGGGTTCTTTAGGGCACCTCTGAGTCCACCCAGCCCTGACATTAGTTGGGGAAAAGTAAAGGCGGTTGGTCACTGTGCCAGCCACATGACACCCTCGTTATCTGTGAGCCACAGAAACAGATGCCCTATAGATTGCAAGGTCTGAAAGGGAAACTGTACTTTTTTCTTTTCCTTAACACTGTAAAGAGACAAAAGCTGATCTGGTTCAGTCATATTGTAATACATGTCAAAAATCATGTTTCAAGATACAGTGGAGGGAGCATGAAGAAACATTCATCCGAAGAAAAGCTGGCTGGACAATGTAAAAGAATGGACCAGTCTCTCTCTCGATATCCTGTTAAGGAAAGCTGCTGACTAGATAAAGTGCACTGACTTCTAGTTTTATAAAAAGATAAATCCACTTGTACACCAGTAAGGTTTTGAATCAAGCATTAAAGTTGCTGCTGTCTATAATTTCTGTTGGAACAACTGAGAAATGCATTAGTCATGAAAGCAAAGGTTATTTCCTTAGAACATACCTCCATGGCCATCAAATACACCAAAAAAACAGGCTTCTTTATCACCGGGTAAACTTAATAAATGACTGTGTGCATCCTCCATATCTAAACTCAGGTCAAGGAACTTTTTATATCCACTGACAATAGTGATGAAACAAGAAAAATAAAAAATAAAAATACTTTAATGCATTAAAAAAAAAAAAGGAACAACCTGAATTCGAATTTGTGGGCTAAAGCCTACTCAAGCTTCTCAAGCCAATGCCTACTAGCCAAGCGAAGAGTCTAAGAACATGGAAGATAATATAGTTATCTATTGTTTCTATTTCATGTTTGTGTTCACAAAGCCTCAGACGCAATCTATAAATTCAGCTTATACCACCACATAAATCAAGTACAACTTCTTTCCCTTGTTTGAGATACCAAACAAAATAATTTATTACCCGTAGTTAAATAACTAATTGGTTAATTTTAAAAATTGATTTTTGTGTTGAAAGGTAAAAAATAATTGTGCAATATTTCAGTTTGATCTGAGATTGGGTGTGGGAGAAATAAGTGTCAAATTTTTGGCCAGTTAATATAAGCTTTTTAAAAACAACAACTTAGCATTGGTATGGAGTCAATATTATCTTTTTTTTCTTATATTGGGCTTGGTTCTACATCTGCTTCTTTATTTAAAAGTTTATTGAGTATAGAGTCACACAAATGTTAGCACAATAATATGTAATCTTTCAATAGCACCACTTGAAAATCTGTTCTTTTTTAATGTTCACTAATATTATTAGAATTCAATCATTTATGATTAAATTACAAACTGTAAATTGAGAAATAGTCACTACGCCAGTGTTGAAGTTTTCACAATTTCATTCCGTTCGGCACAATCCTCAATAGGTCTTCATTAGAAAAAAAAAAAAAAGACTATAGATGCATTTCCTGATATCTTCCTCCCATAATGGTGTGTATGTCTAGCCCACTTTTATCTACCTGGCACTATGCATTGTAGGATAGTTGTTTTTTTTTTTAATTGTGACAATGCTGACAAAGTCATCAAATTGACGTTATATTTATGACCAGGCTAAACTAAATAAGCAAAAAACAAAATATACTATTCCCCAAGACACAAACTTAGTTGTAAGTACTCTATATTCCATACAGACTTCCATTGCTATAAGCTTCCAAATCTTAAGCATCACCATAAATCTCACATCTAATAATCTGTTTTATCTCCTTGCAAAGTCCTCCCAATACAAGAATGTAGAACAAACTTTACATTTCAAAGCTGAGTAACGTTACCATGTGGTGGTCATAACTTGATCACAACTCTTTGCTTATGAAGCTAGTAGTTACCATTTCTAACAGGCTAGTCTCAAGAGGTTCTCACATTTCTCTCAGTCCCTCAACCCAGCCTTTCAAATGTCTAGGAATGAGCCCCTTTTCCCACAGTGGCTACGCCCACTGAAGGAAGTACTAACCACACTGTTCAAGATGGATGGTTTCCTCCTGCCCATAATTTCTACATCAGCCTGACGATGAGCAACAGTCCTCCACATTCAGGAACATATGCATGTATTGATTAACTCCCTTTCAGTGTATGACGATGTACACATTACTTATGACTGTATTGGGATGGACAGGGAAAAATAATATGCTTTTGGCTGAACTTTCTTTTGGACAAAGTAATAGCTTGTAAACAAGTCATGACAATAAAAATGATGTCATGGCAGTTTGTAATCAAAGAATTTTTGGAAAAAAAAAATGAAGAACCAATATTTTCTAAGTTATGTATTATATATGATTGATAGAAGATAAGGTGCTTGATATTATGTTTTGTAAAAGACTCTGGCATCCATGTGTGAATTTAATAAACCTTTCAAGTTTAAATTACTTGTTTTAGTTTTGGTAAAGGAAAAAAAGTAGAATATCCATTACTGATAATGACTACTGTCTTGTGTGCCACCTTACATACAACAATTAGGAAGTCAAATAATTCACTCATATTGTATTGGAGATTGTTAAAAATAGCAATTTTGGTGTTTCTGGTGTACAGCTACGTATTTAAAAATCATATGATAATTTCTCTCTTTTTAGCAATTTAAAATTAGATTTTTGTAAGTTGATTAATAACAGTGATCTTTCAACATGGCATCCTTGACGTTTATTCTGAAATGTCTCCCTTTTTTTCTTCTGTACATTTTCTAACATTGTTTTCTTTCAGTTTACAGTATTGCTTTTTCTTCTTCCACAACTACTGCATTGAACTGTTGAAAAGAATATAAACTGGATCTTAAAAAATAAAACAAAGGGAAATTACTGTGTTTAAAAATTTATCAAGCAACTCCCCAAGAGAACAAAAGTTTGTTTTTATTGTATTCATTGGAAAAAAAAAAAGTCTTTGTTCAGATCTCACAATGTTCAGCTCGCCATGAACAGGCATTGTCTCTGAACCGAAAAGTTAAGGGAGATGGTAGATATTAAGTGTAAATAGAAATAACATATAAATCAAGTCTTCCGTATAGTAGATATAAAGTGTAAATAGAAATAACACATAAATCATGACTTCCGTATTCTATATAAGTTTTCTTTCCTTGTACCTAACAAAACTTATTTTCAAATTGCTGTACGGCTTATTGTATTCTAATTTCTGTTTCCTACCACACATTGCCAAAGTGGAAACAATACTTAGCACTAAAAAGATTGATAGATTTCTTTGCTATTTTCAACACAGCACAGATCTATTTCTTTTCTTTTTTTGTTTTAGACAGCAAAGGCTAGAATATGATTTAGCCTGTGCACATGTGTTGATAATACTGGAATGGTCTTTTCCTCTAGACATAGATCTAGAACTCTTAAGTCAAAAGTATGTCAGATTACATTACAAATAGGGTTTTCCAGAGAGGGGGAGAGATGAGAAAGGAAAGAGACAGAGAGTGGGCCGTTTCAATGCAATGTAAGAGATACTAAAATTCATGGGCTAGAAATTTTGTTAGGGAGATCATTGAAATACAGAATGTTTATAGTAAATAATTTTAAAAAAAAGGTGAGTATTGCAAGTATATATATATAAATATATATATCTGCAAAGCATCCACACAATCCTGATGCAGCCCCAGCTGCGATGGGCAGGACATGTCTGCAGAATGGAAGACAGCAGCATACCTAAACGACTCCTGTATGGCCAATTATGGGAAGGAAAGCACTCGCAAGGTGGAGAAATAAAACGCTTCAGGGACACCATTAAAGCTTCTCTGAAAGCGTTCAGCATAGACCCAGCCACCTGGGAGACAGAGGCACATGACAGAGCTGTGAAAACTGGCGCACGGGTTGCTGAGGAAAAGAGAACAGCACTGGCAGAAGAAAAGGGCCAGAAAAGAAAAACAAGACCAATGACACTAGCTCCAGCTGGAATAACCTGCCCAGTGTGCAGCCGAACTTTCCAGGCTCATATAGATCTCACCAGCCACATGAAGAGGCTCAAAACCCCAGTGCAAAGCCCTCAGCCCCCTGGAGGACAAAAGTGGTCATCATCGAACCACGATGGACAAACTATGATATATATATATAAATTAAATTTTTTAAAAAAAAGTTCGTTTAAGATTTATTCTGTATTAATTAGTATTGTTCTTAGAATTTTACAAGATTTATAAGAATTGTTCAGAATAATAAGGCGTTATCTTCGATTCTGAAGAAGAAGGAAGTGCAGTAATTCCTATGGCTTAGCAACCTGTATATTTTGTCACATTTAATGCAGACAAAGCTATCGTCCACTGTGGGTCTATTCACGTTTTCATTTTGTCATCTTCGGAAAGGACTCTTTAAAATGTCTGCCACGCAAGTTTCATGTGAGCTCTCCAGGTGTCTCTTTTAGAGATTATATGCTGCCAGCCGATTTCCTCTATGCCAGTGAGACAAAAAGGTGCCTGATTTGATCTTTAAAGCACTTTTGGGGGGGGGCACCTCTTTAAGCTCAGCTAAAAAATTGCTGCTTGGTACGTAGTCATTACTGATACAACATAGTTGTCTGACCCAGGTAAGTAGTGCTTCAAAACAACAAGGCCAATAAATAAACAGCTTTATGACTTCAGTAGCATTATTTAGTATGCATACAAAAAGTGTGTAGTGGCTGAATGGTAAAGCACTTGGCTTATGAAATAAGCGGTCTTGGGTTCAAATCCTGCTTTAGAATTGGAATTTGAACGTCAGGATTTTGAGGAACCCACCTCCCCATTAACCATCAGCCTTAAAAACAGATAACCTTTACATCATCTACCCTCATAGAGCGCAAGGTCTGATAGGGTGCTTTTACTACTATTACTTTGCACAGCCTTACTCAGTACATATATGACGACAGCAATGCACATCAAAAAGGATACTTATTCTCCATCCCTGCATACAAGAAGAGCCAACTTTGACAAAACTGTTCTCATGTTTAGAGGAAAACTTGGTGGTGACTGGCTCAGACAATGTCTGACCCATGGCTGAAAAAAAAAAAATGAAAAAATACATTAACAAAGTAATTCTTTGATAATTATAGAAACTGTTTAACTCCTTTCATCCAACAGGACACATTTCATTTATTAGCAATCAACAGCCTAATGGAAATTTTGGTTTTGTGGAAGTTTGGCTAATATCAAGTGCTGTGCTGATATTGTAGTGTTGTAATTTAGAAAATTTCATACCCAGACAAAATAAAGATAATTAAGAATGTTGAGAGAAAGGGTTTGACAAGGCAAGCCATGGACAGTAAGATAGTGATTATCTCAGCTAACAAAGAAAAATAGGTAAGATTATTTTATTGACAATACAGTTTAACTACAATTTTCTACCTCAGCATACAACTATAACAATAACAATATAGATGCAAACATAAACAAAATGCAAACAACACACACACACACTCATGCTTTCACTCAGATCCTGGGATGTTGCGGATCCCAAACTGAATCAACTATCTGCCATTCATTTCGACCAAGCAGTTGCGTGGAAACGGTTGAGCAGATGTATGGGAAACACTGTTCTGACCATAGCCAATTCCCAGGTACTAACTTCATCCAAAGCCCCAACACTCTACGAGATGAGCCATAGTTGTTTTATAACTCAATGCATCCAACAATATATTTATTTAAATACACACACATAAAACGACAATCAAGTAGATAATGGCCCTTAATCCTGTATTTTGTGTTTTATATGGTTGTTGTTTTTTTTTCGTTTTAATAAAAAAAAATTTGTTTGTTAGAGATTAGTTTTGTATTAGTTTAGTATTGTTCACTGTTTGATGTCAGTATTTTTTTAAAAATTGCACCTTCATTAAAATCTAGGTTAATAGTTGTAGTGTTCAAGTGATAAAAAAAACTGTGTATCACGCCTGGAAGTTTCATGTCTGCATGTTTCATGTGTAAATATCTAATGTGTTTATGTGTAGATGTACATTTCTCATATGATGTTGAATGTGTAATCTGATTCTGCTAGCTTTTTAACATAAAAAAATAATTAGTTGGTTGCCTATATAATTTCAATGATACTTCATAAACAAAGCTTTACATAACATTTCATTCAATATGCTGTCAAGAACTGAATCCCAATTTTAGAGTGAGTTGTGATTTACAAGTGGTAATAAACTGATAAAATCTAATAGTTATTAAAAGCAATTACTTAGGAATTAAAAGCTCCCCTTTTAGATTTTGCAATCTATAGGGCAGATGATGGAAAAGTCCTCTGTTTCTGTGGCCCACTGTTAAAAGAGGGTGTCATAGGGCCAGCACAACGAAGAGCGGCCTTTACTTTTACCCAACTAATGTCAGGTACCAATCAGAGCTGGGTGGACTCAGAGGCGCCCAAACATCCTGTAATTTAAAGTCCCAGCCTTCACAAGGATTCGAACTCGGGATCCCCCAATTTGGAAGGCAAGCGCTTTACCACTTAGCCAACACGTTTCCTATTTAGGAAATATCAAGTGCTTAATGTGTGCTAGCTCATGTTAATACAGAAACAGTTACACATTCCTCATTGTTAATAAAGATCTTTTATTTTTTATATATTCTAACCTAAATCAATATTCAATATTTTCGTTAGTAAGGGCCAATGACAGACTTTATACTTAAACTACAGAAAAAATCTGTCTGCTTTGTTTCTGTTACGAAAAAATCATAGTGAGAAAAAGTCATTATTGTTAGCACACAAACAAATTGGTTATTGCTTAACCCAACCCTTCAAGTCAAGATAAAACAGAATAAAGGGCTTGTATATAAAATGAAGAGACATTCCTTATTTAAAATATGATATGAATTAGATGTTCACATCAAATCTAGATGATAACAGTCCATTATAATAGTGCATCAACACAAGCCTTCTACAAATGACAAAGTCCTGTAACCAGTTGTAGTTATAATCTGATCTCCCACAGCTCTGTGTACTAAGCATTCAAAACAAATCTCAGAGAGGATTCACAGTCACCGCTGGTCTACACCAAATAAAGGTGTATGCTGCTCCAGGCACTGGTGGGGGGGGGGGGGGGGGGGGGGAGAGGGGAGAATTCATTGTACCCTTAGCTTAAGTGGCAGGAGTATTCATTGTACCCTTAGCTTAAGTGGCAGGAGTATTCATTGTACCCTTAGCTTAAGTGGCAGGAGTATTCATTGTACCCTTAGCTTAAGTGGCAGGAGTATTCATTGTACCCTTAGCTTAAGTGGCAGGAGTATTCATTGCACCCTTAGCTAAAGTGGCAGGAGTATTCATTGTACCCTTAGCTTAAGCGGCAGGAGTATTCATTGTACCCTTAGCTTAAGTGGCAGGAGTATTCATTGTACCCTTAGCTTAAGTGGCAGGAGTATTCATTGTACCCTTAACTTAAGTGGCAGGAGTATTCATTGTACCCTTAGCTTAAGTGGCAGGAGTATTCATTGTACCCTTAGCTTAAGTGGTAGGAGTATTCATTGTACCTTAGCTTAAGTGGCAGTTCGTCCATGGAATAAAACTGACACATAATAAGAATATCAAGGATTTTCCCACAATACACAGCCTTCAGCTGCTTAGACAGGCAACTCTATACGTGGGATGACCTGATCCCCAAAATGTTCTCAATCATCAAAGAAACTTCAGAAAGAAGCAAAGAGTGTGTGCTTCAATCTAACTACCGGGGGAAATCTTTCTAAGTGGCGATATAGTTTCATGGAGTCAGGTGAAAGCTTCAACCCTTCATAGACCTTATATCAAATCCCCTACTTAACTGTTAAGGAGTAAGTGACACGTGCTACCATGCAGTCACATCACAACCATGCAGGAACATTGCAGACTACTATTTAACTTAAATCAAAATACCCACATTAACAGAAAAGTTTTTTAGTAAGCCGGGGGGGGGGGGGGGGGGGGGACAATCAATCTACCAATAGGACACAAAATCTAGCTGAAACACAAGATCAATATAATCAGAAATCTCAAGATAAACTTAACTGGCTTAAACAGGATGTGACCAGAGCACACTCAGAAGATTGCATGCCAAGAACAAATAATACCCAGTAACAACACTGGTAGGTTTTATAGAACTGAGCACAAACAAATCAATGCAGAAGTGCTCTCTGTGTGTGTTGCACCTGAAGTAATCAAAAAAATATTGATGTGCATTAAGGTATTAGCCCAATGCTCAATGCTTGTTTTTTTTCCCAACTATTTCTTGTCACCACACTTTCAACAGTAAGAGGAAGGGAGACAATAGACCAGATATTACACATTCAACTTATTAGAGTAGTATTTCTTTTATTACCTTCTGCTTACTGCTTCCTCTCCAACAACCACCATCCCTCCACCCCAACCCCCCCAAAAAAAAATTTAAAAAATTTAAAAAGTTCTCATAGAAGAGATGGTGTTTTATTTCACATTTCAAGCAAACTACATTTAAATTGAAGATTTCCTTTATTCTAGAAGTTTCAACTTATACATAATAATAGTTATAATAATAATGATATATATTCTTCCTTGCTCGGTCAGAACGAAATCAGTATTTTTACCATACAGGAAAAGAAGCGCACTTGCCTATACAAAAGAGAATATGACAACTATTTTTTTTTTTGTGGTCTCCACTTTAAAAGATCGTTAAGGATGAGGAATTAAAATATAAGAACGAAAGCAGGTACATTTGTTTTGTGAGTGTAGTTGTATGTAATTAGGCTTCACAATGTGAGATAAATGTCGTTACAAGGTACAAGAGAATCAATGCGCATCATCACGACCTACTTTTGTTTGATGTTACCACGTCATTTAATCGATAAAATAAAAGCTTAAATGCGTGGTAGGATTGGGGAGAAAAAAAAAGGGGTGGGTGGGATGGGAGCTTATGGCGCACCGACACACACAAGATTTGCCAATTAGTTTTAATGAGTTCCCACAACACACACCATTCAAATGTGCGCCGGATGTCGTGCGCTCTTCATCGTATTCATTGGTTTTGTTCGCGGAAGAATTTCGCCGCTGATCGTCTGCAAGCGAATGTACCTAGGTAACGTCAATGTAATAACGAAAGGCAAAGAACAACGTCACTCTGGTAGTGCTTTCTTTGTTTTGATCGTCTGCTAACGAATGTACCTAGGTAACGTCAATGTAATAACGAAAGGCAAAGAACAACGTCACTCTGGTAGTGCTTTCTTTTTTTTTTTAAACTACGACTTTAAATAATAATGTAACATCGGGAAACGCTATAGACTCAAGGGAAAAGAAAATTACTATGCGGCAATGATTTTTTGTTTTGTTTTATTTAGGGCATAGTCTAAAAGCTGTAGCTCAATTTTGTAAACAGTGTAGCCCGACATCCACGAAGGAATAGTTTAGCTAGTAACATAAATATTAGGACAAGATCGACTAGTCTTCTTGCCCAGGGAGTCACATGAACGAACTCTACGCTACAAGCCAAATCCCAAACAAAGGTGCACACAGCCAGCAGTAAGTAATGGCTGTCAATCATATCACTGACATGGGGAGAGGCGTCGAGCTTCTTCAAAACAAAATGCCAATGAAGTTAAAATAAATCAATCAAATGTAGATGTCTAGAGATGTATGCCGACAATGGAAGTGAATCAAGAAGCAGGCAGCTAGTCGTTTGGTAAATGGAGAGATAGATGACGTTAAAAAGAAAATTATAAAAAGAGGATCATCTAAAGGAAGGAACCGCTAATTGCTGCTGCTTATCTGAAATAGCCAGGTTGAGCTCCCTTTCTGGCCTTTAAAACATAATTAATTAATACTAATTGATTAACTAATTGTTTAATTTTTGGATTGATTCGTGTATTGTCATCGACAATAAATAATTATGCAAAATTTTTAACTTGATCCGAGAATGAGAAGTGGGAGAAAAAACGTGTCAAAACATAATAAGGGGATTAAATCCATATATACATCCACATCTCTCATTAAGTAGCAGCTTTTTCTCGTATGGTATCTTAATATCAAACAAAATAATAAATCACCAATAATTAATTAACTAATGGGTTAATTTCTTATATTGATTAATGTCTTGCCAGGTACAATGAATAATTGTGCAAAGTTTCAACTTGATCCGAGAATGGTAAATGAGAGAAAAAATATATTTCACTTTTTACCAGACAGACACAGTCATTTGATATAAGCTTTGTAAAAAAAAACAACAAAAAAACAACTTCAGCATTCCCCGTAGAAAGACTGGGTTATGACATTAAATAAAACCTACTTCCATTTATTGTAAACACAAGGTGTAGATACATTGCTACAGGCCTATGATTTTTCACAAAGAATGTCTCCCTCCACAGGATTCACCCTCACAGACCAATTCAAATTAATGTATTATGTGTGTGTACAAAAAGGGAGGGGGGGAGGGCGAGAAAGGCTGAGAAAAATAGCACGAAAGTCATACTGGGGCAAACAGAATCAGAGGTGTAAATGAGGCAACATAATCCCAATCTTAAATCTGTAGCTCACTTCAATCTTGACTCAAGATGTTGACACAAGGCTAAGAACTTTTCGTTTTTTTTTTTTTTATAAACATGTGTATTAGTTATGTAGTTTAATAGATCTATAGAGCAATCAGTTAAATAAAAACTCGTAATAGATCTATAGGGCTATCAGTTAAAGAAAAACACGTAAAAGATCTACAGAGCTATCAGTTAAGGACAAACTCTTAGAAAATCTATAGGGCTATCAGTTAATGACTAATAGATCTCTACAAATCCCATTCATCTCATGCAATGCTCCAAAGTAAATCATTACCCCCCCCCCTCCTCCTATAATTCCGTAAAATGATTTTTTTTCTTTTCATGTTAATGGTAATTTCCAGGAAAAATAAAAAAGCAACAATAGCGACCTGCTATTGAACTGTATTGCGTATGTTCAGCGTGTAATATGTCGTGAAACCCCTCAAACGTAACGGAGCGGAAGAGGTCATACTCTATGTCATTGCCAGTGCAGTTCTGTACGTCTCGATGCAGTTTGCAGTACAGCGAAATTACGAGCAGATTTGCTGTCTTCAATTATTAACGCTCTGGTGTTTGCCATGGATTTTTTAAAAATATATTTCAATCAATGTGAATGCAGCTAACAAATACACTGTCCATTCGATCGAATATCCTCCGTACAAGACACAAGAGAGTGAGATGTTTCAGAGGATTAAAACGTGACCTAGCGAAACATGCCCTTGTGAAATGTCCCCGGTGAATCCAGACCACGTTCAAGAGGCCGGGACAAGATACTGACCCCTGAACAACCATTTTGAAAAAAAAAATGTACGGAAAACTGCCTGATCTAAAAACCACTGCGCAGTTCATCTCAAATGTAGGACTGGTTATCTGAACCCTCCAACGACAAAAATGACGTCAAAGAAATATAAAGAGCCGCCACTGACAAACCCTGCTCCCCCTTACAACCCTGGAGCTTTTAAACCCTCTTTCTCCATCCTCAAGTGTTTCATGCTTGAAAAGTCCTTTTTTTTAAAAAATTCAAACTTTGTTAACAGCGCTCTACAAATGGAGCTCTATATCAAGTCAAAACTGTTGCTTCAAATAACACTACATTTGTGTTGGATGTTAACACATTAGTGGAAACTTTGCGTAACGCAACACTTCCTATCCTGACAGAGTTATTGCTGTATATAAAATATAGTGCTGTATTAAAATATAACAAACACTGGCATACTTTATTAAAGTATGGTATGGAATGGAATCTCGTGTCTCGGGTTTCCAACCCCTGCCATCCTTCGAGAGGTTTGGGCTGGAATGTAGTAATTTTCAAATCTGATGGAGCATCCGAATGATGTAAAGCATACAAAGTATAATGTAACATACTGACCAACCCTGGCATAGTGAATACTTCACTTAAGTATAGCGTAAAACACTGGACCAACCCTTGCATAGTGAGTACTTCATTGAATTATAATGTAACACTCAACACACTGACCAACCCTGGCATGGTGAGTACTTCATTGAATTATAATGTAACACTCAACACACTGACCAACCCTGGCATGGTGAGTACTTCACTAAAGTATAACGTAAAACACTGGACAAACCCTGGCATAGTGAGTATTTCGTTGAATTATAATGTAACACTCAACACACTGACCAACCCTGGCAGAGTGAGTACTTCATTGAATTATAATGTAACACTCAACACACTGACCAACCCTGGCATAGTGAGTACTTCACTAAAGTATAACGTAAAACACTGGACAAAACCTGGCATAACGAGTACTTTACTTAAGTATAAAGTAGCACATTGTATCCTGACCTCGGGTACGTAAAAGTCTCAAGGCGAACTTTAACTTCCACTGGACACTAAACGAAGCCTTGAGGAGCTCGGGCCGAATCAAAGTCAACAATTGGCTCATCTTGAGTGATCACCTACTTCAACGACCGGCTTTAAACAACAAAATGAGCACGCAGATAAACATGTGTACACACAATCGAAAATAAACCACAACTATAACGCATCCTTCGGTGATCCCCCACCAAGCACATTCAGGTTTTAAAAAATCAAAGTTGGAACATGAACTACTCAGTGTATAGAAGGCATGTGAGTTAATGCCGCAGGGCAACATCTGCCATACCAACGATTTTGTGGGGCATGTTAAACTTAGATAATGTTGATATCTTGACCTTAAGTAGACTATCACTATGAGATTAAAGCCAAGAATAAGTAATATTTTAACAAAATAGCATTTAAATCATTCCATTCAAATAATACACATAAGCAAGCATATTTTATTTGCCCCTGAAATATAGAAAACAAAATTGGCCAGTATGGGGATAGAACGCACAACATTCACTATTAGCACGGCGCCCTAAAAAACTGAGCTGACCAGCTAACTAGAGAAATCTCCGATCAAAATGAATGATTCCAATTTTCTGAGTTGGATGTGAGTTTAAATCTTGTAGTTTTGACTAAGACAAAAAGTTAAGCAAGTAGTAGGAATTTTTTTTTTAAAAAGGTCCAAAAGTAGGGAAAGAAGCTATTGTCAGAGCAGATTACAATGACCAGCGGTGTCCAAACGAGACAATTCGTTATAGAAAGCCTCAACACTGACCTGCAATGTCACATCCTGTGGGCAGTTTAGACCAATAGCTCGTTGCCACGTCGTACGTCTATTGGTCTAAACTGTCCACGTGTTGTGACGTTGCAGATCAGAGTTCAGGCCTTCTATTACGGTTGGTCTCGGCCCAACCTCTTTTGGCTTTGGGAGAGGCCTATAAATGTAAGACGCCGGTTGGATTTAAAAAAAAATAATCCGAAAAAAGGTAGAGTCCAACAAAATGGAGAACCCTACGGCTTCACTGTGTTGAGGTCGCGAGCGGCCAATTAGCACCATGTCAAAGATCAGATCTTGCTAGTATAGCAATTAGGGCATCATTTACAATGATTATTGTTGAAAAATTACCACCATATACCATGTCCAGTTCCAACTATTTTATTTACATTTTATGGTCTTGATTCTCCCTTGGGCGTCATAGGTATAGGCATAATAGATGCTTAGATTTAACAGTTCCGTTGGGCAGTGGCTCGGAGAAGTCTCAATAAATTAAGACAGTCTCAGTTTGAACAAAAAGGTCACAGAAGACAAAGTTACTTCCTGATACAGTTCAACTTTAGCGAATGGTTTAAAGAGAGAGAGGGGGGGGGGGGAAAGGAACAATAAAAAAAGGGCGCCTCTTAATTGGGACATGCTACCTAAAAGGTACTCGGAAGTAATGATGACAGAAAGAGATGAGAAGATATTCCAAATAAGAAATGAAAATATATTTCAGATAAAAAGATGAGAAGATATTTCGAAGTTAATAAAGTTAAACAAAATGGTGGGCAGTTTGAGAAACAATGAATAGATTGATTTGACTGATTTAACCAGTCCCACCAGCACATTGTAACTAGAACAAACTTTGGAATATGCCTTTCAAGTATTCCCAATAAATGATTGATTGTTGAAGTAAAAATATCCCCTTACGTGTTAACAAAAAATAAAATGGGATGTCCTGAGAGTTTCTTCCTGTGTGCGAATTCTCTGGGCTTAGAGAAAAGGTACGTAGGTCTCTAGAAAACCGTATATATGGCTCCGAATTTAATCTCACCAGGAGGTGTCGGGCTGAAAATCAAGTCCTAATGATATATTTCTTTTGCACCATGAGTAAAACAAAGAAAATGTGTGGAGCGGCATTGACGACCCATACACAATTCAGTACAACTACTATGAGGGCGTACATTAAGGACGAATAGAAAAGGGGGAGAAAAAAAAGGGGGGGGGGGAGGGAAAATGTCATAAGACGTAGTGCAGTGAATTAAATTGAGCATGTTTAAAGGAAACGGGACGTTGATTTCCACTCCACGCATGGGGTTCCTTGTACACGCTAGCACAGACTTGAGTATTCTATTTCTCCAGTGCTTGTCTTGATGGCGTATCAATATAGACTCCAAGTGAATGACTTACAAGAACGTAATTTGCATGCCCTGTCTTAGCCATCTTTGTTGAGCCACATTTAGTGTTTTTCAATTTCGGCAGATGACTATTCACTTTATTAATGGAGCCCAACCACTGGCAGAAATGTGTAACCTCTCTTGACTACGCTCTTGGAATTACATGCCTGTATTTCGCTTTAGATTTTATATCGAAAAGGAAAGTTTTATCGTCAAAATCATCTATTGAGGGGTTTTAAACTAAAAAAAAACTCTTTTTTTTTTTTAAAATTCCAAACCCCATTTAGCTACGGTCATAGAATTTGGTGACTGTAGTTTGCTTTAAAATAATATTGAAGAGAGAGATTTTCAACTCAAAACTCTCTGTAGGGGAATTTTAAACTCAAAACCATCTGAATGGGTTTTAAATGTTTAAAAAGCCATCTGGAGGAGGGGGATTTAAACTCAAAACCCCTCATTAGCTTAGCTACGCTAAAAGAATTTTAGTGTGTAATTTGCTTTTTTTATATTGAAGAGGTATTTTTTAGCATCAAAACCCTCTGAAGGGGGATTTAAACTCAAACCCCCATTTGGCTACGCTCATAGAATTTCACAATTTTACAGTGCGTAATTTGCTTTTTTTATATTGAAGAGGTACTTTTTTTTAGCTTCAAACCCCAACTGGAGGGGGTGCGGGTTTAACTCAAAACCCCTTTAGCTACGCTCATAGAATTTTGAGTGTGTAATTTGCTTCTTTTTATATTGAGAGGGGTTTCATCATAATTTTTGGAGGCGGTTTTAAAGTGAAAATCTTCCTTACCTGTTTTCTTGGAATTTGGGGATTGTCGTTTGCATTTTTTAGTTTTGTTTATAGAAGAGGGGGATTTAACTGCAAAACCCCTGGAAGGGGGTTTTAAACTCAAAACCCCCTGGTAGAGGGATTTTTATCTCAAAACCCCCTGATAGTTTTTTCTTGACTCAAAACCCTCTGGTAGGGGTTTCAAACTCAAAACTCCCTCGGCTGTGCTGTGGTAAGTGATGATTTAGTATTTAAAATCTCACCTAAAATAAACAAAATGAAAGCAAAAAATCAGTCACTGAATTCCCCCCCTCCCCCTTGTGGGGGGTTCATTTCGGGGTGGGGGTGAACCCCCTCCCTCCTGGCTACGCCCATGATATATATATATATATGTATATATATATATTATATATTAGGCCCTACACTGACTTAACACTTAACAAACCTGATCACTCTACGTAGACAGTACCAGTAGTATACACACTAAATTATGTTGTTTTAAACAATGGTGTATTTGTATGGAAAAGCACTTTGTATATTGCTTCCAAAAAGAATCGTGGCACCTACATCTATTTTTATCACGATGCATACAATGGTAAAATCGGATTTTCAACAACATCTTTCTTTTTTAGACCTACACGCGAAGGACGTTTGGTCAGACAGTACTTTGTTCTACGGAGGTCGCTGAAAACTGATCATTAGGGAATGGATCGCCAAAATTAGACTGGACAGAGAATTCAATTTTTAAAGAAAATAAGAAGTGAGCTGAGGCAAACGCAATGAAGGAAACGTTGAAAATAATCCAAATTCAGGAAATGTTTGAATGGCGTGTGGTGTTGATGGCCGATTCTGATTCATTTCTCAACGTTTTTCTTCCGTCCTCATTCCAAAACACAATGTGTACACTAGAACGGGGCCATTTATCACAAGTAATTTGTATACGGCACCATCGCTTTCAATTGAAAGAACTGAATGCTGGAGGGACTCCCCATGACAGTGACGGAAACCCGACACCATGATACAACTTCAATGAGGTTCCAATGACACGTGCCCCATTTGACACCATTGTGACACCCACGAGCGCGAGGTCTTGCCTGTCAACTCGTAGTTACTATTGATTTTTTTGTAAAACATGTCCCACGTCTTGTTCAATAAGCTAGTGCTCCGTCATTGAGACGAAATGTAATGCAGAGATTTATATATATATATATATATATATGTATGGTCTACGTTCTATGAAAGCTGCGTGTAGTGTGTTAGCACATTTCACTTCAGACGACACATCATAGCAACTTCACCAAAGAGCACAGGGGCTAGAGGAGGAAGAGAAATCTAGGTCACTAATTCGACCGAGGAAAAGTAGTCATTTCACCCTGATCAACTTGAAGGGACACTCGATTTCTTCCTGGTGTGTGTGTCTCTCTCTCTCTCTGAACCACTCACACACCACATTAACACGTTCTTCAATCCAATGACGCACACACATACAGTGAGTAGGATGATAAGAGCACATACAATAGAGCGTGCGTCTACTAAACGAGTCCAATACATAAACTAGATATATATATATATACTTAAAAGCTATAGTTCTATTGAATCTGTACATTAGATATATAGATATACTTAAAAGCTATAGTTCAATTGAATCTGTACATTAGATATATAGATATGTTTACTTAAAAGCTATAGTTGAATTAAATCTGTACATTATAATAGACCGGGATACAAGTTACGATGTAAACATGAAAAAGTAAAACTCTCCTTTCAGACCTTGCGATCAATGGGGCAGATCTGTTTCTATGGCCAACGGTTAGGGAGGGTGTCATAGTGGCCAGCACAACGACCAACTACCTTTACTTTTCCTCAACTAATATCGGATACCTATTTGAATCAAAGGCGCCCGAAAGCTCAAGAAATAAAAATAAATCACTGCCTTCACCAGGTTTCAAGCCCGGAGACCTCTAGGTTCGGAAGCCAAGTGCTTTACCACTCAGCTACCGCACCTCCGATAGATGAAGCGTAATTTTCAGCGGGAGTATCTAATATTGTTAGCCTCTTTAAAGATAATCAAACAAATGGAAACAATAGAATATTGAATAAAAAATAAAAGAGGTGTAAAGTTTTAAAAACATACTCCAAGCCCAATGTTTATAGATTAGAAGTTGAAGGTGTCAAACTGACCCATTTGAAAAAGTCAATAAGTCAACGTCGGTCCATGCAGTGTGAGAGAATAAGGAAGATGAGCAAGGCGGTCAACCATGGACAGTAAACGTGTGAAGTAGTTTGACCTCATTTGAAACTAATTTCCAGAAAAAAAATGTGAACCTTACATAGCTCTGACCCAGAGACAAGTACAAAGATTCTAAACCTGAAATGCAACAGTAAACATTTTCAAGATCCGTACAGAAGTTTTTATTCATGTTGTTTTTAAATAATTTCCGGATATAGCGTGAATGAGCCCTCGAAGACGTTTTTAAGAATTAGCCAGTAAAAATGTATCTATATCCGTAATCCGAACTGAAAAGAAAAAAAAGTCACAAGAAAAATGTATTCAATAAAATAGTCAGCCCTGAAAAAATAGAACGTAATGTACGCCATACATTGCGTCAGATATGTGCTAAAGTATAGTACATCACTCTAGGTGCATCACTGCATTAACCCCAGAACCAACCGGTCAGAGTTATAAAGTGATCAGAGCCGCCGGTTATTAATGTCCGGATTATCGTCCAGTGCGGGTGGCTAAGGGGAAATGATGGGCGCGGTCATATTGGAGGGAAATCGATGCAGACAGTAACATGACCTGAACGTTTTGTGCGCCCTGTCTAGCAGTGCCTTTTCTGAAACATTAATGTCACTGGCCATTTTTACCCTGCCTTTAGTGTGTAATGTTAATTACTTGGATGCCTGAAGATCTATGTATGCTATATATAATATTATAAAATAAAAAATACACATGCGATTTTTTTAATGGGACATCTGCCAGCTTCCAAAAGCTAGAGACCGAGGATGTATTAAAATGTTGATAAGTACAACTGCATAAGCCACACGCTGCCCTGATATGTTATTGTTTGAAATAAGAAGGGAGTTTCAAGGATTTAAACCCAATCACCAAAACAAAAAACAGGTCTGAGGTGATCTGTCACATTAAGCTATCATCAAGACCAAGAGACTAAAACTTGTACATTTTAAGTTACCATAAACCATAGCATCTTTGAATGCCCCTTCCTAATCCACCTTAGGCAGACCCTACTACCGCTACAGCTCAACATAACCAACACCCTGTACGGCAGTGCTGAACAACTGATGACAACAGCACAGCTATTTTTCCTTGACACAGTCTGCAAACGAGCTCACAGCTCAGCAGCATAAAAGCTGGCTAGAAGAAGTGCATTCTAATTTAGATCTGGGCTAGCTAGATTTTCATATTCTTGCCTGATATACTATTCTGCCCACATAGCTCCATGATAATACTTTTTATCATGTGATTGTGGAACAACTTTGTCTTTTAAAAATAAATATGGTCCATTTATAAATAACTCAATATATAGTATTTGATCGCTGTCAATATGCCATTGTATTTCATTTTAACAATAACCAGCATCTGCAATGGCGGCAGACAAAAACAAAGTGGTGGGAAAACAGCCTTCAAGTCATGCTGGGCCAGGATACGGTAGGTATCCATCTCTTAGTTGAGCGTTCAGTACTTTCCCATTCATACTTTTCAGTTTAGAAGTTTTGTGTATAATTTTTTAATGAGCGTTTTACAAAAATAGCTAAAGAATGGTGTTTGAAATGTGTTAGTATAAATTTAATTTTATTTCTCAATATAAAGTATAAGTTCCCATTTCAGACCTTGCGACCTAAAAGTAAAAGTTAAGTGTGATCTATAGGGCAGATGATGTAAAGGTCATCTGTTTCTGTGGCCCATGGTTAACAAGGGTGTCATGTGGCCAACTCAATGACCAATGGCCTTTACTTTTCACCAACTAATGTCAGGTACCATTAAAGCTGGGTGGACTCAGAAGCACCCTATAGATTCCGAATTTAAAAAATCCCAGTCTTCACAAGGATTCAAACCGGGACCCCCCCCCAGTTCAGAAGCTTTACTAATCAGCCACAGAGCCTGTACATAATCTTCTTATAATCCTACTTCTACAATCACCTTCAATATATCCAAATAGTAGGCCTTTACACTGTCTTTCCCAAACTATGTTGTGCTGATAAGGCAGATATTTTAGTCTAATAAACCTATTGATGATATCTTTTTTTTGGAAACATCCATCCCAGGCAGTGGCACTACACTAACACATAGAGCCCTGGCCTGCTCAACACATCTTGACATTCAGATCTTCCCTGTTGTAGATATTCCTCTACATCATCAACCCATCCTATTCGTGATACATCTTTGTAAACAACTAGATTTAAATTCTAACTCTACATCAGGGGTGGGCAACCTTTTCCTCTCGAGGGCCGCATTGAAAAAAAAGGAATTGGGGGCAGCATGTGTATAATATTGATGTAAAGGATAGATTTAAAATAAAAATCAAATAACACCCAAAAAAAAAAAAAGAGATTTATTAAAAGGATACTAATAAGACAACACAAAGATCTCTTTCTATCTATATCTTGCTATATTTCATTTATAGTTTCTAAGTTATATGCTAATATAATCTTTTTGTAGAAACAGACATAAATAAATCTATATAGATCTATACACTAAATATTATAATTTAATAAACATGATATTTTCAACTACATGTATATTAAAAAAATTCTCTCTCTTTTAATTTCCTGCCATGGACCCTCTTTTAAGTTTTCATAATTTTTATGTTCGTTTTATTGCATCTTAACCCACCCTCCCATAGACCCTTATAATTCTTTTCATGATACTCACCCCTTCCCCCACTAATTGTTTAATAGCAATAGGCTGTGACACTACGTGCCTAAGTGTATATTATACCTCACTAACCTGGCTTCAAATTAGCAGCCCACACTTTTTTCTTTCATTAATAAATTATGTACTTTAGATATCTTGATCTAGGTCATGTTTATTCATTGAACAAATCATAGAGTTATTTATCCCAATAATATTTCCAATTACGATTTTGCAATGTTCAGAGAACAAGAATGAGTTAAATTCATTATTATTCGCAGAACACGCCTTTTAACAGATAACAGTTTTTAAGGGTGATTGGAATGTCTTTCTATAGATGAATAGAAGCTTATATTGATATGCCCATCAGCCATTGATTAAACAGGTTCATAATCTAGCCCTCATCCCTTATATTTCTATGGATGTGAGTTGCCAGGGGAGGTCAAAACAAAAGTTTTACATACATGACTGCGGAGAATCTTAAAAACTGTCATCTGCTTTTAGGTAGGTACTTCGATAAACTGACCTAGATCCATTTTTTTTTCTCCCAAAAAATGGCTGAAAAGTGTGTCAGCACATTTTACCCTTTTTTAGGGGTGGTCATTTCCATCAAAGTTTTAGCATATTGTATTTGATTTCAGGACTAATTGTGATTACTTTTTGTAAACATAAGATATCGGAGATCATTTTTATATGCTTTTGAAGGCAATCTGTTAAATTTTTCTTAACAAAAGTTTATGTGAAAGTTGACATTTTTACAACTTTTTTCCTATAAAAGTTACAACAATGCTGTTTGCTACAATAATTTATCATACTATGAAATGTGTATATTTCAAATTTCATTAGATTCTCTTGGCGCACTTTAAAGATATTTTATATTAAAATTAACAAAGACAAAGAAGGGTAAAATTTTATTTTTTAAATAAAATAAAAGTGTTTATAGTTACAACAATCTCACTAATTCTATTGAATTTAGCATGTTAATATATATCTGTGTGCTAAGTTTGAACTTTGTAGCTTGGCGCACTCTTTAGATATTAATTTTCAAAGTTGATGGTTAAAATCTATTTTTAGTAACAACCAACACTGTGATTTACTGGAAAAGGTCAATTTCTATCTTTCACGTCCTATTTTTAGAAGCACACATAGGAATTTTTCATTTAGATTAACTTTTACAATGTTAAAATGCTAGATTATGGAGAGGGAATGTATCTTTATTATATTGACTTTGTAATGTGCAAATTTTAAAGTAAAAATAAATATTTTAAAATAATAATATTAATTTTTTTTTTTCATATTTTTAGCTCTGCGAACTGTTATTAATTATTTTTTTCCGCCTGTTGCTTTTTTTGTATTGGTATACATGTAAATTAATAGTTAATAAATGAGTACATTATATTTTTTAAATGATGAGCTATTACTGCACAAAAATTTAAGTAAAAAATCTTTTAATAACTTCTAAATAAATCCCAAGGTTTCTTTTTATTTTATTGTCCGATGCAAGAAAGTTTTCATTTACAATCTAATTTTTAAAGCATTTAAATTCAGGCATTTTAAAATGATTAATTGCCAGTGCTCTACAAAAAGTTTTAAACTGTTTTTATGAAATTTATTAAACTTACAGTGTTATTTTCATTTATAATTTATAAAAATTATCTATCTGATGCATATAAATATCTATTTAAATACAGTAGAATTATAATTAAACAAAATAAAACACACTACAGATCTCTGATTTGTTTCATTTGTGATTTTTGGGCTCATATGATGATAAAATCACACATATTTTTATTTTTTGTCGAAGGTTTTTTTTTATATATTAATTCACTTTTTTTCAAAGCTTTTTTGCTTGGTCTTATTTTTTAAATTTGTTTTAACAGAATACAGGTTAATGAAAAAGAGTGTGAAGTTTCAACCCCATATCTTTAAGACTTTTTATAATACAGTTAATTAAAGTTAAACTGCCAGTTGTTTCGGTCACAGATTTTTTTTGCTTTACAAAGGCTAAAGAAGGTTAATTTTTGGCCACTAAAACTTTAATAACTTCCCTCATAATTAACTCAGCAATATAAAATTGGTATCATTGGAAAGCATTTCTCAAGCTCTATCTAAACAAATAGGTTCCATTGCATTGTGATCATTTTGAAATGTTTATCGAAGTACCTATTTTAGGAGAAATGGAACACAAATATGTGCAGTGCTAAAACGTCAATTTTTGCACCACCAAACATAAAAACCAATGCATTATTCATTATATGATTACAAGAAATGAAAAAGTGATATGTTCAGAGACTGAGTTCAGTGAATGAGAATTTGATGAGGCGTTTGGATTATAAGAGCTTACTAGAATAACTAGATCTATGTACATCTAAATTCTAGATATAAATCTAGACTTAAATGTATATATAGATGAGAAAGTTATTTTGATTACTCAATGATTATCGTAATGATACTCAAGAGTCAAGTTTTATTTTACTTACCGAATGAAAATGTAACGTTCAATATACTTCTCTCTCACTAATGTCTAATTAATTAATCTAGATTATACTAAATCTACATCTAGATTTAAATCTAGATAAGATCCAAAAAGTAATTTAAAAAAATAAAACAGTATCAACAATCTTGACAGAATTTATCTTGATTAAATAATCCGATAGTGATAGTGGAAAATGAAAACATTATGTTGTTAAAGACTATCTGTTTACTCAAGTACAAGGCTGCCTATAGGATTTTATTTTTTAGAAATACCCAGAATAGAGTTAAAAATAAACCAAGATTCTAACACATCAACAAAAAATTTTTTAAAAACAATTACCAAACAAAGGAACAAAATAAAGTAAGATCTTTAAAAAAAAAAACTATGTGTTTATAAAAGCTGAGGAAAGGGACGTTCTATACAAGATTAAAAGTATATCTAGCCTTTGAATAACAGGAGAAGTAGGCATCACTAAATTCATTAATATATTTTTATTCCAATTAGTAGAAATCTAGTTAGACTCTGCTAGATCTTAAAATTAAAACAATTAACTGATTTGATAAGATATGATAATTTTATTGATCCAATCTAATGGAAATTCAGTTTGACTACGATTGACACCCTCAGCGTAATTACTTAACAAAAACAATATAGATGAAAAAATTTAAACTACATCCACTCACGAAACACAAACACATTCACGGCTATGAAAAAAAAATCACATTAGTATTTTAGAAATCTAGCAAGGTGTAGATTATGTAATGGTGTAATCAGAAATATGCCTCAACCCCGCCACCAATATTAAAATAAAATCAAATGTTGGGTAGCAGTCTTGTAAAGATAATTATGCTTCTACTCTCTAGCACAGGGGTTCTCAACCTGTGGGTCGCGACCCCCTTGGGGGTCGATTGACGATTTGCCAGGGGTCGCCAAAGACCATCGAAATAATAGATTGTTATTGTCTATGCATCTATTGCTGTGTGTGTGTGTGTGGGGGGGTCGTGTCAGAGTGGTGGATTGTAAAAAGGGGTCGCCGAGCATAAAAGGTTGAGAACCGCTGCTCTAGCACATAGCCGCTTCCAGACGTTTCTTCATAAAGAAGATTATTGCGATTATTAGGACGTCAGGGAAGAGCCCGTGCTGGGTTCCAACACAGAACCATTTTGTAGCCCCGAATGAAATAGAAAAAATAAAATAAACAGCGAAAAAATAAAGTTACGCAATTTATTTATAATCTAGTGTAGTCCAACAACAAATATGGGCACAAGTTTCACTATTTCTTCTCTAAAAAAGTAGTTTGAAGTCCTTTTCTTAGTTTGCCTATATCTAAGGCCGACCCTGGTGCATATATCACTTGACACTTGACAGGCATTAAAACGGATAGGCAAAAATACATTTGTAGGCCAAAGTTTAAAAAAAATGAAATACCCTACATCAGTGATGCCCAAATACGGCCCGCGGGCCAGATCCGTTCCGCGACGTGGTTCCATCCGGCCCGCAGAGATGTCGGCATAAAGTGTAGACACACCCCTCCGAAAAAAAAAAGTCAAATTATGTTGGGCCTCACTTGTAAAAAAAAAGTGGCTGTTTAAAATAAGAACAATATATAAACGTCATTATGAAATAAATATAACGGCATTCTTGGTTTGAATAAAAAGATTGTTAAACTATGCCTACAGATTGGAGATCGATGGAAATATTTAGCAAAATAAGCGACAAGAAAATGAGTTAGTGGTAAAGCTAGCTACAGTGTTGCTTTTATTGTAAGTACAAAAATTAAGCCATTTTCTGATGGGTGAAAAAAATCACTTCAGATATCCAATTTCTTAATGTATAATTACTAGATCCACGCGTTTCTAATCAAATAGTCTCAAATTCAGGTAAATTTCATTTCTTTTCACTGCCCAACATCATAGATACAAATCCTTTTTTTTTTTTAGAAGCTAGCGGAAAGTTATGAACATTACAATTCGGAAAGTTATTTAGCCGGTTTGGCATCACAACCTTGGTGTTGACCGATGGGCTCCACACATTAATCGTTACCCATTTCCTACCCCCCCCCCCCCATAGGATGGGTAGTTTTTTTAAGCACATGTAGGATATGTTTAGTACTTTTTTTTTTTTTCAATAAAGAGTTTTGTGCTTAAAATTTAAGGACTGGTATCGCTTCCTCGTCTTACTAATAAATGAAAGAAAAATATAAAAAAATGCATAAAAAAGCTTATATTAAGCGCAGTTGTATTAAATAGCATGGGCGTAGCCAGGGGACCCCCCCCCCCCCCGAAAGGAAATTCTCCCCCAAAGGGGGGGATCGGAATTTAGTGACTGATTTTTTGCTTTGATTTTGTTTATTTTAGGTGAGATTTTAATACTAAACCATCACTTGCCCCAGCAAAACCAAAGGGGTTTTGAGTTTTAAACCCCTTACCAGGGGGTTTTGAATTTTAAACCCCCCTACCTGGGGTTTTTGCAGTTAACTCACCCTCTTCTATAAAACAAAACCAAAAAAAAAATGCAAACGAAAATCCCCTAATTCCAAGAGCACAGTTAAGGAAGATTTTGATTTTAAAACCCCCCTCAAAAATTTACGATAAACCCCCTCTTCAATATAAAAAAAAAAGCTAATTACGCACTCAAAATGTTATGAGCGTAGTTAAATGGGTTTTGACTCAGTTCACGGAGGTCCTCATGGCAGGTGGGAAGAGGCTTCAGACATTACCTGTGACAGATTTTTATGGAAACAGCTTGACGTCAAATGCTCCGAACAGCGCGGGAGGGTCTAAGTCAGTAAGAATAGCACATTAGGTTTTTGAAATAAAACTTTTTAATAGCAGGAAATTGCGTTGTAGATACCTCAGAATATTCATTTTGTTGGCTTTTAATACCCCCGAAAAAAAATCCTGGCTACGCCCATGTTAAATAGTATGAATAGCGTGTAATTAAATACCTATTAGATCTAGGCCAGTTGTTTCCTAAACTTTTTTGCTTAATGAAACAATTCGCACACTCTCAGTATTTAGCGAAACACTTTGATTATTTTTTAGAGGGATTAATTCACGTGGTGGCCTACTAGTTGATTATTCCAGGAGCACATATTCAGGCCTTGAGGAACACTAGGGTTCGCGGAACACAGTATGGGAAACACTTATCTTGACTAAAATAAATTAATCTGCGCGATTGCAATTTCTTTCCCTTGTTCGATACCAAACAAAATAATTAATTACCAATAGTTAATTAATTAATAGGCTATTTTTTAAAATTGATTTTTGTATTGTCACGTGAAAGAAATAATGGTGCGAAATTTCAGCTTAATCAGATATTGGGTGTGGGAGAAATGGCGTGTACAAAGGTTTTACCTGACAGACAGAGTTGATATAAGCTTTGTAAATAAGTCTGAGTAAGACATGGATGTCTACGTTGGCCTAAGTTTCACGTAAAAAGAATGACAATGGGAGGGGGGAGATATGAAGACTTTTTTTAAAAAGCATAGATAAAAATGAAATTGTAAAACAAAATATCTTATATATAGGTTATAATCCAACCCACACACAGAAAGCCTGATTTGCTACAATTCAAAACTGTGCAGCTAATATGCATAGAGAATTCTAGATCTAGACTCTAAAATAATTTTATTAAATCCAGATCTAGATATAGATATACTGTAATAAAAATCTAGATCTAGTTTAAACTTACGGGGGCCGCTAAAAATCTAGATTAGATCTAAATCAAGATATCATTCCTTTTTTTAAATGCGAGTCACATAACGAGGCTTAATAAACATTACTATACTGAGTTCTATTAGCGTTTCATTTGAGGAATCTTGGGGGAGCTACCACCTTCTACCAAGCGCGTCCCCAGGTGGCGGATAGGGGAAAGACCCTTAGATATAAGGGCTAGCTGTGAATAGCAAATAAACAGCCGCGGACCAACTGGTTTGCAGTCATGGAGGATGAGGTGGAGTATTCCAGTGGTTAGAATATTTACTTAAAACATCTCAGAAATCCAGGGAAAGGATTGCAAAAAGCGAGTATAGGGCGCTCTAACCCTTAACCCGGGTAGATGAAACTCGTTAGCTAGGGATAGCAGTTCATCTAGGAGAGAAAACTCCGAAAATAAACACCTGCTGCCTTGCAGATGATCTTGGATGATCAAAGGCTATGGGAGCACACCCAGAAAGAAAAGCAGGCTGAAGTCGGAGTCAATGGGCCTCCTGGCGCAAAACATATTGACACGCAACCTCATCTATGTTGGAGTTCAGTAACGATTCTAATAGATGTGGCGTCCTGCCTGTGGAATCCCGCCGCGCAGGTAGGGGGCCGGGCTCTCCGCCTCGAAGGAGCCCACACAAGCGAGCTGGTGGTTCTTCTATCTCTGCCTGTGGAGCCAGGAGCAGGGACAAGAAAGTAAATACTACTGGCCAACACTCCAAGACCAAAAGTTTAAAAATCCTACAATGGAACGCAGAGGGCATCCAAAAGAAAAAAGAAGCTCTAAAAATATTTCTGCATGAGAAAGAAATAGATGTAGCTTGCATCCAAGAAACTCATTTGAACAGTAATCTTCGTTTCTCCATTAGAGGCTACACCTGCATCAGACAAGATAGAGAAATCAGACCCAAAGGAGGAATCCTCACCCTCATTAAAAATGACATCCCTACCACAGACATAACTATGCCCAGCTCCTCAGAATCAGAAATAATGGGAACTAAGCTAATTCTTCCGGATGGAAATATTAATCTTTTTAACTGCTACTTCCCACCAGACAAGGAAATAGAGATTGATCACATACAAATACCTGACCAAGAAGACTGTCTTATCTTAGGAGATATGAACAGTCACTCTCAGAGCTGGGGATACCCAGACCTAAATGCCAGGGGAGAAGAAATTGAAGAATGGCAAGCAGAAAACAGACTTATCCTACTTAACAAACCTGAGGATAAACCAACATTTTTCTCAAGAGCCTGGTTAACATCAACCACTCCAGATCTAGCCTTTGCAACTGACAACTTATCCAAAAAGTGCACCAGAGAAGTTGCAGACCAGCTAGCCACCAGTGACCACAGACCCATATTGATCAGTATGGATAGCTCCTTCAAAATATCAGAAAACTCCACCATCCCCAGATGGAACTACAAAAAAGCAAACTGGCACCTATTCTCAAAGCTCACAGACCTATACACAACTTCAATAAACTGCAACTCAAATCAGGTTAATAAGTCATACTCAGCTTTCTCCAAAGCAATCCTCCTAGCAGCTAAGGAATCAATTCCTAGAGGAGCAAGAAAAGATTATATTCCCAACTGGTCTGATCACCTTCAACAACTCCACAATGCCACCATTGAAGCCAGAAACACAGTAGAAAATAACCCTTGTACAGAAAATAACATAAATCTAAAAGCAGCTAACGCAGTTTTCAGGAAAAATTACCTTTCCGCCATGAGAAAAAGTTGGCATGAAAAAACAGAACGGCTAAACGTAGATAGAGACGGCCACAAACTCTGGCGTATAGCCAAATGTCTCAACCAGGAAGAAAACAGAACAACTCCTATAGTAATAGAAAAGGACAACAAACCCCTGAAAGGCCAAGAAGCAGCAAATGAATTCATCAAGTTTTTCCAAAACGTAGGAAAAATACAAATCAGTGAAAGTAGAAATAAAGATGTAAACTCAGAAATCCAAGATAGAATTAAAGAAAACAATCCAGCTTACTCCTTGGGAATGACCACTAATCTTAAAATGAAGGAACTTGATGAATCCCTAAAAGTCCTCAAACCAAAACAAGCCCCGGGCCCAGACAAAATATCTAATGACATGCTTCTTCATTTGGGTCCTCAAGCCAAAAGAAAACTGCTACAAATATTCAATGCTAGCTGGAAATCTGGCAGAATTCCAAACATCTGGAAAAAAGCCATTATGATCCCTATACTAAAGCACGGCAAACCAAGAAACAAACTGGATAGCTACCGCCCCATCAGCCTCACTAGCTGTTCCTGCAAATTGATGGAAAGAGTGATAAATAGAAGGCTGACATGGATCCTTGAGTCAAATAACCTACTCACTGAAGCCCAGGCTGGCTTTAGAAAAGGCAGATCAACAGAAGATCAAATCGCCTTTATCACACAAGAAATAGAAGATGGCTTTCAAGAAAAGAAACCAACAACAATTGTGTGGGTTGACTTAGAAAAAGCATTTGACAAAGTCTGGGAACAAGGTCTCTTGCTCAAACTAATCCAGCATCACATATCCCACAGAATGTACAACTGGATAAAGTAATATCTAAATAATAGAAAAGCCTTTGTTTGCATGCAAGGAAAAAGAAGCCACACAGTGGGTATTAAAAATGGTGTTCCCCAAGGAGGAGTCCTATCCCCAACACTTTTCTTAATATTCATAAACGATCTAAATCAAAACCTACCAAGAAAAGTTAAAAGCAGCATGTATGCAGATGACCTTGCCTTAATTAGCACAGAAGAATATGTAGGAACATCGAAATTTCGATTACAAGATGTTCTCGATATACTAAATAATTGGTCCAAAGACTGGGGCATGTCCATTAACACAAAAAAGACCACCTATACCATATTCTCACTGTCAACAAAACAGCAAACAATAAAATTAAAATTAGATAAGGAAGCTTTAGAAAAAAATGACAGCCCTACATACCTTGGAGTCACCTATGACCCGAGACTAACCTGGAAAAGCCAAATAGATAAAACACAGAGTAAAGGCATCCAGAGACTATCCCTCTTGAAAAAATTAGCTGGCACAGATTGGGGAGCAAATCACAACATCCTGAAAAAGACCTATACCAGTTACGTGAGACCTGTACTAGAATATGGTGCCACAGGATGGGGCTCAGCAGCCCAATCCAACCTAAGAAAAATAGACAAGGTTCAAAATATTGGTCTAAGGATAATGACAGGAGCAATCAAAACAACACCCATAAGAGCTATGGAGGAAACCGCTGCCCTGATCTCTCTGGATGAAAGAAGAGAAATAAAAATCCTTTCCCAATTCACTAAATTGGAAACCATGGAGAGGCACCCACTCAGAACCAAAATCCTCAAAACTGGCACCAAAAAACGTCTCAAAAGGACTAATTTCATACAGGAATCTCTAAACCTAAAAAAGAAACACCAACTTGAAAATATTACCCTGGAATCCTCGATACACTATAATGAATCCCCACCCTGGGACGAAAGTCCTCTTCCTACTATAAGGGACCATATTGAAAGCATTAAAAGAAAATCTGATTACAGACCAACAGAGCTCAAGAAAATAGTGAACTGTTTTCTACATAATAATTATCCTAGCAATCAGTGGATCAGAGTTTACACGGATGGCTCAACCCACAAAGCCACCACAAATGGAGGAGCTGGAATACTTATCGAATGGCCAGATGGAGGAAAACTAGAAAAATCCATTGCAACTGGAGAGCTCTCTGACAGTCACAGAGCAGAAAGGGAAGCACTAGCACTAGCTGCTACCATCCTAGCAAATCATCCAAGTTCCCCACACAGTCAGATTGTCTTACTAACCGATGCAAAAACAACCCTCCAAAGCCTGCAAATCTCTGATTCCTCATATATTAATAACCTCAAAACAGCACTTACAAAGCTCAACAACAATAGCAAAAAAACTGTAATTCAATGGATCCCAGCTCATATAGAACTAGAAGGAAATGAGAAGGCTGACTCACTCGCCAAGAGTGGGAGAATTAACACACTAATAAACTCTGCACTCTATCCAGAAGAATTGAAGGAATTAATAGTAAATAAAATAAATGAGAAATGGACGAGCTCTCATCCAAATCACAAGAAAGATGACGCTTACTATAAGCTATCCCGACAAGACCAACGTCTAATCTTTCGACTCAGGACCGGACACAACAGAATGCGACAACACATGTACCGGAAACTCAAAATTGGAACCAGTGAAATCTGCCCATGTGGAGAATCACCAGAGAATACAGACCACGTCCTCCAAAACTGCTCTCTATACCAAGAGGCTCGTATAAGACATTGGCCCCAAATCACCCCAATAGAAAAGAAACTATATGGAGAGCTCCCTGATCTGGAAACCACTGCGCATTTCATCTCATGTATTGGTCTACTCATCTGAACACTCCAACATAATCAATGAGAACGAAGAAGAAGAAGAAGAATTTGAGGAATTAATTCCATATAACGTCAACGGGAAAAAAAAAACGCTACGTCACACGGCCTAGCTAGACTAAAAATCGGCTTCATCAATACGAGCCATTTATTGAGTGTTCATAGACATTGGTGCACCGAGTGCGTTCTTTTAGCATTTCATAGGAAAAAAAAACACTACGTCACACGGCTTAGTTAGACTAAAATATGTTTTCATCAATACGAGCAATTTTTCGAGTGTTCATAGACATTGGTGCACCGAGTGCGTTCTTTTAGCATTACATTTAAAGAGTCCATTCATATGACGTCAAAGAAAAAAAAATTCCATGACCTCACAATAGGCTAGTACCGGTACCATAAAAAAAATTCTTTATGTACACTAGATATTTAACGAGGGTTCATAGACATTGGTGCACTGAGTTCTAATAGAATTTATTTAAAGAGGATCAAAGCCGCATTGTTTTTGCGTTTTGTCTGGCAGTCCGTCATCTTAATATTAAAAAACAAAAACAACTAAAAGCTATTAAAAATTGATTAACCTTTATTTTACGTTTCAAAACATCGCAATAATTTTAGGTATGAACACAGTAAAAGAAAAAGAGAATTCCAGATAAATGTAATACCGTTAATTAAATTTGTTGGATGGTCTCGTATAAAAATTAGAAGAACTACAGCCTTGTGGAGAGATATTCATACCTTACTTTGGTGTTTGGATGTTGTTTTCCGTAAAAATCGGAACATAATATTAACGATAATTAGATTTTTTTATGGTTTAGGTAGAAAATTAATTGTACTGTAAGAGAGAAGTGAGTTAAAATATTTTTCAAAAAAATCCGGAATAACATTATTTCGTAAATGAGAAGATTATTTGTTTATTAATTAGAAGAGGGAGTTTAAACAGTTATTTGGCGTTAGTAGATTTTTAAATAAATTCGGAAATTTCTGGCGACGATTTGAAAGAAAATGTAAGTAATGTAAGTCGATTTCTTTTCAAAACTAAATCCGGAACATTCTTTATCGATTACTTAACTTTTATGTTATGTTTCAGCAAGAAAATTAAAGGTCTAAAAAGTGATTTTCAGTAATCAATTCTAGTAAATTACTTTTTTTAAAGCCCTGAACAACCTATTGTCGATATTTTTAAAATTTGTTTAAAGATGAAAATACGGAACAATTTGATTTCGATAATCAAATTATAGTGACGCATTGTCAAATAATATACGTGTAATATTAGTCAATTATGCGATTTCAAACAATCATTAGGCATAATTCATTTTTTATAAAACAATATCCGGAACATTTTTACACTTAATGAAATATAAGTCAGTATAGAGATTTTGATTTAGCATTAATATGCTATTTATATAAAAAACGGAACAACATATTATTGATAATGTGTTTTTGCAACGTTTAAACGTGGAAATTAAATGTTATATAAGTTAGAAGAGCAAACACACATTTGTTGGCGTTGATTAGTATTGCAAAAAAAAAAAAAAATCCGGAACAATCAATTTTAGATACTTAAAACTATTGAGATGTTACGGGAGGAACATTAAAGGGTAAATCAGATTTTCAACAGCTATTGTTTTTTATCTAATCGTGACGGACAGACCTACCGACAGACAAAACGCACAAAAATAAACCTTTTTTATTCTGATGAGGGCACTAAACAAAAAAAATAAATAAAATCTGATTTTTTAAAAAAGTGTAAGTAATTAGTTTTGCACTATGTCAAGGCCGGGCTTTACGCTACTACACGAAAGTCGCTGCATAAAAAGTCCATTTAATAAAATGTGCGTGATATTTACATAAAAAATGCATTTTTAGCCTTTGTAAACAAACAAAAATGTTTTCTTTTAATTTTAGCAGATAGTTGACCTGAAAAAACACCTTTAATTAATATTTATATTTGTTGTTAACATTTCTAGTACATTTTATAAAAATATTTGCCTTGGTGATACTGAAAATACGCAAAAATTGTTTATCTTTGTGAGCATATTGTAACATTGCTTCCCTTACATTTACGTTATTGTTTTAGAATAGGTGTATTTTTATGAAAAAAATCGCTTGCATAATTAATTTTATAAATTAAACGGTTTGCTTTTAGAAAACTAAAAGTAGCCGTTGCACCTAAACTTTTCAAGCCGCATTTAATGGTGAAATACTATTTTTCATATTTCTTCTAGTTTTCGAGATCTGAGTGTGACAGACGGACAGACGGACATTTTGCACAAACCTAATAGCGGCTTTTTCCCCTTACGGGGGCCGCTAAAAAAATACATTATACACTTAAAATGTTATGAGCTTAGCTAAATGGGTTTTGACTCAGTTTTGAGTTTAAACCCCTTTCGGTGGGGTTTGGAGGTAAAAAATACATCTTTAATATTAAAAACAAAGCAAATTATACACTCAAAATTCTATGAGTGTAGTCAAAGGGGTTTTGAGTTTAAATCCCCCCCAGTGGAGTTTAAAGCTAAAAAAAAATAACTCTTCAATATAAAAAGAAGCAAATTACGCACTCAAAATGCTAGGAGAGTTGCCAAATAGGGGTTTTGAGTTTAAACCCCCTTTCAGCGGGTTTGATGCTAAAAAAAATACCTCTTTAATATAAAAAAAAGCAAATCATACACTAAAATTATTTGAGCTTAGCCAAGTCAATTGGGGGTTTTGAGTTTAAACCCCTCTCCTACAGATGGCTTTTCTTAAAAGTTTAAAACCCCTCCAAATGGTTTTGAGTTTAAAATCCCCCTTCAAAGAGTTTTGATTTGGGAAAACCTTCATCTTCAATATTATTCTAAAGCAAACTAGTTACCAAATTCTATGACCGTAGCTAAATGGGGTTTTGAATTAAAAAAAAAACAAATCCAGAGATTTTTTTAGTTTAAAATCCACAACAGATGATTTTGACGATAAAACTTCCCTTTTCGATATAAATTCTAAAGCAAACTACAGTCACCTAATTCCAAGAGTATATTCAAGAGAGGTTACATTAATAAAGTGCATTGAATAGTCATCGGCCGAAATTGAAAAACACTAAATGTGGATCAACAAAGATGTCTAAGACAGATTTTAGAAGTCGGTTATAGAGATCGGGATCTAAATCAAGGAATTCCTACGCGGAATTGGGAGTCGACCCCTTAGTAAGGCTGTGACAGAGCGTCGCATGAGGTTTGCGAAACATGTTTTCCGACAAAATGAATTACGCATACTAAGGTTTGCGATGACATCCTAGTACAACTTGGCGCCGGAAAGGTAGTAAGAATGCATTTTAGGTTTTTGAAATAAAACTTTTTATAGCAAGAAAATGCTCTGTAGATACCTCAGAATATGCATTTATTTGGCTCTCAATACCAGAAATAGTGCTTGGCGGCGGGGCTTCGCCCTGCGCTGGGGGAGCTCCAAGCGCTCCCCAGAACCCTTGCTGGCAATGGCGCGGAGTCTACAATTTTTCCACTAATCTAGGAAGAAACATTCTAGGGCATAATAAACGTCTTCCGAAAGAATGAAGGGTCAGAATGTAATAAAAGATCATGTACACACAGACGGTGACCGGTCACTTCATCCCCAGTCACTTCATCGCCGGTCATTTCATCCCCTGGTCAGTTCATCCCCCGGTCATTTCATCCCCATGTTATTTTCAGCATCTGATCATTTTATCTAACAAATTGTAATTTTAAGAAGCATTAAATGAGCAATATTTAATGAATTCCTTTTTATTTAAATGACAAAATTGTAACACTTTAGATTAGAATACAATTAAAATTAAATGCCATTAAAAACTATAAAAATTTAGCATGCAAAAATAAAGAGGTAATGTAAAAAAAAGTGTTTTTGTGTTCATCTACATCAGTAAGATAGATAAGCTACCGATTGTAAGTACAGAAGACGATCTACCGATTCCTATTGCTGAACAATGTTTGTTATTCTCTTAGCCAGTGTTGCATATTTCTTCCTTGGGCGTCCTTCAGTGCCGGCTCTAGCCTGTAAAACTGATGCCTTGTGCAACTGACTATCCTTTCGTAGACCATTTAGAAATGTCCACATAGTTGGATGGTGACATGAAAATAGAGGAGGGCGTGATGCCAACCCTCCACAGCGTTATTCGTTCGCGCAACACCACCGATTACGTCCGGTATTTATTCCATTTATTTGGAGGGAATAAAGTTGAAGCATAGTTATCTCCTCTGCCACGCTGTCTGCGACTACGTACATAGGTATGCTCGAAGTAGGATAACAGTTCCGGCATCCGATCGTGTTGTGGCATGGATTCGGCGAGTAATTCAAAGGAATCACTAATGTGTTCTTCACGTACAAGGGCACATAACTCGTTACAACGTCATAGTCACTTTTTATGGCCAAATTAATTGACTTTACGTAATACAGCTTGACAGAGGTGAAAATAACATCCCGTCACTCTGCATGTCTGAAACTTCTCTTGTAAAGCTGTCATGGCGGCTTTCTCAAAATCTGTAACAAATATTTCACGGCTAAAAATGACTAGCCCATTTTCAAGAAAGAGCGATTGAAAAATAAAATAAAGTGAAACATGGTCGTACTTTCACCACAGCTTGGCCTTTGATGATAATTTATCAGCGGCATGGTCATAATTATTGTAATCGCACTTCTATCTCTCAAATGATTTCCACTACTTGCACTAGACCTTGGCCTTTCATCATTACGCTGTACATAAGTACACATCCAGATTTAGCATATAATATTAGATTTCACATTAAGAATACAAAGTGGAAGAGGAAACACCATAAACGCATTAGTAACTAGTCATATTATAAAATGTCAAAAAGAAAGAATTCTACATAATCATATTTGTATATAAAATATTTAATTGGGGATAAAATGACCGGGGGATGAAGTAATCGGGGGATGAAGTGACCAGGGGATGAAATGACCCGGGGATAAAATGACCGGGGATGAAGTGACCGGGGATGAAGTGACCAGGAACCACACAGACACATACATACTATAAATTTTTTTTCGCGGGGGGGGGGGGATCCCCCAACCTCCTTCCCCCCCGAAAAAATCCTGGCTACGCCCATGATATATATATATATATATATATATATATATATATATATATATATATATATATATATATATATATATATATATATATAGGCCTATATAAATTTAAAAATATATATATATATATATATATATATAGAGAGAGAGAGGGGGGGGGTCTTAAAAGGATATATTACTTTTTTCCCATTAAAACATTAATAGAATAGTACATGTAGTGTAAAAAACGCAAACGCGAGGAAGCTAAAAAAATAAACAAATAAACAAGATCTGGCTGGAAACCACAAGCTTTTAAGTTTGAAACAAACCCCTCAGATTTGGAAAAAATACCCAAGCCTTGAAAGCCCTGTTTGAGACGTCTAGACAATCTATATAATAAACCTGAGCGACAAATTGCCAGGTACGTGATAGTGGAAATTAAACACATACATCTAGATTTAAATATGAATATGGTTGTATTTTATAAGAAAGAGAAAAGCCATTGTTGACTTCTATACTAGTTCATGCTTTTATAAACAATATTCTAGTTACAAAATGTGTAGGCCCTACTTTCATTTTTATTTTTACATTCATTCAACACTTTTCAAAAAGAAAACACGACAACCAATAATGCACATATAATTCATAGCAGTAGATGCTTTATTTAATATATTTGCTTGTCTTTTTTCAATAATAATAAGAAGAAAAAAGTTCGACTTTCAAAACATATTTCTAAATTTATGATTAATTTACCTCCGTTTATTTTATAGATGTTTAGATCTAATTTTAAGATTTCGCTAATTTTTAAAAAAATGAAGTCTGCATGGCAATTTTTTAATTTTTCCAAGGGGAGGCCACTCTATTTTAAGGTCATGTAAACAAACTTAATATAAATATATAAAAATGAATTCTATAAGAGAAAACTTCAGATCAATCATGGTTATTGCAACATTTGTAGGTGGCATTGTTGCTGCCAGCTACCCAATAATAATATCACCGTACTTGAATCCAGCACCTTGGAGTAAGTAGATCTACTTTAGGTCTAGATCTAGATTGGACTAGATTAGATATGATACTATGTCACTATGACTATGATATATATATAGATAGTCATATATCTTTAATCTTATCTTATCTTATATAATATACTAGTTGATATAGACATAGACATTATAGATCTCGGTCTCGATACATAAAATTGATTAAAGTAAAGTAAAAAGTCTTAAAAGTATACTGTACAAAAATAGAATCTTAGAACAGAAATACTTTGAAATAGTCAAGTGTCTCAACTCAAGTACTCTAATTCTAGTCTAGAGACTCTATCATACTCTTAACTCTATGATATTATTATAATTATTACTATTAGTATTACTATTAGTATCATTTTTGATATGTATAGAGAGTCAGTCAGTCTATTCTAAAGTTAGATGATATATTTAATATTAGATTAGATCAATACTATTCTCATTCTGCTGAGTATTCTGATAATTCTAGAATTTCTAGATTAATCTACAATCTATAAATCATGTTACACGACATGTACTATGTACATGTATTCATTTCATGATAATGATAATCTGTCTAGATTTAGACTAGATCTTGAATCTAGATCTATGTCTCTTTTTCCTATGAATGATACTAATAATAGTCACAGAAATCTGGATAGTCTTTCACCATTGGCATTGTAAGTGTTATATTAAGAAATATGTATCAACTCGCGAGTAACTGGCCCCTTAACCTGTAAGCTTTGGGCTGGAGGGGCTCGTGAGAGGGAATGTGAGAGATTATCCTTAGATCATTGTCATTATCAAATGCACTTTTACAAAGAATGTGGAACATCTATATGAAATAACTTCATTTTAAATGTAAATGACTAGTTAATGATGATGTGTAGCACATTTTTAAAATAACTAGATCTATATCAAAATAAAAAATTAATTTGAGTTAAAATAATTGGCACAGTGAATAAAAGTGTAAGTGTGCATGTTTCTTTTTTTTTGGGAGAGTGGAGAGGGGGGTATAATACAGATCGTGGATATAGTTTATTCTAAATAAGGTGTATCTCTACATCTTTGACCAAAAAAAAAATTTGCAAAATGTGGAATAAAGTTTGTAAGAATTTTGTTGTTTTTTCTTTTAAACTGTTCCACAGGAAGAGCAGAGCTTCAATGATTTATTATCAGTACTTCTATAATTTATGGGTAAAAAATGTGTGTATAGCAGGGGCTAGGATGCAACGGGTGATTCAAAGAAGGGTGTGCTTCACACTTTTTAAAATTTTAAATTATTTCAGATTTTATTTCAGTCCAAAATTGAATTTCATTTCTGTAAATTTTTTTAGTAAATAGTGGACTGCTTAACTGGTCTTTCAATTGAGGGATGCCAAAAAAAGTGGGGTGGCCTAAAAGTTTATGATTGGGAATGAGGATGGCCAAAAAATTATTCTATGTCGTTGTAATGTTGGCTGTTACACAGAATTTTTAAGGACCAAAAATTGTGTTATTGGGGGAGAGGCAAATGTTTATTGTGTGTGAGGGCGTTAATGCAGGCAGACAAAAATACTACCAGTGATGGGTCTAAGAAATGTTTGTGCATACTCTATATATAGATGTAAGGGGTTTCAACCAGAGTGCAGCACAGGTATCAACTCTTAAAGATTACCATAAACTAATCTAGACCACCCTCAGCTATTAATATAAATACAGGTAGTTTTCTCTTGTGCATGGTAATTTAAAAAAAGAAATAAAATGCTTTTTTTGTGAATTAGGATTAAAAAATAATGAACAAAAACTGTTACACATGTGCAGTAAAAGTCTTTAAGAGAATACTTTTCTGAACTAACTTAACAATATTTAACATTTTTTTATTAACAGAGAAAGAGCAAAGTATTGGCAGACGTGGTATTGACAGAGAAGCTATTCAGCCTGGAGGTAATTTTGAAGAATTTCTATATCATTCTTGTAAATGAGAATTAGCTATTTTCTTTATGGCATATGGAAAATTACCAGATGTCAAAAGCAATCTTTTGTGTTGTATGAGTTGGCCACCTTCCACAGAAACACTATAAAGATCAACTTTGGTGCTATTTTGCCCTCATGGGCCTAGATGGAAGCATCTGCAGCAGAGTGCCACTGAAAGAGACAGCTGGAGAGCTCTCACAATGGTCATGGGACACACATTTGAGACCAAAAAAAAAATCCTTGCCAAAAATAGGCACAGATGATGAAAAAAAAGATCTTTGGTGAACAGCTTCATCTGCATTAGGTGTGACAAAATATGCAGGTCATAACCTGGTTTGCGTAGGCTTATGAAATACTGCTCCCATCCTCAGTCTTCAAAATAGAAGAGAATGCCTTCTAGATAAATGAGTTTCACACCTTTGTGTAAATAGTGCATCTGGAAAAGTTGGGGTCCCACAGATGCTTTTATGAAGGGGATGAGTTAGTAATGGATGGATGAAGACTGGTCACCATTGTTTTTATGTGCCGTATTGTTTTATAAAGGGCTATCTACTTCTTTTCTCAACTATACTAGTTGTTTGATTTGTTTTGATGAGTCTGATTTATTGGGATATTATAATGTTCAACATCCCTTGTTGTTTTTTTTTATTGTGTTATTATATTTATTTATATTCATTCTACAAATCAGGTTTTTAGAGTTTCAATTTTTAATTGTTGTGCATGAAATAAAATATTTTAAAGCAGAATAACTGTGAGGGTCCTGCTAAGTAAAGCCAACTTTTTTTTTCGTAGCTATTTGTTTGCTTTGAAATAATTTCTGTAGACTATACAAGAAGAAAAATGTCCTTTTTATTCTACTGATGCTAAGTAGAACTTAGAAACTTAGAAATGTTTTCATACTTGTAACCTTCACCACTGAATTTCAAATTATGGGACTTAAAGACAGAATCCTATGATCATTAATAAAGTAAGTAAAGTTCCCCTTTCAGAACTAGCAATCTTTAGGGCAGGTGATGTAATGGTCATCTGTTTCTGTGGTCCGTGGTTGTCATGTGACCAGGCCAATGACCAACCACCTTTACTTTCCCAGATACCCATTATAGAATGTGGTTCTAATTTAAAGTTGATATTCTTCAAAGATACGAGTCCCAGTTTACTTTATTCAGGACTTTATTTTACTGCACTCAATCTTTGGCTAATCTAAATTCCTAAGTTCTTCCTAGATACCTTTTTGTTTTCATTTGATTAATAGAATAATTGAACACCAAGTTAGTCATTTGTTTAGCAAATTTCATTTCTTTGCAGTTTGCTTGTTTTTTGTCATTTGAACAGAATTTTGCTACCTAGAATTAAAAAAAATTTAAATTGAATTAATTAGCAAGCCTGGAACAATTTACTAAGGTTATTTTACTCTTGTGGGTTGAAAGTTCTTTTTAACACTCAATCATCAGTCTGAAAATGAGACTTGGGCAAAGCTGCTTGGGTTGAGGCTGAGATCCATTATATCCTTGCCATCATCATCCCATCTATCTGGACATAATTAAGCCAATATGGCACTGTCATTTTATTTTCTTAATAAAAAAAAACATATAAAACGATTAATATTTACTCAGCTAACTTTCTAATGTAATGCTTTTATATTTCCAGGAATGAAAGTATGGACAGACCCTTTTGATCAGAAGAAAAGTTAAGAATCTGGAGAATTCTGTGTATTAACCTTTTTTTTCTTAAGAAGCATGCTAGTAAAGACATTTTTTATGATAGCTAAGTTTTCAAACTCTTAAAAATACACAACAACAAAAGATTGTGCTACATAATGTTCAAAATCTCATTTTTTTTGTTTGAAATTATATTTCAAGTAGCTCAATGCAATTCAGCAAAATTTAGTTAGCTTTTACTGAACAGTGATACTTGATTGTTAAAATTTTACTTTTTAATGAATAAAAACAAAATAGAAATGTATTTTGATAACGATGGTTTGACCAATCATGAAATAAAAATCAGTGAATGCTTCTGTAATTTAATTGAACTGAAGGTTTACAGCTTTTACTGAGTGGTAGTCTGATTATTAGCTTGTTTCCCCTGTCTGGCCATAAAATGTCTTTTTTTTTTTTAATGCTCCAAAACAATGTCATACTGAGTATGAAAAAGGTGTAAAATAGTTTTTTCAATTTATTTTGCTGTTGAAATATTTAAAATATTTAATGAATGTTAACAAGAAACAACATTGAAAAATTATTTAATATTATGTTTATTATTATTTTTAATTTTTAGAATTGAAAATTATAAATTTGATGAATTGTGTGTTTGTTTATTCATTGTGTGAATGATATTTCTCTAGTGTTGACCTAATTGAAATTGTGTAACTAAAATGTCTCTTGTTGCGCTGTTTGTAGTATGTCTTAATGACTCATTTGATAACATTCACATATGTATATCATCATAGTATACTCATACAAAGGAATACATTCTTAAAGTGTTTAACTACCTATATAAATTTAGCCTAGGTTTAGTAGTTATAATATATATAAAGGAAACAAAAAAGGCTGATTATGTTTAACATTTACCCAAGTTTGACTAAATTCTAAGTTTAACCACAGAGACTATAAACATAATCTCATTACAAACATTGCATTCACACCTAGTAGTTAAAAGAAAATCTCAACATTTAATGGAATTGTATATTTGTATAAGGTATGGAAATTACAAGTGAAGTACACAAATATTAACGATAAGATATCATTGAATGTAAGTTAACTTTGAATTTTATTTTATTTAGTATTTTTTTGTTTTTGAATTGTTGGCAATGGAATAAATTTTCATAGATCATGTTTAAGCTGTATTGAGTTGTTTTTTTTCTTTTTCATTTCAACATTTTAATATAAATGAGACAAAACATTATTTAACTTTAAAATGATTTTATTTTATTCTATAATTGTGTTTTCTGTGGCATTTTACGTCTCGAGAGACAATCTTTTCCCTTTGCAACTTCTTGTGTGACTAAAGAGGCCAATCTTAACACACAGCTGCGATCGCAGATTGGGCATATGTAATCAGCAGGCGCCATTGCATTTTCACCCTTCTGTTGTGCATGGTTTCTGCAATCCTAGACCCTTCCTTTATGCTCTCTCTCCATGTGGATCTATCCAGTGCTACTTTTTCCCAGCTGCTAGTGTCGATTTTGAAGAGCTTCATGTCGCGTTTGCATACATCTGTATGCGGCTCTCCTGCCTTCTATTAGATCGCCATACAGAATGTCTTGTGGAAGTCGACCTACTGGCATTCTACGAACGTGGCCAAGCCAGCCAAGGCGTCTGCTGCTGATGACAGAGCGGATGTCCTGGCACCCTGCTCTTCGTAGCACTTCCTCATTTGTTATCTTGCCACCTTATTTTAAAGAGCCGCCTTAGGCATCGGAGGTGGAAGACATTAATCTTTTTTTCCTGCCATGAGTAGGTTGACCAAGTTTCACTTCCGTATAGCAAAGTGCTCAACACACAGGTTCGGTAGACTAAGGCTTTAGTATTGTTAGTCAGCAATATGTTGTCCCACACTCTTTTTTTGCAAACGTGACATGGTTTATATGAAAATTTAAAACCATATTGTAGCCTAATAATCCTGTTTTTTTTGTTTTTTTTTGGTTTGCTTCTCTATTTCCTAAATGAGCCTAACACATAAGATTTATGATGTGTAGTTATTGACCCCTAAAACAAGAATACCAAGTGAATCTATATATACTTTCAAAGATAAATTAATTGCCCAGGGGCCATCGCGGTGTACATTTCTTTCATATTTAATAGAAAGGAGTATCATGTTACTTTTAGCATACAAGCTTTCTTTCAATGTAAGTGGCAGTTAAAAAAAAAAAAAGTTTTTCCTTTGCTGTTTTTTTCTCCTTTCAGACCTTGTGGTCTATAGAGCAGATGATGTAAAAGTCATGTTTCTCTGGCCTACGGTTAACTAGGGTGTCATGTGGCTAGCACAACAACCAACCGCCTCTACTTTCCTCAACTAATGTCAGGTACCCTTTAGAGCTGGGTGGACTCAGATGCGCCTAAAGATCCCAAAATTAAAAAATCCCAGTCTTCATCAGGATTCAAAACCAGGACCTCCGGCTCAGAAGTCAAGCGCTTTACCCCTCAGCCACCACGCAACCAGTGCTGTCCAACCCATTGAACATTTTCTCACTTGGAGTCGTTTCAGGCTATACTTAGTTTGTTCCCCCCCCCACCCCCCCCAGAATTGGGTTTTGTAGCAATAGATCTTAAGATTAGCCGAGGAATATTTCAGGGTGATGGTCCTTGGTGTTATGCTAATAATTCATAGCTAGTAAGTTTATTTGCATTTTAGGTGACAGAGGTGATAGAGCGTCGTCTAATTTGTGGAACTCATTAAGATCCTTCCTTAAGATCCTTTTGTGTCTTTGTCCTAAAACATACATTAGTTTTTAATTTTTAAACAAGTAGAATGTTTGTAAACTAGTGACATGATTTTTTCGGATACTTTGCTTTATCAGTAACCGGGATTACGAAATATTAAGAACGACAACTTAGTATTATTTTTAAATCAAATAAAATGGAGTTCGCTACCTTTTGTTGGTGTCATTCCAGCGTTGAATTCTCAACTTGTATCATTTATATTTTATAAGCATATTTTTCAATAAATAAGATAAATCAATGGTCTCTTAACAAGCCCTTCCTTTTCACACTTTTACTTTGTTCAACCTATTTGTACACCTCGAGGATAGTCAGTGATGTAAGTGGTATAACAATTAATTCAGTATGTGATATGTAATTTATATAATTTTGGTGTATTTTTGTATTGTACTGGATTAGTGGTCTTCCAGTTTTTGTTGCTATGTGAACAAAATCAGTAGTTCTAAAAAAAAAAGCAACAAACAAACAAAAAAAAAAGCATATCTAAGGGGAATAACTCCACATTATACTGTAAGATTTATTTCTCTTTTTCGATATTAAATAAAATTAATTAGTTAGGCCTACCACTATTTATTAAAGAATTTTAAAAAATGATTCGTGTTTTTGTTAGGAACAGTGAATAATTGTGTAAAGTTTGAACTTGCTCCCAGAATGGAAACTGAAAGACAAAACGTACCAGACAAAGTGAATTGATATAAGCTTGGTAATACTGAGTGTACCAGTTCAAACAATGTAACAGTAATATCCTCAAAGTATAAACTACAGACGTATCCACGTAACACTTACCCAGGCCAAATTCTCGAATCATCTGTAAGACAAGATCCTCACATCGCCTCCTTGTGCCATCCACCCTCTGTTGCGCGTACCCTATGGGAGGCAAGGGCGCCAGATTCCTCGACATTGTCGTCTGAGAAGGATTACGGTTCCACGTCGTCGCTGGAATCGGGGCCGGCTGACTCCTTCGCGAGGCCTGGAGCAGATAGGATGGAAAGGTTTTATCATGTCTGTTGTGGTTCATGTTCAAGGGCTGAGGCGCCACCTGATTCCGCTGAAGTTTTAAGTCGTCTGCTTTGCTTCCTGACTTATTTGTTTTGCTGATTTTTTTCGACTTATGATCCACGTATGGATTCATTTATATATGTCAGCATTACCATTCATTACAATTCAGATCCGAATCAGAAATCTATTGAATCTATACTGTCCATATTAGAAGTAATTTAGTTTTAATTTCCCTAGGATAAAATGTAAGCAATTAGATCTATTTGAATTTAATTAGATCTGTTCTAATTGTCTTTACCTCGAAGAGAATCTGTAATGCTATTTATTCGTACATCTTTAGTTATAGCTACCAATGTAGACTTTAAGATGCTCTAAATAATGCTACATCCATACATCTTTTAGAAGATCTTAATTAAAACAACTAGATTTATTAGATCTATTTCCGCATTTGTTAATTGAACTGTTGCAAACTCTACAATGGGAATGCACGAAGAAGAGTGTGCAATGCTTCGCTTCTGTCTCGGGAAACAATGGATGCTCCGAGATGGATGACTTGTTACGATAAAATACTCTGAAAGACACAAAAATAAAGGCACATTCCTCGTCCCATATGCTAGGACAAATTTGTACAAATACTCCTTCTTCCCTAGTGCTATTAGAGCATGGAATGGGTTGCCTGAGCTAGCCAGGAAAACCAGTGACTTGGCAGAATTTAAGTCATTGGTTAATATGCATGACTAAATGCATGACGCGTAGGACGTAATCATCTTCTTTTTGAAGTCACGTCTGTATTATATAAGATAAGATAAGATTTTGACTTGAGCTCAGACAAGAATCTTGAGTGGCTAAACAAGCCGATACATGCAGTGCTGGGGGCTCTGCGTAGCCACGGGGAAATACTGCCGTTTTTTAAGTCTCTAATTTGGGCGTTTACTACTAAAAGGTCATCCGCGAAATCAAAGAGTTAATAGCTATCTGATCAGGGCCGGTCCTACAGATTGCGTGGCCTATGCGAAACGGAATGCGCGGGGCCCAGTCTGGGTAGGGATAAGGATAATAAGTGAAAATTCAGATTTTGTATTAGAAAATAAATTCGTCTTTGCATTTTATTCATACTTTATTAAGTACAAAATCTCTGTCAAATTAACTTTGCGAGCCATCTACAGTAAATAGTAGTTTTCCAACAAAAAGCCGATTCAGATTCAGATCTTCCTTTAAGATTTACTATCGACCAGAAAAATATCGCTTTTGTTTTTTAAGAGGTCAACATAGATTAAGATCTATATTTATATGCTAGTGACTATTAAAGTAAATTAAGTGTTTGAACTTCTTGTTTTGGTTAAAATTCGCGTTTTAATTACATTTTTATTAAATGAAAGCTGACAATGCCATTTTGTTTTTAATCGGGAGTATGTTTTCCATATTGAATGACACCCCGAAATGACAGTTTTGTCTGTTTTTAAGGACATTTGCATGAGTTTTCAGAAGATAATAATTAATAATTTTAAAGAGATTTTCATGATTTTTTTTTCCGTATCTTTTGCAAATTCAGGAGAATTCCAGGAGCTCCTGGAAAATCAGGAGGCCGCTGTAACCTTTGAATAATAACGGGTTAAAATGGTTTAATTTAATAATTTACACCTAGAATTAGCACGGGGCTTATGAAGAGCGGGGCCCACTGCGACCGCATAGGTTGCCTAAGGCCGGCCCTGTATCTGGTGGTTATTAAACTAGAGAAATGTTTCCCAAACGTTGTCCAGAACGGAAGACTTCTCATGCTCAAAACATTTCGCATATGCTGAGTACTTAGCCCTATATGAATTTGTCCCAGCATATTAAATAAAAGAAATGTGTTATTATAGCGTCTTTCTCAGTATTTTTGTTTGTGTTTTTGTATTTCAAATTATGGTTCAGAGTTTTATGTATTAGTGCTACTTTTTATTATTTTGTCCTTTTTGTCTTTTTTTTTTTACACAGCTCATATCTGTCTCTCTGTCTGTCTCTCTGGTACAAATTTTGAACACGTTATTTCTCCCACTTTCCAGTATTGGATCAGGTTGAATCTTTTCACAATTATTCATTGTTTGTTACAAAGCCTAAATCATAGCAAAAATAACAACTAATTAATTAATTGAATAGTGGTATTTAATTAATTTAGTTTGTGATCGAAATAGTTAAATAAATCTTACACTTTTGACAGATATTTCTGTAAATGTTAAGTTCTTCCACTTATTACCTTTTTGTAAAAAAAAAAGTATTTTTATTTTATTTTTCTTCTTTTTCGAAGGTGTTACTCTGGGTAAAGATTAATAATAATAATAAAAAAAAGAGTTTTTAAGATTAGTGGTTGATAATTATGAAATTCAATGTAGAATGAAAGATATATTAGTGAAAACCACAGACTATAGAAACTATGGTCAAAACTGTGAAACTTCATAAAACAGACTAAAAAACTAAGAAGTTCATGAGGAGAAATACACGTACTTGTATTAAGTCTGTTTTGTTTCTCGTTTTCTTGCTGTAACTGAATTAATTTCGTCCTGTGTCAAGTAATTAAAAAACGATGTATTTTTTTTTTTTTACTAAAGCCAGTTCTTAAAATGTTTTGCTTTGAGCTAGGATACCTGACAATTCTGTTTTGATCAAGTTTGCTTGGACAATATACAGTCATATATGAAATGCAGCCTGTTAGCCTACCCCTAAGTATTGACTTGACTTGTTAGTTTTGGAATTTCGTTCAGATTTGAAAATTTCTACCTCCTAGCTCAAGCGTCCGTAAGGATAAAACTAAACGATCTTTTACAATTTTAACAAAAGTTGTACTAAATATTTATGTCAATAATTTATCACACTTATGCAATTTTTATGACTTTATTCTTTTATTGCAGCGTTGAAATAAACTCCGCCATCTGCGGGTTAGAAAGTTGGAGAATTGGGCGGAGGCTAGCGACCTCACCCTGTAAAACCTCAATTGCTACAGAAAAGGCAAATTTAAAAATAGAATAATTTTACATGCGGCGGTATTGCAATGACATGGAGGCCAATACGAGGAAAGCGCAAACAGAGACGTTCTCGTATAACTTGGCGCCACACCTCCATGGAGGACCTCAGAACAGTGTACACCAGGTGGGAAAAGGCTACAGACGTTGCCAGTTACAGATCTTTGTGGAGACAGCCCAATGCACCCAATGCGGCAAACGGCGAGGGAGGATCTAAGTCAAGTCTAAGTCAAGTCTAAGTCTAAGTAAGTAAGCATTCAAATAAAGATGAGAAAGTCATAAATATTTGCGATTTCTTGTGTTTGGTAAGTAAAGTTCAAGGACATTAAATTGTGTCAAGTTTAAGAATGTCCTAATCAATTTTTAGCTTCTCATTGTTTTTTCTACAAACTGTAGGCCGATATTCTGTGAATCAGTCGTTCGCATTCGTCGATTCGCAATAAAAATGTTAAAACTATAATAATATAAAAGATTTTTCATTATATATTTATATATAAGGCTTGTCTTTGAGTCCAAGGATTAATTAGGACTGCAGTATTTCACGTGGCTACGAAGCCCCTGGTGCGACCTACATATTTTGCCGCATCCAGCGCAAACATACCCCTTGTGGTCGATTTAGATTATCATATCTCCGTCTACGTTTGTCCTTGGCAGTGGATTTTCTTTTGGCCTCAACTGTGTCTCCTAAGGGCCTTTCTAATATATATGTGTGTAGTGTATATATATATATCAACATTATTGAGCAAATATTTATTACACATATGGTCTTCGCTTCTGTGTTGTGTGAGAAAGCACCAGATGCAGAAAAAGTAACAGGACAGATAATTATCTTTATCTGAACAAAAATCTAAATAGACATTGTTAAAGATCAAACAGTTCACAAAAGCGTTTATTAAGGGGGTGAATAGGGTGTAAGATTACAAAAAAACTGGGATAAGGCAGACTTGAACGATTTTTACAAAGGTAATATCAACTCTGTCTGTTTGCCTGCCAGTCTGTCTGATAAAAAGTGTGTACTCGTTATTTCTCCAGACAGACAACAGACAGATTGAGTTGATATCAGCTTTGTAAAAAAAATACTTTTTAGCTCCTCATACTATTATTAGCTTTGATAGTAGGCCTATCTCGTGTTGGCTTTTTAGTGACTTGAAAAGAAAAATAATGATTGAATTTTTAAGCCGAGAAAATGGAAAAATGGCGAATTCATTGAATTGTCCCAGTTAGCGCACCTTCTGCAATATGGCCTAGGGTTCTCGGTTCCTCGAGTGAGATATTTAACAGTGAATTATCTCATCCAATGATATTCTAATGCTTTGATTTCCTTATTATGTAAAGCATAATACAAATTAAATAATAACAAAAGTACGTCTAAAGTTAAATAATCATTTTCTCTATTAAATTAACGTCTTTAATTTATAAGATAAGATTATATCTGATAAAGGCAAATAATGTCTGAATTTTTAAGCCGAGAAAATGGAAAGATGGCGAATTCATTGACTTATCCTAGCTAGCACACCTTCTGCAATATGACCTAGTGTTTTTCTTTTTTCGCCAGGTGCTCTTGTTTTTGATAAGAGCTTTTCTTCCCGGCTTTTTGGGGTCCAGTGATACCAATGGTCTTAGAAGATGGTTACTAGGTCGTGCAGTTTGCGCGCTGAACTGTCGATCGGACTTATCGATGGTCCCGGGTCGTCTTGCGGGAGGTTTGGAATAGGAAGTAAATAAACTTCAATTCTGAAGGAACATCCGAAACATTTTACTAAACAAACATAGAAGGCCTGAACACTAACCTGCAACGTCGCAACCTGTGGGCAGTGAAGAACAACAGCTAGTTGCCATGTCACAGGTCTGTACGAGGTGGCAACGAGCTATTGGTCTCCACTGCCCACTGATTGTGACGTCGCAGGTTTGTGTTGAGGCCTTCTTTAACGACTGATTTTGTTTTTCCGCAATCTTCTTGAGGGTTATCTTCTCTTTTCTTTGAACAGATTTATTTAAATTAATTAATAGGGCAAGTATACTTTGGGTTAAGCACCAATTAATAAAAACTATGTATTCTCTAGAAATGTGTTTCTTAGTTTCGTAAAAGGTTTTGAATGGTGCGAATATTTTGTTTTCTTTATTTACAGTTCGGCATAATGTAGCAGTAAAAAGTGCACTCCCTTGTCACAAAAATGCGACTGTGTAACATTACGCACTATAAGTTAAAGGATCGAGCATGCACTTTTCCGTCTTTCGTATTCTTTTTTTCAGTTTATGTTTTTGACAAGTATCTACTCAAAGCTATGCTGTAGCAAAATATTACCACACGAAGCACACGCCAAAACTAAACGATAAGTAGAAATCGTGTCTTGGTCTTATCTCTCAATGTGTTCTGAAGGCAGGATTTGTGATATAAAAGCTAAGTAAGTCATCACACGCTTGAGCAGTAAGACTTTTTTTGAGAAGACCATTGTCACTTACGATCGTTAATTTGCCAAAATTCAAAATGAAGACTGTCATTAAAGTAGTCATTGTCGCTGTTGCCGTCGGCATAATGGCCGCTGTGGCTAACGGTGAGTTTTTTTAATAGAAAATAATGTTGTATAGTTTTTAAGTGAATGTTCTCATGTCCCATCTGGCATGTCACATGATAGGGAAGGAACAAGACCGTAACTCTATCGTCTTATGAAGTAATTTATACGAGACAATGGAGTCATGTAATGAGGGAGGGTGAAGCGTATGGTGTTGAAATAAAGAATTGAAAAAAAAAATGATTACTTTAATTTGAATATGAATTGGAATATGCCTTGTAGTTACTATTTTTTTTTCAATTTCTTCCTGATTCGAACCCGATAACCCTTAGTTCAGTCCCCTTTTTTAACTCGAGGGCCGTATAGGCCTACATTTTCGATATGTCTGTCCAAAGCTGTATCACAAAAAAAAAAAGTCGCCCAGTGGAACCTGTCTACTGTGGACCAGATACGGCTCGCAGGGCGTAGCTTGTGCCTTACAATCTACATAGAAATGTGTTACTGGATGCAACTATGATTTTATTTTCAGGGGAGGCGATCAAACAGAAAATAAAAGAGTTTCGGTGTTCTCAAAGGGTTCTCACATAACAGGCCCTGGGTTCATTTAGAGCTATAGATTGTCTAGTCGTTGTTCTGATCGGGATACGTGTCTGACCCAGCTTTGCAGTCGAATGGTAATTAGCAGGGGCGGACTGGCTATATAGGCAATCGGGCAAATGCCCGGTGGGCCGGTACCCAAATGGGCCGGTAGGGCCACCGAAGGACCACATGGATGCCAGTATGGTACATATCAAATTGTTAAAGGTTTTATACTACTTTTCTAGAAAGGCCCCTTTGAACGTAATGTTTAAAAAAAAAATCTTTCACAGATTCTACAGTGTAATAGCCTACTAGTTCAATTTAACATTTTCCGAATTAATACAATAGCCTTCATCCGTAGACAGTGACACTAATTGGCTTCATCCTTTTAGGGCCTACATACTAAGCGATTCAAAAGTAACATAATGCTTTTATTTCTTATAAAGATATATAAGTCACTGTAAGCATGATTTTGAGGACAGCTAGACCTAGAATTGGAGGCCCATCATATGATATAGAACTTGTGTGCCGAATGGTATAGAAAGGCCCGGGACGATTTTGACACCCAGTCCGCCCCTGGTAATTAGTGCTTCTATACCGTCAACACCGGCCTTCAGCAGAACATGGCTATTTGTAAGGTGATTTTGCCAGCGCATGCTCATTATGGAGCGAAGGCACATTTGTTGGAAGCGTTCGAGCCTTCGCTAGAGCACAAAGGTCTCAGAGTAAAAGTGTGGCGAGAACCATTTCTTTATAAGCATTTTTGTTGCTAGGTGAAGAAACCTACTCCGCCATATTTTTAGTTGGAGGCGACCAAAAAACGCTTATTGAGGACAGCCGCAGAAGACCGCAGTTGGATAATGTCTTTGCCTGCACGAGCTGCGGAAAAAATAAGCAGGTCGCAACTGGGTTTGCGAATTTATGTGAAACACTGCACTCATCCTTAATCGTAGGAATCGATAGACCTTGTCATGGTTCTGATAGTGCAATGTAGATCGTAGCTGTTTGACACAAATATTAATAGCGCATTCTCTTAACACTTGCCAAAAAAAAATTCAGATCTGCTAGAATTTGATGAAGAGTTCCCCATTCAGACCTTGCGATCTATCGCGCAGATAATGTAACGCTCAAAAACATTTACTACTTCCGGTGAACACGCATTAGGTCTACAAGGATCATACAATCATATATCCCCAAGGAGGGGTACCAATTGTAATTGGGTTTAATGTTAGTCCGACGTTAATAATCTCAGTCTTCACCGGGATTTGAACCATAGACCCCTCGGTTGGGAAGCCCAGTGCTTTATCAATCTACCATGACGCACCAATTTTTTTCAAACGCAAACATTATATCAACTCACTCCAGTCTGTCTGTCTGGCCAGAAGTTTGTACACGTTATTTCTCCCACATGCAATTTCGGATCAAGCTGAAATTGTGCACAATTATCTCTTTTACCTGACAACACAAGAATCAATAAAAAAAAATTACCAATTAGTTAATTAACTATTGGTAATTAATTATTTTGTCTGGTATCTAGAACAAGGGGAAAAAAATAATACTTGACTGAAGTGGTGGCATAAGTTGAATAAGTCCCCTTTTTATTAGGCTGCCGTCTGAGGCTTAGTGAAAACAATCTTGATAACCATACAATCTTCCATGTTCATAGACTCTTCGCTAGCAGAGTGGTTATCGCGTTAGCTTAAGATGCCTGAGTTAGGCTTTGGCTCACAAGTTTGAATTCAAATCGTTCCCTTTTTCTTTAATAATATATTCAAAATGCGATCACCCAGATACCGCGTTCTTTCTCCCCCTTTCCAAGTAGTCCAGACAAGTGATAAGATCATACGTATTGAGAACGCCAAAAGCATGAAATTGCGCTAAACAAATACAATTGGTAAAAAATATTGCTAATCGCACAGATTTATAACTGTTAGGTTAGTCTAGATCTATAACGAATTTAACTGATCGAAACTAATTTATACACAATAATATAAGCTTTTTTTTTTAAAGTATTTTGAAAAAATTTTCTTGTGTAATTAATTTTAGAGAGAATAGAGTCAAAAGCTTCCTTCCTTTGGCCCGCCTAAAAAATGTTTTTATTTGAGAGGGCTCCAATCAGATGTCTAACATACCACATCCCTATAACCAGCGGCATGAAAGGTCTAAAGACAAGGCCTAAAGCCGAGCATTCCGTCGACCTCCACCATTTCACTTTAATGTATCACACTAACTCTGCGGTTTCCTTGTGGAATGGCTTATGATTCGTGACAAGATTTTTTTTTGGGGGGGGGGGCTCTCTTTTAATTACCGAGAAGTGCAATGAACAAAGTTCTTAGGCACCCCAAAGTCATAGTTTTTCTTCCCTATTGGCCTAGTCGCCTTTTCTAAAGACCGTCGCAACCTGGGTGCTAAGGTGACAGCCCCATAAAATGTAATGAAGTGCCTACAAAGTGTTTGTCCTGGAGTGGACCAGCTATTTTTAATGACGTTATTACCTTAACTCAAATACATCTTTTATATTCCAAACAGCTGTTCCTTTGTTAATAAATCTGCCCATTTGTGAGTGCATCGTGGCACCATGTAACTGTGGTTAATAGGCATTCCATTGGCCAGGTAAGAGACTAAAATACAATTTATAAACTGCAATTGCTAATAAGAAATTTATTTAATTTTGTTTGTTTTTGTTTGATAAGTTCCGAATGTTCAAAGTTAAAGATTAACCCAACCTTTGACACGAGGATAGGGGATGGTGGCGGGCAGGGCTCAAACTTAGGACCATTGTGATGACACTCAAAGAGAAGTTTTACATCTATCTATCTATCTATCTATCTATCTATCTATCTATCTATCTATCTATCTATCTATCTATCTATCTATCTGTCTGTCTGTCTGTCTGTCTGTCTGTCTATCTATCTATCTATCTATCTATCTATCTATCTATCTATCTATCTATCTATCTATCTATCTATCTGTCTGTCTGTCTGTCAATCTATCTATCTATCTATCTATCTATCTATCTATCTATCTATCTATCTATCTATATATCTATCTATCTATCTATCTATCTATCTATCTATCTATCTATCTATCTTCCTACCTACCTATCTACCTACATAACTATCTATCTATCTATCTATCTATCTATCTATCTATCTATCTATCTATCTATCTATCTATCTATCTATCTATCTGTCTGTCTGTCTGTCTGTCTGTCTGTCTGTCTGTCTATCTATCTATCTATCTATCTATCTATCTATCTATCTATCTATCTATCTATCTTCCTACCTACCTATCTATCTACATACCTATCTATCTATCTATCTATCTATCTATCTATCTATCTATCTATCTGTCTGTCTGTCTGTCTGTCTGTCTGTCTGTCTGTCTGTCTATCTATCTATCTATCTATCTATCTATCTTCCTACCTACCTATCTACCTACATACCTATTTATCTATCTATCTATCTATCTATCTATCTATCTATCTATCTATCTATCTATCTATCTATCTATCTATCTATCTATCTGTCTGTCTGTCTGTCTGTCTGTCTGTCTGTCTGTCCGTCCGTCCGTCCGTCTGTCTGTCTGTCTGTCATATTTACTAAGAAGCAGAACTTGTTGTTAGAAAGCATTTCTAAAGCCTAATAATCATCTAAATATCACTATCTTTTCAGATTATTCGAAAAGTGTGTTGAAAAGACAAAAAAAAAGATGAAAATAAAATGATTCATGAGACTATAAATATTAATTTGAAGTGATATTGTTCATTGCTCTAATAAAAGGTTTAAGACCATTCTGTTCAGAACACAAGTCTAATTCGTGAATAGTGTTGTTTCTAAATGCTCTACGGCATCGACCTGAAATGAACAAGGTGACCAGATGAAATATGAACACATATGAACAATACATTTAGAGACACTTCAGGACAGAGGAATACATAATAAAAAGGAAAGTAGCTATAAAACATAAAACACTGAGTCATAATTTACGAATAAGAAACTAAAGCCTAATTGAATACTCAGAAAGACATAAAGATAAAGACACAATTCTTATTCCATATGCTAGGACACAATCAAACAAGTTCTCCATCTTCCATAGTGCCTTTGGATAATGGTGGGTTGCCTTAATTAGCCAGGAATACTAACGACTTAGAAGAGTTTCAGTCACTAGTCCATGAATAACAAGCAAGACTAGATTGACACTTGAAATACACAGGACGTAATTATCTTTTTTGAAGTAACATCTGTAATGTATAAGTTAAGATGAGATTTCGTCCAGGTCCTAAGACATCTATACAGTTAATCTAGCAATTAAATAAAGTTTCCCTTTCAGATATTGTGGTCAGATGATGTAAAGGTCATCTATTTCTGTGGCCTACGATTTAAGAGGCTGTCATTTGGCCAGCACAATGTGGCATTTACTTATTCCCAACTAATGTCGGGTAGACTCAGAGGCGCCTAAAGATCCCGAAAGTAAAAATCCCAGCCTTAACCAGGATTCGAACCCCCGGTTTGTAAGCCAAGCGCTTTACCACTCAGCCACAGCGCCTCCACAGTTAATCTAGCTGCTGCAATAAAACATTAGGAGGGAAAAAGTTCTTTAGATTCGAGACAGGTGTAAGACAAGGGTTCATCTTGTTTCTCTTGGTCTTCCTTGCTCTTCCTCAGAGCCATGTACTGCAGAATTTCATTCATTGGTTAACATGCATGACAAGATGTAGAAAGTCATCATCTTCTTTTTTTTTTTTTTTTTGAAGTAACGTCTGAATATTATAATTATAATATAAGATAATGAAAAGAGAAAATGAATCAGACACCCATGGCGTGTAAAAAAAAAAGTAAAGTTTCCCCTTTTCAGACCTTGCGATCTATGGGGCAGATGATGTTAAGGTCATCTGTTTCTTTGGCCAACGGTTAACGAGGGTGTTATGTGGCCAGCACAACGACCAACCGCCTATACTTTCCCCAACTAAAGTCAGGTACCCATTAGAGTTGGGTAAACTCAGAAAAGCCTTAAAAATACCGAAATTCAAAATCCCAGCCTTCACCGAGATTCGAACCCAGGACCTCAGGTTCAGAAGCCGAACGCTTAACCACTCAGCCACAGCGCTCCCTTTCCATGGCGTGAACAGACTCGAATGATGGACTTGACTTGGATGAAACGAACATTGTAGGTGCCCCCTGTCAGACTTGGCTTAACATAGCAAACGATGGGGATGCCTGCCATGACTTATCATGTTGAACAGAAAGGCAAGATACATCTTCCGAAGGATGCAGCCTATTGGTACAATCCAAGCTATTGGACTTGCGACAAAAATCGTCATACTCTAACACAATCGTCAACCCAACTGCAATTCATGCGAGACATGGAAGTCATATGCCAAAATTGAGAAAATACTTAATGTGGCTCAGCAAAAATGGCTAAGAAGGATTTTAAGAGTCAGTAACAGAGGCTCAGTCTCAAAAAAGAAATTAATGAGGTTTGCAGGAACTTCCGACAGAATGAATTACGCTTAACAAGAGCTGCAATAACAGGGAAGCGGAAACAGGGACGTCCTCGTATAACTTGGAGTCACTCTTTCATGGAGTATTTCAGAGCAGTTGATAACAGGTGACAAGAGGCTGCAGACATTGACAGTGACAGATCTTTAAAGAGACAGCCCAATGCGCCGAACAGCGCGAGAGGATCTAATGTCTAAGTAAATACGTCTGTATTTTGTATGTTTAAGAGGCGTGTGTAACAATATCAGCTCATAATGTTTAAGAGGCGTGTGTAACAATATCAGCTCATAATGTTCAAGGTTTAAGAGGCGTCTACAGCAAGATCAGCTCATAACGTTTAAGAGGCTACTGTAAGAAGATCAGCTCATAAAAAAGTTTAAAAGACGACTACAGCAAAATTAGCTCATAATGTTTAAGAGGCTTCTTTAAGAAGATCATCTCACAACGTTTGAAAAATACATAAATACAATCTTTATCTACGTCAGAACGCTCGATTTCTCAAGATATACAATCATTCAGTCGACTTCCAGTATGTGAACAAAACAGGTAGTTTACAAGACGTCAGCCTGAACACAAGGAAGACACAAAGATAAAGGCACATTCCTCGTTCCATTTGCTTGGACCAATTTGTATTTATCCTTCTTTTTTTTCCTAGTGCAATTAGAGCATGGAATGGGTTGCCTGAATCAGCCAGGAAAACCAGCAATTTGGCAGAATTAAAGTCATTGGTTAACATGCATGACCAGATGCTTGATGCATAGGACGTTATCATCTTTTTTGAAATAACGTCTGTATTATATAAGATAAGATAAGACCTTACGACAACATGAACACTACAAATGTAAAAAGGATCTGTGTGCCTCGATCTCCCATTTAAAAAAAAAAGCTTAATTACCTTAATATGATTTGCACTGTTTTATTAAGAAAAATAGAGCGATGTAGACTTCTGGAGATAAAAAACAAGGAATTCACGTAATGGCTTCACCCGGACTCCTCCAGGGTTTATTTAGGGGGGTCGGTTATGGCTGGAAAGAAGGGAACTTCATGAGTAGAAGTTGAGAAGCACTGATTTATCTGGTGACAGCTGTTCAGTGTATTAGTCATCGTTCTGAGATCAATCACGGCATTAGTCCTAGATGGACTGTACGTAGATAATAGAGTACTTCTAGACTAACAACCTAATAACGTATTGTTACTGGCTCATGACTGACATGACTTTGATTATGTATTATTAGATAGAGCATAATTTTAATTACGATCTAATTTTTAATACACATTAGCTATCAAGTGTTTTTTCCCCACTGTTTTATCAATATTATCACGTGACTAAATGTTGTTTATTTACGATTGGTGAATGAGGTCCATTCAATTCAATGCAATTAAAAACTACATTGCCTCGCTAACGAATGAACATTTGCGAATTTTTTTAGCGGAAAAGTAGTGGACGATTTCGTTGAAATATATCTGCCGGAGAAACAATTTCAAGGGTTAACCATAACAGTCTTGCCAACAGAAACTTAAAATATTGTCAGTAAATTCAGAATTTTTTTTTTTTTAAAGTTACAAAGACAGTTTATGTGGAAACACAAACTCAAATCATCCCCCGAAGTGGTCCACCCAGGCAGGTAAAAAGGCAGGTATCAATATTTTCAGAAAGAATATCGTAATGAAATTCTATCAAAAGCAAATAACAGAAGAGCATGGAGAAGGAAGGTTGACAGATCTTGTGTGGTGCCCCAGCAAGTAGTACGTAGCCCGCGGTACGTAATTAAACTCCACAATGTATCACACCATTGGACCCCGTGTTGTCGTGTTTGTGAGTTAGTTGTGCCATGTTGCCCAGCGTTAACATAGAACCAGTGGAAGCAATAGTGTAGTATTCCAATCTGCCGTGTACAGAACAGATTGAAAAGGGCCGTGAAATTTAGTTAAAAACTTTAGATCTGTTTGCTTATGACGCTTTTATGCCAGATCAAAACGTTTTTGTCAGTATTAGCTCTCACGAAAAAAGACTGGCAGGCACGAAGAAAGAGTTGGTGGTCGTGCTTGTGGCAAAATATGCAGGTCACAGATGGGGATGTAAAGCCACGGGAAATACTTCCTTCCTCACTAATCTTCGGACTCGAAGACAAGACTTACTATACATCTTTGAAAAACTATATTGCATTATTTTTTTTTTAAATTAATTTTTTTTAACTAGTAGGTAAATTGTGTTCCTTTTGAATGATGGAGTTAAAACACCAGGGATAATCGTGTTATTTAATGACGTAGCCTATCATTTTAAAATAAGTTTTAAGTTGCGCCACTGTCTTAGAGGGAATGTCTATCGGTTCTTTCATACTGCAATGAGTTTGTGCTAGAAAGGAAACAGATTGTTGACACACCTGCTGCTCCACCATTGTTGTAAACTCCTTACTTGGATTTGACCCGACACATAACATACTTCTTTCAATAATTTGACGAGACGCCAAAGATGAATTAACAACAAAATGTAACTTTAATACAAGTAAATCAGGATAACTTTAGTTGTAGACAACGCATTCTCTGGTGACACTCCACATGGGCAGATTTCTCTGGTTCCAATGTTGAGCTTCCGGTACATATGTTGTCGCATTCTGTTGTGTCCGGTCCTGAGTCGAAAGATTAGACGTTGATGTTGTCGGGAAAGCTTATAGTAAGCGTCATCTTTCTTGTGATTTGGATGAGAGCTCGTCCATTTCTCATTTATTTTATTTACAATTAATTTCTTCAATTCTTCTGGATTAAAGTGCAGAGTTTATTTGTGAGTTAGCTCTCCCACTCTTGGCGAGTGTGTCAGCCTTCTCATTTCCTTCTAGTTGTATATGAGCTGGTATCCATTGAACAACAGTTTTTTTGCTGTTGTGGTTGACCTTTGTAAGTGCTGTTCTGAGGTTTTTAATATAAGAGGAATCAGAGTTTTCCAAGCTTTGGAGGGTTGTTTTCGCATCGGTTAGATAGACAATCTGACTGTGTGGGGAACTTAGATGATTTGCTAGCATGGTAGCAGCTAGTACTAGTGCTTCCCTTTCTGCTGTGGTGGCTTTATGGGATGAGCCATCCTTGTAAACTCTGATCCACTGATTGCTGGGATAATTAGTTTGTAGAAAACAGTTCACTATTTCCTTGAGCTCTGTTGGACTGAAGTCAGATTTTTAGCGGCCCCCGAAAGGGGAAAATACGCTATTAGTTTTGTGTGAAATGTCTGTCCGTCTATTCAAAGTTCTGATGCAACGGCTACTTTTTACTTTTCTGAAAGCAAAAAATCTAATTTTTTAAATCAATTATGCTAGCAGTTTTTTCATAAAAATACACACCACTTTTACTACTATTCACTATTAATAGTAACAAACACTGGAGGCTCTATAGTAGAGAAGCCTATTACGTACAATGTTCTTAACACATTTATGCAAACGGTTTTAGATGTTTTGTCAAAAAAATATTTTTTTTTTTACATTTGTATTGCTAATTTAAGTAAGTTTTGTTATACTAACTACTACATTTACACAAAAAAATGTTTACTTTTTTTTTTAAAGAGAAATCTATTTAGTATGCATATAAGTTGAACATAATTTAAAACAACATCTGTGAGAATCAGCTTAGTGCCAATTATTTCTGATTCTGAGGAACTACAGTGACATTATGTTGATTTAACTGTAAGGTGTTTGGATAAACAAAAAAACAACAACACGTTTTGAGATTAGTTTCAAATTTGATATTTATTTTTCTTTTAAATGGTACCAAAATTAATTGACTTAAAAAAAAAAATAAAAAAAAAAACAAAACAATTGTGAGACTTTTTCTCTGGGCATCCTTACACTTGTACCGGCGCCACATTCTAATAAGAGAAACAAAAAATTATAGTCAGTGTAATAGCATCCATTTAATTGGAAATAATAACTAACTTACACAACAACCTCCTGTGTTTTGTTTATCTTTGTAATTTAAAGTGACAACGAAACAGAACAGTGAGCAAGAAAAACATTTTAAAAATACATTTCGAAAAAGACAATACCACCTCAATTATGCAAGTTAAAAAAAAAAAAGAAAGTATTTTAAAAACAAATAAAAAGACATCTGGTTAAACCCGGGTATCTAACAAAACAAATAAAAAGACATCTGGTTAAACCCGGGTATGTAACAAAACAAATAAAAAGACATCTGGTTAAACCCGGGTATCTAAGTGTCTGAAGAGAACAGCACACTTTTTTTTCCTTGGCACAGTCTGCAAAAGAGCTCAGCAGCAATAAAGCTGGCTAGAAGAAGAAGAAGTATCTAGATGTAAACCTTTATTAGATTTACGTAAAATATATAGCCTAAATAGAGCTTAGATATTCTTTTAATAAAATAGAAGCAGCTTTAAATTTACTCTGTTATCTTTTAATTTCGGAACACTTTGGCTGACTACGCCATGTTTCTTTTTTTTTTTTTATATGTAAGTCTAGTCAAGCCTAATTTATATTTATTTTATTATTTTTACTTTAAATAAACTATAACGGTCAAACCAGAGTTTTCCCAGTGTGACCAACGAGCAATTAATGCTTTTCTCAGCTATATACATCAACTGTTAAATTTCTAGAGCGTTTTTCAAGATCACTATCCTGGTTCCTGAATTCAAGTTCCATGAATGAGTGACTTGAATAGAGGTATTGTAATAAAAGTTGGTTAGTTCCAAAGAAGGCCTAGATCAAGGACAGTAACACTACTTTATTAACTTAAACTTGACAAGCCTTTTTTTTTTTAGAGTAGCCTAGTATTGTCTCCCTTAATTGTAAGACTAATTTCCTTATGGATAATAAAGATTATTATTATTAATCACTTGACGCTTAAACGGCTCTTCCAGTAATAACACAGAAAAAAAAACACAGATTGACATTTATTCTCTTTCAGCATAATGCCTTAAAACTCAGTTCACTTTAAAACAAGTAATCCAGCGATAAACAAAAGATACAATCTTAATTACGTCTGCAATTAGAATAATAACTTCTCTGATATAAAATAATATTGTGTAATAATAATATGAACGACACCAGCAATTTATAAATGTCCATCAAAGAATACTGACCACTAACCAATGACCACTTGAAACAATTACCCCCGCTAGCTATCTCTACGTTCCATATAGAGTATCATACTAAAGACTTTCCTGGCTTATTTAGGTCACTGAACGAAGTATCAAACGGGGTAAAACAAGGCTGTGTCCTAGCACCTACACTATTCAGTATCATGTTCTCTGCTATGCTGACAGATGCATTCACAGATACAGAAAACATCAGGATAAATACAACATACAGATTTGATGGTGGCCTATTCAACCCGAGGCGGCTCAAAGCAAAATCAAAAAGAAATTCAGCAATAATCAGAGACTTGCTATTTGCTGACGACTGTGCCCTAAATGCCTGCTCTGAAAATGATCTGCAGAGCATCGTCAGTAACTTCTCAAGAGCATGCTCAGACTTTAACACAAATAAGACTGAAGTTTTATATTTACCTGCTCCTGGGAAAGCCTACTCGAATCCAAGCATCAAGATAAATGGACAGGATATAAACGCAGTAAACAGAAACGGAAAGATCGATAATGAAATCGACCTGCCTATCACCAAGGCCAGTGCATCCTATGGCAGACTGTCTAAAAATGTCTGGAACATTTCACCACAAATACATAGCTAGGGATCTGTCAAGCTGTCATCCTCCCTACATTGCTCTATGCCTCAGAAACATGGACAGTGTACAGTAAACATGCAAAGAAACTGAATCACTTCCACATGACATGTATAAGAAAAAATACTGAATGTCAAATGGCTAGACAAAGTACCAGACACTGAAGTCCTTCGAAGAGCGGGTCTGCAAAGCATCCACACAATCCTGATGCAGTCCCAACTGTGATGGGCAGGACACGTCTGCAGAATGAAAGACCACCCCATCCCTAAACAACTCTTGTATGGCCAACTAAGCGAAGGAAAACGCTCACAAGGAGGTCAAAGAAAGCGCTTCAGGGACACCCTCAAGCTTCTCTGAAGGCGTTCAGCATAGACCCAGCCACCTGGGAGAAAAAGACACATGACAGAACGTCATGGCGTCGCGCTGTGAAAACTGGCACACAGGTTGCTGAGGAAAAGAGAACAAAGCTTGCAGAAGAAAACCGCCAGAGAAGAAAAGCAAGGCTCACGACACAAGCTCCAGCTGGAATAACCTGCCCAGTGTGCAGCCGAACATTTCGGGCTGACATAGGTCTCACCAGTCACACGAGGAGGCATAAAACCCCAGTGCAAAGCCCTCAGCCCCCTGGATGACAAAGTGGTCATCATAGAACCACGATGGACGATCTATACATACGTCACTGACAATATTCTTCAAGTTTCTTAAACTTCTACATTGAGCTTAGATCTAGTTCTGAAAATCTCTAAATTACATTTATTTATATCAAGTTCATTTAGATTGTACTGTCTAACAGTTGACTTTTTTTTCTTACACACACAAAGTGACCTATTATTTGGACAACTGACCACTGACCAGCTGCTATATTGTACTTTCAATCGTGTTAGTATGTATCAAATAAAAATCAAATCTTTTCAATCAATAGCATATTCTTTATGCTCTATAGATTGCAAGATCTGAAAGGGGGACTTCTCTTAATTCTTTTAAACGTCAAAACATTTTTTTTATCAGGACAATACCAGTTTTAATTTAGGAAGTTTATGGGACTGTGGTTTTGAATGTAGCTCGCTAAGACCTTCTTTCAGGGAACAGTACCAGGAAAAACAAGAGGCAAACAGAGAAAGCGATGGGAGGACAACATAAAACAATGGAAGGGCCTTCCATTGAAAAACGTTCCAACTAAGGCAAAAGACTGAGAGGAATGGACGGTCGATGACTCTTGCATGGTGCACCCAACTGTATAATAGACTAAGGGATAGGTAAAGGTAAAGGGGACTGATTTTCAACCATACACATAATTACTTTTTTAATAATGAAAGCCCGTATCAAGATTATGACTCCTCCAGCAACAAGTCCAGCAGCCACGACGCTTCCAATACTGATTCCAGCAATGGCTCCTGAAAGATCAAAATTACAGATTGTTTTAGTTGTTATGTGCTTTACCACTGCTTTAGTAGTATACATGTAATGAAAGTGAAGATAGCAATAATGTTCGCCTAGGCGTGTCATGACTGCAAAATGTATCTCTAATAATGAAATAATATATAGATAGATAGATAGATAGATAGATAGATAGATATGCCTATATATTCCTGATATGGCCGTGATTCATTCATGTACTAATGCAATGATTCATTGACATATCACTAGTTCTCCACTTGTCGTGAACGAAAAAGACAGGAGCATTTAGGAATTATTGTGTCTATTACAACTTAACACATTTCACAATTGAAACTGAAGCGGTTAAATTTACCGAAAACGATTTTTGGTGGCCTCCATAAGGAAAAAGACCGCTCTTAGGTTTGTCCGTCTGTCCGTCTGTCACATTCAGATCTCGAAAACTACAAGAAAAATGAAAAATACTTTTGGTTTTCTAAAAGCCAACCGTTAAGTTTAAAAAATTAATTAAGCAAGCGATTTTTTTTCATAAAAATACACCAATTCTATAACAATTACATAAATGGTGCGAAACTTGCTTTTGTAGACATTATATAAAACAATCAATTTGATGTTTTCTTTAAATTTAGATGGGGTAACGGGAAGAGGGAATTCAATTCGGACCTTTAGAAAAAAATTTTTTTTTAGCGAGTGGGCGGGTGAGGTGTTAAAATAAATGAAAAACTGTCAAGGAATCTCAGTATTGATGAAACTATGAAAAAAGCACCATGAGTAAAATCACTAAATTTAGAAAGCCTTCAGGTCAGAAGACTTAAAAGTAAAGTAGCAATTATACATAAAACACTGAACCATAATCTTCAAATAAAAAAAATACTTAATAAAATACTCTGAAAGACACAAAGATAGAGGCACATTGGTCGTTCCATATGCTAGGACAAATTTGTACAAGTACTCCTTCTTCCCTAGTGCTATTAGAGCATGGACTGGGATGCCTGAGATAGCCAGGAAAACCAGTGACTTGGCAGAATTTAAGTCATTGGTGAATATGCATGACTAAATGCATGACGTGTAGGACGTAATCATCTTCTTTTTTTGAAGTAACGTCTGTATCATAATAAGATAAGATAAGAAGAAACGGAGAAGCAAAAGTATAAAATGAGGGGATGTTCCGGAAATATAAATCGTGGGAATGAATCAACGGACGTAGCCTGTGTGTAATGGTCATGTCATAAAATCAGAAATCTAAATTGGCGCTTGGCACAGTGCCAGGTATAGGTGGTAAAAGGACCCCTTTAAGCCTTGCGATCTATGGGGCAGTTAATGTAAAGCTCATTTGTTTTTATGGCCCGAGGTTAACTATGATGTCATGTGGCCAGCACAACCTCTTGAACTCAGAGGCGTCCACGAAATCCCAAAATTCAAAATTCCAGTCTTTACCGGGATTCGAACCTGAGACTACTTAACCAACACAGCGAAGAAGAGTTGTAATTATGAGTTACTTATTTAAAAATAATCGAGTTTTGTAACAAAAAAATATTGCGGACTACGAGTATCCAACTAAAAAGTTAAAACTTAATAATGTTTGCTTCGACGTATAAGAAACGCGTTAGCTGGACATAGAAGGGAGAGAACCTGGCTGCATGTGGCTTCAGAACGAGACAGCTGGAGGTTACTTACAAAGGCTGCAAGATACACATTTGAGACCAAAAGAAAATCCGCTGCCGAGGACAGACGCAGACGGCGAAAAGGAAATCTTAATTGACCACCGGCAGACAATGGTTATGCTAGCCTGGATGTGGCAAAATATGTAGGTCAAAGCTAGGGCTGCGTAGCAACGTGGAAAGGTTGCACTTCTCATCAATTGCATAAATAATTTAAAAAAATTAGATAGTTCACTTTCGGAAAAGAAAAAAGTAGACGTTGCATCAGAACTTTGAATGATCTAAAATATGATGTCCAATTTTCATTTTCACTTCTAGTTTCTGAGATCTAAATGGGACGGACAGGCAGACGGACAGACAGACCACACAAAACTAATAGCGTCCTTTCTGGGGCCGCTAAAAATAATAATTTAATTGTTTCTTACCATCTGACAACTCTGTATCTGAAGACAGTACTGTTGCGGGCGCTGCGAAAATTAGATAAATATGTCTAAGTTGCAAGTTTATGCATGGGCGAAAGCCGGCTTTTTTTTTTTTTTTTACCGTTGGGGGGGTGGGTGCAATATTTACACACACACGCACAAACGTACATACATAACATCCAGGCCCCGTCGGTTCATTTGATTTTCGGACTTAGACACACACACAAAGAGATAGAATACTATAACAATAGTTATGCAAATGAAAGTACACACAGGGTAAGTGAGACAGTGAGAGTGATAGAAACAGAGAGAGACAGAAAAATACAGAGACAGAGATAGAGAGACAGAAACAGACAGAGAGACAGAGACAAAGAAAAAGACAGAGAGAGATAGAGAGACATATATATAAATATATATATATATATATATATAGAGAGAGAGAGAGAGAGAGAGCGAGAGACAGAGAGAGACAGAGAGAGACAGACAGACAGAAAGATACAGAGAGACAGAGACAGAGAGACAGAGAAAGAGAGAGAGAGAGACAGAGAGGAATAATTAATTTGCTAATTTGTTTGAATTATTGTTTTGTCATGTACTAGAAATAATTGTGCAAAATTGCAGCTTGATTCGAGATTGAGAAATAACGTGTAAATACTTTCTACCAGACAGACAGACAGACAGAATAAATTGTAAGAAAATCTAAACTAATTTGAATTTGTCTTAATTTTTGAATTCTCAGTAATAATTTCTGTTGTGATTGCTGCAAAAATTATATATATATATGTTTCTTATTATTCCAAGCTTATGCTTGGGCGTAGCCAGGACTAATTTTTGGAGGGTTTGGGAGGGGTTCGATTTTTAACAAGCACACAAACACACGCTCATTTTAGTTGGTCCCAGTCGATTCATTTTTTTTTCTTCGGAGTCCTCTTGTACTTTAGAATAGATAGAGAGACAGAGACACAGAGAGAGAGGTACAGACAGAGAGAGACTGAGAGAGACAGAGAAATATAAAAGATAATGAGAGACTGAAGACTAGAGACAGAGAGACAGAGATAGGAGAGACAAAGAGACAGAGACAGAGATAGGAGAGACAAAGAGACAGAGACAGAGATAAAAGTGACAAGGAGACAGAGATAGAGATAGGAGAGACAAAGAGACAGAAATAGGAGAGACAACGAGACAGAGATAGAGATAGGAGAGACAAAGAGACAGAGATAGGAGAGACAAAGAGACTGAGATAGAGATAGGAGAGACAAAGAGACAGAGATAGGAGAGACAAAGAGACAGAGATAGAGATAGGAGAGACAAAGAGATAAAGATAGGAGAGACAAAGAGACAGAGACAGAGATAGGAGAGACAAGGAGACAGAGATAGGAGAGACAAAGAGACAGAGATAGAGATAGGAGAGACAAAGAGACAGAGATAGGAGAGACAAAGCAACAGAGATAGAGATAGGAGAGACAAAGAGACAGAGAGACAGAGAAAGACAGAGAGATGGGAGAGAGAAACAGAGAGATAGGAAAGAGAGAGCCAGAGAGATAGGAAAGAGAGAGCCAGAGAGATAGGAAAGAGAGAGATAGGAGAGAGTCAGAGAGATAGGAGAGAGAGAGTCAGAGAGACAGACAGACAGAGAGAGACATAGAAAGACATAGAGATAGAGAGCTGTAACAATAGTTATGCAAATGTACACATAGGTAAGAGATAGAGACACAGAAAGACAGACAGAGAGATAGTCAGAGAGCTATAACAACAACTATTCAAAATGTACACATAGGTAAGAGATAGAGAAACAGAGAGACAGACAGAGAGATAGTCAGAGAGCTATAACAACAACTATTCAAAATGTACACATAGGTAAGAGATAGAGACACAGAGAGACAGACAGAGAGATAGTCAGAGAGCTATAACAACAACTATGCAAAATGTACACATAGGTAAGAGATAGAGACACAGAGAGACAGACAGAGAGATAGTCAGAGAGCTATAACAACAACTATGCAAAATGTACACATAGGTAAGAGATAGAGACACAGAGAGACAGACACAGAGATAGTCAGAGAGCTATAACAACAACTATGCAAAATGTACACATAGGTAAGAGATAGAGACACAGAGATAGTCAGAGAGCTATAACAACAACTATGCAAAATGTACACATAGGGTACGAAAAAGAGAAACAGAGAGTGAGAGCGACAAAATTAGAGAAAGAGAAAGAGAAGAAGAGAGAGAGAGAGAGCTGCAGCAATAATTATATAAATGTTCAGATAAACTAAGTGTAAAATGAAACGGAAACATCACGATCCCAAAGTACTAAAAATTAAATCTCTTTAGTAAAATTTGTCAGTAATATTTTCCTTATCTTTTAAGTGTTATAGCTATCCTTGCCAACTGTTTCACTCTCTCTGTTTCTTTTAAATATAATATTTAACAAAACTGTTTATAAGAAACTGTAAAGAATCTTTAACGTACTAACTACATGCTTTAGTATCTAAGAGAACAAATTCTTATTGATAGTTTTACCTGTCTTGAGATCCGAGTTGGTCGTATTGATAGTTGTACCTGTGGAACTGAGGCCGGAGGTGGTCACATTGATAGTTGTGCCTGTGGAAACGAGGCCGGAGGTGGTCATATTAGTTGTACCTGTGAAACTGAGGCCGGAGTTGGTCATATTGATAGTTGTACCTGTGGAACTGAGGCCGGAGGTGGTCGTTGTGACATTGTCATCATCTGTTTGAACGAAGTACACGAGTATTGCTTTAAAATCATTGGATAAAGAATTTTTTTTCACTAGTGCAATGAACAGTGGCAACAATGGACTCGTGGGAAGTTGCGATCTCCCATCGGCTGCGGATTAGGGGATGCCCTCAATATATGGTGGGTACCAAAGAATTAAAATCCCCGGGGTAGACCAAAATAAAATCTGCAGTCTTGCAGTAGGCCTAAGTGAAGGAATCCACAAAGTCTAGGTCACATCCGAAAGTAAAGGCAGCTATTCAGAGATCAGGAAAGGGCCACTTCCCCAGATGGTTGTAAAGTAAAGTAAAGTTCCCCTTTCAGACTTTGTGGTCTATAGGGCAGATGATGTAAAGATCATATGTTTCTGTGGCTTACGATTAACGAGGGTGTCATGTGGCCAGCACAACGACCAACAGCCTTTACTTTTCCCCAACTTATGTCAGGTACTCATTAGAGCTGGGAGGACTCAGAGGCGCCCGAAGATCCAGAAATTAAAAATCTTATTCATTACCAGAATTCGAGCCCGGACCCCCGGTTCGGAAGCCAAGCGCTTTACCGCTTAGCCACCGCGTTGGAGAATGAAATTTGTCAACAAATTGGTGCAATTTTCTATAAATTCTTGTCATAACAATATGGCTAAGTAAAAAGAAACCTGACAACTTGGGCTCGGATAGAACGAGACAGTGTCATGAGTGTAATACATAATGAAAAGTAAACAATCAAATACTTTACAATTGGCAGTAGTCAATCTTATCTTCTTATCTTATATAATACAGACGTTACTTCAAAAAAGAAGATGATTACGTCCTACGCGTCATGCATTTAGTCATGCATATTAACCAATGACTTAAATTCTGCCAAGTCACTGGTTTTTCTGGCTAGCTCAGGCAACCCATTCCATGCTCTAATAGCACTAGGGAAGAAGGAGTATTTGTACAAATTTGTCCTAGCATATGGGACAAGGAATGTGCCTTTATTTTTGTGTCTTTCAGAGTATTTTATTAAATTTTGTTTTTGTATTTGAAGATTATGGTTCAGTGTTTTATGTATAATTGCTACTTTACTTTTGAGTCTTCTGTCCTGAAGGCTTTCTAAATTTAGTGATTTTACTAATAGTGTTACCCTAGTCAAATGTGAATATTCGTTTGTTATGAATCTCACTGCTCTATTTTGTGTTTGTTCCAGTTTCTTAATGTTTTCTTGAGTTGAGGGGTCCCAAACGGTGGATGCATATTCTATTATTGGCCTAACCAAGGTTAAATAACATTTTAGTTTTATGTTCTTATTTGATTTATAGAAATTTCTTTTAATAAACCCTAATGCTTTGTTGGATTTTTTTATAGTTTCATCAATATGTGGATTCCATGACAGTTTTTCATTTATTATAACACCTAGGTATTTTGAGTTTTTAGTCTGTGTTACTGGTTTGCCATGAATAAGATAAGTGGAATTAATTTGTTTAATTTTTTTTGTTACTCTTAACAACTGACATTTTTCTGGGTGGAAAGACATGCTCCAATTTGATTCCCATTTCTGTAATTCATCTAATTCTCTTTGTAAAATATCTGTGTCTTGTTTTGTTTTTATTGTTCTATATATTATGCAATCGTCTGCAAATAATCTGACTTTTGTTCCTGAACTAATGCAATTTGGTAAATCATTTATGTAAATTAAAAATAGTAGTGGACCCAAGACTGTTCCTTGAGGTACACCTGAGTTTACTGTTATTGGTGTTGATTTAGAGCCATTTATTATTACAGTTTGTTCTCTCCCTATCAGAAAATCTTTAATCCACTGATGCAGTGGACCGTTAATGCCAAAATATTTTAATTTTTTAAGCAAACTATGGTGGTGAACTTTGTCAAAAGACTTGGAAAAATCTAGTAAGATAGCATCTATTTGTTCACTATTATCTAAACCTTTTGAGAATATAACAGCTATACACTACTTGTACTTGAATATCATTTTCTCCTAACTTCTCCTGGTCATCTACTGTGTAGGACTGCCTTGACCCAACCTTGTCAAAACAACCCACAATGCATAGCCAGATAACCCTAACACTGTAGACTTACACAGAGAAAGTTAACATCATTCCTTTTTTAAGTACACATGTGTCGGTTGACTACACATAGGGCTACACTGACCAGCATCAAAGTTCAGTTACTGAAGATGCAGATGATAACACAAAAGAAGTCTTCTTTGATGAACTGGAAATAATTTATGAAAAGGAGCCATTGCATGGCATCATAATAGTCCTAGAAGATCTTAATACAAAAAAAAACAACAGCATTTAGTTCAGAACACCAATCAGAAAAGAAAGCTTACACGAAAAAACCAACAATAACGACATAAGATTAGTGGATCTTGCATCAAGAAAAGATATGTCTATCAGCAATAGTAGGCCTACATTTTAACATTCCCAGATATCAGGACTAGAATCAAGAATTTAGGAAGAACTCATTCTATCTCAGGGTATAAACCCGATCCCTTCCGAACGACAGTACAGTGCACATACGTACTTCAAGGCAGCCATTCAACTCCATGACACTATGCCATAATAACTGTAATTATCGCTCTATCTTAATTTTTTTTGTTTTAAACCACTTCAAAAATGTAATCACGATAGTCAGCACAAAAGTCGACAGAATATGATGTTACTTTTGCATGTTTAATATCTAATCTAAATTTCTGGAAATAGAAGAATGAAAATAAGATGCGGACTAAAAAAAAAGGTAATGTGGTCTAATTAAAATAGAGGGGCAAACCATAAGAATGAATGGGACCCTATCACCTACACACCGTCACCACCATTACAATAAACGTTACATCAAAGCCGTCCAAGCCGCTTGTACACAGGCTGTAGCTAAAAACACGAGTTAATGCTTGGATGTAAATATAAAGCTAGATATGACGTTTAGGATTTTTTAACTCCTTCTCTCCTAACTGACGATACCAGCATTGATTCCACCAGAATGTGGTAAATAATTACGGATAGAAAGAGTTAAGGAATTTTTTTTTAAAACGTTTTTTTTAATTGCAGTTATTTTTTTGACGTTGTTGTCACCCCCCCCCCCCCCCCCCAAGTGCTCATGTCGAGAAGGCCACAATTGATCATCACTCATGGGTCCGGGCGCAATGAAACTCCAACACGGTACCTAAATGGGCCGGTAGGGCCACCGAAAGGACCTCATGGATGCCACTATGTAGAAAATTGTTTAAAAGCTTTATACTATTCTCTTATAAAAAAGGACCCCTCTGAGCACCGCGTTTCAAAGAAATCTCTCTACAGTGTAATACTAATTGGATCTAACTTATGTTCCAAAATAATGTAATAGCTTACTTCCGTAGACAGTGCTACCAGTCAGGGGCGGACTGGGTATCAAAATCGGCCCGGGTATTACCATATAAACCGGCCCACAAATGGCGTGTCATATATTTTCGGGTGGTGGGATTTTTACCCCACTCCGCAATTTATATATATATATATATATATATATATATATATATATATATATATATATATATATATTAGTGTGTGTGTGTATATGTTATTAATCTTCATTACATTCTGATCTTTTATTCTTTCAAACGTTTTTTCTAGCCTAGAATACTCTCTTCCTATAATTAGTGAAAAGACAGTACTCACCGCCAAGGGACAGGTAGGGAGTCCGGGGGAGCGCTGTGAACTCCCCCAGTGGGGATCGGGGCAAAGCCGGATGGAAATCAAGCATTATTTTCGTTATTTTAAGCTTTAAAAATACATATTATGGGGTATCTACAGTGCAATTAGGCTGCTACTCTTCCGCTAAAAAATTTCAAAATCCAAATCTGCTATTCAATGGAGTCCAGCGACTGGTAGAAAATGGTAACTATAATTTTGCTTTAGCTTTTGTATTGGAGGGGGGAAGGGAAACCACAAAACCTCTTTTGGCTACGCTCATGAAATTTGGTGACTGTAGTTTGCTTAAGTTGGCTGCACTGGGGCAGTAAATAAAGTTTCCATTTCAAACAATGATGTCTGAGGCAAGTGATGGTTTGAAGACCCTCCCCTCCCGGCTACGCCCATGTGTTATATTATAGGTGTAAGCCTAATTCTCTACAAAATATATAAAGTTTGATAATGCATCGAAAAATGGATGTATGCTTTCGTAGGATTACACAATGAATAAAGAAGTAAATTATCTTTAACTTTGAAGGAACATGCAAAACGTGTTAAACATTTTACAGAAAATTTTTTTTACAACGCTAAATGAATCTTTGAAACATTATTATTTTTGACAATCAAAACAATCAAAACAAAATCACGTCTTGAATATTCCTTGCGAATATATGCGGATCCGATAGGGATCCGACTCCGTCGGGGGCCGCCTCTGAGTTTGTGTAAGAACACAAACTCTTTTTCTAAATTGTTTTTTTTTTTTAAGTTTTTTAAAAAATCATACTTAATTTTTAACACATATACCTTCGATATCAATGGACAATTGGAATTGCTTCGACTTCTTCAACCCTTTATCCGAAAACACAGTACACAGGAATGTGACGTTGTCGGTTAGTTCTAATGGCTGTACAATTACTTTAAGCCTTGTTTCATCCAACTGGGACTGGTACCTTTTATTCGCATTCGACTCTGAGCATTTCTTCATTGGTGAAAAGGTGCAAGATGTCAAAGTATCGGCATTCAGTTTCTCTATGCTCACTGCTGAGACTCTCTCCGTGTTTGTTGCCTCCCAGAAACAGCTTAAGACTCCCAGCTTTCCGACGTGGTTTCCTTCAGGAAAATCTGTGGTCACGTGAACAGTTAAGCTCATGGTTTTCAGAATCAGAATAAAAGCTGAAAAAAAAATTGTTTTAGACAAAAACAAAAGGTCAAAATTATTTTATTAAGCTTGATAATGTATCGATAACTGAAGGCATGCATTCAATGAACTCTGTATCTTTAAAAAAAAATATAGTAAACCTTATGTTGCTTTTTAGTCGCTAAATGTGTAGGGTTAGGGTTAGGGTTAGGGTTAGGATGAAGGATGAGGGATGAAGCCTACTAGTAGCACTATATCCGGATGTAGGCTATTAGGCCTACATTATTTCGGAAAATGTGTTAGATTAAATTATCATTACACTGTAGATTCTGTAAAAGATTTTGTAAAAAAACACGAAGCTCAGATGGCCCCTTTTACAAGAAGATATTATAAAACCTTTAACAATTAAATAGTTTAATTTAATATGTTCTATACTTTAGGTAGCCCTATCGGCCCATTTGGGTACCGGCCCACCGGGCATTTGCCCTAATGCCCATATAGCCAGTCCGCCCCTGCCCCCATGGCCCCCAAACGATGGAAAATTCCTAGCTACGCCCCTGCATATTTCATGTGAATAGCCACTGTAAAGTGTTCATGCAAAAGAAAACAAATGGTAAATCAGTAGAAACAAATATAATTTGAGATAAATATTACAATTTTTATCACAAATAAGCTAAGTTATTATACTGAAAAACAACAACAACACCAACAAGAAATGGACATTGCATTCTCTATTTAAAACTTTAAACACAATTTGTCTTGTGTACTTTTGAACAATGTGTACTCACCTGTGAACGTCAATAAATACATTTTCTTTATGTTGCCGTTCAATATCGCTATGAACGACTTTCCATTAATTGTTTAAAAATGTCAATGTTCTTGTAGTGCCAGATATGTCGCAGACACTGCTCTTTTCATAGGGAGTTTTGTTTTGCTGTTTAAAAATAGACTAAGACGTAGGTCCTCCCGCGTTGTTCGGCGCATACGGCGGCAAGCTCTCTTCAGAGAGATCGGTCATAGTCGTATTCCACAGACTCTTCCCAGTTGGCGCCCATGGATCTTGTTCTATCCGACATGCAACTTCTTGATATGGATCTCCAGTACTTGTAATAACCATGCTTAAATGTTTAACTCATTCTCTCCATAATTATTTTTCCACGTTTCAAAAGAATTCTTCATTTTGCTCATTACTATTTCACTCCCCTGTTATGATTGGGCTTCAATATGTTGTTTGTTATCAGAAAATGTTTTAAAGTAAAGGGGAAGGCATGCTGCTTTTTATATAACATAAAGTCAAGTTTATAAAACTAAACATTAATTTATTTTAATGAGGTCAAAATCAACGATGGTATCGTCGATTAGGAGAGAAAGAGTTAAACAACTTTGTTTTATTTCAGTCTCCAATCAAATTGGCCTTAGGTCACCATAAGGAAAAAAAAATGGCTAGACATATTTGATGAAGCAAAGTCACCTAAAGGAAAATATCCATGAAATAAAGTATACTAAAGTAAATTAATCAGTCGATGACTGGAAGAGTTACTGGAAATGTAATCTTGATCAATACCACATGCCTCTTAATGATTAGTTTTGGCGATCATTGCCATTTTAACATTTTACTGAAATAAGAAAATTCGACCATAGTTATTCCTGTCAGTTTTGATGACAGCAAACATTTCCATCTACAAAAATGAGAAAAAACAACTGGGGTCACGAAATTGACTCTTAAGATTACAGATTCAAGAAATAATAAATTAAAATTATAAATACAAACTACAACTGTTAACAAAGACGACCTTAATAAGTATGGTTTTTTTTATTCTTAAATTCCCTCCTCTACTATACACTAATATGTATAACAAATTAAATAAGTACAAATGACCATTTAAAGATCTGAAACTTGTACATTATAAGTGGCGCATCTGAATTAGAAGTGAAAAAGAAAACAGGGCACAGAAGCTAAAGGTTGGCCACCCCTAGCGTAGACTATATTTCAGGAAACAGTACTAGGATAAGAAGAGGAGACAGAATGATAAAAAAGTTGGAAAAAGACAACATTAAAAATAGACTGGCCTGTCATTGAAAGAGATTCCTTTCAAGGCAAAAGACCAAGAAAAGGAGAAAGACGGTCGACAGATAAAGTGTGGTGACCCAATGGATTAACAGAGTAGGTGAAGATTGAGATAGAGAAGGAAAAATAAACACACACACTCATATATATATATATATATGAGAGAGAGAGGGAGGGAAAGAGAGACGGAGATAGAGAAAGCGACAAACAGAGACACAGAGAGGAAGAGAAAGAAACACAGAATATATAAAGAGAGAGAGAGAAAGAAAGGGAGGAAAAAACAGAAAGTCTGGGAGAGAGAGATAAACAAATGCGAGAGGAGAGTGAGAGAGAGAAACACCTTTAGAATTACACAACTTAACATTGTAATGGTGTCATTTGTTTTGGACAAAAGTATTTCAGCCAATAATTCTAAGTTTCCAATAAATGTCTTCAGTTGTAGACTCTCAATATTCTAGTTTAACATTTTATTGACAGGTTCGAATGACACTGACGTTATTCTCATAGACATAAAACCTTTCTATGGGAACTTCATGTTGACAATCAACCTTTTTTTTAAAAAAATGTTTTGTTTTTTGTTTTTCAAGTTAAAACATGCTCAGTGCGCTATGATCATATCAAGGCCGGCACTAGGCATAGGGAAAACTAGACAGCCGCTTAGGGCCTCTGAGTGATTTAAGAATAAAAATTATGAAACAGATCAAATCTCATAGAAAAACATTATGGTTCTATGTCTAGTAGCCTACCTTTCATGGGCGCAGCCAGGGGGGTTGGGGGTTCTACACCCCCCCCCGAAATGAGATCCCCCCTCAGGGGCGGGGGGCGGAATTTAGGGACTGATTTTTTGCTTTTATTTTGTTTATTTAAGTGAGAACCCTCCCTTTCCCAAGCGAAGCCAAAGGGTTTTTACAAATGAGTAGCGTTAAGTCCATGGAGCCCAGGATTCTCTGAGGAACATTTGAAGTGATCAGTTCGCTAAGGTAAATGGGCATTTCTTTGTTGTAGATGCACTAATGACAAATGGAGTGTACGCAAGAGGGCCGTAGAGAATCACATCTTTCTTTTTTTTTGTAGGACTATTTTTTGCAGCGTCGTTCTTCGTCGCAGCGTGGCGATTCTGTCATCTGCAATAACGGTATTGCAGTAGTCATGGCGGAAGAGTATGAATGCCACAGCTAGCTTTTTTTTTTTGTTGACACTATTGTTAAATATGGTAGGATCTGGCATAATATGCGCAGATGACTTCTTGTGTATAAGTCAAATAACAGAGTTGGAATAGTTAAGTAAGTAAAGGTTCCCCTTTCAGACCATGTGGTCTATAGGGCAGATGATGTAAAGAGTTGGGTGAAATCGAACTCCAAGATTGAGAACTGCAGGGACAAAAAGAACCAGGCAGTTTGTGAAGAATAGGCAATCTGTGTCATACCTTCAGTTATCCTGAGATTGATTGTGCTGCGCTTGATTGATTAAATTGTTCTAGATTAATTGTATTGCGCTTAATTGATTGAGCTGTTCTAGAATGATTGTGTTGCCTAAACAGAATTGTAATAAATGAAGGTTCAAGAAAAAAACAACTAATTCTAAGTGTCAACGACCACAGATGTTGTATTGAGACAACTTACAATTATTCTCTTATCGATCCAAACAATACACTTTACCACAGTAACTGAAAGAGGGAATTCTCTGTTGTAACCTCATATAAATCATTAAAAATAGAATTATAATTATACGGATAACAAACGGTACATCGTAGTCATGGACATTACTGCTTTCCTCATTAAGATTTTGACTAAGGCCTTATTTATCGGTGGTATATTTCGCAATATAATCCCTTTATGTCATATTTCTTAATTAATCTTTACCTTTTGGTAACTGCTTATATTTTGAATAGTCGACAACTATTGAGCTCCATTCTAATGATTTCATAAGGTAAGAGATAGTAGGCTTACATTTGTATTGTAATCTTATGAACTTATAGCATTATATACACACACATATATATATATATATATATATATATATATATATATATATATATATATATATATATATATATATATATATATATATATATATATATATATATATATATATATATATATATATATATATATATATATATATATATATATATATATATATATATATATATATATATAACATAACGATAATTCAACTTACAGGCTTCAAAACCATATAGATAATTGTAGAAACAATTTGTAGTAACTAAAATGGAAAGGATGGCTGCCTGGTCGTGTGCTTTCGCGCTGGACTGTGGTTCAGACTTGTAGATGGTCCCGGGTTCAAACCCTGCCAGCTCCTATCCCCCATCGACCCGCGGGAGGTATGAGCTAGGAAGTATATTATCTTCAACTCTGAAACACGGAAAACATTTTACAATTACAAATGATAGAAATTCGTACATATACCCCTTCTTCCTTAAAGCATGGAATGGATTGCCTGAATCGGCCTTGAAAACCAATAACTTATCAGAGTTTAAGTGTGTACGTAACATGCACGACTAGATCAATACATGGATACGTTTAGGACGTAATAATCCTCTCCTGTGAAGGAACGTCTGTAATTTATAAGATAAGTTAGAACATTAGTGAGGAGCTTACGCTTGTTTCTTGCCGCAGGATTAACAAATTAAGACGAAGATAACCCCACGATGACCTGCTAACCATTGTGAAAAAAAGTAAGCGAAACTCTATGGCCAGATCGCAAATCCTCGGAGTTCGCAAAGACCTTCCTTCAGGGAACAGTACCAGGAAGAAGAAGAAGAGGAAGGCAGAGAAAGCGATGGGAAGACAACATCAAAGAATGCACAGGCCTGTCAGTGAATGAAATTCTATTAAAGGCAAACGACAGAGAGGAATGGAGAAAGACGGTTGAGAGTCACCTTCAAAGCGTCTCTGAAAGCATTAAATATGGTTCCTGCCACCCAGGAGAAGAAAGCTCTTGATAAAGTGTGAAACAAAAAAAAATAATCACCAATAATTAACGGACTATTTGGTTATTTAGTTTTTAATTGATTCATGTTTTGTTAGGTACAATAAATAATTGTTTAAAGTTTCATGTTGACCCTAAAATGTCTGTGGGAGAAATAACGTGTACAATTATTTAAGTGAACAAACCCTGAAATATTTAGTTATATCTCTGAATCAATGTCCCTTTTTCGTATCAAACAAATAATTAATAACCAGTTATTAATTGACTGTTGTTTTTTTTCCGCGTAATTTCTACGTCAATGAATAATTATGCAAAGTTTCAACTTGATCAGAGTTTGGGTGTGGAAGAAAAAAAAGTGTTCAAACTTTTTTACTAAACAGACAGACAAAAAGACAGACAGATAGAGCGAGTTGATATAAGCTTTATAATTAGAGTAAATTTTACCTAGATGAATAGCTTAATTCTTCCGACGAGTTACGTTAGCCTGAATCTCACCGTTCTTTAAATAATTTTTTCGCCGAAATTGTTCTAGCTATATTTCTTCTTCTTCTTTTTTTTTTTTTACAATACCTCTATTCAACTCGTAACTTCGATGAAACTTCAGGGTGGGTGGGTGGAGCCTGGACACGGATCTAGAAAACGGCTAACGTTTTTTCCTAGAAATTTAACAATTGATGTAGGTCTATATTGCTGAGAAAAGAAGAATTACAAGCTCATTGGCCACAGTGGGAAAAGTCGATTTTGATAGTTATAAGTTTTCAAAGTACAAAAGAAATTTAAATTTGGCAAGATAAATTAGAGCTTTTATATAGCGCTACTTTCATGCTTATAGCATGCTCAGAGCGCTATGGTTCAAATCTCATTTGTGGATCAATGGGGAGAAGGGGGGTATCTGGGAGAAGATTTTCCGTGCTGCCTTTAGGCGATCCGTAAACGCAACTCTGCTCGAACCTCATGGGTAGCCAAGCCAAGTTAAAGTGTACTTAGCCTCTCGACCACGCTTCCCATAAGAGAGCGAGGTTTTTTCCGCATTCATTGAATAACTCTAGATCTAAAACCTTATCATTGGAATATCTCAAGGTGTTGTAGATCCATAGTTAAACCGAGCTAAACCGAGTTTTTTTTTCGGGTGGAAAGGGATTGTAAAAAATGTTCTAATCTAACATTCATTATTTATTAAGAGAAAAACAATCGCTCAATAAGCTATATATGAACTAATTAAATAATAAAACAAAACATTTTAGTTTATTTAAAGAAATCTCTACAACTCAAATAGGAACATACACTTAAAATACTATTTAACCGTAGTTAGGCCAATATTAGAATATGCATCCTCTCTTAGGAACCCCTGAACTGAGGAAAATCTATTAAGTAGCTAGAACAAATACAAAATAGGGCAGTAGGATTTATATTAAAAAAAAAAAAAAACAACGAATATTGACTTTTAACAAAAGTAAAATGACTAAATTTACAGACACCTCAGGACAGAGGAATAAAAAGTAAAGTAGCAAAAATAATATTGTTGTAACGCTGTTCCCCGCCCCCTATGGTGCGCACCATTTCACTGCTCCACACTGGTGGTGGAAAACATAGAACCACGGAACAATACTAACCCTCAAATAGTTATCGGTATTCACCAATCGTCTTGGTGAAGCAAAAGGATGCGACTTTGTGTAGACTATAGATCGTTAAACGAAGTCACACATAAGTACAGGACAGTTATCCTCTACCTAGAATCGACGACACCTTGGATACGCCTGCTAGGATCACACATCTTCCCTACTTTTGATAGGATAAGATAGGATCATAGCGTATCGAGAAAGCTAAAAGAAATAAATTGCGCTAAACAGAAACAGTGGGTAAAAGTATTTGTAATCGCACAACTTTTTTGTGTTATTGTTAGTGTAAAATAATTGATACATTTACGCTTAATGTAAGCTTTGTTTTTGTTTTTGTTTTTGTAAAGTATTTCTCTCTCTACTTTCTTGACTAATTTTGTTTTTATTATAAAATTTAATTGACAAAGCAGTTAGTCAACATGAGCTACAACAGCCTGTTAATAAAGATCTTCTTTCTAGCAGCCGTATGTAAGTTATTGGATTAGAACAATAATATTAGAAATCATATTGAAGAGATAGATAAAAAAAATATTGATATGTGTCATATTGATACGTGTTATAGTGTGGTGCGGTGGTGTACAACTAAGGGTGACAACTTTTGTTATTTAATTATTTGTGGTTGTTGTAAAGGTCTTGGGAAATTTAAATATTATTTACTTGTCAACAAATTAAATGGATACAGGTGTTAACATAATGTAAGACGCAATTGCATATATATTCATACTCAATTTTTCTTTTTTTACAAATGATGCAGTAAAGGGGCAGGTGTTAAGGGTTAAAACGCATCACTCTGTCATCCAGCTTTTGATGAAGAATGTGAGGTAGATTATCAAACTAGAATGAGTCTTGCAAAATTTCATAGAAAGCAGACACAAGTTTCCGTCTAATGAATGACCCAAGCACTGGACTTATCTTGCGATAGAAATCTAATGCAACTTTTGCACGAATCAGTCAAACCACCCCATCAGAACCCCGTTACTTTTTTTTGTTTGTTAAACCACCTAAGACACACAAAATCTATTTAAATACTCAAAAAGACACAAAGATAAAGGTACATTCCTCGTTCCATATGCTAGGACAAATTTTTACAAATACTCCATCTTCCCTAGTGCTGTAAGAGCATGGAATGGGTTGCCTGAGCTAGCCAGGAAAACCAGTGACTTGGCAGAATTTAGGTCATTGGTTAATATGCATGACTAAATGCATGACGCGTAGGACGTAATCATCTTCTTTTTTGAAGTAACGTCTGTATTATATAAGATAAGAAGATAACCTGATAAAATTATAGTGGTAAACAAGAGAGTTAAAAAGGACACAACCAGAACACCTCAACCTCAAGATAGTCTGTGAGCAATACCTACAACAGAATCTCTTTCGTGTCTTTGTTCAGTTCAAAAAGCCTTTCGACTGTCTATGATGGAACACTCTGGGTAACAGCACAAAATACAATACAAACAAACAAAATACATTTTTCATTAAAAAAAAAATCTTGTTTAAACTCCACATATACAGACATATTCTCTAAAGACTGTAAAATGTATTTCCCTTTTGGTATCAAACAACATTAATTAGTTATCACTATTTAATTAACTAATTAAAAAAAAACAAAGGTTACAAAGAAAATCGGCACCAGAAGTGGTCCACCCAGGCAGGTAAAAAAGACAGGTTTCAATATTTTTCAGAAAGAATGTCAGAATGAAATTCTATCAAAGACAAATGACAGAAAAGAATGAAGAAAAAGGGTTGATAAATCTTGTATGGTGCCCCAACGGTCCAGCAAAGCAATGGATAGGTGAAAGTGAATGTGAGGATAAATGTGAACCTGGCCTAACTGATCTCTTATAAAGAATATCTATTTGATCTAATTGTTTTGTAAATGTTCAGCCTCTTTTTCAAATCCTTAAAAAATATAATAAAGTGTAGTGAGATTTGTTAGATAGGTGATAATATGAAAAACTACTTATAATAAATTGTTGTTTTAAATTATGTCCGACTTATATGCATACTAAATAGACTTTTTTCTCTTTAAAAAAAAACATTTTTATTTGTGTAAATGTAGTAGTTAGTATGACAGAACTTACATAACTTAGCAATAAAAATGTAAAAATAAAATTGGGGACAAAAAATCTAAAAAGCATTTACATAAACGTGTTAAAAATTTAGTAAATGGTTACCTTCCCTACTGAAGAACCTTCCGTGTTTGTTACTATTAATAGTGAATAGTTGTAAAGTGGTGTATTTTGTTGAAAAAACTTCTTGCATAAGTGATTTAAAAAATTAGTTTTTTCGCTTTCAGAAAAGAAAAAAGTAGCCGTTTCATCAGAACCTTGAATGGTCTTAAATACTATAATATTACAATACAACGGTATTATGCAATACCCGTAAATGTAGAATCTATTGAAAGAAGCTTCTCGCGCCTCAAACTAATGAAGAATTACTTGAGGTCAACAATTTTTATAGATAGATTGAAACATTTTGTAATTCTTGCTATTGAGCCTGATCTATGTAGGAAACAAAACTCTTATGATATACTCTATGACTTCGTTACACGCAAGGCTTGTGTAGTAATTCTGTGCGTAGTAAAGAAATGATTAAAATGCAACGACGAATGTATTTTCTAATACAAACTCTTAATTTTCACTTATTATCCGTATCCCTACCTAAACTGGGTTCCGCGAAATCCGTGAAGTCCGTCCCTGGTATTAAGTGACGGGTGAATACTACTTGTTCTCCCCCCCCCCCCCCTCTTTTTTTTTTCGCCTCGAAAATTACGTCCGAATTGCAAAAATAAAAGAAAGATATTTCCATTACTTGGTGTCCAAACTCTGAGCCATGAAGATTTATATTTATAGATACATGTGTAGTGTCTTAAGATGGGCACGTTTCTGTTTCAGACTGCACAGCTAGCTCTGACAATAAGCCTAAAGTTGTGACACGCTTGATGGCTCGATGTATGAAAAATAGACAACACTACAAATTGCTGACTAATGGGCATGTGAAGAAATGTCTGAGGTATCAAGAAGAAATGAAAAAATATGTAGAGGCCAAAAGGATTTGTGAAGGTTTCAATTACTTTCTGTAAATCTACGTTGATTTCTGTTTCTCTGTCCCCCTTCCACTCGGCCAACAAATACCCCATTTCCAAATGGGGGCTGGCGAATTTAAGTTGTGAAATTACCAACAAACACCCCATTTCCGAATCTACGTTGATTTCTGTTTCTCTGTCTCCCTTCCACTTGGCCAACAAACACCCCATTTCCGAATGGGGGCTGGCGAATTTAAGTTGTGAAATTACCAACAAACACCCCATTTCCGAATGGGGGCTGGCGAATTTAAGTTGTGAAATTACACTAGTAGTTAACGAGTTTTTTTTATTTATGTTAATTATATATACTAATTATTTATATTTTAACAATTTTTTTTTTATTTTGCAGCCCTCCCCAACTCTAGTATGTTGGCTGATTTATTGAGATGGAGGAGAGGCGATTGCATCAATCACACTCCCCCCCCCCCAAGACCATAACCCTACTAGTGGGGAGGGGGGAAGTCTATTTTTTGTGTGTAGAAATCATTGTTTGTGACAAAAATTAGTTTCTTGTTATCTTGTTACGTTTCTCTCTCTCTCTCTCTCTCTCTCTCTCTTAATCAGGAGTTCTGTAAACAAATGCTCATCATACAACACACCTAACACAAGAACTTGACAACATGAGTTCTAAATAATCTGGTACTTTAATGCATAGATAACAGCCAATACTAGACTATTGGCAACACGATCAACTACTACACCACTGTACATCAGTGGTTCCCAAACTTTTTTGTCTCGTAGACCCCTTGCCATGGTTTCTGGTTTTCGGTAGACCCCATATTTAATACTGCATTTTTGCAAAATCGCCAATTCCATTTTTGAAAACTAATTTCTAACTGTAGCGAGTCGAAGAGCGAAAAAGTATTTTAAAGTTACATATAAGTTACAGAGATTATCTTTTTTTCTAATTCAAATGTAAACCAAATCAAATAACAATTAATCTTTATTAATCATTGGAAATGATGTTGCTTTTGGTTGTTTTTTTCTGCACGTATATTATCCGTTGCTATGGATATTATGTTTTATATAGGAATTTGTTGTTCTATGATGTAGTCATCAAACATTAAATAGTAATTAATCAATTAATTGATTTGCCTTATGCATCATTCTAAAAGTTTTCGCAAAGCGCAGTGTATTTCTTGATCTTTCACGTCTGATACAGCTGATCCAGAACACTGTATGTATGTATGTCGTTTGCAAAGAATTTTATAAGAAGCTTTTAATTTTATAACTTTTGCCACCAATGTGTCCTTGAACTGTATTGTTGCTAAAACAAATTGTTTTAACAATAACAGATGTAGGGTTGTGTAGAACAGTTTTTTAAAACTATAGCGGCTGATAAAATCAATGTTTTACCTATAGTGTTTTCCTTATTTTGCTATAAGTAAATAGATATCGTTAGACGCTTGCAAACCATCATGTTCTCTATATTCTAAATTCTAGTTTAGAATACATGCAGGAACTATGTAATCAGATTACTACACTTAAAGAGACAAATAAAAATGCAGTTTTTTTTTGATTATTGGTGACTTCAACCTACCTGATATAAATTGGAAAACACTAACCATAGATAAACACCAAAACCTTAAGGACATAAATGAGCTTTTCATAGAAACTTTACACAACCTAAGTTTAGATCAAATCATTAAAAAGCCAACTAGATTAAACAACACATTAGATCTCTTCTCAACCAACAGACCTGGATTAGTAGTTGATTATGATATTATCCCTGGTCTATCAGACCATGAGATCATAAAAATAAACAGTCAGATAAAAGCAGTAGCCAATACAAAACCCAAAAGAAAAATCTTACTCTGGAATAAATGTAACCTAACACAACTACACCAAGCTGCATTAAACTTTCAACAAACATTCTTATTAGAAAAAGACATTAACCAACCAGTCGATGACATCTGGAATTTCATTAAAAACCATCTTAAAAACATTATAGAAAATCATATACCAACTAAATACACATCAAACAAAATAAATAAATGCTGGTTTAATAATATACTAAAGAAGCTTTGTAAACAGAAGGAAAACCTATATAGAAAATATTTAAAGAAACCAAGGCAGAAAGAGTTTACAAAAAGTATATAAAAATTAAACACCTAACCCAAAAAGTAAGCAGACAGCTGCAGAGTGAATACATAAACAATGTAATATCTAAAGATAACAACAAAAACCTATGGTCATACATTAAGTCTAAGAAAATGGAAACAACAGGCATAGCGCCATTAAAAGATGAACATAACATAATACATAATGATAATGAAACTAAAGCAAACATCCTAAATAAATACTTTGCATCAGCATTCTCAGCCCCAGGAGACAAAGACATATTTCTTAATTTGAACCAAGTAAACAACATAGAAGATTTAGTAGTACAAGAAAATGGAATTAAAAAACTATTAGCCAACACCAAACCAAATAAAGCGTCTGGACCTGATGGTATTGCAGCTAGATTACTCAAAGAACTAAGCAATGAGCTAGCCCCAGTGTTCAAAATACTCTTTCAGGCATCGCTTAACCAGGGCAGAGTACCGAAGGACTGGAAAGAAGCTAATGTCACCCCCCTATTTAAAAAAGGAGAAAAATCTGATCCAGGAAACTACAGACCAGTATCACTTACCAGCATCACATGTAAAATGCTAGAACACATAATATGTAGCAACATCATAAACCACTTAGACAAACATAATGTCCTAACCCCATACCAACATGGCCTTAGGAAATATAGATCATGTGAAACACAACTAATAGGACTAATTGATGATTTTTCAAAAGGTTTAGATAATAGCGAACAAATAGATGCTATCTTACTAGATTTTTCCAAGGCTTTTGACAAAGTTCACCACCATAGTTTGCTTAAAAAATTAAAATATTTCGGCATTAATGGTCCACTGCATCAGTGGATTAAAGATTTTCTGATAGGGAGAGAACAAAACTGTAATAATAAATGGCTCTAAATCAACACCAATAACAGTAAACTCAGGTGTACCCCAAGGAACAGTCTTGGGTCCACTACTATTTTTAATTTACATAAATGATTTACCAAATTTCATTAGTTCAGGAACAAAAGTCAGATTATTTGCAGACGATTGCATAATATATAGAACAATAAAAACAAAACAAGACACAGATATTTTACAAAGAGAATTTGATGAATTACAGAAATGGGAATCAAATTGGAGCATGTCTTTACACCCAGAAAAATGTCAGTTGTTAAGAGTAACAAAAAAACTAAAACAAATTAATTTCACTTATCTTATTCATGGCAAACCAGTAACACAGACTAAAAATGCAAAATACCTAGGTGTTATAATAAGAAACTGGAACAAACACAAAATAGAGCAGTGAGATTCATAACAAACGAATATTCACATTTGACTAGGGTAACACCATTAGTAAAATCACTAAATTTAGAAAGCCTTCAGGACAGAAGACTCAAAAGTAAAGTAGCAATTATACATAAAACACTGAACCATAATCTTTAAATACAAAAACAAAATTTAGTAAAATACTCTGAAAGACACAAAAATAAAGGCACATTCCTCGTCCCATATGCTAGGACATATTTGTACAAATACTCCTTCTTCCCTAGTGCTATTAGAGCATGGAATGGGTTGCCTGAGCTAGCCAGAAAAACCAGTGACTTGGCAGAATTTAAGTCATTGGTTAATATGCATGACTAAATGCATGACGCGTAGGACGTAATCATCTTCTTTTTTGAAGTAACGTCTGTATTATATAAGATAAGATAAGATGATGTCAAAGAGAGATATTGTGGGTCTATTCTGAACTTTATCTTTGAGTGTTCGAAAGTTTTTAAAACCTTTATCTTTTTATCAGGGTGGCATTGTCTTAAATGATCCTCCAGCGTAATTGGTTTCATATCGTCATAAAAAGGCACTTGGCAACCATTTATTTGACAAGGAAAAAATGAATCCCAATTTTAAATAATCAAAGCTCTAGTCTAAATTTCTTTCTGTTAAACATTAGTTACATGTAGACAGAATTAAGCTATTGAAATAAGTATTGAATTTAAATGCGACAATTTTTCGTTTCAATAGCAGGATACATATTTAAATGATTAACTAAGGTACTTATTATATATGTTTAGAAAATAATTACATTAATAGGATGTTAAAATTAAAGTCATGACCTGCTTAATTAAAGTCTATTATTGTAGACCCCCGTGGACATCTTTCTTAGACCCCTTGGAAATCTTCGTAGACTCCCGAGGGTCTATATAGACCACTTTGGGAATCACTGCTGTACATCAGCGTACTTAACTTTACTGTATCTATTCCTGAATGGTACGTTTCACTCGAGGACTCCGCCAGTACCGACTTCATGGCCGACTAGCAGTCCCGGTCTCCTCGCTTTCCTGTCTTGAACTGCACTGCCTTACACACTCACAAGACCATAACACGGGTCATATTTGCGTGCAAAGTTCATACAGTACTATCCGTTGTCCATCGACATAGCACGCTAACTGTATTACTGGCCTATGTCACACGTGTCAGCTGATCGTACAGTTAATTCTATCGCGCCACCAATAGGGTTACTCAGATTTGTCCGTCCAGGACAAAATCTACCTCACAACGTGGGCTATGGAGGTTAGTCAATGCAGGCGTGGGTCTATCGGTGGGGGCGACAATGGGTTTATATTGACATCTCGATGTCTTGTAGTCTGCGTATGTCTCTTTCTCGTTCTGCTCCAATGGATCTGCCTTTTGGTTAAGAGGGGCGTCGTTTTCGTTCCCTGGCCTTTCTCTCAGTCACCACCGACGGCAGTCACATGTCAAGAAGCGAGGCAGTGGGTGTCATGGCGGTGGTCATCAAGACAGCTGTTCCAACACTTTGGTTCTTCAGGCTCTCTCGGTGAATGCTTTGCAATTGAGCCGGAGGACCCCCCAGGAAGTCAGGTTATCAAACAGGTCACCAAACCCAGCCGCATCTTGAAGTCATGCCTGTAGGGCACATGAGAAAAGTCCGATATGCAAAAACTCAACAGCTGCTGCATCAGGTCTCACGTATTAATATTTTAACCAATCTTTATATCAGGTCGCCCAGTTCTGTTATGTTGGCCGATGTGGTGGGGTGAGAGTGTGGCGATTAGAACTAGTTCCCTTCCTACCCAAATCCTTTGAGTAATTTTTTTTTTGGGGGGGGGGGGGGAGGGGAGGTTCAATTTTTATGCCCAAAAGTAAAAAAATTTAAGTTTGATATTCTTGCAAAAAATAACATTCTAACACAAGATCATTGATGTTTTGTCAAGCTGCGCCAAAATGTTGTCATATAGTAGTTCTCAATATAAATGTTAAGCATTATTGAGGTGTGAGGGGATAAATAGTCAAATTATCTTATCGGATAAAATGATTTTTAGCGAAGAAGTTATTTTAATTGTAAATAGTTTTCATCTTTCTGCGGACCCCTACGGTCGTCGCGTGGACACCTGAGGCTACGCGTATTCCAGTTTGAGAACCTCTGATCTATATTATATAAGCTACTTATTGATTTTAATATTAGGTCACACCGCACTCCAGTTTTAAATTAAATCATTACAAAATATGAAACGAAAGATAGTGATCGGTACCAGAAAGGCCGGACAAACCTTTACTCTTCTTTTTGTATTTTAGTAAAGAAATGATATTTTTCTTTACAAAAACAATCTGTCACTTGGTATAGATATGTATGTATGTATGTATGTATGTATGTATGTATGTATGTATGTATGTATGTATGTATGTATGTATGTATGTATGTATGTATGTATGTTGTGACAAGAGGGACAATAAGGGTGGCTACCTTTATTTTGTTATTTGAGTTACCCCCCTTTATTACTTGATTTAAGTCCCTATCAACTGTTTACAAGGGCCACCCTCTCTTGATTCTTTCAACTGACCAGTGTAGCTTGAACTAAATCTCTATAATGTTTGACTAATACTTGTGTTGTTGTACTATTGTTGTGTTTACTCAAGAGGAGTGTGTCACTGCTGTGGGAAGAGTATTTCAATAATGAGCTAAGTAGACTTTATCGATTTGTTAGTTGATTTATGTAAATGGTATAGGTCTACTTAGTCTCTTATCCTCTTCTGTATGTCTTTTTTTTAAAGAAATCTTTTTGTTTAGATACGAGACAGTAGTGTGTCTCATGAATGACGTCATTTCATTGTTTAGTCATGTATGATGTTATTGTAAACTAATGTAAACCCTCGCTTTGGTTTTTGACATAAAATGTCTCATGAATGACGTCATTTCATTGTTGATGCATGTATGATACTATTATAAACCATCTTTTTGGTTTTTCGGCATAAGACATTATTGTGCCTCTGTGATGGTGGTCCTTTCATTATATTGACCGGAAACTGTCTTGCTACTTTGCTTTGTTTCATTAAGTCATTTTCTTTTGTGAGCCTTTATTGCCGTTTATATTTTTTCATGATCTTTTTCTTTTGTTTGTAAATAAACTCCTTTTTTTGTTGTTCCAACTGAAATCTCAGAATTATTAATTGTTTGTCTCAGTAGTTTTATACATCTAGAGGCTATAGTTATTAGCCTAGATAATATAATCGGGACCACAAAGTACCGCTGGACTAACTTGCCGGTGCAGTACAGGTCACTGGTCTTATGACCTATTCTATTTATAGGTCACAGTATGTATGTATGTATGTATGTATGTATGTATGTATGCATGTATGTATGTATGTATGTATATATGTGCCGAATAGAAATCAAAACCGTTTGACCAATCTTGATAAAACTTGGCAGAAATGTTTCTTGGACCGTATTGTAGCCCTAAAAAGAACTTAAGACCCTCAAAAAAAACATAATTGCCCAACTCTATGAAAGTATGATATTTTATGAATATAGGCTATGTTTACCATGTTGACATGAGAAGAGATTGAAAAGATTTAGATCTAGATCTACTTTTAAGAACTACACTTTGCACATATAGTTTTTTACTTTGACACAAGGAAATACAAAATATAGTCTATTGATTTCATTATTTAATAAAATTGAACTTCAAATTTGTGTTTCATAAGCATTTTTACATAAATTCGTTCTTTATATCTGCGAATTTAGAATTCGTGACGTACATTCTTTCATTAGACATTACCCGAAGGTTATACATCTCTCTATTCCTAGGTCTAAAACTCTAATTCAACTCTAAGTTGATAGAAATTCTCTTCGCAAATATAGTTTTATGCTTTAACACACGAACATACTAATTATAGTCCATTCATTTCATATTTTACTCAAATTAACATTCAAATTTGTTTTTCTAAAGCATTTTTACATGAGTGCAACTATTCTTAATATCGCGTGCTTCTAAATATAGATCTAGATCTGTACACAAGCCAATGTTTTCATAACAAATTGAATTCAGGTCAATTAGCTATTTTTAGCTCCAGTCATAATATTTTTAGCGGCCCCCGAAAGGGGAAAAGACGCTATTAGTTTTGTGTAAAAAAATATAAAAAAAAAATTAAAAAATTACATCAATTTTAAGACTTCAGCTGGGCCATCGGAGGCGCGGTAGCTGAGCTGTAAAGCGCTTGGCTTCCGAACCGGGGGTCCCGGGTTCTAATCCTGGTGAAGACTGAGATTTTCAACTTCGGAATCTTTGGGCGCCTCTGAGTCCACCAATCTCTAATGGGTACCTGACATTAGTTGGGGAAAAGTAAAGGCGGTTGGTCGTTGTGCTGGCTACATTACATCCTCGTTAACCGTCGGCCACATAAACTGATGAACTTTACATCATCTGCCCTATAGACCACAAGGTCTGAAATGGAAACTAATTATGCCAGGTTCACATCTAACTTTGCTTTCACTTGCACCTATCCTTTGATCTGCTGGACCGTTGGGGCACTACACAAGATCTGTCAAACTTCTTTTTCCATTCTTCTACCTCATTTGTCTTTGATATAATTTCATTTGAATGTTCTTTCTGAAAATATTGAAGCCTGCCTGGGTGGACCACTTCGGGGGCCGATTTTGAGTTTGTGTTTCCACACAAACTGTCTTTGTAAACTTGTTATTTATGAATTCATGCATTCGCTTTACTTATAACATTATTATTTTCTTCAATTGTTTCTATTGCACTATATCAGTGGCTACATCAGCAACACGCAAGTTAAGACCCGCGGGCAGCCGGTAATATCTGTCTAGTATATATATATATATATATATATATATATATATATATATATATATATATATATATATATATATATATATATATATATATAGAGAGAGAGAGAGAGAGAGAGTTAGAGAGATTTAACAACACTTCAGCGGGGTTTGAGGCTAAAAAAAAATACCTCTTCAATATAAAAAAGCAAATTACACACTCAAAATTTATATATTTATATATATTTGGCGGGGAGGGTTGGTGAGGGGGCAAAACCTCCCCCGAAAAAAATCCTGGCAACGCCTATGATTGTATGCCTATATTTTTAATTGTATTATGTTAATTTTCGTAGTTTACACTGCTTTTATAAATTTTGATTATTTTGAACATTTTTTCTGGGTCACAGAAGAAGATGGTCTCTTGGCTACATTTAAAGGCAAAATGGAGGAGCAAATAATCTTAAATGAACTTTACCGTGGGTTTTCAGAAAGTCCTAAAGTAGTTTGGATTGGCTTAGACAGATTGGAAGATCACAAAACATATAAATGGATAGACAATGGAGCAATTCATGAAAATATATCAAAGAATATGATATTTCCGGATGGTATGTTGTTATTGTAGTTCCATACTTGTGATGACAAATCGGGGTAAAGGTGGTCTTTTTTTTTTTTTCATTGACCACGAAGGATAATGAGATTAGTTAACGTGATAGATTAAGACCAAGAAGTCTTCCTTGCACTAAGATAATGATTATTTATTTGATGAATAAAGACAAAGAATTTTACCTTGCTTGTTTAAAATTTTTCATTCGGGATGTCACAAACCTAGATATTTCTATTAAACCCCCTTCTTTCTTCTTTCATTCGGGATGTCACAAACCTAGTTATTTATATTAAACCCCCTTCTCTTCTCTTTCATTCGGGATGTCCCAAACCTAGATATTTATATTAAACCCCTTTCTTTCCTCTTTCATTCGGGATGTCACAAATCTAGATATTTCTATTAAACCCCATTCTCTTCTCTTTCATTTGGGATGTCACAAACCTAGTTATTTATATTAAACCATCTTCTTTTCTCTTTTTTTATCGGGATGTCACAAACCTAGATATTTATATTAAACCATCTTCTCTTCTCTTTCATTCGGGATGTCCCAAACCTAGATATTTATATTAAACCCCCTTCTTTCCTCTTTCATTCGGGATGTCACAAATCTAGTTATTTCTATTAAACCCCCTTCTTTCCTCTTTCATTCGGGATGTCACAAACCCAGTTATTTATATTAAACCATCTTCTCTTTCATTCGGGATGTCACAAACCTAGTTATTTCTATTAAACCCCCTTCTTTCCTCTTTCATTCGGGATGTCACAAACCCAGTTATTTATATTAAACCATCTTCTCTTCTCTTTCATTCGGGATGTCACAAACCCAGTTATTTATATTAAACCATCTTCTCTTCTCTTTCATTCGGGATGTCACAAACCTAGTTATTTATATTAAACCCCCTTCTTTCCTCTGTCATTCGGGATGTCACAAACCTAGTTATTTATATTAAACCATCTTCTTTTCTCTTTTTTTATCGGGATGTCACAAACCTAGATATTTATATTAAACCATCTTCTCTTCTCTTTCATTCGGGATGTCACAAACCTAGTTATTTATATTAAACCACCTTCTCTCTCCTATTCCATTTGATGCACATCTTAACAAACCTGATATCTACCATCTTGAATGATTTAAAAATCTAAATAGTTAACAAACTCTTAATCTGCACAGGTGGTTCACCTTTTACGATAGACTTAATACACTAAAGCTCCGAGCTGGGATTATTCCCTTGTAGCACGGTCTAGGCTGAGTTCTACAGGATCTTTGTCTCCGTACAATGTTAGACTCCTACTTTCACCAGTCTTATCGTTTTCATAACTAAGCGTACCTGAGCACGCTGCAATCGTTAAGGATGTGTTCTACTGTTTCGTCTTCTGCAGTGCTTCCCAAAGTGTTTTGACCGTATAGTTGCTTGACTTAAAACGTTGCTGCACTATGATATAGTCGATCTGGTTGGGATGTTCTCAACTTTTCGGCACGCTAATGTGTTAGCCAGCTAAGGCTATTTATACTTCACAAATTCTTATTGTCGCAGATAGCGCTCGTTAGTTGAAAGAATCCTAAAGTACCTTTCCAAGGTAGGTATGAGTTGCTTTTTACCTTGGCATTTCTGTCTTCTTCTTATACCAGAAGTCCTACTTCGTGACTTTATGGACAACTCCCTTGCATTTATTCAAAACAGTTTTTTTTTTTTTTTTTTTTTTTAAAGGAAACCTCAGAATTGGCGCTATTCAATTTTAGCAGCTTTATCATCATAGGAATCCTCGGGCCTTAGGCCTCTTTTCTTTGCCTCTTTTTTGGGCTTAATGTGCCTCTTTTTTAAAGGAAACCTCAGAATTGGCGCTATTCAATTTTAGCAGCTTTATCATCATAGGAATCCTCGGGCCTTAGGCCTCTTTTCTTTGCCTCTTTTTTGGGCTTAATGTGCCTCTTTTATGGGCCATCTTGCCTCTTTTGTGGGCTTTTTTTTTTTTTTTTTTTTAATGTTTTTATTTGTAAGTTCTCATAATTCACAAGTATTAAATCATAAACAATTGAAAAATGATTAACCTAAAAATATAATAATAGTAATAGAAATATTATTTAATATCCAAGACATACTACCTAACCATCCTAACCATTGAACCCACTAAAGACAGAAAAATGATACAAGTATCCTCTACCCCAGAACAATCAACATAATATCAAATATCCCTGACCCCCAACACCCCATTTCTGGAAAAAAACCTGAGCATTGTACAAGTATATGAAAATCAAACTAGATAATTCTCTACCCTTAAATCCATTATTTTTCTAAATGTCAATTCTAAGTGATTAGGATCAAAAACCTTATTATTATGTAGAGCTTTGAGCCAGCTAGCCCAAACAAGATTCCTGTATTCGGAAACAATAATTAAGTTATAGTTATGTATCATTTTATTTTTTAGTTTTGTCAGTTTGTTTAAAACAATTGATAAGTTAACATTTACATAGTTGCCACAGTTTAAAGGTGACGATTTTAACGTATAACAATGAGTGGACTAGAAATTGCATAACAGCTCACAAAATGAAACGTATCAATTTCTTTATTTGACACATTTCCCGCAAGATTATATTTGTTTTAGATTTTTCTCGAATACTGCAGTTGCTATCTCACGGGTCTGAATCGGGCGTGTTCTTATATTTTACTAGCTGTATCAGTTTTTAACCCTATCCCAAGATTAATAACGTCCATCGGAATCACTCTAGAAAATTGCAAGAGAATAAGGCAACAATTTGTCCAGATTCAGCGACGATTCTTTAGCAAATCAAGCTGTTAGTGTCACAACAGACGGTAGAATCTTTAACGTCGAGACGGTTACTTTGAAATACAATTAAGATTATACATAAGAAGACGGATAAAGACGCCCTCAAAGTTATGCATATTGGATGCAGGTTACCCATTTCCCAATCATTATTGGTCATGCAGATTCTGTACAAATAGAAAAGTTCACCCATTAAGGCAGTGTTAGTTCAAATGATGGAGATGCATATCATGATGTTGCTTGACGGATTGGAAATCAGGTGCCGTCTTTCAAAAAGTACGGCCTATCTGTACAAACAAATTAATTAGCCTGGAGATTAAAAAAAACACCCACTCAATATAATCATCATTCCAATGGCCACCTAACTTCCAGACATGGAAGGCTGAAAAGAGGTTGATCCGTGATGGCTAAAAAGAGGCTGATCAGTGATGGCTGAAAAGAGGCTGATCAGTGATGGCTGAAAAGAGGCTAATCAGTGATGGCTGAAAAGGATCCTACGAATAAAATACCCAATAGAAAATCTTTTCCAGCACAGGCAGACATTTGTGAGACCTATCATTAGACAAGACAAAACAAGTTAGCCAAAGTTAGCCTTAACTTGAAAGCCGAAAAGAAGAACGTGAAAACATGGCCGCCGACGTCTAATTTGGCGTCACTCTTTTTTTAGAATTTCTGAATTTCGTGGGCACCAGATGTGAAGTGGTGTCGAATGGCACGCGAGAGGCTTAAGTCTATGTGTTTGTCAACATTTTACAATTAAAAATGTTACGTTTGCCACTCAACTGGTCAGATCAGATGTTTGGAAAGCTCCTTAAGCTCACTCAGAGTTATTCGGGGCCAAGCCCTTGGCGCCAAACATTTTTCTACATTTCTGAGCTTCAGAAACTCTTTCTCCTGGCGTCTACTACTCTTAGTTTCTCATAATAGGAAGATTACGTTAAATAAAATTAAATTAAGAAAGTTTGGGACATGTTGATATTAAACTGTGAGTGGTAGTTATTTTTATTTTTAAAAGTTGCTTTTAGGAAAAGTGTATTTTTCCGACTTGGGTGTCACCCCTGGTGGGTGTCACCCAGTGAGGCCCGCATCCCCAACTTACCAATAGTGACGCCACTGCTTTGACGTTTCTCAATAATATATTTATTTATTATCGATAATAACGTGTAAATCTATTTAAAAAAAAACAACTAGTTAATCCGTTATAATTAATTAACTTTGTTTTATAAAGAGTCAGTCAGGCCTACTAAGCAAAGAGGATATAGGACTTAAGTAGAGAATTAGCTCGTTCACTAAAAATTTCAAAGAGAACACTAAATGTTTATTTTAAGATAATCAATGTTTCTTTTTCAGACCATGAGTGCACAGGTTATAATCCCAATTCACAATTCGTAACTCCAATGCCATGCTTCCTATTAAATAACTATTTTTGTGAATTACGTTAGGTGTTTGTGAAAAAAAAAAATCAACCTGAAATGTTTTCATACGTTTGTATGCTACAACTTTAAAATCAATAAATATTTTTACCAGAACTAATGGTGCTGATCCTTAGCAATGCGTTTTTTTTTTTTTCTGTGTGTGTCTTGCAAGATAATAGTGGGAAGCGTGGTCGAGAGGCTAAGTGCGTTTGAACTTGTCTTGGCTACTTGGCTACCTAGAAGGGGGCTCGCGTCTAAAGGCAGCACGGAAAACCAACTCCTAGATACCCACTCCCCCCCCCCCCCCCCACTGGTTCACAAATGAGATTGGACCAAAGCGATCTGAGCATGCTATAAGCATGAAAGTAGCGCTATATAAAAGCTATAATAATAATAATGGATGCGTCCAGATGAATTTCGTTAAGTTTTGCTTTCTTGTTGAGACAAGGAGGGTAAAGAATCGGATGTGACTAAACTAATCGATTATAAAGCATCGCGTGTTGTTTTGCATCAGCAACAGATTTTCCTCTATTAGCACAAAAAGGAATAATGGCTAGCCCATGATTTACCAGAAACCAGCGCATTCGAAGGAGACAAAAATCCTTATAATGGATAACAGAGGACATTTAGGAGGACATATCCTTACAAAGGACGACAGGATGATAAATCTCTACAAATGAGGGTAGACAAGAGGACGTATCCTTACTAGAAGGACAAGCAGGAGGACAAATACTTACAAAGGATGGCAGGAGGACAAATACTTACAAAGGATGGCAGGAGGACAAATACTTACAAAGGATGGCAGGAGGACAAATACTTACAAAGGATGGCAGGAGGACAAATACTTACAAAGGATGGCAGGAGGGCAAATACTTACAAAGGAGGACATACGGGAGGCTTCAAGAAGAAACAGAAACTAGTGATTAATCTGGGTGCATGATGCGCATCCATTGTTAGATTATTCTTTGGCATATTGCTATTGGCAGCATTGTTATTTTTAAGAAGTGTCAGTTCACAGTGTGCTTGCAATAGGTCAACACAGATTTACGACAGTGCATCAACTATAGGCCTAAACCTCCACAAAATCAAAAATTTACAAAATATATTTTTTTATCATATATTTTTTGTACTTTAAAAATGCATTTTGAATACTTTTTGTAAAAAAGAAGAAAAACTAATTTACCTTATCTTATATAATACAGACGTTACTTCAAAAAAAAAGAAGATGATTACGTCCTACGCGTCATGCATTTAGTCATGTATATTAACCAATGACTTAAATTCTGCCAAGTCACTGGTTTTCCTGGCTAGCTCAGGCAACCCATTCCATGCTCTAATAGCACTAGGGAAGAAGGAGTATTTGTACAAATTTGTCCTAGCATATGGGAAGAGGCCTTTATCTTTGTGTCTTTCTGAGTATTTTATTAAATTTTGTTTTTGTATTTGAAGATTATAGTTCAGTGTTTTATGTATAATTGCTACTTTACTTTTGAGTCTTCTGTCCTGAAGGCTTTCTAAATTTAGTGATTTAACTAAAGGTGTTACTATAGTCAATGTGAATATTCGTTTGTTATGAATCTCACTGCTCTATTTTTTAATCTGTTCCAGCTTCTTAATTTTTTCTTGAGTTGAGGGGTCCCAAACGGAGGATGCATATATTCTATTATTGGCCTAACCAAGGTTAAATAACATTTTAGTTTTATGTTCTTATTTGATTTATAGAAATTTCTTTTAATTGAAGAAGTAGACCAAACTCTTGTTTCTATATATGCATTTTACTTTGTCACAAAATCCATACTTTACCATGTAACTTAGAGGTTTAACATTATTTGTTGTTGAATGAAACTAAGAAGTTTCTAAAAAAAAACAATAACAATAGTTAGCCAAGCCAAGCCTCTCGACCACGCTTCCCACACTTTCCTTTTACACAAGCATAGCTTATTTCTTTTCTTCCTCAATAAACAACATCCGGAAGACTATTTTGTGTTACGGTAATTGTTTGTCTTTTCGTTTGTTTGTAGCTAATGTAAGCCAGATGGCCAGCATATCCTTTGTTTTTACTTGGTACAGCAGTTACCAATATACATGTTTATTTTTATTTTCTGCCGATCTGGGAGAAGTTATGTCTACCCATCAGAAACAATTAGATACAATGAAATTACTAAAAGGTGACAAGGCTGAAAATGTTTGGCTACAGTCTGACACAAAATCCACTTTGAATATAAAATATACCCCTGCCATAAATTCTCCATATGCACTGTCATTCTTTTTTTCTTATTAAGCCATAGAAGCTGAAATTCCTTTTCAAAAATGAGTAGTGGCAGTATTCTGCTCCATGACTTTAGTGCACATTCTAAAGACTAGAAAACAGAATAAGTCATAAATTCACATGAATTATACATTGAGTGAAAGGCACAATCCACGGAGTTACGTCAATAAAAAAAAAATCCACTTAGCTATGAAAATGCTTGTACTGGGCACTTTTAATCATAATAGTAATGTTTGAAATCAACTCAGCTGACTCAACTGAAAGTATCAAACAAAATATTAATGACATGGTGAAAGAGAGAAATAATATTCTGATAGAAAACAATTTTAAAAGTTTGGATTAAAAAAAATAAATAAATAAAACATCCATCGAATAGTCATACAGAAACAAAAAATCATAATCTTGTGGTACACATATCAGTTCAACCAAGTCAAAAGAGAGTTACATATTTTAGAGCAAGAAGAATTAATACCGGTACCATGGAAAACTAGAGAATGCATATGAAGTTTAGAACTACCCAGTAAATATTCTGTGGCATTTTACGTCTCGAGAGACGATCTTTTCCCTTTGCAACTTCTTGTGTGACTAAAGAGGCCAATCCTTAATACACAGCTGCGATCGCAGGTTGGGCATATACAATCACCAGGCGCCGTTGCATTTTCACCCTTCTTTCTGCTTCTGTTGTGTATGGCATCTGCAATCTTTGACCCTTCCTTTATGCTCTCTCTCCATGTGGATTTGTCCAGTGCCACCTCTTCCCAGTTGCCAGTGTCGATTTTGAAGAGCTTCATGTCGCGTTTGCATACATCCGTATAACGTAAAAGTGGGCGACCAGCGGCTCTCCTGCCTTCTATTAGATCGCCATACAGGATGTCCTGTGGAAGTCGACCTTCTGGCATTCTACGAACGTGGCCAAGCCAGCCAAGGCGTCTGCTGCTGATAACAGAGCGGATGTCCTGGCACCCTGCTCTTTGTAGCACTTCCTCATTGGTCATCTTATCTTGCCACCTTATTTTAAAGATCCGCCTTAGGCATCGGAGGTGGAAAACATTCAGCTTTTTTTCCTGCCATGAGTAGGTTGACCATGTTTCACTTCCGTACAGCAAGGTGCTCAACACACAGGTCCGGTAGACTAGGGCTTTAGTAATGTTAGTCAGCAATATGTTGTCCCAGACTCTTTTCTGCAGCCGTGACATGGTGGCCATTGCCTTGGCTATCCTGTTGTTTATGTCTTTATCCAGTAGAGTGTTGTTGGATATGATGGAGCCAAGGTAACAAAAGTGATCAACAATTTCTAGTGGTTGGCCATTAATGCTTACTTGAGGTGCAGTGTTTGTGTTTTGGACAAGTATCTTAGTCTTGCTTTGACTGATGTTTAAGCCGAACTTCTGGCAAGCAGCAGATAATTTGTCAACCAGGCACTGTAGCTGAATATCAGAATCAGCCACACTAGCTGCATCATCAGCATACAGGAGTTCCCTGACGAGTAGCTTCCTAACCTTGGTTTTTGCCCGCAGCCTTGATACATTAAATAGTTTTCCAGAGGATCTTGTATGGAGAAACACACCTTCGTTTATGTCGTTGTACGCATAATGCAGTAGACAGGAGAAGAATATGCCAAACAGAGTAGGTGCGAGCACACATCCCTGCTTGACACCACTGCAAACCTCAAAAGGTGCTGATTGGGCTCCATTGAATTTGACAGTGCATTTAGTTTCCTCGTGAAAACACTCAATGAACTGCAGTAGTTTGGGAGGGCAACCTATTTTCCTCAGGAGTTTGAAAAGGCCACTTCTGCTGACCATGTCAAAAGCTTTAGTCAGATCAACAAAAACGATGTAAAGGGGTCTGTCTCTCTCTCTGAATTTCTCCTGCAGTAGTCGAAGAGAAGATATCATGTCTACAGTGGATCTACCACTCCTGAATCCACACTGAGACTCTGGGTAGACTCTAGAAGCTATCACTTGCAGCCTGGATAGTGCCACTCTAGCAAAGATCTTGCCCACTATACTGAGGAGAGAGATACCCCTGTAATTGTTGCAGTCACTCCGATCCCCTTTGCTGAAGAAAGAAGAGCCCCCACTTTGTGAGTATTGTGACTCTCGCCTCACCGTGGAACATATCCTCATCGACTGCCCCAGATACCAGGATGTCAGGGAAAAATATTTTTGTGGCCACTAATTTAAAAACACTATTCAATAATGTCGACCCTGGGAAGGTACTGGGCTTTATCCGGGAAGTGGGGTTGTCTACGAAGATCTGATTTATGAATTCTGTAGACATGTACTATTTACATTAGATTTTTACCAAATTATTAAATTTTTACTACCTCTACTATTTTAACTGTGAATAGACCTTGATTTTAATGATTTGACTGTATGGAATTTGGCCTTTGTTGTGTGGAGGGCGAGTGGCCCTTGAGGGACTGCAGGCACGACATGGCCTAAATTGTGCCGATGTGCCCAAAATCACAAATCCGATCCCCTTTGTTCTTGTATATTGTGACTATAGTTGCATCACGCATGTCCTGTGGGACATGACCTGTTTCCCAACAGCGGCAGAGGAGAATATAGAGTTCAGGGAGCAGGAGTGATTCGTTGACTTTCACTACTTCCACTGGGATACCATCACTCCCAGGAGATTTTCTATTTTTTATGCAGTTAATTGCTTTTTTTAAGGTCACTGAGGCTCGGAAGATCATCTAGGCATTCCAGTACTGGAAGATCTGGTAGAGAAGCCAGGGCGACATCGTCTACTGTGTTCTGTGTGGCATAGACTTCGAGGTAGTGTTCTGTCCAACGTTCTAGCTGCTTGGTTTGATCTGTAATTTTTTCTCCTGATTTGGATTGAAGGGGGGCAGGCTTAGACATTGTTGGACCCAGGGCCGCTTTAATGCCATCAAATAGAGCTTTGCTATTTCCTGAGTGGAGACTGTCTTGGATTCTGTTGCAGGTATCCCTCCAAAAGTTGTTAGCACATTTTCTAGCCATTTTTTTCGCCTCTTTATTAGCACTTTTGAAGGCCTCCAAAGATCTTGGACTTGGCTTTGCCTTGAGAGCGAGGTGTGCAGATCGCTTTTTCTCGATGCAAGGTTCCATTTGTGCTAGATTCGCCTCAAACCAGTCTACATTTGTGTGTTTTTGAGGCCCAAAGGCGGTGATTGCCGAACTGTAGATTACATCTCTTAATTTCTCCCATCTGATAGAGATGTCTTCTTCATCACTTAACGAGGGGATTGAACTGTTCAATAGCTCGCCAAAGAGTGCACACTTCTCTGGTTCACCTACATGGTTGACGTTAATTCGCCTAGTTCTGGGTTGAGTGGAAGTATAAGCCTTCTTGAGAAGTAGTTTGCTTAGCACTAGTGAATGGTCTGAGTTGCAGTCCGCACTATGGTATGAACGGGTGTGGATGACATTTTTCAGATCCATCCTTCGGGTGATGCAGAAGTCAAGCTGGTGCCACCTTTTTGAGCGTGGGTGCTGCCAAGAGACTTTATGGCGTTCCTTGCCAGAGAAGAATGTATTTGTTACACACAGTTCATGAGAGCTACAGAACTCGAGTAGCCTTTGGCCATTGTCATTGATTTTGCCAACACCATGAGGTCCCAAGCATTGTGGCTATGCATCATTTCCATCACCAACACGGGCATTAAAGTCTCCATTTATATAGAGGTGCTCGGATTTTGGAATACTTTTAATTACGTCCTCTAGAGCTTGATAGAATCTGTCTTTGTCCTCTTCCGGTGCAGCAAGGGTTGGTGAGTAAGCACAGATTATATTAACTTTGCCTTGCGGTGATGCAAATTTCATGTTTGATACTCTTTCATTGCCAATGGGAAACATCGCGATGCAGGGGACGAGACTGTTTCTTATTGCGAAGCCGACGCCATGTATTCTAGGGCTTCGTTCTGGTTTTCCTTGCCAGTAGAATGTATAGTTGCTTTCTGTAAGAGATCCACTGTCTGCCAGTCTGGTTTCTTGCAGGCAGGCCACATCAATGTTTAGTCTGCTGAGTTCTCTATCGATGATAGCTGTTTGACGCATGTTGGTGACGAGTTCAGGGTCAGTATTGAAGCCAGGACACATTGTCCGTATGTTCCAGCTTGCTAAACGCATTAATGTTGAGGGTTTTCTTTTGATTGTATTTGCAGGTGCGGGTGAGCAGCTTGCTTTTTGATTTTGTCTTAGCACCAAGCACCCATTGGTGCGGCAAGCTGTGGCGGGATAGCACTTTACTGTCCGAGGGCTGCTCGGCTTAAGGCAGGCAGTAGCTATCCAGTGAGGCTAAAAAGCCCCTCCTACCGTCAAGAGTGGTCCCTGGCGTTCCAGCTTACGCCAATCAGCTAGGAACTTATCACCGGTAACTACCACTCCCCGTGTTTTTCCAAAGACATTACTGTCAGAGATGGAGTGACCTCTCCATTGCTGGGGGAAAGCCTGGGCGGTAAATTTGCGAGTGCTGGGCTGCCCACACGTCAGCACACGCCTCTCTTCCATACTGACCGGGTCCAAAGGGATGGCGAGCCATCACAATTTGGGGACAGGTGGCTGCAGGAGTTTGCCAGAGAGCAGTAGTCTTACTACTGTCCCCCCGCCTACGGGGCTCCAGGACCGGATTTTCTGTTAGGGTTTACTCCCTTAGCCTTAGACCTTACAGGGACACACACACAAGGCAGTGCGGCTATTGACCTATAGCTAGGGGTTTGGTTTGTGGGCAACAGGGCGTGTCCGCACGCCGACGGGCCATGCCTGCCTCACATCTTGGGGCCAAACCTCCTCCGAGATCCTTGCAGTTTAGCCTGAGGCTTCGCAGCCTCAGTTTCCATCTGCCACCACGAGGAGGTACTGCATACTGTCAAATGGCTGTGTGAAGCGTCTAGTGTGGTAGCTTGACTTGTTGCCACCGCTGGCTAGCATCTGTGAAAGGGGAGCAGTTTTGTAAGTCTCTCTTGCCAGTACATAGCCTCTCCAGTAAATATTACAAAATATCAATGAATACTGTTAGAACTAAAGATGCCAATAAAATGTGAAAAGAATATGGTGTTAAAAGAAATGCCAATAAAGTTTGTACAGTGTTGTAAGGTGGAATGCTTTTTGTCACTGCACAGCCGTCTTATTAAAAATGAGAGACTAGGGGGCGTAACTAGCAAAAAGTTTGCATATTAAAGGGAAAGCAAAACTATATACATGTATACACATTTAGCAAACTGTGCAAGCAGATAGTTTCCAGTATAAAAAAACGCAATGTTCTTAATATTACAAAAAGCTTCATTTAGTAACTAGAATAAAACATACTAGAAAAATATTACAACTTGGTCATTACAATACAGCCAGCAACGGACATTCTATTTTAAGAAAAGAAAAATGAAAATCTTATATGAAACAATTAATTTTTAAATATGAAAAGTAAAACTGCCAGTTTTTCAAATTTTCAAAACTGAAAATATTTTTGAAAGGTGATCATTTCGCCTATTCACCCATAACAATGTAATTTTTTTCATTTTAATTGTGGAGATTAGATGAAAACAATGCACACTACATTAATAAGATTGTCCCAAAGGTAGACCTAAGAAGTACTAGCGCACGGTTTTCATTACATTTTTGTTAAAGGAAAAAAAATTTTGTTCAAAGATTCAAGACAATGATCTGGCGCAAGCTACACCACATGTACATGAAGACAATTTAAATATTTGTTTTTTAATTATTAGGATTAATGTCTTCATTGAAATTTATTTGATATATTTTTTGTCTATTATAAATAATATGTTAATTGTTTTAAAATATACAGAGCCGTACTGGAAACAAGTCTTTCGCCTAAACAAAAATATTGTATGTGTTTAAGGAAAATGTTACTATTGTTCCAATGGTATTATTTAAGGTTTCTCTGACACTCCATGCTAGTAAATCATAGTCTGTCGTATATGTACTGTTATAACTCTAAGTCAGGCACTCAACGAAAGGTAGGAGGTAATAATAAAGGATACATTTATTATAAGCTATCAACAAATAGTTAGACTTGGACTTCCGCTATCAAGTCCCAGGGAGTAATGTCTTAAGTTCTAAGAGTCCTACTTAATACTAGAACAGATCACCGACACACTTCCCAGTGTAGCTCCAGGTCTTCCCAAACAGTACACTAGTATTACAAAGGACAGCACTTAGCCCCAGACTATTCAGACTCCATAACTTCAGACGAATCTACAGCAGTCCTTCTTCCTAATATAAACATGTCTTCTACTTTATGTGTTTAATGGTGCCCAGATGCGCAACATCAGTGTGGCGTGGGAAAGGAGTTAAACAATACTAATTGCAGCGAATTATAAAGTAAAATCAATGTAAAAAAACAAACACATTCTTCTTGTCCAGAGTCAATGGTCACATGCCCTAGCTAGCCTCTCCACCCACCTCGCAGCATCCGTTCACCAACTGTCTGTTGGCTTCATTGAAGACTCTGGACCAGAAGAATTTTTATTTTATTTTGGACATTCCGATGGTCCAGAGTCTAGAGGTTAAGTTCGCTCAGTGCGTTATCGCTTGTCGGTGTTGTTGTTTCCAGGGTCACTGGTTCGAGCCTTGGTAGGCGCAGTCCCTTATTTTCGTAGCATTTAATTCACTACTTTCTCTCTTAAAAACTTGATCCGTGGTGCTGCTATTCATTTATGTTTAATATATATACGTTTTTTCAACGCTATGTCTTTTCTTCAATGGTCATTAGCTGAATTGAGAGTCTTGATTCCTGCCAAATATTTCAGGTATGGAAATGATGAATGAACCCAGCGCGTATTTTACATTATTTTCTCAATAATTAATAAATAATAATTGACGTTTTCTTTGTAATTATATTAGCCTTGGCGGATGCCTGCGCCCTTCTTGCACACACACCGAGCAGAAGCTTCAACTTGCCGTCCATGAGTTAGCTGAGGCTGTTATCTTGTTTGGTCTGTCCATCAACCAAAACGAAAACAAGGCGGTCATGTTTCAAAAGTTCCAAAACGGAACTAACCCAGCTCCACAAATCAATGTGAATAGCTAATTCCTTTAATTTTGTTGACCACTTGACCTATCTGGGCAGCACTGTGTCCGACGATGCAAGTGAAACAGACAATTGCCTCGCTAAGGCCAACAGCGCTTTTGGTCGCCTCCAACTGAGAGTATGGCGAAATAGGTCTCTACACCTAACAGCCGAATCAATGTTTACAATGCAGTGGTTCTCACAGTGTAGAAGCGCCCATTATCATTCTGACACTTGGCATGGGGGACATCTGCATGGCGTCCTTGACACTGCTTAGTTTATCAATGAAACGAGATGAAGCCTCAGAAAATTTTTGCAATGTGTTACACCTATTGACAGCTGTACTGCATGGTAGCAGAGGTGTTTTATAGCGTTTGATTGTAGCAACAAATTGCTGGTACGAGTAAAACTTAAATAACTTTAACAAATTTAATAGAACATTTATTACAATATAGGCCTACACAGATTTTAACTTCAGATGAGATCTAGATTTAGCTGTAATTAAATAAACTGATATGATGTTTAACCCATTCAACACAATACAAAAAAACGTCTTTACACTTTCAAATCTTTGGGTCGTCTGCCGTTCTTGACAAAAATTATGACAGACTCTGTTATTGTTTCAGCATTCTGCAAGACCAATAACCAATAGTTAATTTCCTTCTGCCATTAGATACACACACACAAACAGATACACTTCATAACTAGAAACGTATCCTCTAAAAACAAATGATATACCGTACCGGTACTAAGATATGCAAAGGTGCATTATTTTTTTAAAATGTGAAATATATACAACTACGGTACAGGTATATTCTAAGAATGCAATAGTCACACAATAGTGTATGTTACAAGTGCTTAGAGAATTTTAACTTTTATAAAGAGGACACATGACAGTATATAAGTTTACAGAGATTTATTTTACTAGGCCAATATACAAAGGAGGTACGCATCTTTTTCTAAGATAATTTGCCAAAAAAAATCTTGAAAATACTGCACTTTACCTATAAAGGGGAAGTAACCCTTAAGGGATTATGTGCACGAAATGGCCTAAACTGTGCCGATGTGCCGAAAATCCAAAATATCAACTTGAAAATACTTTTTGGTTGTATTTTAAATAGTGTTTCACTTAAGTAGCTAGTTCTCGATTGACTTCATTGGATAATTCACCCAATCAAAAGGCTCTTTGTTTCGTAACATTTGACCTCTGGGGCTGTTCACATTAGGTGGAAGTATTACACAGTACAGAGGATTTACAATACCTGAAAAAATAATGAAGAGATACAATCGATATGCAAACAAAAAGTAATACTGATGGAACACATAAAAACAAAACTAACAAAAAATCAAGAAAAAGACTATATTTCAATTACTAAACTTCAAATATTCTATACTTTTAAGCGAGCAATTCTTGTATGTATGTATTTATATATATATGGTGGACGAACATATGCCAAAGGCAAGGTGGTCGGCGTAACAGAGCTGCCCCACGGAAACGTTTAAAATCTAATGCAATTCTTCTTCTTCTTCTTCGTTCTCATTGTTATGTTGGAGTGTTCAGATGACTTGACCAATATGTGAGATGAACTGCGCAGTGGTTTCCAAATCAGGGAGCTCTCCATACAGTTTTCTTTCTATTGAGGTGTTTTGGGGCCAGCGTCTTATACGGGCCTCTTGGTTAAGAGAGCAGTTTTGGAGGACGTGGTCGGCATTCTCTGGTGATACCCCACATGGGCAGATTTCACTGGTTACAATTTTGAGCTTCCGGTACATGTGTTGTCGGATTCTGTTGTGTCCGGTCCTGAGTCGAAAAATTAGACGTTGATCTTGTCGGGATAACTTATAGTAAGCGTCATCTTTCTTGTGATTTGGATGAGGACGTGGTCGGCATTCTCTGGTGATACCCCACATGGGCAGATTTCACTGGTTACAATTTTGAGCTTCCGGTACATGTGTTGTCGGATTCTGTTGTGTCCGGTCCTGAGTCGAAAAATTAGACGTTGATCTTGTCGGGATAACTTATAGTAAGCGTCATCTTTCTTGTGATTTGGATGAGAACTCGTCCATTTCTCATTTATTTTATTTACTATTAACTTCTTCAATTCTTCTGGATAGAGTGCAGAGTTTATTAGTGTGTTAGTTCTCCCACTCTTGGCGAGTGTGTCAGCCTTCTCATTTCCTGCTAGTTGTATATGAGCTGGGATCCAATGAATTACAGTTTTTTTGCTGTTGTTGTTGAGCTTTGTAAGTGCTGTTCTGAGGTTTTTAATATAAGAGGAATTAGAGTTTTGCAAGCTTTGGAGGGAAACTTGGATCCGTGATTCTGCAGGTTCAACGCAGATCTTGAATAGAGGTATTGTAAAAAATAAATATATTGGAGAAACACAAAGGAAAGATAAATGATAATTTAGAACTTCCACAAGTTGAAAGGTTGGTAGCGAAAAAGGATAAATGAGTAACTTTTAAGAATGAAATATGATCATTTAATAATTGATTACGAGTTCAACGTTATTATTACCCACGAATGATAATGATACAATATACATAGGAGGCATGAGACTAAGTGACATAACCAGCAAGGTGGGTCCGGGTTCAAGAACTTAAGCCCCGATGTAGACCAGGATTTTTGTTTTCTTTTAATTTAACTCAATTTCAGAATGATGTAGCTTAAAATCAAAATGTCCCCTTCCCAGAATGGATTTGCTGTAAATAAACATGTTAAAGTAGAAAGATACAGGCGCTTTAAATAAATAACACGGCCATTTATGATCTGGTTGTGCCCCTTTGTTCTAAATTTAGACAACTGCATCCCAAATACTCACAGATTTGTTGTTATGACTCATTTTTTTCCCTCAAGGTTGTCTCATAGGCTACCAAATTTCTCTAGTAGTAAAATTTCAGTTTTATTATGTTGCATAATATCTAGAGCTAATATTGTCTGGAGGTCACTTACAAAGGCCGCGGGATTCACATTCAAGACCAAGAAAAAAAAACACTGTCGAGGACTGACGCAGACAGCGAAAAGAAAATCTAAATTGACCACCGGCGGAAAATGGTTATGACTGTAGATCGCTGCGTAGCCAAGGGAAATACTGCATTCCTCATTAATCTTCTGACAAGCCTTATTATTATTGTGTAATTTTTTAAGGTAGTCTAATTTTTAATTAGCAATCCTCAACGAGTCGTACTTTGGACATAATTCCAACAGATGAACTGACCTTCTTCCACGGTTAAATGACCACACTGCTTGTTCATATCCGTCTTGACGTAACCAGGACAACACTGGAATATATAAACAGCTTTTAGATTGCATTAACCAAGGGTTTGGAACTCGCTTCCCAGTGATCACACCTCATTAAAACGTTCAAAACTAACTTGCCATCTTAATTCTAGTTTTTATGTTTTGTTATATTTTCATAGAGCCTTGAGCCTACATTATGTTTTGTTATATTTTCATGGCGCCTTGAGCCAACATTATGTTTTGTAATATTTTCATGGCGCCTTGAGCCTACATTATGTTTTGTTATAATTTCATAGCGTCTTGAGCCTACATTATGTTTTGTTATAATTTCATAGCGTCTTGAGCCAACATTATGTTTTGTAATATTTTCATAGAGCCTTGAGCCTACATTATGTTTTGTTATATTTTCATAGAGCCTTGAACCTACATTATGTTTTGTTATATTTTCATAGAGCCTTGAGCATAGATTATGTTTGTTATATTTTCATAGCGCTGTATATATTAAAATATATCTCGTAATGTATCACAACATGCTTCAACTCACCGAGTTCACCAGCACATCCACAGCACCAGAAGTATCCAATTCTCTTTGCTGTATGGCCGTGGCAACGCTGAGGCCTACTTTAGAAAACCCATACATTTCATCGGTATAACCTCGTTCTAGATAGCTGCCATCTTTAGCAGATCTGAAAAAAGTATCATATTAGACACAGATCTGCATCCAGTGCCAACAGTTTTGTCTGCCTTGTGGCCGTCTGGTATACGCATTGGACTGTACTCGCGATTGTCCCGAGTTCTAGCCTACCTGATTCATCCTATAAGGCAGTGATGCCAAATATACGGCCCGCGGGCCAGATCCGGCCCGCGACGTGCTTCAATAGGGCCCGCCTAAACGTCGGCATAAAATGTAGAAAATCCCCCCCCCCCCCGTTAGGGTCCTCATTTTTTTTTTTTTAAACTGGGAAAAGTGAACGGATCTTTACTTTTTGTAGAACATGATGATACCATTGCTAGCCAACATGTTTGTTTTTAAAAGAGAGTGTGGCCGTTTTTTTTTAAAAAATAACAAGAACAACACAATATAAACAGAATTCACGTTTTTTTTAAGTGTAAAGAGAAAATTCAAGTATCGCAATAATTCAATGTAAGTACTAGATCCTCGGATTTGAAATAAAATAGTTTCATGTCAATTTCATTAAAATTTTATATCTTTTCCATCATGTGGCCCGCGACACTAGTTTTGGAAATTAAAATGGCCCGCAGATTAAATTAGGTTGGGCATCAATGCTCTAAGGTTTATGTTAAGACATAAACATTTTCATTTCTGAGGTGACATCCCAAACTTATAAAACAACTGTTAAAAGAGAATGGCAACATAAAGGAAGAATAGATAAAACCTTTTTAGTTTCTAAATTTTAATAGTCTATTTGAAATGATTTAAAAATTAATTATTTTCTAGTTACATATTTATTTTGATATTGTCATTGCTGTAGTTCTAAACATATGAAAACTAGTAAAACCTAATATCAGTTAATAAATCTGAAAGTTTAAGTTTATGAAGTTCCTAATATAAAGACTTACTCACTATGTATGATGTATTTTTAATTTGAACAAACCATGTCACACACACCTAGATCTCAAGACATACTAAGATTGTCATATACATCAGGATTACAAGACATTAGATCTATATTTTAAAACTCTCACAAGGCCTAAACTGCGACACACTCCTTGATTGTAAGACACACTTAGACTGTTTAGATTCAACTCACTGAACATAGTCCTTCATTACTGCCGAGAGTTGATCCAACGTGATCCCAGGGTCAATCAGCTTGGACACTATATAAGATGAACATTTCTTAATCGTCAAAGGGGCATACATACTGGACACATTACACACCCTGAGAAATTATGTCACATTTAAATTTTTTTTTTTTTAAATAACATAGGCGCTACATATACATAAAAAAAAAGAATATTAACACAAAAAAATTTACCTACGACACATTTAGTAATACATACAAGTTAGCTTATAAATAGTAAATTTAACACTATACAAATCGTAGCTAGAAATTTTTCATCGTTTGGGGGCCCGGAGATGGGACTTGGCCTCTTTGAGGGCCCCTGCATTTTGCGTAATATTAAATTTTTAATGTAAAAAAAAAACCCACTCATTTGGGGGCCCCCCACAAATAGGGGCTCGTGTGATGTTCACATTCTTCCCCACCCTAGCTTCGCCGCTGACACTATAATAGATTAACTGTAGTAACATATACACACACAAACTTGAAGCATATACGTAAACATATTCCCGAAAAAAATAAGGAACTAAGAATAATACAGTAACTTTTATAGAACAAGGTTAGAAAGACAGTTTGTGTGGAAACAAAAAAATCAAAATCGGCCCCCGAAAAGGTCCGCTCAGGCAGTTAAAAAGGCAGTTTTCAATATTTTTAGAAATAATATAAGTAACTATGAACTACAAACTATCAAAATAAAAAAAAAAAAGATACAAAAAGAAGAGACATGTCGAAAGTGTTAGCCATACAGTTGTATTGTTCAACTAACGACTTGATATCACAGGAAACGGAGATATATTAATGCTATTATTAGTGCATGGTTGATATTCATATTTATTCAATGAACTGATAGTTATGAAGATGTAGTTATATCTTAGGTGTCACGTACAAAGACCGCATCACGAATGAAGAGATTAGAAACATGATTAATACAGCAATTGGACCTCACGATGACCTGCTAACCACTGTCAAAAAACGTAAACTCAAACTCTATGGCCACATCACAAGGTCCTCAAGGCTCGCAAAGACCATCCTTCAGGGAACAGAACCAGGAAGAAGATGGAGAGGGAGTCAGAGAAAGCGATGGGAAAATAACTTCAAAGAATTGACAGGCCTGTTAGTGAATGAAATTCTATCAAATGCCAATGACAGAGAGCAATGGAGAAAGACGGTTGACAGATCTTGTGTGGTGCCCCAACGGTCCAACAGATAAAGGGATAGGAGAAGGTGAACGCGAAGCTATATGTGAACCTGGCCTAACTGATGTTATTGAATGATGATCTCATTGTTTTGTAAAGGGTTAATCTCTTATTGAAAGTCTCAACAAATAAAACGTTTCCATTTAGTTAAATGTTCCAGATGCATATCATTGTTTGATGATTACTATAGTTCACGTCCATGATATGAAATACTACTTATTAATTGTTGTTTTAAATAAAATTCCACTTGTATGCATACTAAATAGATATTTTCTCTTTAAAAATAAAAGCAAACATTTTTGTGTAAATATAGTAGTTTGTTGTACTGAGATTTTGACAAAAAACAAACTGAAAACAATTGAGTAAATGTGTTAATAATATGGTTAATGGTTGGCACTCTTACTTTAAAGCAGGGGCTGCGGGTCGCGACCCCCTTGGGGATCGATTGACGATTTGCCAGGGGTCGCCTGACCATCGAAAATGTGGATTGTTATTGTCTATTCTTATAGTGCTGTGTGGGTGGGGGTCGCGGCAGAGCGGGTGATTATAATAAGACGTCGCCGAGTAGAATAGGCTAAGAACTGCTGCTCTATAGTCTCCGGTATTTGTTACTATTAATAGAGAATAGTTGTAAAAATGGTGTATTTTATGAAAAAAAAAATGCTTGCATAATTGATTTTAAAGAAAGAAAAGTAGCCGTTGCATCAGAACTTTGAAAGGTCTTAAATATCATGATGTCGGATTTTCAATATCTTTTCTAGTTTACGCGATCTAAACGGAACGGACGGACGGACAGACATTTCACACAAAACTTATAGCGTCTTTTCCCCTTTCGGGGGCCGCTAAAAACGTAGATAATATTTAGCGTAAATCAGCAACGTAGTAATAGCTCACAAAATGATATAAGCTATACAGATTCTGTCTCACAGATTTACATGTTTCTCAGACAAGTTCATTATTTAATTATTATTATTTACTTATGTTTGTTATTGTCGGTTTGAGTTACGATTATAGTTATAGTTAGGGTCGTGGATCTTATAAGTCATTTTTCGCTATTTAGTGATAGTACCCCCTTTTTTGTGAAACTTTTTTTTTTTAAAAGCTGACATTAAGACAACAACTGTTTGAAGAGCGACGCACAAGCTGACAACCGTTAAGCCAGTCATCATGTATGTAAATAGCGTTTTGTTTTTATATAATGTCACAGATTGGTGTGATAGAAAAATAGACAGAAAGAGAGAGACATAGATAGAGAGAGAGAGGGAGAGAGTTGGTGGAAAGAGAATGAGTTAGAGAGTAGGACAAAAGAATACGTGTCCTACAATCAAGGAATAGTCAACGTAAGACCTTTTACCTTGCATGAGGTCTCAGCAGTGGGCGAAGAACTGTGAAACAGTTGACGCTGCCAAAGTAGTTGATTTTAATGACTTCCTCAACTTTCTCATCGAAACTGGTCTCATCCTCCGTCTAGTTAATAAATAAATCCAGAAAGATATTAATTTATTGGGATTACATTTATATACAAAGAAAACGTTGTCACCAAACATCTGGAACATTCTTTTGCAACAATTTTAACAACCAATTACAGCAAATACTGACCAAAAAAACAAACCCACAAGAAATAGCAACAAATAATTAGCAGCAACAAACAATAACAAAAAAAAAGCAAAACAAAACTAAAATATAAAAAAAAAAAAAAACTTTAACTAAACAATCAAAATATAAAAAATGCATTTTTTAAACAAATGTTACTTTAGGGGACGAACTCCACATACTGTAAGCTCTATTTTCCTTTTTCGATATCAAACAAAAATAGTTAATCACCACTAAGTTTAATCAACTAAATGGTTAATTTGTTTTAATTGATTCGAATTTTTATTTCTCCTTAGGAACAAGGAATAATTGTGCAAAGCTTCAACCCCTAAGAGTGACTCATACTATATCTAGCAAGAAACTACTTATACCGTCACATTCCTGTAGATTCCAGCATTGTTGATAAGTATATCCAGTCCGCCATAGTTTTCTGTAAGGTATGCTTTTAAACAGACAATACTGTTGATGTCAGCAACGTCCAGCTGATGAAACTTTGGATGTAGGCCTTCAAGAGCTAAACTTTCTACAGCTGATTTCCCTCTGAGTACATCACGAGCTAAAAGAGATGAAAGTGACATAAGTCTTAAAGTCTTAATATACCGGTAGCTCTTGTTTTTTTTTTCGTGAAACAGATAAAAAGGTTCCAGATGTGGACCTTTAGAAATTAGAATCGCAGGGTCTTTAAAAGCTCACTCAACACAGAATTGATACTTCTCATTTGTTTCGGTTACATCTTATATAATACAGACGTTACTTCCAAAAAAAAAAAAAGAAGTTGATTACGTCCTACGCGACATGCATGTTAATCAATGACTTAAGTTCTGTAATTGGTTTTTCCGGGTAGCTCAGGCAACCCATTCCATGCTTTAATAGCACTAGGGAAGAAGAAGCATTTGTAGAAATTAGCCTTAGTATATGTGCCTTTAACTTTGTGTCTTTCAGAGTATTTTATTAGAATTTATATTTGAAGTTTATGGTTTAGTGTTTTATGTATAATTGCTAATTGCTCACTGCTCTATTTTGTGTCCACACCAGAGACGGTTTTGCATAGATGTATTTGGGCAAAGTGTTATCATATTGTAAGCCACGTAGCGGACGTGTATTTCAATGTGTTTGGCAGGAAGGATTCCACGATAAATGACCCAGAGATTTAGACCAAGCAGAATGAAGCTTGAATTAATTCTGACATTAGGTAAGGTGGCAGGACCAGCTTTTAGCAGGACACTAATAGTCCTCACTGTCGACAGCTAAAATACAGAAATAACTTTCCAAGCCTTATCAGCCTCTGGTATGATAGAAGTGGTCCTTGGTCAAGAAACATCATTAATAAAATCCCTAAATTTAGAGATAGAAGAATAAAAAGTCATAGTATTATCTGTACAAAAAAAATAGTAATGACGCAATGTTAGGATTAATTCGTACCAGTGCTCCTTCTTCCCTATTGTCATAAGATCATGTAACGGGTTGCCTGAATCAGCCTTGGAAAACCAATTACTTAGCGGAGTTTAAGTCAATGATCAACATGCATGACTAGACCAAAACAAAGATATGTATATGATGTAACTATCTTTTCATTCAAAAAAACTCTGTAATTAATAAAATAAGATTAAAAAAATTAAACTGAGGTGAAAATGTGGATTAATTATCATTTTTACGAAGTAGACTTTGTCAGCCTAACTTTCAAAAGTTTATCATTGACAACTTATATTACATAGATAAATATTATGTTATATCTGTGTACCCACAAGCTTATAGCTACAGTTAGGATTTAAAAAAAAAAGACTAAAGCTGCACCTAAAAGCTCACCTGTTAAAATAACATCTCCTTCAAACACTTGACACAAGGCTTTAACTAATCCAAATCCAATGCCTTTATTAGCTCCTGTTACCTATAGAGAAGTATTTTAAAATACTAGTAGTACACGCCGGTTACACCCGTTGATTTGTTCCCAGGCTTTATATTGTTTAGCATGGCCGGAACACCCATTGCCTCTAAACAACATCTAAACAATCAACATAACACCTTTTTTCAGCCCGTGAATTAGTGTAGACCTATCTATGACAATGAAACTTTTCTGCCTACTCTCTCTTATTCCTTCTCTCTCTTTCTCTCTCTCTCTCTCTCTCTCTCTCTCTTTCCTTCTCTCTCTCCGCTCTCTATTTCCTTTTCTCTCTCTCTCACACTCTCTCTCTCTCTCTTTCGCTCTCTGGAGCCCCCATTTTGTTCTTTTTTTTAAAATCTGCGCATAGTAATTTCTCCGACATAGACTTTTGACTTGATTTGACTATACATAAACTGTCACATTTCTTAGAAAATCCTTAGAGCATTTCATTCCAGTTCCAGCCCAAGAAAAAAATGCAAACTAATAGTAGACACTGTAAAAATATAAAAAAACTTGAATGGCAATGTCTTCGATTCCGAAGATAAAGCAGAGCCGACCTAATGTCGTGCGCGCTTGAAGTTTTCTTTGCATTTAATATTGGTGTTTTAGGGTATAGGAAGTATTTTCTTTTAAGTGCGTTTTGTTGTCTAGAATATTGTGTGTGTGTGTGTTTACGTCATCCTTAGTTCCCGCAAGAGAGATAGAGCTGTTTTTGTGAGCTGGGTAGCTGGTTTTTTTGGTTCCCCTTGTAAGGGTACGTAAGTACATAGTTTTATTAAGTACGCTGATCTTTCGGTACGGGGGTCGCTATTGAAAAGTTCTTTTTTGTAGCGGCATCGCTAGATCCAGGTTTTCTTTTCGTTTCAGGGTGTTAGGTTTGGGCTATGGGAAAGTGTGTCGTCTTTCTGCCTTGGAGTTGTGTAGTAACTATCGGTGTTGAGGTGTAGGGAGTTGAGCTTCTGTTGGGCGCCGAGATGGAGTGCGAGCGTGAAGGTGTGTTACGGAAACCTGTTGGTGTGATACTAGACTAATTAGTAATCAAATGCTAACTTCAATGATATTGATGTACATGTAAATATGTTTGAAGATTACAATTAAGTTTAATTAAATATTGTTCCTGTTGACAACTGTTGTTATTCACTAAATGTTCAGTTGAATAACTGTTATTCAATGTTTGTAGTTTACATGTTATTACCTTTAGGTTCTTGTGCTACTCTGTTCAGGCTGGGGATACGGGACCGTAATATCATATCATACCCTAGCTAATCTGAAATCCCACCCTGACAGAAATGGGGGCTCGTCTAAACAATATGTAAATGCCAACTTGGTGACCTTTGTGTCCTTGATTTGACCGTTAGGGCCAACAGAATATATATAACATATATGTAATGTTTATGTATTAAATAAAATTAAATACATTTAAGCCGTTTAAGCGGTCTGATGATTTATGTACAGCACACGATAAACTTAGAGTGTGTAATTACTCTTTGAAACTATTGTAACCTGTTTTTGTATTTATTGTCACCAACGCCTGAATCCTCTGACTCTGAGCGGCAACGTGTGAGTGGACCGAGTGCCTGTCGACGGGATCGACCTGATCTGTGCGGTTGGTTGGCTGGTGTACCGGAACCGTCCTGAAGTTAGAACCGTTGGTCTGTTCCAGTGGTTGTGGGTGCCTGTGGCTTGTCTCTTCTGCGGAGCCTGGAATGAGGCGAATTCCTTCCGACGCGGGATACTGAGCAGATAAGTCCTTGGCCCTGTTTTTGTCGATGCGCCCGTGATTTCAGTTCGCCCGTTATAATTAAGTACTGATATATATTCTGTTTCTCTCTATGATCTGACTTTGGTTTTTGTTAGTGATAGTTAGACTGTAATTATTAATTAAGGCTTAATAGTCTATGTAATGGAGACGAGGTTGACTCTAACCGCCCAGTTCATCAGTGACGGCCGTGCTCTCGGGTATGATGGTGAGAGGTTGGAGAGGTATGTGGCAGAGCAGAAGGTTGACTACGAGAGAGCCAAGAAGGAGGAGTTTGAACGTAAGAAGGAGGAGTTTGAACGAGAGACGGCTAGGCTAGAGCGAGAGGAGAGATTAAAGAAAGAGGCGAAGGCAGAAGAGGAGAGATTAAAGAAAGAGGCGAAGGCTGAGGAGAAAGCCAGACTTGAGCGTGAAGAGAGGTTGAGAAGAGAGGCGAAGGCGGATGAGGCCGCTAGACATGAACGGGAGGAGAAGGCTAGGCGTGAGGAACACGGGAGGTGGAAGGAGAGAGAGGCTAGAGAGGAGCTCAAGAGAAAAGATGAAAAGTCGGCGCCAGAGGCAGGTGCAGTGGCAGGTCAGGCAGTTGAGGTGCGACAAAAGAGTGTCTTGGACAGGCTAGACAAGAACTTCCAAGGCATGAAGGAAGACGATGATCTTCCGGCGTACCTGACGCACTTCGAGGCCGTGGCAGCACGGTGTAAGATTGAGAGTAAGGAGTGGTCCCTGCTATTGTCGTACAAGTTGACGACATCGCTCAAAAACTTTATGTTGAGGGACAGTCTGTTCCTTAGCGACAAGTATGAGGATGTCAAAACGGCACTTCTCCGCCACGCAAACATCAATGCGGAGACATGCCGCAAAAGGTTTCACCGGGTCAAACCACGGCAGAATGACTTCCTTGGGTATGTGACTGAGCGGAGGACCGCACTGGACAACTGGTGCAAAATGGCCGAGGTAGGAAAGACAGTAGATGAGATCAAAGATCTCTTGATTAAAGACGGGATACTGGAAAATGTTTCAGGGGAGGTCTATCGACAACTTGTTCTAAACAAACAGAGTACGGTAGAGAACATGCTAGAGGTAATCGAAGGTTTTAAGGTAGCTGATTCGAATGTATCAATTAGTAAAGAAGAAACTGTGTATGTGGCAGCAGCATGTTGTGAGCCTGTGATTAAGCAGAGTCCAGTGGTTAAAAGAAAAGTAATTGTTTGTTTCAGTTGTGGGGAGCAGGGTCATAAAGCAGCTGAGTGCCCTAATGAATTTGTTGCCCAAAATAATGAGACTAATGTTGAGGATGTAAATCCCAATGATATTGGCAATGACCAAGACCAGCGATCTAGATGACTAGAGGGTCGTCGCGATTCGGAAGGTCGCCGTAGGTATAAGTTAATGCCGGATCGCTATACAGTTACTATTAGGAATTTGCCATTCAATGTTAACTGGCAAAGGCTTAAGGATATATTTAGGGAGTTTGGTTTGTTTGGTTTTGCAGAGGTTTTAGAGGCAAATGGGAAGTCCATGGGTATTGGACATGTAAGGTTTAAGAACTTAGCAGACGTTGCTAGGGCGGTTAGATATTTGGACAGGTCGAAATTTGGTAGTAGAAGTATTGTGGTGGTCCCTCATCGTGTGAGCTCGAGAGGTTGACGTGATGATTAAGATAGTAATCTGGTCGCATCTGTAAATTTTGCGGGCTTGGTTTGATAGGCTAGCACACACATGAAAGTATTGCGTTTCTATTTGGTTACTATTTGTACATGATGAAGCTCATGAAATAGAGCATATACCATCGTAATAGTACAATCTTATCCTGTTTGAATTTAGCAATTGGATCTGGGTTACGAATCTAGTTGCATTTTCTGTCGTATAGGATGAAGATACTAATGCCATGCATAATTGTACCGCGGGGGTATTATATTAGCATTTTATTGTTCAATTGTTTTTCTTTTTAAAGATATCTAAGGTAAAGGAATGTTTAAGGCTTAAGTGGTCTAGGGGGTTGAAAAAATTAATACCTGAAATCTTTAATCGCTTTGGAGGTTTTGTACAGTAGGTTCGCCAGGGTACGCGGAGTTGGTTCATTTTACCGATCTATTGGGTCGGGGTTGGTCTGTTAAGGTGCACTGGAATCATAAGTGCGTGGAGGCTTTAAGCAGGGTGCAGGCGTATCTGTGTAGGTACCCCATTCTTCGTTTGCCTGATCCTTCATTTGTTTTTCAGACCGATGCTTCGGACAAAGGAATCTCCGGTATACTGAGCCAGTGCGTGAATGGTGTTCTGCATCCCGTCAAGTATGTGAGTCGCAAGTTGTTGCCTCGGGAGCAGAGGTATTCCATCATCGAGAGAGAAGGTTTGGCTATCGTATTTGCGATTAGAAAACTGGACAGATACCTGCGTGGACATACGTTTCACCTTCAGACGGATCACAAGGCATTGGCTTACCTTCGGAGCACGAACTTTACGAACCACCGAGTTACGAGATGGGCTCTGATGCTTCAGGACTACACCTTCGACGTGTGTCACATAAAAGGAGAGGACAATATACTTGTAGACTTGTGCTCAAGATTGGTGTGATTCGCACAAAAAGACTATTTTATTATAGCTATTGCTTGATATGTATGTATATATCTATGTAATATGTACTGCTTGTTTTTAGTATGCATTGCAATGTTATAATAGTTGTATGATGGATGTTGTTCTTTGAGACATCATCTATTTGAATAATTATGTAATTTTGATTTTATGAAGGTTGTATTCTTCGGCTTCAGTTTTGGGCAATGTTTCCTATTTCCTTTTGCTGTCTATATACTTCCGTTTTCAATTTCTTTTTTTGAAGACTGGACTTGTCTTCGCAAGATCCAGTTAGGGGGAGAGGGGGGATGTCGTGCGCGTTTGAAGTTTTCTTTGCATTTAATATTGGTGTTTTAGGGTATAGGAAGTAGTTTCTTTTAAGTGCGTTTTGTTGTCTAGAATATTGTGTGTGTGTGTGTTTACGTCATCCTTAGTTCCCGCAAGAGAGAGAGAGAGCTGTTTTTGTGAGCTGGGTAACTGTTTTTTTTGGTTCCCCTTGTAAGGGTACGTAAGTACATAGTTTTATTAAGTACGCTGATCTTTCGGTACGGGGGTCGCTATTGAAAAGTTCTTTTTTGTAGCGGCATCGCTAGATCTAGGTTTTCTTTTCGTTTCAGGGTGTTAGGTTTGGGCTATGGGAAAGTGTGTCGTCTTTCTGCCTTGGAGTTGTGTAGTAACTATCGGTGTTGAGGTGTAGGGAGTTGAGCTTCTGTTGGGCGCCGAGATGGAGTGCGAGCGTGAAGGTGTGTTACGGAAACCTGTTGGTGTGATACTAGACTAATTAGTAATCAAATGCTAACTTCAATGATATTGATGTACATGTAAATATGTTTGAAGATTACAATTAAGTTTAATTAAATAAGTTTAATATCATATCATACCCTAGCTAATCTGAAATCCCACCCTGACACCTAACAATAGCAGGGCCCTATTCGAAACGGATTGCGCGGGGCTCAGTCTGGGTAACGATAAGGATAATAAGAGAAAATTTAGATTTTGTATTAGAAAATAAATTCGTCTTTGCATTGTATGCATTCTTTACCAAGTAAACTATTAAAGTAAATAAAGTATTAGAACTTCCGGTTTAGGTTAAAATGGACTCCATTTACCAATCGTAAAAAAGCAACATATAGTAACGTGACAATATTGATAAAACAACGAAAAAAAAACCTGTCACTTGACAGCCATTGTGTATTAAAAATTAAATCGTAATTTGTAAAGAAGAGATAGCGAATCACGTGGCTAAATATTTTTTTTTTTTTACGATTGGTGAATGAGGTCCATTCGCTCTATTATTACATTTTTTATTAAACGAAAGCTGACAATGCCGTTTTTTTTTTTTTTAAATCGCCTGTAGAATTTTCGGTTTCGTCTAGTTTTCATGAGATTTTAATAGTTTCAGGAGATTTCCAGTTATTATAGTTTAGTTTAATAATTTACATCCAGAGTTAGCGCGGGGTCCACTGCGGCCGCATGGGTTGCAGTGGCCTAAATCCGGCCCTGAGATAAAGGATGAGTGCAGTGTTTCACATGAATACGTAATACCACTTGAATATTAATTGATAAAAAAACCAAAGTTTTAAAGTATACAATTTTCGTTAAATAACAATCAGTAAATTAAAATCATCCAATCATTTGAACTCACAACAGCAACACGCTTCTCCATTGTCACCTTCTCTTCTCCGATCCTTGATTTGAAGAAACACCAGCAGACGATGTATTGGTATGGTATCGTTTAGCCAATGTACTCGTAATCAAACTTAAAATTATAAACCTGAGATTGAGCATCAAATGTGGAAAGGCACACACACTATGTGTGTCTGTGGCCTGTGGGGGGTAGGAGTATAGAGGTCAGAGAGAGAGAGAGAGAGAGAAGTGGTAAAACTTAACCTACATTATTTTTTTGTCGGCGCTTTTGTTTTGACTTTCAAATCAATGAATGTAAAGCAGTAGTGATACATTCCGTTCTTATGTCTTTTTGGTTTTCAGTCAAATTACGTAACAATTCTGTAACAATGATTTCCATTGTTGTTTCTGTGACGGCCATTCAGTTTCTGTACTCAGACTTAATTAAACTTCGAACTAGAAGACGTTAGCCTTATTCTTAACTATAATACGAGCTAATTGTCACTCCCTATGTCACGGCCAGGATTGAACTTCATTAAAGGGAAACAAAATTCCTTGTAGTCCTATTCACAGTGACAAGTCTGCAGCAGTACCGCCTTCTAAAACGTAATGAGAGTCTTCTAGGGAATGTTCAGGGCCTCAAACTTGCTTGCTAGGTCAGTTGTCAGTGGTTGTCCCTGTTACGAATCGATACTGTGACCTAGTTCAAGCTGGTTCTAGAAGCCGGGGTCAGGTCATAGAAGACTCAGAACACACCTTAATTATAATCATCCAATCAGGGAAAGAGGTCAGGGAAAAAATAGCATATCAGTTTTTAGAAGGTCAAAGATATTAAAATATTTAGAAGAGAAGTTTCTATGATTCTGGAAAGTACGGTTGAGAGAAGTATAAAGTAGGGGAAAGCAAGTTAGTCGGGGTCCTTGCATATTGAAGGGCCTATGAATAGTAGCGGTCTTGTGTTGTAGTAACTTATTAAACGACTGCAAGTCCATTAACTAAAGCTGTATCATAAGTTGTATCATTAAGTTTTCAGTTGATAAGTTATATTAATTGAAATTGTATATAAAGTTCAATATAATCAATAGATTCAAGTAAAGTTAGTGTTTCATTAAAACCCGAAACAAAGGTTATCATGTTTTACTCTTTTAGTTTCATTTGCTATGTTCATTATTGGTTATAATGTTAATAATTAAAACCAAATTTGGTTGTTCGTCAATAAAATGTGGAACTCACTTTCTTGACCATCTCATATTGGACCGTTGGGGCACCACATTTTTCTCTGTCTCTTGCCTAGTATAAAAACCTCTTTCAATGGCAGGGCTGTCAATTCTTTTATGTTTTCTTCCCATCGATTTCTCTGTCTGCCTCTTCTTCTTTTTCCTGGTATTGTTCCCTGTAGGAAGGTCTTTGCGAGCCCCGAAGACCTAGTAAATGCCAATAGAATTATTTTTGTCCCGAAATGGTCTCTGAGACAAGAAGCTCCTGATATGAACATCATTAGTAAAAAAAGAGTTGTTTTTGTGTTTTTTTCTTTTATTCAAAATACTTTACACTTGATTTGAGATACATTGGAATCATTGGAGACCCAAAAAAGGGACCTTGACCCTGGAGTACCTTTGTGGGGATTACATAAACTAAAACAGCAGTTCTCAACATTTTATGCTCGGCGACCCCTTTTTACAATCCCCCACACTGCCGTGACCCGCCCACCGGCAAACACACACAGCAATAGAAGAATAGACAGAAACAATCCATTTTTTCGATGGTCTTTGGCGACCCCTGGCAAATCGTCAATCGACCCCCAAGGGGGTCGCGACCCACAGGTTGAGAGCCCCTGAACTAAAACAAAAGTAGACCCCTCCTCCCGGACAAAGCCTTGGTCTGCGATAGATGTTGTAAAATATGTAGGTTAGCTGACTCAATTTTGCACTCATCCTTAATCTTCAGAATCGAAAACAATGCTTTATTTCTTTTAACATCGATCTGAACATTAGTTCTATTAAATTACAAATATCACATCATCATTAGTAAAATAGTGGGTCTAAAGTATGTAGGAATATGACTGTGTTACGTTATCAATTTTAAAAGGCCGTTGACTTGTTTTACATATCTTGTTACTTATCTTGTAAGTTTTACTTATCTTGTAAGTTTTACTTATCTTGTAAGTTTTACTTATGTTGTAAGTTTTAATTATCTTGTTAGTTTTACTTATCTTGTAATTTTTACTTATCTTGTTTTACTTATCTTCCAAGTTTTACTTATAAGCTTTACTTATCTTGTTAGTTTTAATTATCTTGTAATTTCTACTAATCTTCTCATTTTTACTTATCTTGTAAGTTGGTTCTAAAATAAGGATTATAACGACCTCTCCCAAATCTTTAGGGGATGGCGGCAGATGGGATTGAGCACGTGACAATAGGAGTGTTTAGCTGACGAACAGGCAACATTCAGTATTTCGCCCACATATGTGCAATAGTCTCTAATTAATATTAATGTTTTACTGACGTCTGCTCGTCTCGATGAGTATGTAAATGTCACGTGACTTTGGCAACACAAAACTTTGATGAACTAGCAATAAGTGTCAGAGCCGTGTTGACTTATTCATGACTGAACACCAACAGTCCATTTGAAACATCCTGTTTAGTTCATATATATATATAACATTGTTTAGAGCTTCTTTATAGCACTACTTTCATGCTTATAGCTTGCTCAGAGCGCTTTGGTCCAATCTCGTTGGTGGACCAGCTGGGAGGAGGGGGTATCTTGGAGAAAGTTTTCCGTGCTGCCTTAAGGCGCTCAGTAAACACAACCCGTATCGGGTGTCGAACCTTGAGCTCCCTTTATAGGTATCCAAGCCATGTAACAATATAAAGAAATCAAAGATGTTTTTGTTCAGTTCGTCATGTTTTTCTTTTTAAAAACTTTTTAGGCCTGTAATCGCTGAAGTGCTAGAATGAAATAATGAATTGTAATGTTATATCTATATATATTTTCAAAGAGAGAGAGAGAGAGAGAGAGATAAAGAGACCAAAATGGACTTTAAAGTTCTACTCCCATGTGGGTAAGACGAAAAAATGAAAACAACGAAATTACATGTAAGCTTATTTGGAACAACTAAGCACCTTACACAAAACAGTCAGAGGTCAGGTTTTTTTTTTCACCAGAATTTCCCGATACGTTGTAAAGCCGAAATGTATTTTTAATAGCATGAAATGATGTTTTTGTTGTACTAAGAGACATAATTTTATCAGTTTACAAAAAAACCGTCTTGTCACAATGAGAGTCAACTACGAGCCCATCAAATCAAACACAAAACTTCACATATCGTTGGTCAAAATGGTGCTATAAAACATAAATATAAATACACTTTTTACCAAACAACCTCAAGTTCTTTTTTTTTTTTGAATGACTTTGTAATTTCAATTCAAAGGAATTATTGACGTGTGTTTGTACAAACTAACAGAAGTTATTTATTGTGATGGCTGCATGACACCTGCGTGAACCGCCGCGCTTTCCTGGGACTTCCATCTACGAAACTCTTTAGGCTTCCCATGAGACCACTTGTTTTTGCATAATAAACTTTCCCCTAGGTTGGTGAATTTTGGGCGGCAGAAGTGCACAGTAAACTGGAGTATCTGCTCCTGAAAAAAATGAGTAAAAAGTGTTACAAATAAATAAATAAATAATTATCAACACTAAAACAAAACGCCAGCAGAACTAGAGACATTTATCTCTGTGGACTATTTTGTAGTGGCGGATGTACACAATACTTGCACGTGGGGAACGTCTGACAGCTAGTATGAATATGCAAGACATATCGCTGCATCAGTACACACAACGGCGTTGTGTTCTATGACGAGCAGAAGTCTGGCGATCACGTGATAATACGTGTCTAGTCGAGACCAGTCGTTATAGAGGCCTGAACACTGACCTGCAACGTCACAACCTGTTGTCAGTTTAGACGAATAGCTCGTTGCCACTTCATACATCTCTACAGATTGTGACGTTGCAGGTCAGTGATTAGGCCTCTATAACGAATGGTCTCGGTCTAGTTCAGCATCAAAAAATGTGCATTGTCAGAATATTTTTTTCCCAGAATACATCGGAAGATAACTGTCGATTTTTACGCAAAATTTTCGACTTCAAACAATGTCAAGGACGCTATATTAAAAGTTCAATGTTGCCAACTGAAAAGTAAGTGAGTGTGTGCTACAATTACTCAGAAATCCGATTTTTTTTAGCGCTAAAAAGTTTAGACAATAATCGTAAAACTTAAAAAAAAAAATACATAGCTTACTAACGTTTCCAAAATTCTGTACACCGGATACACATAGCTAGGTAATTATAGTTATTCACCACAGATAAGATGAAAAATGTCCAAGAGATGAGGGGGGGGGGGAAAGCCCATAAAAATTCAAGGGTATTCGGCTGTTGTTTTTTCTCATTAATGATAATCCAGATAATTCTTAAAATATTTCGAAATCGCAGACTATAAATAAAGGGGCGAAGTTGAAATGTGTTGTTCTTTGCACTGCATGTCCACAATAGTAGTTCACTTATATTAATTTTATATTGTGTTTATATAGTGGAAGTATTGTGTGTGACTGTGTGCATATGTGTTGTTGTTGTTTTTTTTTTTTTAATACAATGCAAGTTTGTAAAGAAAACTTAAGACTCCTAGCGGACAACGTTTGTATCAGATGTGAACAAAAATGCAAGTTGCAACTGGCTTTGCGCAGTCATGTGAATTATGGCCTTTGCTCTTCGGAATCAAATAAATCACTATTGATATCCTTTTATATACATATACAATTTAAGTTTGTAAAATTTAAATATTCAATAAGCTAAAGTGGATTTTCGTTAAGTAATTACTACCTCAATATCACCACCAAACGTTAAGACGGCTCCATTCAATGAATATATGAGTTGTACATTCTTATTAACCATATAATACTAAAGTCACACAGAGAGTTGAATGCCTATGCTTCGTTATTGAAACGGTCTATCTGATTCTTTAATAAGAGACACATTGCCGCTTCAGGGCATCTCTAAGCTAGTGAACCAGCCTGACAAACAATAGAAAAGGCCTACCTGTACATCTACTTAAAGAATATTGACTATGAGGGAAAGATTGTAGACCTACAATTACCTTCATCAATAGATAGGTCGCCTTGATGATTGGTCATATCAGTTCTCACATGACCAGGACAACACTGAAGTATAAACAAGTATACAATAATATTTAAAATTCATTTCCTACTTTATGTTGAATTAATATAGTAAACTATTTACCTTCATCTATTCCTTAGTCAGTTGGACTTTTGTGGCACCAAGCAAGACTTGTCGACCGTCTTTCTCCATTCCTCCATGTCTTTTGCTTTGTTTAGAACCTTTTTCAATAGCAGGCCCGTCCATTCTTTTATATTGTCCTCCCATCGCTTTCTTTGTCTGCCTCTTCTTCTTTTTCCTGGTACTGTTCCCTGTAGGAAGGTCTTTGCTATTCCCGAAGATCTTGTAATATGGCCATAGATTTTAAGCTTGTGTTAATCAAATAATAGGCCCTATATACGATCGGTTCACCAGACAATAAGTTCTTTAGGCTATTGGTTCACCAGATAATAAGTTTTTTAGGCGATTGGTTTACCGGATATGTTCTCTAGACTACTGGTTCACTGACAATTGATTCACCGACAAATGATTTACTGACAGTTGGTTGAGGTTAACGGGGCAATATGTCCTCTTAATATTTGGTTCATTGACTCAATTGGCTCACAGACAATTGGTCCATCGACGTATGTTTCAATGGCAATCGGTTCAACGGACATTTGGTTCTCAGTCACTCTAGACTATTGGCTCACTGACATTTTTTTTCACAGACTGCTGGTTCAAAAACAACTGCTTCACCTACGCGTATCTCACTAATATGACTCCTACGACAAATGACACACTGACATTTGTTTCACCAACAATTGGTTCACAGAATGATTCACTTTGTAAGTGAATAGATCTCTTAATGAAGCTCGTATTAAAAGTATGGAGAAAAAAAAAATTGTCATTTTCTTACTTACGGCGTTGACAGCAACGTCTTCTGATCCCTTGGCGTCCAGCTCCTTCTGCTGTATCATGGACATGACAGTCACACCAAGTTTAGATGTCCAGTAGGCATTGCTTGGAAAGCCAGCCTCCTGGTGATGGTTCTTTTGTGCTGTGCTGAAGAAAAATGACATTCTTTTTTTTTAGCCTATTGCTTTTGTTTAGAGTATCTTTTATGTTTATTGGGCTATAGTCCAATCTTTTCTATGGACCAGTGGAGGTGTGAGTATCTAGGAGAAGTTACTCATCAAAAACAAAAACAAAAATTCAGCTCGAGTCGAATTTCGAACTCGAGCCTCCTTGATAGATAGAAGAAGAAGAAGAAGAAAAGAAGAACAAGAAGAAGAAATAGTAAAAGAATAAGAAGAAAGAAGAAATAGTAAAAGAAGAAGAAGAAGTAGTAGAAGCAGAAGAAGAAGAAATAGTAAAAGAAGAAGAAGAAGAAATAGTAAACGAAGAAGAAGAAGAAATAGTAAACGAAGAAGAAGAAGAAATAGTAAAAGAAGAAGAAGTAGACAGAAGAAGAAGTAGAAAGAAGAAGAAGTAGACAGAAGAAGAAGTAGAAAGAAGAAGAAGTAGAAGAAGAAGTAGAAAGGAGAAGTAGAAAGAAGAAGAAGAAGTAGAAAGAAGAAGAAGTAGAAATAGTAAAAGAAGAAGAAGAAGAAGAAATAGTAAAAGAAGAAGAAGTAGAAAGAAGAAGAAGTAGAAAGAAGAAGAAGTAGACAGAAGAAGAAGTAGAAAGAAGAAGAAGTAGAAGAAGAAGTAGAAAGAAGAAGTAGAAAGAAGAAGAAGAAGTAGAAAGAAGAAGAAGTAGACAGAAGAAGAAGAACAAATCACTTACTCAACAAACGTTTTAATAATTGAAGTCAATTCTTCCATAGTAATGTTGCTGTCAGTTAATCTGACCTTCAGAGTATCAGAACATTCTTTAAGTGCCAAAAGAGCTCTCGAACTGGACACATTGACCACTCTGTTGTGTAGAGAATAAAGAACACATGAATATCTGTCACATCTTAACAAGTTGTCGATAAATATTTAAAGCAAAAAACATGTTGGGCAATTGGTTAAACGGGATGCTTCCGTATTGAAGGGCTTTAGTTTCAAATTCCAGTTAAGGTTAAAATTGTTCATTCGATTTTTAAACTGCACCCAGTATAATGGCTAGACTTTTGTTTATGAAGGTAATGATAACTGACCGCTGGCTACACGACACATTTGATTATCATCAGCACTGAAACATGAATTGTAAGTTATCTGCTTAAAAAAAAAAAGCTAGGAAATTGTTATTTTTGGAAAAAAAACTCACACACACACACAAAAAATAGAGCCTTTTAATTATTTTTTTTTTGTATGACGATTTGGATTCTGGACGATATATTGCTCAGTGCATCGAAGGATCATTCAAATTAAAAATAAAGTAGAAAATTAACCACGAGTTATTTATAGTTGTCACTAACCAGTACTGCTTATCGGCCACCAACAAACGACCACAAGTTTAGAACCACTGACCAGAAGAGTAGTGAGCGCCCCCCCCCCCCTCTCCATTTTCCATGAACATCACATAAAAAATATAGGTGTGTCGCCCCCTTTGTGTGGAGCCCGGGGTATCTTACACCCCAAACTACGCCTATACATAGTACTGGTGAGAAGATACACTTAATCAAGCCACACACAACTTAACACAAGCGAGGATAGATTCGACGGAACACAACTTCTGTGTCTTCAAAGGGAAACTTCTGGTGGAAACTTCCGTTCATGGAATTACAAGCCCCCGCGCTAATTCTAGGTTGTCCGCGGACTCAGTTTTCCAGGGGATCCTGGAAATCTCCTGAATTTACCAAATAAATGAACAGATCTACTTTAATTAACAAAATCTCCTGAAAACTCATACAAATGTTCTAAAAAATAGACTAAAGTGCAATTTGAGGCATCATTCAATATGGAAAACGCCAATCCTAAGCATGTTAAAAAAAAAACAGCATTGTCAGATTTCTTTTAACAACCATGTAATGCAAAGACTAATTTATTTTCTAATACAAAATCTTAATTTTCACTTATTATTCTTATCCTTACCCAGAAAGGGCCCCGCACAATCCATTTCGCATAGAGCCCGCAATTTTTAGGGCCGGCCCTGACCCCGAATTTAATTACGAGTCTGACCTGACTCCCACAAAAACATTCCACGGTGACAGATCTTAAGAACATCTTTCAATTTTCTATTCTTTCCACATATTTTTGAGCGGCTTTTTAACTCACAATTTTTACATTATCGTCTCGTGGACAGGCGGATTAAGAACCATACAATTAACGTAAAGGGGGTGCGGTGGCTAAGTGGTTAAGCGCTCTGCTTCCGAACCTGGAGTCCTGGGTTCAAATCTCGGTAAAGACTGGGCTTTTGAATTTCGGGATTTTTAGAGCGCCCCTGAGTTCACCAAACTCTAATGGAGAAAGTAAAGGCGGTTGGTCGTTCTGCTGGCCACATGACACCCTGCTTGTTAACCGTTGGCCATAGAAACAGAGTACCTTAGCATCATCTGCCAAATAGATCGCAAGGTCTGAAAGGGAAACTTTACTTGCTTTACTTAATTAGCGTAAGCATCTATCATCAAAAAAAAAATAAAAAAATTTGAGAACCTACCTGGCATGAGGTCGTAACAAAGGGAAGAGTACCTGGCATACATGTAGAGTGTCAAAAAAATTGGTTTTAGTTATCACCTTTGCCACTTCAGAAAATGGAAAGGCGGAATAACTCTGCAAAATATTATTATTATTTTTTTTTTTTACATAAATATACATTTCTGTTATTCTATATATTACTGGCGCTCAACAAAGGCTACTCCCGTTGATTTGTTCTCATGGTATATACTGTAAATTTTGATCATTTACCCCCCCCCCCCCCAATCTATTTTCTAATCCACTAAATAGAACCATAGGACCCCCCCCCCCCTTTACAACACACACACATGAGTTAAATATTAAATTACCTCCTTTGCACCATCCATTCTGGCAGGAACACCCCCCCTTCCCGGATTTTGTCGCTTCCCAATTATTATTATACTTTTGGCCCTTTTATTACTAGTATTTGTTACGTTTATTTGGAACGGACCATTTTGTAAGGCCCTACCCTCCCTCCACATACCTATTTTTGACCCGGAAATTGCAGTATCACTTTTCTCTCTCTCCCCCCCCCCCCCCCGGTTTCCAAGTTAATGGCTATGTTTATTTGAAAGAGTTTCTATTCTAAGGCAAAAGACATAAAGGAATGGGGAAAACCAAAACGTTTATTGTGCCTTAACAGTTCAACAGATTCCGCTCCTTCGTCCCTAGTGCTATTAGAGCCTGGACCCGTTGCCTGAGTTAGCCAGGCAAACCAGGGACTTGGAAGAATTTAGGTCATTGATGCATGACTAAATGCATGACTAAATGCATGGCCCCGGAGTCGAGCCCAGGCGTCCTCAGACTAGGCCATAAACCAATGAAATGAGTGCATAAAAGAAGAAAACTACAATGTGCACATTGCAAGACAAACTGCATGCACTATAAACAACATCACACAAATTAACAGCTAGAGCAACAGAATCCGTACTGTAGATTGTAAACACACGTTGAAACATAAATAAACACATAGTTCACCTTGGATGACACGCCTGCGTTATTGACTAGAATGTCTAGCCCGCCATAGTTGTCTTGAAGGAAATTTCGTAGCGTGACAACACTGTTGTGATCATTGAGGTCAAGTTGGTGGAATTTGGGATGTAAGCCTTCCTTCTCCAGTTCCTCAACAGCCTTCTTTCCCAGGTCTACATTACGAGCTGATAAATGAAATAATCATGATCTAATCTTCCTTTTTTTAAAACTGTTTTTTATTCTTCCTTTCTTTCTTTCATTCTATATCTTTTTATCTGTCTTTCACACTTTCTTCGTATATCTCTTTTTATCTGTCTTTCACACTTTCTTCGTATATCTCTTATTATCTTGTTTTCATTTTTCTCATGTTTTCTTTCTTTTGTTAATGGTTTTTTTTTTTGGTTAATGCTTTCTTTCTTTCTTTTTTACACTCAATAAAAATGAAACATATTGAGTAATTCATTTTATTTTATAATTGTGCATATGTTAATCAATATCAGATATACACATTTTTACAGTGTTCTGTTGAAGTCTCTATTTAAGTATAGTTCATTAAAAAAAAGAATAATGCGACTTTCAATTTTATTTGTTGTAAGCCACATACCAGTAAGAAGTACATCTCCATTAAATTGTTTGCAAAGCGCTCTTACTGTGGCGAATCCAATACCTTTGTTGGCTCCAGTTACCTTTACAGAAAACTAGTCATATGTAGATATACCACTAGAAGATTTATTTTCATTTTCTATATTTATAAAATTTAATTTATAACAACTAATTAGTTTAAAAATGTTTTTTTTTTAAATTGATTCATATGTTTTCATCGACTGTGCATAATTGTGCAAAGCTTCAGCTTGATCCGGGAATGGGAAATGGCAGAAAAAAACATGAACAAAAATCCCGACTGACAACCAGACAGTACATATACATCATCATCTATTCAGTCTCTAGACCCAAATTATCTCCCTTAGTTGTACTAGTGATTACATCAAAATCTATTCAGTCTATACATCCAAATTATCTCCATTTTTTTTTACTCATAGTTAGATCAGAAACATGTAAGTATGCTCCATAACAATATAAAAGAATTAGTCTTGTAAGGTTAGCCACAGTCAACTTATACTATGTAACTAATAATAATGGATCGTTCTTGAAATGAATGAAGTAACTCGTCTCCAGGGTTGATCATATTTCCATATTAAACCGCTTTATTGAATCCTATTTCATTATAACATTGAATTGTAACACTGTAATATTTGTGTTCTTCCATCGCAGTCTCGACGTGTCATACATTAAATGGAGACTTGATATATGCTTATACACATATATATCTATATGAATGAACACATTTATATGCGCACCCTATAATACCAAATGTGTGTATTGACAATAATACCTATAACAATGGTAGTTGTTCACAAAGTAATATCCATAAGCGGTAGGAGAAACATGCCGAAGAAAGAGTTCCAACAGTCAAACCCAATGAACATTTTTTTAGAAGTTCAGAACTTACACCAAAGCAACTGCATATAAGAATATTAGATTATGTAAATCAACTAACGTTTTAATTAAGACAATATCTTACCACAGCAATGCGGGGACTCATTGTAAGAGCGCCTCTCTGTGTTATGTGTTCTTCTATACCACTGTTTCCCAAAGTGGGGTACGCGTACCCCCAGGTGTACGGAAAGACTTTGGAAGGGGTAGGCGTTGATCCTCATTAACTATGCTGATTTTTGTAAATACTCATTTCTTATGTTCTGTTCATAAATGAAAGTGTGGTGGGGGAGGCGAGGGAGTACTCAGCATTGCATAAATTATAAAAGGGGTACACATTGGTCAAAAGTTTGGGAAACACTGTAATCTATTTCAACAGGAAACACAAATTCCAAGGATCTTCTTGTGAAGAGTTTCGTTATCAATTTTCATCTGACAAAAAAAAAGTGCACTTCTTTTAATGACATGCAGATCACATGAGAAGGGTGGGGTAGGCTAAGGTAGTTAGCAGACGTGGGACACAAGAAATCAAGGGAGGAAAAAAAAAGAATCATAAAGGGATTCCCCGATTTTAATCCAATAATTCGAAGAAACAAAGAGAGTACATACGCTCTCAAAGAGAAATGCAGACATCTCTCTTATCCTCGGAAGCCAACGTGTTATGGTGTGTGAACCTTTCATTGCCGTTCATTTGATCCCCCGGTCACTAAAACCATTGGCGACTTAAATCCCTTTGTTACCAACCCTCTGGTCCCCTCTTCCTGTTATCTAAGAAATATGAAGTGTAAAAATCAGTCAGTCAGTCAGTGGAACCTCCCTCTCTCTTATTCCTTCTCTTTTTCTTTCCCGCCTTAAGAGTTATAAGTCGTCCGGCAAAAGGAGGCCATGTCCTCTTTTTGGCGGTCGCATCTTCCCTAGTAAAGTAAAAATGTTCGTATTTTTCACAACAGTTGGATACGATCCATCAATCGTTTTTATTTCTGCATATCTTCTGGATTCATTTTAAATCCTCACCCATAGACAGCAGTCACAGCAAGTAAGATGACAATTATTTGGATAAGCTCCAGCTCAGACAGAAGTAAGTTTGTTCCAGGAAGTTGAAAAGAAACCACTCAAAATACATCAAGATGTGCTAATGTTTATTTTGCATTCAAGACACAATAATAAAATTAAATAGACGTTTTTTATTAATCAGTGTGAAGTTGGCAAAAAAAAATGGAAATACATCCTCCAGTGAGCGGCACTTTTCTCACAAAGTTCACACTGAAAATAGAGGAGCATTTCGTTCCAAAAGTACATTTGTGCTAATAATGTACTACAGGGAAAAGATATTGTGTCTGGGAAATACAGTACTAAATATAGTCAAGTTCTATAACCTTTGATTGACTGAAATGTTTCATTAAATGCCCCGCAACTCTATTATATCGAAATTGTTTTTAAAGTTGACTTTGTGAGTTGGTCTCCTTATTGTTTTTTTTGTGTCCTCCTTGGTAAGATTTTGTCCTTCTTTTTGTCCTCCTCTGGATGTGGTCATGTCTGGTAACTAGATTCCTCTCCGTCTTTTCTCACCAGGGCCGGTCTTAGGCATGTGTGCTAGGCAGCCGCCAAGGGCCTCCGTTGGTGGACCTTGCGCAGGATTCAAAACATTTGTTTAGAGAAGAAACAGCGAAACTTGACCCAATGTTATTGTTGGGGGTGCACTTAGGTTTGAAATATAATGCATAATTTTATTTTTTAGCTGTTTATCTATTTACTTTTCTACTTCATTTGGGGCCACCTAATTCATTTCACCTGGGGTCTCCAATTATCTTAGGCCGGCCCTGCTCTCTATCTCTAAGTCGAGCTTGAGAATTCGACAGCAGACTAGATCTAGACATTACGGTACTAGTCTGGTACACGTGCCATTTTTTTTTGTTAGATCTAAATTCTAGTCTAGTAAACGATTTCAAAATTGAAAAGCTTCACCCCACATCAGTCTGGATGAAATCTGTGTTAAAAGTGTCGTTACTATAAAGTATTTGAAAACAACTAGATTTAAATAGATCTATCAATCTAGCCAGTGCCGGGTTTATGGAATTTGGAGGCCGTAGGCGCAGTGACTTTGGTGGCCCCAAACGAAAATAATTAAATATAGAGAACAAATACAATGACGCAATTTATAAAAAACATAAATGTATCTATATCACAAGTTTTTCGACACGCTCTTTATTGCTAATTGAAGATGACTATAAGCCTAGATCTTTCCAATCGATTCCGATATGCTGACTCTCCTCTGAGTCGATTGAACCTTCATCTTCTGTGACCGTGTTCGAGATTGTACACACTTTTTTTACCAGACAGACAGAGTGACTTGATACCCGGTATAAGCTTTGTAAAAAGGGGACTTATAAAATTTGAGGGCTAGAAAATTGTGTCAGCTGATGTAGCCTAATGCATGCCGTTTTATGCGCCACTTAAAAATTCAAGGACAGCCGTTTCATTAGAGCATACAAAGGGTTATTCTAAATATGGTGCCTCTCTAGATCTAGATCAACGACAAACTAAACATGTAAAGAGTGGACTTAGTTGTGGATAGAGATATTTCCAACAGCTCCGCGGAAAGGGGGGGGGTTCATTTAAAAATATTGTGTGTATATGGGGAAGGGGGGGGCACTATAGTGCAGGGAGATGGAACGTTACAACTAATGGGCTAAAAAATGTTTGTGCTAGAGAGTTGCGAGCCCATTGTTTGTCGGACGAAACAGACAAAACATAAAAGGACATAAACTTTAAGGGCTAGAATAATGTTTTTTTTTTGGGGGGGGGGGGGGGGGCCCGTTTTTTTGACAGGTATAAAAGTGTTCCAGGCAAAATGAACATATACCAACTATTTCAGTACGTGTATTGCTACTCTATATTAATCACTATAAACGGGATACAATGCAATCATACAGATTGTTTGCCTGGATGTGGCAAAATATGTAGGTCACAGCTGGGACTGCGTAGCCACGGGAAATACTGCATTCCTCATTAATTTTTCGACTCAAAGACAAGCCTTATTATTATTATTTTTAGATCAAGATATCTATCAGTGAAATTGTAGAGATAGGCTGTCTTATATCCTCCGTTAATGCGCAAAAGACAGAGGTTGGTAGCTCTAGAACAGATCTGTATGTATATTGAAATAAGGTTAGCTACTGACATGGTAACTACATTTTAAAAACAAATATTTCCACATTTTACAAACATTAAATTGTACTGAATTAAACAAAGGTATAAAACATGATAAACTTATACTTATCTACAGTAGAACGTCGTTTATCCGACTCAATTGGGACCGGACACCGTTCGGATACGCGATTGTTCGGATAACCGAAAACCGAAGCGATCCATGCAGTATATGCAACCGGACACTATACGAATATTGAAAATCATCACATGCGGGACACGTGTCGCAATTTTACCTTTATTGTGGAAAATAATCACTTATTTTTCGTATTCATACAGTATATGTGCATCACAGTACATGTGGTTGATAAAAAAAAAAAAAAAAAAACTGGTCCGGATATTTGACGCTCCGGATAATAAACGTTCGGATAAACGACGTTCTACTGTAACAAATAAAATATTATATCTACATAAATAGTGGATTTTTTAAAGAACAAAAACATTTTAAAACTAATGAATAAACTAAACTTGTGCTGTACAGAAATAGAAACAAAAGAAACTGTGATGGTATCCTTCTGTAAATGGTACTTCCAGGTAATATAACCTTTGTAACATTTGACAGTATCAAAATTATAACACTAACTGGTGCTGTACATTAATTAATGGAAATAAAGGAAATAGAATGGCATCAGATAATTTAACTTTACTATCCTTGATTACATAATAATATTTTCCACAACTCCGTAATTATACTTCAGCGAAAAATTCACTCTTTCAGAATTGTACGGTTTCCCAATTTGCTCATAAAGAGAATTAACACTATTCACTTTTATAATACATATGTATTGTTGTAGTTTAGCTTTATAATCTTATTCTAAAGTATAGATGTGACTATTCCAATTAAAAAACAATACAGTATTTTTATAATAATTTTATTGCATTTTATTAAGGTACATAATATTTGTACAATATTGAATATTTTAAAAAAAAAATTTTAATTTTTCTATACAATGTCGTGAACAATAAAATTAGTTTTTTTTTCCCTTTAAAAACGAAATTGCCTATATTTACTTGTTACCTCCCCTACAGCCACAGTGCTGAATGTCAATACCAGTATTTACCCAATTTAATGCCATTTAAAATCTTTAGGCACAGCTATTTCTAATTGGTTTCAGGGCCAGAGTAGTCGGGTAATGTAATCTAAACAATAAACTCTTTATATATATTTCCGTCACTATAAATGGTTTTTCATATCACTGATAGATCTGAGGGTTAGTGTCCTGCATCTAGGTCTCTCTTGTATAGAAGTACCATAGATTTTTCTAAGATTTTCCTTTGCCAAAGTATCTAGCACATTTTCTGTTGCTGTACAGGTCCTAATGTTGTTATTATAGCCTTGTAAATACTTTTCTTTGTTTTTGTTATGCTGTAAGTGTTGGGTGCTTTACAATACTGTCGCCTCCTGCTATTAATTCCTTTAATGATATTAGGCTATGTTAATTTATAGTCTCAAGTTTGAATTATTTACACTAATCGCATTATCACTTTCAATATTCTATTTAAAAGTTACAGCAATGTCTTAGTATACAAAAAAATGTTTGTCCAATTCTGTAGTTGCAAATAATTCTACCAACACATCTTTCTTGAAGTTAGTGGGCACTGGACTGTCATTTGGACTGATCCATGGTTTCAGGTTCATACCCTGCCCACTGCCATACCCCGCCACTGGGAGGTTTGAACTAGGAAATAAATTATCTTGAACTCTATAAACATTCGAAACATGGAAAACATTTAAAAAAAAAACATTTTCATTAACATATTAACAAAAAGCTTGTAACTAAGTTTTTTGAAAAGGTCACAAAATAGAATGAATAAAAAAAGAAAAGGTCAACAAGGACTAGGTCTATATTATTAAGTACTTTTTACTCCATTCATATAAACATATAGAACTAGTGCGTTTTTTTGTGTGTGTTTTTTTTACCTCATCTTTACACCTGTCCTTCATCTTTTCATTCATTTATACATGTCCTTAAGAGCCCTCTTTTTTTTGTTTGTACTTGCTTCTCTCTGCTTGCATTATTCTTTTTTAAAAAAATCCACCTGAATCTTTCCACACACTTACAAGAACAAAGTGTATACAATGGGTAAAAAACTTGTATTTTCTGAATTATAAAACACTGCAAAAATACACATCCTCTGATGTTCAAAACAAGCTCTCTGTAGTACACATACTTTGATATAACACTGCCCTAAATCAAGATCAAAGAGTTATCTTGAAAAATTTTTTTTTTAAAGTTTTAGTTTTAACAGCAGTGTGAAATAAAATGGCCTACTTAAACAAAAAAGGCACACAATAAGAACATTTCAAAGCGTAATAAAAAAAAAATTATAACTAGAAAGAAAAACATTTTTGGTGACCAGACAAAGCTAAACGTTGGACAGTCATGCCTTCCACTCTGCCACTTTCTTCTCCTTGATGAACTTTCCTCTGGGGTGGTCAATGTTGGGTGGGAGTAGCGCACAGTAGACAGGAGTCTCTGCCCCTGGAGAACAAATAAAAATACTAAACGATTACACTTGGTTAGCATTACTATCTGTTAAGTTAACAAATGTCCTTTTTTGTCTATAACTGCATATTGTATAATAATGCAGTAAAAAAAAAAAAATTAAGTTCCCCTTTCAGACCTTGCGATCTGTGGGTCAGATAATGTGAAGGTTACCTAACAATGATTTTATGTGGCCAGCACAATGACCAACGGCCTTTACTTTTCAACAACTAATGTCAAGTACCCAATAGAGCTCGGTAGACTCAGAAATGCCCTAAAGATCCCGAAATTAAGAATCCCAGTTTTCACCAGCATTCAAACCTGGGACCCTTGGTTTTGGTAGCCAAGCGCTTTAGCGCTCAACCATTGGGCTTCCAATCATAATGGTAATAAAGAATATTGTTTTACAATAGACAAAAGTATATTTGACACAAAAAAATATTAAAACCCTGCAAATGTTTAACATTATCACAATAACTTCACAAGTGGAGCTAGCATCCGCAGTTTGGTGTTTATGGTAAGCAACTAAATCAATAAAGCTATTGATAAGTTCATGGTTAGGCTGTAGCTCTAGACAGCTAGCCCAACATTATTTACAGAACTTCAAAACTTTAGAACTTTAAGCAATAATCAACTTCACTTTTATAGACAATATATTAAGCTTTCAATTTATATTTTATTTACATAAATGGTTTACCAAATTGCATTACTTCAGGAACAAAAGTTAGATTATTTGCAGATGATAGCAAAATATATAGAACAATAAAAACAACACAATACACAGACATTTTACAAAGAGAATTAGATGAATTACAGAAATGGGAATCAAATTGGAGCATGTCTTTCCACCCAGAAAAATGTCAGTTGTTAAGAGTAACAAAAAAACTAAAACAAATTAATTCCGCTTATCTTATTCATGGCAAACCAGTAACACAGACTAAAAACGCAAAATACCTAGGTGTTATAATAAATGAAAAACTGTCATGGAATCCACATATTGATGAAACTATAAAAAAATCAAACAAAGCATTAGGATTTATTAAAAGAAATTTCTATACATCAAATAAGAACATAAAACTTAAATGTTATTTAACCTTGGTTAGGCCAATAATAGAATATGCATCCTCCGTTTGGGACCCCTCAACTCAAGAAAACATTAAGAAACTGGAACAGACACAAAATAGAGCAGTGAGATTCATAACAAACGAATATTCACATTTGACTAGAGTAATATCTTTAGTAAAATCACTAAATTTAGAAAGCCTTCAGGTCAGAAGACTCAAAAGTAAAGTAGCAATTATACATAAAACACTGAACCATAATCTTCAAATACAAAAACAAAATTTAATAAAATACTCTGAAAGACACAAAGATAAAGGCATATTCCTCGTCCCATATGCTAGGACAAATTTGTACAAATACTCCTTCTTCTCTAGTGCTATTAGAGCATGGAATGGGTTGCCTGAGCTAGCCAGGAAAACCAGTGACTTGGCAGAATTTAAGTCATTGGTTAATATGCACGACTAAAAAAAAGACGGTAAACAACTTAAAACAACATGGAAGTTACTTCAAAACTACAAAACACACACATCCTTTTTGTCTCTCATCCCCATCTTGTAACTAATGATGCCTAGCTTACATTCATTTCACCAATACAAGTATGCACACACACTCTATCATGAAAAAAAAAAAAAACAACAACACATTCTCCTAAAAAAAAAAATACAACTTACAAACATGCTTAGAATAATATTAATTTTTTAGATTATTATTTTTAAAAATCTGATAATTTTTGTTGTAAGATATTTACAAGTTTCTTATTCAGAAAATTGTCACATTTTTATGTTTTTTTATTTTCATTATTTTTTGGACATTTCAATTTTAACTCATTTACGACTCACAAAAACTTACCCTGATCAATGGTTAGATGTCCCTGATGGCTTGACATATCAGTATTGACATATCCAGGACAACACTGAAACAGAAGAGATCTTTAAGAAACACATTCAGGTCAACCGAAGACGACATTGAATGGACAACCTTACTCTCTGGGAATAAAAGCAATTCAGTCTGTGGCAATTATAATTCAACTTTAACTGAGAATCCTTTTTGTTTTTTTCTCTTAGTGGGCCAATCTCAAAAACTAATGGTGTGCAAAATGGCTTATAATGTAAAAAAAAAAAAGATCTTGACTTGTTTACTATATCCCATGCAGTCTTCCGAATCTATTTCAGTGATAACTATTTGTCATCATGTGGGGAGTGGGGCCGAGTGACATGAACTGCTTGGCTACGTTCTCCATTTCTCCCCTCCCCGCGTTGACAAAACTATTGAACTTGAGAGTACTGAGCAAGCTAAAGTATTATGCAGAAACACAAAAATAATCAAAATAACCAGAAGAATAACAAAAGAAGACAACCTACCACTTGGAGATGAAGTGACTAATGGAAAATAACTAAAATAACAATAAACCCTGTTGTTATTTTCAGCCAAGGGGATATTAAATACTGACTTAGCAGATACCTTCAATCCCCTAAACATCCCTAAAACGATTCCCATTTCTTGTCAAAGGACAGTACTCTTACACACTGCAGCATCTGCATTTTCATTTTAAAAAAATAAAAAGAATATAGAGTTCATTACTTCTCTTTCTAAAATTTAATTTCAATTGAAAAATCTGCTAGTAATTTCCCATTGCATTCTAGTTTAAACACAGCATTCTACCCAATAATTGAGATATTCATTTAATGTCGACGCAGAAAAACAGCTATCCACTTACAGCATTGACCACTATGTCATCAGCACCTTTAGCATTCAGCTCTCTCTGTTGGATCATGGACATTACAGTCACACCAATTTTTGATGTCCCATAAGCACTGTTAGGAAATCCAGCCTCTCTGTGTTTATTGTTTTGTGCTGTGCTATAAGTAAAATAGCAAAAGAGTTTTTGTCCCAAGGATGAAAACATTACATTAACATTACATTCAAAAATCCTATTCATCCAGTACGCATTTCAAAAGATGTGAAGAGAATGCAGTGGAGTAAAGGATTTCTAAATTACCTTATAGATGATATTATTTTTATTTGCACATTTGAATTTTATACTATCTGATTTACTTAAGACTGAAAAATATTTGGAACATGTGATTTGCCAAAATTGAGTACGACAAAATGTGGCTTGGCAATACATGGCTACGAAATGGAATTTAGGAGTCAGTTATAGAGATTGGGTCTCAAACAAGGGAGTCGACCACTTAGTTAGGTTGTGACAGAGCGTTGCATGAGGTTTGTGGAACATGCGCCAAAGCATCTAAGTCTAAGTAAGATTTGTGAAAATGTTGGCAATTTATTATCCTATCTTAAATTACATTAAAAATCAAACTCAAAATTAATGTTTCAGGACATGCATCTATCAACAGAATTCTATTATTCCTATTACAATTCAATAGAACTTACTCAATGAACTGTTTAATAAGAGATTTAAGTTCATCCATAGTTATATTAGGGTCAGTGAACCTTGCCTTCAACTCACTAGAGCACTGATTGAGAGCCATTTGAGATGCCATGCTGGATACATTCACCACCCTAGACAAAACATTACTTAAACATTATAAGGTTGGTTCAAAATTTAAAATAAATTGTGCTGTATTAGGAAATTGGTGAGTAGTATAAAGATAGCTATTGTGATAAAATAAAAAGGCTAGTTATATTCTTCTTTTAAAGTTAAACAGAGATTTTAATGTAAGAAATGGAGGAGTCTTCTGCAGGCTGTGCCACAGAAAAATAGCAAATAGGATTTCCTCAACAGCATCATACTTCCAAAAAGGACACTGTCTATAATTGTTATTAGACGTGATAAGGCTTGCTTTTCCAATACTGAAACCAGAATTTCTGATAGTTTTCAATGGATTTGAACGATGTCAACATAGGAAAGTGTCTATGGTTAGTTTGTTTAAATGTAAGATTAAAGTGATGTGTAGGGAATGGGTGAAAAAAATATATATTCCATGCCAAATACAAATGTTCATGATTCATTTAAGGTTAATTCAGTACGGTATGCAAAGATTACAAAAACACATAATTATAAATAATTTTTAATCATCTTACTGACTTTTTTAGAACTAAATCCCAAAACTAACCTGGCATGAGGGCGAAGCAGAGGGAAGAGAACTTCGCATACGTTCAAAGTGTCAAAGAAGTTTGTTTTATTTGTCACCTCAGCCTGTTCTGAGAATGGAGCCGTGGAGGAATTCTGTACATGAAAAAAAAATTCCTTCATTAAGATGATACACTTAATAACCATAAACAATGTTAATGCTATAACACCAGATTCATGAGTCAATTTATTAAAAAAACATACTTCTTTAACACACTTCACAAATAACATTAGAGCCTGTACTCCCTTGTCAAGGGTAATCATTCCAGATACCCATAAAAACAATGTCAACAATGAATTATTAAATTGTTTAATTGAATAAGGACAAAAATGTATTTTCCTTTTTAACTTATCAGAATCCTGGCAGTGCCAGAGAATGACATATTAGCTCATGTTTATGATATTTTGTTTTTGATGTAAGAGAAGGCAAAGTCAAGTGAGAGACAAATGAGTTTGAAAAATTTCAAAAACAGTTAAGAGGAAAATGTGATTTTTAATAGAACATTTTTGAACTTCATTGAAGAAATAGAATAGTCCAATCATAGAGACCAGTGTCACAAAGCATACTGTTGAATTTTTAATAAATGCTTCTGAAAAAGGCTAAAAACATTTTATTTTATTTGTTTTAAGTGAAATATGGGAATTAAAATGTAGATTTCTAGAATTCTATTTTTCTTATTTTTTTACCGGAATTTTTCCCAACAGACAGTTATCAAAGACTAGCACCCGATATGATTTTTTTATATTATGTAAGAGGCAATGCCTTGTTCCTTAATTTTTTGTAACCTGCCTATATAGTTACTTCAAAACACAGGTTACATTAAGCACTGGTTTCACCTGTGCTTTGGTTACTTCCAGCACTGGTTACATCACTTTTTTGTTCTTCTATAAATAAAACTCTTTAGTCTGAAGAGTATATAATTATCTGGCTTATGGGTTACACTGAATGCTGTTACTATGAGTCCACCACATTCAGAAGCTACACTATAGTATTGCATTTTAAATAGATGTGTTCATCAAATTACCTTGTATGCTATACCAGCATTGTTAACAAGTACATCCAGGCCGCCATAAGTATCTTGTAAGAAATTTCTGAGTTTGACAACACTGTTGTGATCACTGAGGTCAAGTTGGTGGAATTTGGGATGTAAGCCTTCCTTCTCTAGTTCCTCAACAGCCTTCTTTCCCAGGTCTACATTACGAGCTGGGAAAAACAAAACAAAGTGCAGGTGTAATACCAGGGATTTTCTAGAATGAAGAAGCAGAGTTCAGTCACATCAAAATCAGAGCGAGTACAGACATTTGATATAACAGCAGCACTAAGGTAAAGTAGTTATTGAGAGGTGAAGATGAAGGAAAATTAGGTTAAACATAGATAGGCCTAGATTAAGCTGTAACCACAGACTCTGAACTTGCCATATCACCTAGCAGCTACCAAGGGCCAGGCTAACATCTGACCTGACCTTCCAGGTCCCTAAATAAAAGAAGCTAGCAGTAGAATTATCTGGGCCGTATAGCGACACAGGGTCACGCAACTCATCAAGAGCACATCCGCATTTTTTCCTGCTCACTCTCACAATGTTATATATAGGGGCAACATAAAGTGGAGCCTGATACTTCCTTCAAAGACAAAGAAAGACACTAATCTCTTTCTCTCTGGAGGTGCAGTGGTTGAGTAGTAAAGTGTTAGGCTTCTGAACCCGTTATCCTGAGTTTGAATCCTGGAGAAGACTGGGATCTTTACTTACAGGATCTTCTAGTGGGTAACTGACATTTTCATTTTTCTATTCCCTGTCATGGAATCGATTAAGATTACCTAAGGGTCAATTAAGGGCTACAACGGCTGACCTGGAGAAACCTTATGGGCACTGTGTTAGACACCTAGTTTATTTAAGTATTAGTTATTTAGCGACGCACCATAGAAGACGTACATTGAACAGGACTAGTGACGTTTAGGATATTTTGGGTTAGAGACCGGAAAATCAGTTAGCGATAGAATCCTCTAGGGTAAAGACGTGTTTAGTTGACATAGACTTTTACTGTGGCCTTTTATTAGAATAAATATAGTATGAACTGTTCATCAGAGTTGACTACATCTCTTTACTCATTAAATCGATCATCTTGTTTATTCTGTATTGTTGATCAACTACACTGAATACACCCGAACAATAAAACTCAAACGCTTGCAGAGTAATTAATTGAAATTCAAGTCATCTAGAGTTGACCTCAAGACAGTCTGAACAAGTACATCACAACTGATAAGGATGTCTCCCAGGGGTCAGAATAGAAACAAGAATGCCTCCACAGCTATCAAGTAATTCAAAGACGGCTAGTTGGCTTTTTTTTTTTACTTCGCTAGTGGTCTCTGTTCAATCCCCACCCCAGGTCTCAGATATATATGCACTGAATGTGTTTCTTCCAATAGAAGTAATCCACCCCAATTTAATTTTCTGTTGTTAGCCTATCATCTTTCTACAAAGGTTGCCACAGGAGCTGGATTATCAAAGACATTTGAAACTCTACCCAATACTTACACTGGGCACAATAAAAAATCTAAGTAAAACTTAGTACAACATTGTCTACATACCAGTAAGAAGAACATCTCCTTCAAATTTCTTACAAAGAGCTCTTACTATGGCAAAGCCAATGCCTTTATTGGCTCCAGTTACCTGAAATTAGTCACAAAGAAAGGTGAATAGCCCATACAAAACTTGATACATAACAGATACCAATACATGATATGTGTAGGCTTTCTATCTTTTAGGTCTATATTCTTTAATTATCATATTATCCTCATCATAAATATAAATAATAAGATCAATTTAGTAGAAAGGAACTACAAAGTGAATATTAAACAATTTAACAATGATAAATTAGGGTAGATGCTTATCTGGGTGTTGTTGATGGTCATTGACATGTAGCAGTTTTCTGTTTATGTTTAATCAAATACATTATAAGTCTAGCTGTTAACATTTTTTTTTTTTTTTTTTTACAAACTTAAGTGATTACACACAAAAATTAATCTCACTGTCATAATTTTCTTTCAAATCTTTTGAATAGTCTCTTTTTAAGTTGTTGAATATTTTTAGGTTGAATTGTACATTTTTTTTTATATAAATATTATTATAGTGAATTCACTAAAAAAAAATGAAATTAAGCTAATGGGACATTGTGCCTCCTGCAGTCTGACAATATTAGAAATGTCAAGCTTTAAATTAGCAAAAGCAAGGTGAAGGTCTCCTCTAGTGGCTACATCCAGTCTATTTCTTAGCTTATTCATTAAGTTTGTTACTCACTAAATACAGTTTAACCATGTATGTTGATGAAAAAGCTAAAAATAATTTCATTTTCGACAACAGTTTTGGATTTCACAGAAACATTTAAGTGCAGCCATAGCTTTGTTGTACCTCCTTCTTTTTCCTGAAGACATAATTTTGTAAATCTATTTTTTTTGCAACTCAATTTGAACATCAGTAACAAATGTTTAAAAATTGTTATTTATATTTAAATTTATTACACCTTAGAAACGAATCGTCATTTCTTTGTAGAGCATTTTTAGCTGAATAGTATAGACACTAATGTCTTTAGGCAGTAATTCAACAAAAAAGTTTTGTGAGATTGTAAAACCCTTCCATATATATTTAATATATCAATAAAAGAGAAAATGATTTAATCAATGAAAATCAGTTTCTTTCCTTGAAGTCAGCAATTAGTTCCATTCATATGCATTAGCTGCTTACCATGTTAAACAAATCTTTTTTTTTTAAACTGCATAAAGTCATCAGCAAACGATGTGACTTCCTCACAAAAAAAAAAAAAAAAAGCTTAACAAAACAAGCAATAAACCCCCATTTGAAATCCAGCGAACCTCAGCTTAAGAAGGTAACATGTTGCTCATCATTTGTTTCACAAACTGTTGAATGATGAACTTATTTTCGGCATGTGTTTGTATTTTATTTACAATTTTTGATAACTAGATTCAAATAGGAATGAAATTGTGGGCTAAAATTTTAACAAACTGTTATCTGTGTATCACAACTCACAAAATGAATACTGGATAGATCTGGATTTTCTTTATTCTATATCATTTAAGTAGCCTTTGCAGCCTCCAACCACTAATGGTGCTCCAAATGTCGCAATAAGCTACAGTTACACAATTTTGAAATATTTCATTACTAACCAAAAAAAAATATATAAGTATTTTTGTGTCACAGATAAGTGTTTAATAATTTTAATTTTAGTTCTGGCAACATCATAAAAAATTGTTGTTTTTTTTCTGGCTTAAAAAAAAAAAATTCTATGCAATTTTCTAAGAGGGCACTAAAACATACTCTGATATGCAGTTTTTTTTTTAAAATATTGTTTGAATAGTAGAAAATTTTATAATTGTTCATGAATATTCTTGAATTACTTTTTTGGATATTGCTATATGTTCATGAAGCCAACTTGGTTTCATAACCTTATTTGAAAATATCATTCAAAGTAGAACATTGGAATACTTTTTATCCAGTGGCAATTCACGATAAAACTTTAGGAGTGATTTACATTAACATGCTAGCTTTGTCTTTGTATTCATTAAAAAAAAATATTTATAATCATTCTTTTTGAATGTTAGCTTCAGCATTTTTTTTATATAAAAATTTAGATATATTAATATATATATAGCCTACATATGTAGATAAAATAATCTGTAATCTAAAAAGCGTACCACCTAGTTTGTTTAAAGGTTTTAAATGTTAACGCGAGAAAGAACTAACGACAGTAGATATCTTCCAATTTCAGCAACTGAGTAAGAATTAAAAAAAAGAAAAAGGGAGTCCCAAACTCAATTTTTAACGTTGTTTCTGTTTTTAGAAGCAAGCAAACTATAATTTGTCATAGATATTTAGTTAGTCAGGGTTAATTACGAAGAAATTTTTAAATTTGTTTCATTTCAGTGCATCTCTAATTTCTATTTCATCTTTATGTGTACCTTTTACGCCCAGCACCCTTTACTGCCCCATTGGCTCGAAGCGCCTTCCAAATGAAATCGCCCTCCAAGATCACTGATCTATATCTTGAAACTAGTAGACCCTAATGCCACTAAGTGAAGTCGTTCATCTAACAATCTTCTAGCACTGGAGACCATTAACGCCTTCAAGCCCAGTGCCATGGCAATGGAGCCTAGATCGACTTTCTTGGCTCTGACTCAGTCAAAAATTTGGGACCATGCGGTAGTGTTTGCAGTTTTGATCTACACTGTCATCATGGCTTCACACAGCATAAAGCAACAATATGGCACCCTGTAATAATGCAGTGGGTACAGAGTCACATAGGTGTGACTGGCACACTATTGCAGACTCCTTGGCCCACCAAAAAGGGCAAATTCCACCCACCAAACAGCCTTTAAGTTTCCACCATGCTCTGGCTATCATTAAAAAAAACAGAAACGGAAAAGTGGTTTGAGTGCTGGGACAAGTACCAAAAAACCAGCGGAGTCTGGTAGCGCATGAGGCGCCCTGACGCACTTCGATCCACAGTGCCATGCTGCGAGGAAGAAGAGGAAACTGTCGCTCATATTCTGTTTGACTGCCCCAGACTAGCTGATCTCCGCCTTGACCTGTATGGTGACATGCATGCACTACACAATACAGCAGGGTTTCTGTCTAGGGCTTAAGCAAGAGAGGATTTGAGCCTCTCAGGCCCTCACTCAAATGGAGTTTGATGATGATGATCTATATATCATCTTGATCTAGATGTAAATCTAGGAATATCTGGTAGAGCTTGATATATTATATGATTTATATAAATATAAATAATTACATAACTGAAGTCTGAAGTGACTGAAGGAACACTCCAAAACATGTATGCTGACTAGTTGGGCTATAGGTTATAGTCATATACTCATGATATAGTATAGACAAGTCAATAGTTACTCAATAGTATATAGATCTAGAACATTTTACAAAAAATAGTCTAACATAGTATACACAGTTAAGAAGTATAAAGTAGATCTTGATCTAGACTCTTTCGACTTTTATTTTTATACTTACCACAGCAATACGGGTGCTCATATTTATAATTTTATTGAATTCACAGTTTCAGCCCTCAGGCAAATAAATTATTATTATAAATATAATTTAATAATTAATTAGAGCTAGATCTAGATTCTAATAACTTTAAATAACTGTAACTTCAATTCTGCTGACAGGTCTAGTCTAGATGTAGATCTAGCTTTGATTTATATAGCTCGATCTAGACTATGACTTAACAAAAATGAAGGTCCCGTTCCTCTCTCTTGACGAGAATGTTTGTATAAGACACTAAATCTATAGCGCAGTAACGGTAGGCCTACAGTCTGCTTCAACTGCCGACAAAAATGCGAGACTTTTTCACGGTTCACCAACCTTGTAAAACTGGTAGATCTATCCTGGATCGTCGTGGCTTGAAATATTCTCTTTATTTGTTTATACTTTTTTTTTAATTACCTGTTTTCTGAAGAGTTTAGATATATTTTAGATATAAATCTATAAAGACATCCACATAAAAAGACACAGAAAAAAAAATTTCTACTCATTTAATTAAATATTGTCAGCTATAAGTAATTAAGCTTTCGTTAATTATTTTTTTATGATGCCTAGTCTTATTTAAATTCTGAAAATATTTCTTTAGCATAACAAACTGGCTACGTCCGTTGATTTGTTAATAGGCCAAAAAATTGTTTTAGCCCGTGAATTCTAGTATCACATTTCTCCCCTCTTCCCGAAATAGTTTCACATATTTAAGCAAAATGAATGTCATGTTCAGAATTCTGTATTGCCATTCTCATCATCTTTGTTTTCCATTTCACAAAAATTCGAGTGTGTGAGGAAATACTGCCCTTTACTTATCAACTATTTTCCACTAGAAATAGTTTTTGAAAGAATAAATAACACACGCTAGATCTTAAATATTTTTATTACATAAATAAATTGTTCTTCATAGATATATATAAAAAAAAAAAAAAAGAAACAGTCCTATTTGAATTATAAACTGTAACTGATATAAAAAATAAAAATAAGAATATGATTCCTGAGCGGACAATGTTAAAGGGAGCACAATTTTTGTCTTTTCCTTAAGCAAATAGATACTAGCGATATCACCAAGTAGCTATATATAGCTCATGGTTTGAAAATATTAAAACAAAGTTACATCTTCCATTCCACTATATTCTTTTGGCTGATAAATTTTCCTCTGGGAGAGCTAACATTTGGTGGCAGACGTGCGCAATAAATCGGACTTTCAGCTCCTGTAGGGATATAATAAAGCTAATTGATGTAGATACAGATGTAAAAAGATTCTCAGCTAAAATTTAAATCTAGAAAAGTCATGTGATTGTGAAGTTAAGTCTTAAGTAGTGTTGTAAATGGTATTAAGATTTTAATATACATCTTATAATGTATAAAATGTAAACAAGAACTTTCATAGTATATGTATAAAACACGGTAGGCCTATATATGTTGTAAATATATTATATAACGTACTCATACATTTTAAACGGTAAAAACAACATAACAAAGGCTTTTGTGATTCAATTATTTTCTTCTTCTTCTTCTTCTTCTGCTTTTTCATTATTATATTTAAGGTTTCAGATGACTAGACCAAAACACGAGATGAAACGGGCAGTAAAAAAAAGTTAAGTTTCCCTTTCAGGCCCTTTGATCTAAAGGACATATTATGTTTCAGTTAACGAGGGTGTCATGTAGCCAGCAAAACAACCAACTACCTTTACTTTTACCCAACTATTGTCAGGTATTATACCCATTAGAGCTGGGTGGACTCCCTAAAGATCCCGAAATAAAAAATCCCAGCTTTCACAAGGATTCTAACCTGAGACCCCCGGTTTGGAAGCCAAGCGCTTTACCACTCAGCCAGAACTGCGCAGTACTTTCCAGATAAGGAAATCTCCAATATAGTTTTTCTAATCAGGTACTTATGGTTAGGATGTTTCTCTCCCCCCCCCCCCCTTACTCTCAATGAAATACACACAAACATAGTCTTACACACACATGTATATCATAAAGGGTTCATATACTCAATCGGCCAGTTGCTAAAATATTTTAGTTTAGTGTTTTAAAGCAGTATAACATATTTACCTTGGTCAATGGTTAGGAATCCTTTATGTTCGCTCATATCAGTATCTACGTAACCAGGGCAGCACTGTAAATAATTGTACGTAAATCAATTTTCGTAATTGAGATGATCACCAAATTTATGTGTTTCTATGGTACTAAAAACTACTTTTATAGCTTACAGCGTTGACAACGATATCTTCTGCTCCGCATTTGTCAAGCTCTCTCTGTTGTATCATGGACATCACAGTCACGCCAATTTTGGACATTGCGTACCCATGGTAAGAGCTGAAGTATCCAGCTTCATCTTGCTTCCCGTCTTGAGATAAACTGTTGAGCACCAGGAAATAAAAAAACAGGTACCCTTATGAAACTTTGCGGAATAGGGGTGAAGATAGTGTAAAGCTCGTCCTTTTATATGGCCAACTTTCCTAGATCCCGCGCTAATTCAATTTGTAAATTATTAAATAAAACCATTATAACTTGTATTTAAATGGGGTTCCCGAGGACTCCTGATTGTTAAGGAGATCCTGGAAATCTCCTGAAATTTCAAAATATATGGGGAGATGGGGAAATATCCTTAAAATTAAGAAAATCGTTTGAAAACTAATTAAAATCTTCTATAAAAACAACAACACATAATTGTCCTTTTGCGATGTCATTCACTATTCAAAACGCCAATCCTACGTGCTTTAAAAAAAAACAACAACAAAGGCATTGTCAGATTTCCTTTAATAAAAATGATTTGCAAAGACGAATTTATATTTTAATGCGAATCTTAATTTTCACTTATTATCCTTATCCCTACCCAGACTGGTCCCCTCGCAATCCGTTTCGCATAGGACCCCACAATTTTTAGGGTCGCCCTGATGGGGGGGCATCAAGTGGCCAGCACAACGACTAACGTTTTATTAATATTATATAATAATATTTATTAATATTATCACGTGATTAAATGTTGTTTGTTTACGATTTGTGAATGAGGCCCATTGAATAAAACAAGACATGTTCCCAAAGATAAAAATTGTGAGCTTGAAATAACCCTTGTGGAGTGTCACCAGAGAATGCCGATCATGTCCTCCAAAGTTGAACACTTGATCGAGAATGGTTATTTTATATTCGAAACTACATATTTAAGTGGATATAATAATATAAATGACAATATTAAAAAAAAAGAAACATACTCAACAAATCTTTGCATCAAGCTTGACAGCTCTTCTATCGAAATAGTTGGATCAGTAAATCTGGCCCTCAGAGCTTCAGAGCACCCGTTCAGTCCGATTTGAGACATCACGCTAGAAAGGTTGACAACTCTGAAATGAAGCAATCATAGCTCTTAGACTTAGTCTGACAAAGATTGAAAGTTTTGCGTATAATTTGATCTAAGGAATTTAAACATTTTCCCCAGATAATCTAACAACAATGTGTTTCAGGAAATCAATCAGCTGTAGCGAGTTAATACATTTTACTCATAGCTGATAAAACTGCCTTTTCTTCTACACTGTGGCAATAATAATGGCAATGTCTTCCAGTGGCGTAACTGGATGGGGTGCGAATTCAAAAGCCTACCATCCCCTAAATGTATGTACTATATTTTGTTTTACTTTAAATAATAAATATTACGCCATTGCCATGTAATCTTGCTATTCACGTGGAGTCAAAACTACAAGACATTCGCTGATCTAGATGGTGTTATAGTTGCCTTTGTTGCACAGAAAGCACGACATGAGGCCATATGAATTGAGATTTCTCACTTGTTCAATATCTTCTAAAAAGGTCGAGCACTTCAGGCCCCTAAATACCTAGCTATACCACTGATGTCTTCGATTCCAAAGATTAAGGATGAAAGAGGTATTTCACATGACTACGCAAAACCCAGATGCCTTTATCCGTCGGGGGTCCATTCATGTTTTCTTTGCGTATTCTGGGCCTGTCTTCTACAAGAAATTTTCTTTGGGCCTCAAATGTGTCCTGCAGCATTCTTGAGAGCTTTCCAACTGTCTTTTTTAGAGGCCAATGTTTCCACATATTTCGGTCTATAATTTAAATTTATACGATGTCGATTCCGAATATTTCATCAGGAACAAGCTTAATGCAACAACCGCTTGCTATTATGTACATTAACACACTCGTTCTGGAAATAGTTTCTTCTAAAAAGCGATATTTATTTTGATTACTACCCAAAAAATAAACAATTCTTAACTAAATTTTCTTACCTGGCATGTGGCCTTAGAATCGGAAATAAAACATTGCAGACGTCTAGATTACTGAAATAATTCGTTTTTATAACTTCCTTGGCCCGCTTGCCATAGGGTAGGCTTTCATCCTGGAAAATATTCACGTAAGTTGATGACGTCATTTTAACACAATTGAGCCAAAGACATGTATACGTATCAAACAAGAAAAATAAAACTAAAATGCTACTTAACATTGGTTAGCGTATTACTAGATAATCGGTCTTTCAGGGCCGGTTTTACAAATTAAGGGTCCCCTTTGAATTTTTTTTTATAATAACAACTATTACTGTTAATTAGAATATTATTAGATCAAAATTTATTATACAACATGGATAGGTAGCAGTAAATGCAATAGGGACTAGTGGGTTAATTAAAGTTGCGTCAATCGTATGATTCACTAAATATGTTAATCCTTTGCGTCCTGCATCATAATTGCAATAGGGACTAGTGGGTTGATTAAAGTTGCGTTAATCGTATGATACAATAAATATGTTAACCCTTTACGTCCTGAGTCTTTTAAAGCCTGTGACAAGAGCCACGACTGATAGTGAAATACTAATTGTAATTTTTGGGATCACTGCCAGGCGCGGGGACCATTTTGGAGCAATTGGTAAAATCGGCCTAAGGCCGGACTTGGGTTCGTTTGTTTGGGAAATCAAGAAAACTTAAGAAAATAAAATGATGTAAATTAATGTAGAGATATTTATTTGAGATTTTTATACACGGCATAAAAACCTAGCTTTTTGGTGCATCCAGTGTACAAAATATCTACATTCTTATCTTATCTTATATAATACAGACGTTACTTCAAAAAAGAAGATGATTACGTCCTACGCGTCATGCATTTAGTCATGCATATTAACCAATGATTTAAATTCTGCCAAGTCACTGGTTTTTCTGGCTAGCTCAGGCAACCCATTCCATGCTCTAATAGCACTAGGGAAGAAGGAGTATTTGTACAAATTTGTCCTAGCATATGGGACGAGGAATGTGCCTTTATTTTTGTGTCTTTCACAGTATTTTATTAAATTTTGTTTTTGTATTTGAAGATTATGGTTCAGTGTTTTATGTATAATTGCTACTTTACTTTTGAGTCTTCTGTCCTGAAGGCTTTCTAAATTTAGTGATTTTACTAATTTACTAATTCTATTGATTATATATATAAGAACGGCAGAATCAAGTTTTTCAAGCTCTACTGGTTGTAACTTTTTTGTTGGTTTGAATTTCAAGTTAGTATCCTTGATCTTGTTTTAGTTTATCTTGGAAATCTCCAATACCAATTGAATATTCACATTTGACTAAAGTAAGACAATTAACAATACCACTCAACTCCATGATGCAAGACTAAAAAGTGGAATAGTAATAATGCATAAGTACTCATTTGAATCATTAAATACAAATTAAAAAAAAAACTAAAAAATACGCAAAGATAAAAAAAAAATCTTATTCCATAAGCTAGGACAAATTCGTACAAGTGACTCTTCTTCCCGGGTAGAGCAGGGAACGACTAACTTGAATTAGTCAATAAAACCAATGACTGAGCTGAGTTTAAGTCTCTAACATGTATAATATTCTGACACAAATATGCGTAGGTATGCGTATGCATAGACAAAAACTTATTTGTTTCTTTGGCAATTGAATCGTTGAACAATACAATATGTACAGGGCCGGCCCTAACAACTGCGGGGCCCTATGCAAAACTGAATGCGCGGGGCCCAGTCTGGTTAGTGATAAGCATAATGTCAAAATTAAGATTTTGTATTAGAAGATGCATTCGTCTTTGCAATAAATTCTTATTTAACGAAAGCGGACAATGCCCTTTTTTTTTAATCGCGCGGAGGTTTGCAACCCAAAATAACATTTTTGTGTATTTTTCAGGAGATTTTAATTATTTCAGGAGACTTTCAGGACTTTAAAAAATATATTTTGCAATTTACAGGAGATTTCCGGGAGGCTGGTTTAATTTAATAATTTACACATAGAATTAGCGCGGGGCCTATGAAAGTGCGGGGCCCACAGCGACCGCATAGGTTGTAGTGGCTTAAGTCCGGCCCTGAATATGTAACTAACTAACAGTTGTAAATTTCGCATGTAATGTTAAGGGAAACTGGAGTATGAACGTATATTTTTGTGTACAAATGTTTGATCTTGAAATGTTTTTTTTTTTTTGGAATGCACAATTGTAAAAGAAATTTCCTGACGGATAATAAAGATTATTATTATTATCTTCTCTTTTGAAAGTAGGTCTGTAACGTATAAGATAAGATAATATAATATTTAATCATAATTGCTGTTCTAACAACATTTAGCAGCTTTCTTTTAAGATCAGAATGAGACAGTCTTACATGAAATAAGATGGCGGCATTGTTAACAAGAATATCCAGTCCGCCGTACGTCTGCTGAAGAAAATCTCTCAAGCGTATCACACTGTTGTGGTCATCGATGTCCAGCGGCTGAAACTTTGGCTGCAAACCTTCACCCTGCAGCGCTTTTACAGCAGCTTGACCTCGACCTTCGTCACGTGCTAAAAATTGAATTTAAAAAAATGTTGGTGCAGAGACATTAAAAAAATTAAAAAATAAATAAATTTACACGAAAAACAAACTTCTAATAGGATGTAGACATTATGATCATCGAGTGGATGTCTATTTTCTTATATTGTCAAGTGTCAAGGACACGTGCTCTTGAGCAAGGATGACCTTGGTACTTTGGGGACAAAGCGGCAGTCTGCGTGCGTTTTTTTTTTCCGCGGAGGGTCTAATATTTTATAGTTGATATTTACGTTAAAAAATATTTAACCTTGATTCAAGGTCACATCTGAAGACAACCCACTTCTTTCAAGTCATTTGGATCTCTTAGGGTTTCATTTTCTTGGATATCTATTTATAGCTCCTCTTACGTGATTGAAGATGAGCACATTTCTCATAGCCCTATGAACTCGTAGAAAATGACTGTAGGCTAATTGGATCTTTTAAGAAGGCGTCAATGTCGGGGTTAATTTTTTCTATTAGATTAAAGTGTGTCCCTATCTTCAACTTTTTTTTTTTAGTTTTCTTACAATGTTCATTAGTTTATTTTATCTCGCCCCACATTTCTCCATATAGCGTGATCTTCTTTTTCTATGTTTCTGTATTTTATTGCTTAAGAACTGAAATTTATATCTTAAAAATTGTAATGCAAAGATGAGTGTGTTACAACATTATCCAGAAATTTCCCAATATACACATGATTTTCATATAAATATATATTTTTTCATATTGAGGTACCAATGCTAACTCTTTCACAATTTTTCTCCATCTTCGCCAACAGCTCATAGTTTTACTTATCTCTTCTATAGTTAGTGTTTACATACCTGTGAGAATGACGTCCCCATCAAACTGCTTGCACAAAGCTCTCACAATGGCGAAGCCGATTCCTTTATTGGACCCTGTCACCTTCAAAACATTAACATTTACCATTCTTATTTTAATGAAGTATTTTATTTAGTCATTAGCTGCGTTTGAATAGCGCTACACCGAGCCGCCAATACGATATAAGACACAACGTTTGGAACTCGCTCCCTAAATGTAGGAACAACATTAAATCAGTTTGTCATTTCAACTCTTGCTCCTTATCCCGTGTCTGTTTTATTCTATCAGCGCCTTGCGCCTACATTATGTTTTGTTTTTAACAGCGTTTCGCACATGGAGACGGAGGGGTCCGTGTTCGAATCCTGGGATTTTTTTATTTCGATATTTTTAGGGCGCCTCTGATTCCACCCATCTCTGATGGGTACCTGACATTAGTCGTGGAAACGTAAAGGCGGTAGGTCATTGTGCTGGCCATATGACACCCTCGTTAGCTCGGTTCGGAAGTCAAGATATTGTTATAAACTTGGTGGTGGCACAGATGGGGGTAGTGGTGTGAGTGTAGTCAGCCGACGCAAATCGCCCCAGGCCAGCGTTAGGCGAGCGGTCAACCGTGACGAGTTACGACGTTAGCCGAAACGAGTGTCAACATGAAGGTTCGAGTAGGATCGTCGTCGTGAACAGAGCTGAGGAGCGTCACGAGGGATGTAGTCATATGACCACCTAGAAACGTCGAGCGGCGTTCTGTCCGGTTCGAGAAGGCCAGTAGGGACCCTATATAAGAGCGGAGGTGCCGCAGTCAAGACGGTTGAGAAAAGGGGCTCAATACAACACGGTTCACGACAGAAGGTTCAATAGAGAAGGTTCACTACAGCCCGGTTCAATACAGTCCGGTCGACTACAGCACAGTTCAGCGGTGTGGTTCTGTACGGAGCATTACGACGGTTCAGTGCGGAGTACTGTCAATTACAGTTGAGACGACTGGCGTCTTGATCTTGGTCTGCGATCGAGTCTGACACAACGAGCCTAGTGTGTGAAGTCAGTCCTGCACTGTTGAACCCAGTGCAAGCCCGGAACGAGTGCAAGAGTTGATACGGCGGAACGGTTATCGGAGAGATATTTGTACAGTGCACGTGTTGTCAATTGTACAGTATTGGCTGTTATTTGTTGACATTAAAGTGCTACGTTACTTTGGAGCCCTGAGTTGTCAAGTTCTTTAAGTTGGTGGTGTATGGTGCAGTTTGCAGAGAGCCTGGATAGTGAGATTCGTAACAACTGGTGTCAGAAGTGGGATCGGATCGGAATCGGATTGGATCGGATCTACTATGGCTCGTCTGAAACTGCTGTACGAACTTGAATTTAGAGAACTGAAGCAAGAACTCCGTGAACGAGGGCTAAGGCATGTGGAAACAAGGAAACCTTACAAGTACGCCTCCGGGAAGACATAATGGAAGAAGAAGAATATCCGAACACGTATCTGTTTGAAGTCGCACCAGATTTGGGAGAGCTCATGAACTCTGTACTAGACGAGATGAGGAGCACAGATCTGGGGAGCCGAAAGAGACAGATGAAAAGACAAGAAAAGCTGCCGACGTACCTGATGTGAGAAGCTCAAACAGCAAGACAGGTCAAGAGAATCCAAGGAAGCCTGACGTTGGTCCAGCTGCCAAGACGAGAGAGGAAAGTCCTGATGGTGGTCAAGAGAATCCAAGGCAGCCTGACGTTGACGTTGATGGACATTTGCAAGACGGAAGTCATAGATAAGGTCTGAAACCAACAAGCGATTGGCCCGATACTGAGACAAGAGAGAGAGAGAGATCCTGATGATGGTGAAGAAAGCCGATTGGAGCCTGAGGCCGAAGATGAAGTGGAGTGTTACCAACCTACCCCACGAGCATGCCCTCCAGACACGGCTGAGGATGATGACTCAAATCTACTAAGATGCCCCTGATAATAGATTAAAAAAAAAAATCTTTGGATGGATTTTATGGTATACAGTCGACTCCGAATAATTGGACCACACAGGGACGACATTGGTCCTAATAACCAGCTAGTCCTATTACCGGCATCGACTGTAGGTGTATCCTAAAAGTACACATAAAAAAACGCCTTCATTTTGGTTTTTAAGTCTTTCCTATACTCTCAAGCGAGCAAGTCTTCTATGTATTTTGATAACTGACCAGAACATCGCTGTTTGTAGTGCAGTCTTGACACCGTATGACCATGATGGAGCGAAAACATCTTTGGTGAAAGCTTAGAGAAGTCTATACAGTACTCAGGTCTCAGATTGGCGTAGAAGGGTTGAGAGAACCGCTGCTTGGTAGACACTGAAAGCAAGCGGAGCGATTTATTCCGCCAACTCATTCCTGGAGGCGTCCAAAAGCACCACTGGCCCTGGGCCAGACGGTTATCAACGTCTCTTGAAAACGATGCCTCATTCGACACCATGCTTCTTAGAGATGTAAAGTGACCAACCACGTAAAGGTAGTGTCCATTTACGGAGATCTTTGTGGCTGAGTAGGTTTAATTGGTGAATTCTGGAACATAACTTATGTTTTTTTTTTCTTTTTTTTTTTTAGGTTTATAGACAAATAAAAAAAAGCGGCAGCGTATGTGAATTCGTTTAATGCTCCGACTTTTTTGTAAAAAAAAATTATTTGTTGTATCCTTCTTTAAAATACTAACGCAATGTTTTTTAAGTCTTTCTGCCCTTTTATTTTGTTAAAAGTATAAAAAAAAGTACATGTTTTACCTTAGATATATGGCATCACTTGATCTTTCGTACTAATGAATATACTAATTGCAATATTAATGTCTGAACGTAACTATTTGAGAAGTTACACTGCAAAAACTTTTTTTCCAAGCCCATAATAGCCCAATACTTTTAGGCAAAAGATGCAATGTAAACGACTCGACGTGATTTGCAGTTTTCTAGACTGTATCTTATCTTATGAAATACAGACGTTACTTCAAAAAAAAAAAGCGGTTTACGTCCTACGCTTATTCTGTATGGGTACTTAAGAGACTTTCTATTCTAATCGTCATGTACTTTAACATTTAGAACTAACAGAACACGAAAGCAACTGTTTGGATTGGGCGTCTTTGCTAGATCGCTCATTTTTTGTCATGACAAAAATGTTTCCAAAATAAGTAAATATCTTTCCTCAACAAATTATTCAACAAATTATTCAAGCGAGGCTCGTGTCGTTCACCTGGTACTAAAAATAACATCAATGAACTTTTTACACTTAACTTCAGCTTGAAATGTGGACCAGAGAACAGCAACCATTTGCTGCTATATATTTGTGAACGACTTCTGGTGTTGGAAATGGTGAACATTATATCTCTATGAACACGTCCATAAGACATCTCTTATGAACAAGTACATAGGACATCTCTTATGAACAAGTACATAGGACATCTCTTATGAACAAGTATATAGGACACCTCTAATGAACAAGTACACAGGCCATCTCTTATGAACTAGTTCACAGGAACCTCTTATGAACAAATTCATAGGACACTTCTTATGAACAAATTCATAGGACACCTCTTATGAACAAATTCATAGGACACTTCTTATGAACAAGTTCATAGGACACCTCTTATGAACAAATTCATAGGACACTTCTTATGAACAAGTTCATAGGACACCTCTTATGAACAAGTTCATAGGACACTTCTTATGAACAAGTTCTTGTGGTATATTTATCAGGACAATTCAGGACTATATATTAATCAAATTTTAAAATAAACAAATCAGATTTAAAGTTGTTTTTTTAACATCAACTCACTCTGTCTTTGAGTGCTTTAGTAATACTAGTCGACCGGCGGCGTAGCATACGCCGTTATTTAGTGAAGGGTCAACACTTTTCGAAAGACAAAGTTGTCCGAATGGGATGGGTTTTGCAAATGTCATGTTTTGCAGGAGGTTACCCGTCTTCCCCTACAAAGATAGCAGCAACATCATTTTGACAGGATGGCGCGTTATACCTTCTCCTATCCAGAGTTGGATTTTCCATGAATACCATTCGTACAACAGCAACAGGGTTACAATGAGTGATAATGTCGTGCATTTGCATGTACAATTTAGCGAAGGGGTTAACCTGTCGTATCATTTTGTCTAGTTGCAACAATATATCACTGCAAGCGCTGTTACAATCGTTTTGAAAGTTGAGTAGTAGCCTCAGCAGAATCGAAGATATCTAGTTGACCGTATCGAGGGGGCTTGTTAGCATTGGTATACAAAGGAGAAACCTGATGATAAATTTGACCGTGGATTCGGAAAGCATAAGGTCCATGACCAGGTGGTTGAGCGATGTGGGCGCCCATTGATGCGAAAGCTAAAGCAGAATTGTACTCTCTGATATGATCAGAGAAATTTTGGGACAGTGGATTCTTGCTACTCAAGAGGTCTTGTAATAAAGTAGGAGTTTGGGATAGCGGTGGCAAGGACACTTTGCCATTATGACAACACTTGGTATAATGTCCGGATGTTTACCTCTAATAACCAATAAAGAGCATTGCACGAAGTACATAGTGCTGTAGGTAGTCCAATGTTCCTCTATACGAATGGCAGTGTGTTCTTGAAATGCAGTGGAAGGTTGAATACGATGAATTTGTATGTGTTTTGCGAGACGATTCGACAGCCTGAAAGAACGTTTGCAATGTACACACTCAAAGAATGTGTCATGGGGATGTGTTTTTGTATGTTTTTTGAGAAGAGATGATGTTGTGAACGATTCAGTGCAGTAGTTACACTGGAAGGATTTCGCCAGGGCATGTGTTTTGAAATGGTTAGTAAGATATCTGCGTGAGGGAAACTGTTTGTTGCTAATGCTGCAAAGAAATGTTGGATGTGTTTCTACTTGTACATTTTTAGTATGTAAGTGCTTCTTGAGAGTGTCAGTTGTTTTGAAGCATCGCTGGCAATGTTCACATTGCCTTATTCGTTCAGTGGAGTGTGTTTTTAAATGTGCCTTGAGATATCTCTGGAGTTGGAAGGTTTTGGAACAAATGGTGCATTTAAAGACCTCTGTGGAATGCGTTTGTTCACTGGAATGTGCTTGTAAAAGTGCGTTGAGATATCTCTGGAGTCGGAAGGTTTCTGAACAAATGGTGCATCTAAAGACCTCTGTGGAATGCGTTTGTTCACTGGAATGTGCTTTTAAAAGTGCGTTGAGATATCTCTGGAGACGGAAGTTTTGAACAAATAGTGCATTTAAAGACCTCTATGGAATGCGTTTGTTCACTGGAATGTGCTTTTAAAAGTGCGTTGAGATATCTCTGGAGACGGAAGGTTTTGGAACAAATGGTGCATTTAAAGACCTCTGTGGAATGCGTTTGTTCACTGGAGTGTGTTTTTAAATGAGTTTTGAGATATCTCTGGAGTCGGAAGTTTCTGAACAAATGGTGCATCTAAAGACCTCTGTGGAATGCGTTTGTTCAATGGAGTGTTTTTTTAAACGTGTGTTGAGATTATTTTTTCGTGTGAACTGTTTTGAGAAAATGTTGCAATGAAAATCCGGCGTTTATAAATGTTAATCAGTAAAAGGAGAATGGGAAGGTGACGTCACATCAGTGTGGAGATCACCTGGGTGTGAAATGTCGGTGCACATGCCGACGTTGGCAACAAATGGCACCAGAAGGTCATTTCGTGTGTTTGTGACAGGCAAGAGAACTTCGTAATGACCATGATCCAAAGGACCGCTAAATAGCAGGGATACGGAGAGACGTTGACCCGGATTGTAAACTCGAGGAGGGTCATGCGGGCGTTCTCGGAAGTGAATAGTGATAGTAGCGGGAACTATTTGAGACCGCCACTATTTCAGCCTCGGCATCATAAAGGCCAGAAGTAGCCATGTAGGCAGCGTATAGTCGAGCAGAGTGCATGATTGTGTTTTCGTGAGTAAGAACAACGGGCAGAGCGTTGCCATACTTATCCCAATGTTCGCAAACAAAGCGTACAGCCATCTTGCGAAGTTCGAGAGCAGCAGTTTCGTCGATAACATTTTTCCAGAATTATGCAACTGATAAAATAAACAGTTCCCTGATGCAGGAATTACGACTACATTGAAAGACCTGCTGACTCCACGAATGTGAAGCGGTGGCCATGGTTAGGAAAGGAAGGGCAATACGAAGGAGCAAAATTAAAACAAAGGTACAGAAAAAAAATCAACTATTTTAATGACACCAGATATTGACGTGTGTAAACAGAAATATAAATATAAATATAGTCAAGTGTATAGAATGTATAAATAAAGAGAAAGATTTCTTGTTCTCTCCCCCCCCCCTCTTTTTTTTCCTGAGCCGTCCCTCTGTCGCCTCCATAGTTGCTACTACGTAGATTACCCCGCCCCCCTTTTTTTTTAACGTGAGATAGAAATATATATAAAAAAAAGGAGTGATATTTCTTGCTTACAGCAGTGCGGCCCTTTGCAAATTCTGAAAAACTTTTATACCCAAAACAGGTTATATTTTATATATTTAATGTTATTAGCTAAAAATATATATCCTTCATACGCAAACAAATAAGTAAATAGGATATTTATTAAATAAAGCCGAAAATAGCAACACTTATTTTAATCAAAATAGTTTTGAAGAAGCAAACTCGACCCGAGTCATTATTGAATGAGTGTAACTGCAAACAAATTTCGAAAGATTTGGGTTTTTAAGAGCTAGATTTAGTTGTTAATTTCTTCGATCAACTGTTCATTTTTTTTCGCCTCACCTTTTTCACCAGATGACCTGGCTTGTGAGGAACTGTGCAGGACCTATCATTCGCTGAGATTCATAAGCACACTGTCACGTATTACGAATTGAATTCTACTTTTAAATGGCTTGCCTAGGGGAACGTGACAATAGAATAGCAGTTGTGTCACTTATAATAAGTCTGAATTTAATCAAAGACTTACAATGAATAACAAAAAAATAATGACACAAGAAATCGGAAAGTAAAATATCAACTTAATGTTTAATAAAATATAACTTGTATAGTACTTTTAACTGTATCACATAAAGCAAGAAAAATACAAACATTTACTCAATACAAAATGGAAGGGTTGACCAAAACCCTTTTACAAAAATTGCATGTAAAAATATTACAATACAAGAGTTTGAAAATGTAATTACAAATACAAGCAAGGCCTTGAAAAATCTTAACTTACACGATAACTGGTATACCACGCACGGGTCACGCAATGTCTCCGCTATTCTGTCTCACGGCTGTCTCCGTATGTCTGTCTGTCAACGTTACGCGAGCGGTCTTATATGATCTACCGCGCGTCGATATCTCGTAAGTTCTAGAATAGAAAGTCATCAACACCCAGATCTAGAACGCTCTTCAAAGAGACAGAAGAAAAAAAAACACCCTCCTTTCAACCAGAGGTACACACACAGGTCAAGGACCGGTCACTGTCTGTGTAGCTTGACGAATAAAAAAAAAACTTATTACACAAGGGGCAGACAACCTCCCCGTCTCTCGACCGCAACAGGTCAAAGAAAAAAAAACAATGCCTAGATACGTAACACCTCCCTCCTAAAAATAAAAAGTTTACATTTCCACGAAATGGAAATCTTTTTAGAATAATTACAAAAAATATTTACATTACAGAATGTATTTATCATGATATATATAAAAAAAAAATATACATCAAAATACTTTTTTACAATCTAGATAAGGCATCGGCGATAACATTTTCGCTGCCTTTTATGTGTTTAAGATCTAGGTTGTACTCTTGTAAAAATAAACTCCACCTGAGAAGTCGTTGGTTCTTGCCAGACATTTTGTGGATAAATGTAAGGGGATTGTGGTCAGTAAATACAACCAGTGGCCATCTGGACCCACTGATATAAAAATCAAAGTGTTGTATAGAAAGAATCAACCCAAGACATTCTTTTTCCACAGTAGAATAATTTCTTTGATGTCTATTAAATTTCTTGGAAAAGAAACAAATAGGGTGCTCTACTTGGAACTTATCTTCTTGGTAAAGGACTGACCCAACACCTGTGTCACTGGCGTCAATAGCTAACCTAAAAGGTTTTCCGAAGTCAGGAGCCATCAAAATGGGGGAGCTAGATAATATCTGCTTGATTTGGTTAAAGGCTTTCTGACATTCATCCGTCCAAGTAAATCGGACATTCTTTTTCAGGAGGTTTGTTAAAGGACTGGCAATGACAGAAAAATTTTCGCAAAATTTTCAATAATATCCAGACATTCCCAAAAATCTTCGGAGTTGTTTCCGATCAGCAGGAATAGGGAAAGCTTGGATAGCTTCTACTTTGGCCATTACAGGTTTCACCTGGCCTTGTCCTACAATATGGCCTAAGTATTGGAGGGAAGCCTGGCAAAAATCACTCTTACTCAGGTTTACAGTAATTTTTGCATGTAAAAGTTTAGTAAAAAGACAATGCAGTTGTTTACAATGGCTAGAAAAATCTTGGCTAAAAATTACTACATCGTCTATGTATGCGTGGCAATTCTCCATGTCAGCAAGCAGAGCATTTATCATTCTCTGGAAAGTGGCAGGAGCATTCTTCATGCCAAATGGCATCACTTTGTATTGGTACAGACCATCAGGGGTGACAAAGGCGGAGATTTCCTTTGCCCTATCAGTCAGGGGAACCTGCCAATAACCTGAAAGTAGGTCTATTTTGGTGATGTACTTAGCGTCACCAATACGATCTATGAGATCGTCTATCCTAGGGATAGGAAACGAATCGGTCTTTGTTACAGCATTTACCTTACGGTAGTCTGTACAAAAACGATAAGTCTTGTCCTGTTTAGGTATCAAGACACATGGGGAGCTCCAGCTACTGGAACTTGGTTCAATGAGGTCATTTTCAAGCATATACTTGATTTCTGACCTAAGTATGGCAAGTTTTTCAGGGTTGACCCTGTAAGGATGCTGCTTGACTGGAGTAGCCTCGCCAACATCTACATCATGCATTATAACATTGGTCTGTTTTGGTACATCAGAAAAAATGTCATTAAATTCATTAATGAGTTTCATGATAACTGGCCTTTCTGTCGAAGACAGATGAGACAGTTTTACATCCAAATTCTGTAATACAAAAGAATTAGGTATTTTGTATTGTCCAAATTTCTCCTTTACAATATCATCATCAATAGGAGAAACATGGCTATTTGAACAACTTTTGACTGTATTTAAAACACAATTACTCTTCTCTGAGTGATCTGGCCGAGATACATAAGGCTTCAGCATGTTTATATGACATAGCTGAGTCTTTTTCCTACGGTCAGGGGTTTTGATTGTGTAATTGAGTTCACTAATTTTGGTCTCAATTTCATAGGGACCAAAATATCTGGCTTGCAAAGGTTGACCTGGTATGGGCAAAAATACAAGCACCTTATCCCCGGGAGAAAATTCTCTAACACGGGCCTTTCTATCATACCAGCGTTTCATGCTGGATTGGGTGTTTTGTAAATTATTTTTGGCCAGAACACAAGCATCATAAAGTCTAGTTTTAAACTTAATTACATAGTCTAAAAGTCCTTCAGTGGCTGTTGGTGACAACAAAGTCTCTTTTTTACATTTCAAGGGACCGCGCACCGAATGGCCAAAGACTAAGTCAAAAGGGCTGAATCCCAACGATTCCTGGACGGATTCACGGGTTGCAAACAGTGGCATGTGGATTCCTTCGTCCCAGTCTTTTTCGTGCTCAAAGCAATAGGTTCGGATCATGTTCTTGAGAGTCTGATGGAATCGCTCAAGAGCGCCTTGCGACTCGGCATGATACGCACTCGACATGCAGTGTTTGATGCCCAACTGAGTCATAACTTGCTTGAAAAGATTGGCCGTGAAATTCGTTCCTTGGTCCGATTGGATGGACTTTGGTAGACCAAATAGAGTAAAGAACTTGATTAAGGCCTTCACAATGTTTGATGCTTTTATGTTCCTTAGAGGAATAGCCTCAGGAAAACGAGTTGAAGCACACATAATGGTCAACAGGTATTGGTTGCCAGCTTTTGTCCTTGGGAGAGGACCAATACAGTCAATAAGTACTCTGCTGAAAGGTTCTTCAAAGGCTGGAATCGGCTTCAGAGGAGCAACAGGGATCTTTTGATTTGGCTTGCCAACCATCTGACAGGCATGACAGGATCGGCAGTACTGGATGACATCTTTCTTCAAACGTGGCCAGAAGAAGTGTGACATAATCTTGTGGTATGTCTTGTGGATGCCGAGATGACCTGACATTGGTGTGTCATGAGCCAGATTCATGATGTACGCTCGGTATCTTTCTGGTAACACGATTTGATGGCATATTCTCCATTCTTCTTCGTTGGATGCGTCTGGAGGTTTCCATTTCCTGAAGAGCATATCATCTTGGATGTAGTAGCACGTTGATGCTAGCTCTGCCTCTTGTGATGTCATTGCGGTTTCTCGGAGTTTGGTGAGCTCTGGATCCTTCTTTTGGTCCTCAATCAACTGTTTTCGAGTTGATGCCGGCTTTTCAGAATTTGGCGTTGGTTCTTCTTCAAGAGAAGCAAAGAATGTGGTGCTCAAGTCCACATCATCGTGGTTACTGTTGGCTTTGATGACGTTCTCTTCTTGAGATGCTTTCAACCTCATTGCCCTTGTTACTGCACACGCTGGATATAACTCTAGGTCTTCCTCGGGTGTGGCAGATAAGTCGGGTGTTTGAGTGACGATGGGTTCGGCTATCACCTTTCCACCTGCTAAGTCATTGCCTAACAGCAATGAGATGCCTTCCAATGGTAATGTTGGTCGGACACCTACAACAACCGGTCCAGTAATGAGATTTGACTTTATGTCGATTAGATGTAGAGGCACATCTATACATCCAAGCTCTACGCCTCGTAACAGGATGCTCTTCCCAGTCGATGATGATTTTGACAAGGGCAAGATACCCTCTAAAAGTAACGATTGTGAGGCACCTGTGTCTCTCAAAATGGTGATAGGTCGTAGACATGTAGAATCACCGGGTAGTGATACGAATCCTTCCGAAATGAAAGGCTTAAAATCCTCTAATAAAACATCAATTTTGGTTGATGCAGACTGGACTTGGGTCGAACTCTCGCTGGAGTCATTGACATCTTTAGGAGACGCACTGGAGAAACTCTTTCTTGAGTCAGTAGAACATCTTTTGGATGTATTTGGAGAACTCTTGATGGAGTCATTAGAACATCGGGGTGATGTCTTATGGGAACTCTTGATAGAGTCATGGGAACATCGGGATGATGTATTATGGGAACTCTGGATAGAGTCATCGGAACATCGGGGTGATGTATTATGGGAACTCTGGATAGAGTCATTGGAACATCGGGGTGATGTCTTATGGGAACTCTGGATAGAGTCATTGGAACATCGGGGTGATGTCTTATGGGAACTCTGGATAGAGTCATTGGAACATCGGCTTGATGTATTTGAAAAACTCTTGTTTGAGTCATTGGAACATCGGCTTGATGTATTTGAAAAACTCTTGTTTGAGTCATTGGAACATCAGCTTGATGTATTTGAAAAACTCTTGTTTGAGTCATTGGAACATCGGCTTGATGTATTTGAAGAACTCGCTGTTGAGTCATTTGAACACCGTGGAGACATTTTCGGAGAGTCTTGTACACTCAATACATTTGAAACAGGTGGTGTCGAGGTATTCTTGATATGACTTGATGATGAGGGAATAGACCTCGACGACCACTGTACTGTGCAAGCGCTGACTTTTGAAGGAGCTTTTTCGTTTCTCTTCCTCAATTTCCAACAATCGTCAACTTTATGGCCTTCTCGTTTGCAGTAGGAACAAGTAGCTTTACTTGTAGTAGGTTTTCTGTCATTTGTACTGCTGTTCTTGATGGAGTGGCTAGCAGTGGACTCAGGCTGTTTGACTTGTTTTGGCTTGACATCCGTCGTATACTTGGCAAATTGATGTGATATTATATAATCGTCTGCCAACACTGCAGCCTTGTGCACATCTTCCTCGCCACGATCAGCTATATGCGTACGGACGTCCAGCCGCACACAACTCTTGAACTCTTCCATCAGCATTAGGTTCTTGAATTTGGCAAAGTCGGTGCCGATTTCCTTGGAAGTGAGCCATTTTTCAAAGCGTCGCTCCTTTTCCCGCAGGAATTCTACATGGGTTTGGCCATCCGATTTGCGACAATCCCTGAACTGCTTTCGGTAAGCTTCCGGAACAAGTTCATATGCCTTAAGAATTAAGGCCTTAACAACATTATAATCTTTTTGTTGTTCAATGGTCAAAGAACAAAATACCTCTGCAGCTCTACCAGTCAAAACTGTTTGCAGCAAAGTGGGCCACAAAGTTTCAGGTACATTAAAATTTTTCACAGCAAGTTCAAATTGTGGAAAATAATTGTCAATTGTGGCTTCATTAAAGCGTGGAATTATTTTCAAAAATTTTATTGCTTCAGCAGTATGACTGGCAGGGGAAGAATCTGGTCTTACATTAGCAGCTAACTCTAATTTTTTTAACTCTATTTGTAATTTCATTTCCATTTCTTTCTGCTCTCTAGCCGCTGCAAGCTCTAATTCTTTTTGTTTAATTTCCTTCTGGGCTTCTATTTCCATTTGTTTTAATTTTATCTGAAGTTCTAAATCTGATTTACCCTCATCGGGTCTAAGGGTTTCTAAAAGGTCTTCAGAAAACACTTCCTCGTCTACATAATGGACTACAATGTTATCTCTGATTTCTTGTTTAAGGGCATTTGATTTTATTTTTAACCCTAAATGTTTAGAAATAAGGACCAGTTCCTTCCTAGTAAAAGCATCAAGCTCTTCCACAGAGGGATTTGCAAGAAAAACCTGAATATCCATGACTAACTAGCAATTATTACAAGCAAAAAAAAATGTATACAATGTAAATATACAGTACAAAATCAGTACAACAAAAAACCTTAAGAGTTTGGTCAATACTATTGATACTTTACTTCCGACTCTTTGAACAAAAAAAAAATTTTGTTAAAGTCAACTTCGCCTTTACAAAATTACTCAAGTAAGACGAAAATAGGTTCAGAAAAATATCCCGGACGAAAGCCCTCAAACTTCTTTTGTCACGTATTACGAATTGAATTCTACTTTTAAATGGCTTGCCTAGGGGAACGTGACAATAGAATAGCAGTTGTGTCACTTATAATAAGTCTGAATTTAATCAAAGACTTACAATGAATAACAAAAAAATAATGACACAAGAAATCGGAAAGTAAAATATCAACTTAATGTTTAATAAAATATAACTTGTATAGTACTTTTAACTGTATCACATAAAGCAAGAAAAATACAAACATTTACTCAATACAAAATGGAAGGGTTGACCAAAACCCTTTTACAAAAATTGCATGTAAAAATATTACAATACAAGAGTTTGAAAATGTAATTACAAATACAAGCAAGGCCTTGAAAAATCTTAACTTACACGATAACTGGTATACCACGCACGGGTCACGCAATGTCTCCGCTATTCTGTCTCACGGCTGTCTCCGTATGTCTGTCTGTCAACGTTACGCGAGCGGTCTTATATGATCTACCGCGCGTCGATATCTCGTAAGTTCTAGAATAGAAAGTCATCAACACCCAGATCTAGAACGCTCTTCAAAGAGACAGAAGAAAAAAAAACACCCTCCTTTCAACCAGAGGTACACACACAGGTCAAGGACCGGTCACTGTCTGTGTAGCTTGACGAATAAAAAAAAAAACTTATTACACAAGGGGCAGACAACCTCCCCGTCTCTCGACCGCAACAGGTCAAAGAAAAAAAAAAAATGCCTAGATACGTAACAACACAGAGAGAGACAGAGAGAGAGAGAGAGAGAGATAGAGCGTGGGAGGTCAACAACCAACCAACTCTCACTCCCACCTTTTAGTAACATTGTTGGGTTTTAATGGGTTCGAGGGGCTACTGGATTTTGATAACCTAACTAAAATGTCCTTAGCATCATTTCTATTGATCTATTTACATACATTGCTTCGTACATTTGTTTCAGGAAACAATGGGTTTTGTTAGTGCATTTTATTGTATCAAACATCAAAAACATACTAGATCTACATTTTAAACACATAGGGCTACTTACCACAGCGACACGTCTAGCCATGATTGCTGAAGTGTAGATATCCAGCTGCAACCTAAATCAAGGTTTTTTTTTCGATGATACTTGTCGATAGTAGTACTATAGTACTGATAGGTACACTTTATTAGTAGGCCGGAAACAGCGCTACGTCACGATTACACGGCACATTTGAAAAACGTTCTCTGACCTCAATTTATTTTGGATTTTTAGAGAAAAAAAAAGTGTCAGAAAAGTGACATTGTAGAATACAAAAGACTTGTAAAGGCTGCCCGGAGACTTGTAAGGGCAAGTCATATAAAGTAAAAAGACTGGACACAGAATGGGGTTATTACTCTAAGCGAAGTGGGCTGCACACATGAAAAAAAAAAGGGGGGGGGGGTTCTGTTGTCACAGATGAATAATAAATTACTGTAGACGTTACTAATTAATAATGATAATAACGAGACTGTCTTTATCAAGGTAGACATATATAACTCACTTTTTATTTCCGTTCGATCCTTTGCTTTCGCAAAAAAAAACAAAAAAAACAATGACGTAATATCATATAATATTATCACATCCTTCCTTTTGAAGTTCTTAAGACTTATATTTACAAGGAATTTTGACAACTCGACCACTTCTGGTTGTCTTGACCGGCACAACAAGTTCTCTAGATGTTGGTTTATATTTGTCTGTCTCGTTTGTTCTAACAGTTTGCTGTTCATTGTCTTCGTCGGTATCACTGTATCCAGAGATGTCTTCTTCGTAGCTCTTGTTTAAAAAGCGTTGATTTCGTCAGAATGTTTTTTCCGTCATTTGTCTGTATGATGTAAGATCTGGGTGCCATGTTTGTCCTAGACGAACTCTCACCTTCTCCCCGACAGAGTAATCTTTAGGTAACCTTGCTTTTGCATCGTATTTCACTTTGCTTTTCATCTGTCGTTCGTTGAGTAATGTCTCTGCAGTTTCAGCTACCGATGGTTTCAATAGTTTGGGATCAGTTGGAACGATGTCCCTGAGTCTTCTACTCATCAGCAATTGTGATGGTGAATAAAGCAGTCCGCTTATCGGAGTATTTCTATACTCGAGCATAGCGAGATATGGATCTTTACCACTTTTGTATGCTTTGTTGAATATCTGCTTTACGATACCAACATACACCTCACATTGACCATTTGATTGAGTGTACTAGGGACTTGATGTGGATCGGAGTATTTCTATACTCGAGCATAGCGAGATATGGAACTTTCCCACTTTTGTATGCTTTGTTGCTTTACGATATTAACATACACCTCACATTGACCATTTGATGATTTTTCAAAAGGCTTAGATAATAGTGGATGGCTGCCTGGTCGTGCGGTTTGCACGCTGGACTGTCGTTCAGATTTATCGATGGTCCCGGGTTCAAACCCTGCCCGCTCCCATCCCCCGTCGTCCTGCGGGAGGTTTGGACTAGGAAGTAATTATCTTAAACTCTGAAGGAACATCCGAAACATGTAAAACATTTTAACATTTTAGTGAACAAATAGATGCTAACTTACTAGATTTTTCAAGGCTTTTGACAAAGTTCACCACCATAGTTTGTTTAAAAAATTAAAATATTTCGGCATTAATGGTCCACTGCATCAGTGGATTAAAGATTTTCTGATAGGGAGAGAACAAACTGTAATAATAAATGGCTCTAAATCAACACCAATAACAGTATACTCAGGTGTACCTCAAGGAACAGTCTTGGGTCCACTACTATTTTTAATTTACATAAATGATTTACCAAATTGCATTAGTTCAGGAACAAAAGTCAGATTATTTGCAGACGATTGCATAATATATAGAACAATAAAAACAATACAAGACACAGATATTTTACAAAGAGAATTAGATGAATTACAGAAATGGGAATCAAATTGGAGCATGTCTTTCCACCCAGAAAAATGTCAGTTGTTAAGAGTAACAAAAAAACTAAAACAAATTAATTCCACTTATCTTATTCATGGCAAACCAGTAACACAGACTAAAAACGCAAAATACCTAGGTGTTATAATAAATGAAAAACTGTCATGGAATCCACATATTGATGAAAGTATAAAAAAAAATCAAACAAAGTTATTAAAAGAAATTTCTATAAATCAAATAAGAACATAAAACTAAAATGTTATTTAACCTTGGTTAGGCCAATAATAGAATATGCATCCACCGTTTGGGACCCCTCAACTCAAGAAAACATTAAGAAACTGGAACAAACACAAAATAGAGCAGTGAGATTCATAACAAACGAATATTCACATTTGACTAGAGTAACACCATTAGTAAAATCACTAAATTTAGGAAGCCTTCAGGACAGAAGACTCAAAAGTAAAGTAGCAATTATACATAAAACACTGAACCATAATCTTCAAATACAAAAACAAAATTTAATAAAATACTCTGAAAGACACAAAAATAAAGGCACATTTCTCGTCCCATATGCTAGGACAAATTGGTACAAATACTCCTTCTTCCCTAGTGCTATTAGAGCATGGAATGGGTTGCCTGAGCTAGCCAGAAAAACCAGTGACTTGGCAGAATTTAAGTCATTGGTTAATATGCATGACTAAATGCATGACGCGTAGGGCGTAATCATCTTCTTTTTTGAAGTAACGTCTGTATTATATAAGATAAGATTGAGTGTACTTGGGACTTGATGTGGATCGGAGTATTTCTATACTCGAGCATAGCGAGATATGGAACTTTCCCACTTTTGTATGCTTTGTTGAATATCTGCTTTACGATACCAACATACACATCACTTTGACCATTAGATTGAGTGTACTTGGGACTTGATGTTGCTATTTTGAAACCCCATTCAGAAGCAAACTCTCTATATTGATAGCTATTGAATGGCATGTTGTCGCTCACTATTTCTTCTGGTATGCCATGTCTAGCAAAAATACCTTTCATTGCCCTGATAACACATTCTGCTGTTTTGTTCTCCAGTTGTCTTATTTCAAGGTATTTAGAGAAATAGTCCACAACTAGCAAATAGTCATTGTTTCGCCATTCAAACTAATCTGTCGCAACCTTTTCCCATGGTCTGTCTGGTACAGCATGAGGGAGCAATTGTTCCATGGTCTGTCTGGTACAGCATGAGGGAGCAATTGTTCCATGGTCTGTCTGGTACAGCATGAGGGAGCAATTGTTCCATGGTCTGTCTGGTACAGCATGAGGGAGCAATTGTTCCATGGTCTGTCTGGTACAGCATGAGGGAGCAATTGTTCCATGGTCTGTCTGGTACAGCATGAGGGAGCAATTGTTCCATGGTCTGTCTGGTACAGCATGAGGGAGCAATTGTTCCATGGTCTGTCTGGTACAGCATGAGGGAGCAATTGTTCCATGGTCTGTCTGGTACAGCATGAGGGAGCAATTGTTCCATGGTCTGTCTGGTACAGCATGAGGGAGCAATTGTTCCATGGTCTGTCTGGTACAGCATGAGGGAGCAATTGTTCCATGGTCTGTCTGGTACAGCATGAGGGAGCAATTGTTCCATGGTCTGTCTGGTACAGCATGAGGTGGCAATTTTTCCTTCACATTATTTCGTTTGAACGTTGCACATGTTGAGCATTTCATTATTGTCGAAAAAATATCTTTAGACAATCCTGGCCAAAAACACACTCTGTCTTGCCTTTGATCTGGTTTTCTCAAGACCAAAATGACTATGTGCAACTTGTCGAGAATTTCATTTCTCATTCTTGAAGGAATTATAACTCTATTCTCATAAAACAATATTTTTATTCTCTTCATGAATACTGTCTTTAAATGACCAATACACTTTCACTGTTTCATGAAGTTGAGTTTTTATCTTTGGCCAACCTTGTCTGACATAATTGATTACAAGTTTTAATTTAGCATCAGATTCAGTTTTCCTTATAATTTCAATAATCTTCTGATCACTTCCCGGAAACTGTGCTGTTGCGCTATGAATTCTCATAACCATGTCATCATTTGAATTGTATTGTTTTTGACCATTGACGTACGCACGCGATCACCATGTTCTGTTGTCACAGATGAATAATAAATTACTGTAGACGTTACTTATTAATAATGATAATAACGAGACTGTCTTTATCAAGGTAGACATATATAACTCACTTTTATTTCCGTTCGATCATTTGCTTTCGCACAAAACATAAACAACAAACAATGCAGTGGCGTAGCCAGGGTGATGGAGAGAGGGGGGAGAATTTAAAAATCCCCCCGGGCCCCCACTTGAGGGGGGGGCCCAAAATGAATAGTTTTTTACATTAAAAATAAATATTACGCAAAATGCTGGGGCCCCCAAAGAGGTCAAGACCCCCGGGCCCCCAAACGATGGAAAATTCCTAGCTACGCTCCTGAAACAATGACGTAATATTAGTACAGGGGGGGGCACATTAGTGCATTTCTTAAGACACAGTTAGTCCATCATTCAATATTGAGGGGTCGTCTGCCACACATTAAAATGTACGGAAATACTGTGTGGTGGATTTCTTTGGAAACAGTTCTCATGAACCAAACTTGTTACTTAACTTTTTTGAAGCCTTTCCAGGCATCTACACCAATTATTATGAAAACCATAAGTATGATACGTTTACACTGACTAGTGAGCAGCTAACGGCTCCTGCTTAAGGTATTACGTATACTTGAGTACACTAATACGGCCTACGAGTACAGCATTAGAGGCCGGCAAGCCCGTGACCATTGTGATATTGCATAAATAGATTACTCCTACGACTTATGCTGGCAGGACACTAGCTCAGGGCCGCGCTGTACTGTAAAGTCCGCAACTGCACCAAGAATCGGAAAGAAGTGACAATAATGAGGGAGTTAATTCCATCAGAAGTGGAAGAATTAAGAATTAATGAAAATACACTTTATTAACATACCAGTCTCAATACATTGAGGAAGATGATATTTAAATAGAGAGCATTCTGTAGATGATATTTTCTTAATAAATATTGTTTTTCTTTTTTTTTAATATTAGGACTTTTGGTACCACCAATTGGTCTATATATTTCTGTTTTGATTATGTGCTGACCTGGACAGTACTGATAGACAAGTAGATATAAATGGTCAACAGAAAGAGTACCCTATTATTTAAATAAAGATTTGTATGAGTTGACAAATTTATCGGTTAATTACCTTTGTTACATTGTTGTGCCTGTAAAAATATCTGTCAGCCTTATTAAAAGTAAAGTTTCACTTTCAGACCTTGCGATCTATAGGGCAGATGGTTCTATTATCTGTTTCTATGGCCCACGATTAACGAGGATGTCATGTGGCCAGCACAAGCACCAACCGCCTTTTCCTCGACAAATGTCAGGTACCCATTAGAGTTGGGCGGACCGAGAAGCGCACAAGGACCCCAAAATTCAAAATCCCAGTCTTGACTAGGATTCGAACCCGGGATCCCGATACAAAAGCTAAGCGTTTTACAGTTCAGCAACCTCTAACCCGACAGCCATAATGAATAGAGATTGTAGAGGTCGGTGTTGTTTTTTTTTTTAGCGGCCACTGAAAAGGGGAAAAGACGCTATTAGTTTTGTGTGCCCGTCCGTCCGTGCTTCCCCTAGAAGAGAAAATGAAAATCGGACATCATTATATATAAGATCATTCAAAGTTCTAATACAACGGCTACTTTTTCTTTTCCGAAAGTGAACGATCTAATTTTTAAAATTATATATGCAAGCAAATTTTTCAAAAATTTCACCACTTTTCAATGAAAAACTTCAGGAGAGATAACTTTTTTTAAAAAAAGGTCTTCATTAATAAATCACGCTTCATTCTTAGATTCGCGCATTGGTACAAAAAATTTGCATCTAAGGTCACAATGTAAAAAGTGTCAATGGTTTTAAAAGGAATTTTGATACGAACTTCGTTTTAGTTATAAGTTTAAAAAATAACGAACTACTTTTATAGAACGCAGTTTTGACGTAGTCCTATACACTTAACAGTCTAAATAAGACTAAATAGAGACCAGATCTAGACATATTTATAATGTATTAATAATTAGAACAAAATTTAATTATTAAGGCACTAACTTATCTTCTGACAGCTTAGGGGTGAAGATTTATTTATTATGTAGTATCACATTAAGAAATGAATCGGATAAGAACAGCATAGCATGCCTATATCATTAGCCGGTAACAAAAGGCCTACTATTCCTGATCATAACATTGGCCTAGGTCTAGTAATTTAAGATTAAACGTGTAACGTCATACGAGATCTAGATCTAGACCTAGACTTAGATCTTAAATCTAGATTTAGATCTAGAACTAGGTCTAGGTCTAGCTAGATCTAGATCTAGTTTGTATGACAAATGACAATGGAGATATTAATTATTTTTTTTGCGAGGGAAAAGTCTTGTTAAGTCATTTCTTGCAAGCTTACTACCTAAAGTAGGTCAAGAATTTTATTTTTCGTGTTGCCAATTTATCTAATTTTGTAAGAAGAATAGGCTTAAATCTGTTTTACTTTCTCTTTATTGCATGTAACAAGTTATTAATTTTGAATGTATGGATAAGGTTAATAATTATTATTTTAAAAATTATAAGTGTACGCTAAATTTAATTTATTTAGTTGCTATGGCAAAGGGGTAAAGCACTTGGAGCAGGAAGTCCCGTGTTGCGTGTTCGAATCCCGGTGAAAACTTTCGGTAGACCACTTCGGGTGCCGATTTTGAGTTTGTGTTTCCACACACACTGTTTTTGTAACCTTGTTTTTGATAAGATAAAGAAGGAGCTCCTCGGTGCTGTGAAGATACGAAAGCTGAGCTGATTCGGTCGTATTTTAAGACATGACTCACTTTCCAAAGAAAAGCTGGCAGGATGACGTGAAAGACTATGGACATGCCTCTCTCTTTTGATATTCTGATAAGAATCACAAGCGTGGTCGAGAGGCTAAGTGCGCTTGAACTGGGCTTGGCTTGATGGGCAGAGTTGTGTTTACTGAGCGCCTAAAGGCAGTATCTCCCAGATACCCCCTTCCCCCACTGGTCCACAACTGAGATTGGACCAAAGCGCTCTGAGCATGCTGTAAGCATGAAAGTAGCGCTATATAAAAGCCATAATTTAAGAACAAATGCTAACCGAAAAGAGTGGAGGGATTCGGTAACGCAAACGCATTTTCTGATTCAGCTTTAACTAATATTTTTTAAAGCCTGCAATGATAAATTTCATCTCTAGGCCTTCTTATAGTTAGAACTGATAAGTTCTAGTCTAACTTTGAATGACTTTTGGAAATAGACTCAAGATTCAATGACATTACATAAACAATCTCGACACCAACATTTTAACAGCGTTAGATAAATATTAAGGGTGCTCCAGAATCCACGTCAAAGATTTAAATTCTACTTATGATGCGCGGTGGTCGACATTTCTTTCCGCTTGTCCATTCTTATATTCATTATCATCAGTGTGTATTGGTATTTAGACTTTTAGTTTGTTTCACAATGATAAAAAAAAAAAAAACTGGGATGATCAAAGGTCCCAAATTCTGCAGTCATATATACCCGGCCATCCCATTTTACAGATTATAAAATACTAGCAAAATACCCGCGCTTTGCAGCGGGAGGATTATTGCATTAACATTAACATTTCAAATGTGCTTTAATTAATAGGCCTACATGTAACAACAAAACATTCTCATTTGTGCCAGGAGTGTTAACCGGAACAACGCAGTTTTTGTGTGGCTTTTTGCAATGTTAGTCCGATAAGTAAAAATAATGTGTCATATGTACTGCCTTAAATATTTCATTACTAGAAGAAAAGTAAACCTTTTGAAATAGAGAAGAAACATACATGTACCAATACACAGTTATTTGTTGAGGATCTCTTTGAACACCACGTTGTCAGTTCGGCCCTCCGGCTGCAGTATGACCAATCCCTGCGCCGAGCTTACTCTTGAGCATGCGACGTACAGTTGCCCATGTGAGAAGCAGTCCTGTCTCAAGTCAATGCCAACCTTTTGTAGTGTCTGTCCCTGAGACTTGTTGATTGTCATGGCGAAGCAGAGCCTTACTGGGAATTGGAGGCGTTTGAATTGAAATGGGAGGTCAGAGGGGATGACGGGGATGCAAGGAATCAAAACTGTCTCTCCTGAGCCACTGCCAGTGAAAATAGTTGCCTCAATGAGGTTCTTCTGCAGAGACGTGACTTGAAGTCTGGTGCCGTTGCACAGTTTAGGTGGCTGCAAGTTCCTCAGCAACATTATCGGTGCCCCAACCTTCAAAATGAGACGATGCTCAGGAGTGCCTGGAGGATTCAGAGAGTTGAGAAACTCTACCGGATAGTGCACCGCGTCTTCCATTTCCACAACTGAATCCACAGACTGGTATGTTTTAGATTGTGAGGGGAGTTCTTGGAGTAAAACGTGGTTTATGGCCGTGGTCATGTCGTTTCGTGGTGTTAGGATAGCTCTCTCCCTCAACCATGACACGTCTATATGCTGGAGAGTTCTTAGATTGGGATAAACATTGTAACGAAGGTTTTGCAAGGTCTTCACCAGGAGACAGAGATTTGAGGAAATTGCTATTTTAGAATTTTCTTGACTGAAGCTGCCATCACCAATACTCATCAGAAGATCAGAGAACTCTCCGGCTCTTGTGTCGCCATTCAGATGAACCCTCATGTTTATTCTTAAAGTGACGACAGTGATTTGACGCCACAGGTACGAAGACTTCAGACAGGCTTTCACTTCGTCGGCGCGTGTTCCTCTGGGCACGACTGGTAGGGTTTGCCGAAAGTCTCCAGCCAGCAACACTGTCAAGCCTCCCATACGTGTGGTGGTGTTTCGGATGTCTTGGAGGGTCCTGTCCAAAGCCTCGACACCCCCTCTGTGTGCCATGGTGGACTCATCCCAGACAATCAGCTTGCACTGTCTTAGCACTTCAGCCATGTTGCTCTGCTTTGATATGTTGCACGTGGAGGGCGAATCAGTGGTGTGGCTGAGGTTGAGAGGTAGCTTGAAAGCTGAATGAGCAGTTCTCCCACCCTGAAGAAGAGTTGCTGCAATGCCAGAAGAAGCCACAGCTACAGCAATGTCACCTTCCGCTCGGACTTTCGCAAGCAGAAGGTTTATGAGGAATGTCTTGCCAGTTCCTCCTGGAGCATCAAGAAAAAACACCGTGCCAGTGCCCGAGACAACGCTCCTCATGACTTGCTCGTAAATTCTCTTTTGGTCACCATTCAGCAAAGGCTCGTTGTTTGAGACTACATTGGCCAACTCCGAGGTGTCGTAAGAGGTTTCCCTCAAGTACTCGGGATTCGACGTAACCTCTGCCAGTTCTCTCGAAGGTGAAGGCAGCCCGTAATGATCGACAGAGAGACCTCCGATAGCAATGACGTAGTTCTCAAGCAACTGAAGACACTTGTTGTAGATCATAGGCAACCACTGTTGGACTTCTGTTCTTCCATGATCTCTTTCAGTCTGTCTCCTAACATCTTCTGCCATGCTGTCTCTATGTTTTTCCCAGAGATTTAAGGGGTTCTCCATTTGGCAGAAGACCAGCATTACAGCGAACAGTTCACGGATCTTTTGAGGTGAGCGGGACAGAGCAGCTTCCTGGAGAGTCTCGTCCCAGTTGACATCGTCCTGTAACAAACCAAGTGCCATGCAGGCCGACTTGTAGGTTGGATGGACAACACCGTCAACTGTTCTGAGAGATTCGAAAGAGGTGGGACCTATGATTTTGTAGAGCAGCAATCGAAGGTGGTAACATTCAGAGTTGTTCGGGTGCACAGTGTAGACCCTTCCAAGCACATTATCTTTCTTCACCCCCGAATGTCCTGGCACAGCCTTCCCCTGCTTCCTCCGACGAAACATGTTTCTTGTCCACACATAATAAGATGGAACTTCGTGATAATAAAGCTCCTTTGCAAAGTCATCATGGTTGCAAAGATCAAAGAAGGCTAACAGAGTCGTCTGTGGTGGATTGTGTACTTTTTCTGCAACATTGCCCTTTGTGAAATAAATTCTCTGTCCGTTCTCGAGATGCACTGCAAGATGAACGACCGGAGGGTAGCGTTCGTGAATGGGAAAGCAGAAAATGAGCCACGCTGCTTCAGAGCTGCTGATGTAACGACCAGCTTCGTACCGAGAGACCTCGTCATCTGGATTTTGTATTGCAAAGACTGCCTGGTCACTTCCCTTGTTGACATACTTGCAGATGTATTTGATCGACTTGACATTGATGTGAGCATTGAAGAAGCGGGACAGAACAGGACTGTAAGGGACCACCCATCTGTTGTCGACATTCACGCCATTGATGTTAACTGTGTGACCGCCGTCAGAGGGTGTGCGCCGGCGGTACTGAGGGTAACCGTCTTGTCCAGTCTGAGTCTCAGAGATGAAGGGACGCGGGTACTTCTTGGTGCACGTTCCGTTCTTCATGCAGGGTGAGTTGATGTTGTGAGGCCCACATGGGCCGTGAATCATGGTTGATTTCACTATTTCGTGGAGGGCAGGGTCAGTCTGTGGATCAGGAATCTCAGCACGGATCACGTGGTCGATGTCAGCAGGCTGAATCCTATCCTTCAGCCACAACAGCGGACATCAGCAGTGAGTCTGATGTGGCCGTGCAATGTGTAGCACAGAGCGGACGTTGTCGACCGTTACGACCGTTACGCGTACGATTGGGAAACGAAACCTGCTGCACTTTTGTAAGTAAGCTGTAGGGAATGCGCCTGCCAAATTTCACCCTTGTACCTACACGGGAAGTTGCAGAATTAGTGATGAGTCAGTGAGTCAGGGCTTTGCCTTTTATTAGTATAGATGATGAACAGGTGAAGATATTTTTGTGAAATGAATGAAGAAGCAAGAAATAAATTCATTAGCTTTAAAAAAAACACTATTTTATTGAATTTATTTTTAAAAAAGTATAGAAGAGTACAACTTCAGCTTTTAGATACGTTTACACATTAGATCTAGGCATTTTCGTTTCAACAATTATAAATTACATTTTCCATTCCGCTATTTTCATTTCTCTGATAAATTTTCCTCTGGGAGAGGTAACGTTAGGGGGCAGAAGTGCACAATACACTGGAGTTACAGCCCCTGTAATAGAAAACATTGTATACACTTATTGAAAACTACTTTCGAACTGCTGCTGCAACATTGTTATTTATGGGATTAATTTTTTGGAAGGTTTTTAGATTACGGTAATTCGGCCTTAAAAACATTTCTCTCTCTCTCTCTTTCTCTCTCTCTCTCTCTCTCTCTCTCTCTCTCTATATATATATATATATATATATATATATATATATGTATCATGGGCGTAGCCAGGGGGGAGGGTTCCTTGGGGTTCAACCCCCCCCCCCCCCCGAAATGAACTGGGGGGGGGGAATCGGAATTTAGTGACTGATTTTTAGCGGCCCCCGCAAGGTGAAAAGACGATATTAGTTCTGTGCGAAATGTCTGTCCGTCCGTCCCGTTTAGATCTCGTAAACTAGAAAAGATATTGAAAATCCGACCTCACAATATTTTAGACCATTCAAAGTTCTGATGCAACGGCTACTTTTTTTTCCTGAAAGCGAAAAATCTAATTTTTTAAAATCAGTTATGCAAGCAGTTTTTTAAAGAGAAAAAGCTAATTAGTATGCATTATAAGTAAGACCTAATTTAAAACGTATAGTAATCTTATCAACTTCATTTTCTTACACATTATGGCATTGCATGATGTCAAAAACGAACAAAGGATTAAGCCTTATCAAAACAATTACATTATTTATAGACCAGGAGAGGCTCGGTAAAGCGCTTAGCTTCCGAACCGAGGGTCCCGGATTCGAATGCTGGTGAAGACTGGGATTTTCAACTTCGGAATCCTTAGGCGCCTCTGAGTCTACCCAGCTCTAATGGGTACCTGACATTAGTTGGGGAAAAGTAAAGGCGGTTGGTCGTTGTGCTGGCTACATGACACCCTCGTTAACCGTAGGCCAAAAAAAAACAACAGATGAACTTTACAACATCTGCCCTATGGACCACACGGTCTAAAAGGGGAACTAGTTAGGCCAGGTTCACATCTAACTTTGCATTCACTTGCACCTATACTTTGATCTGCGGGACCGTTGGGGCACCACACAAGATCTGTTAACCTTCTTTCTCCATTCTTATCTCTCATTTGTCTTTGATATAATTTCATTTGGATGTACTTTCTGAAAATATTGAAGCCTGCCTGGGTGGACCACTTCGGGGGGCCGACTTTAAGTTTGTGTTTCCACACAAACTGTCTTTGTAACCTTGTTTGCTTTGATTTTGTTTATTTTAGGTGAGATTTTAATACTATACTATCACTTGCCCCAGCACAGCAAAGGAGGTTTTGAGTTTAAACCCCCTACCAGGGGTTTTTAAGTTTAAAACCCCTACCAGGGGGGTTTTGAGTTTAAAACCCTCTACTGAAGGTTTGAGTTTTAAAAAACCCTACCAGGGGTTTTCGCAGTTAAATTCCCCTCTTCTATAACACAAAACAAAAAATATGCAAGCGACAATCCCCCAAATTTAACAAGCACAGTTAAGGAAGATTTTGATTTTTAACCCCCCTCCAAAATTTACGATAAACCCCCTCTTCAATATAAAAAAAGAAATTACACACTCAAAATTCTATGAGCGTAGGGGTTTTGAGTTAACCCCCACACCCTCTTCAGTAGGGTTTGAAGCTACAAAATAACTCTTCAATACCCGGAGTAAAAAAACGCAAATTACGCACTCAAAATGTTATGAGCGTAGCTAAATGGGTTTTGACTCAATTTTGAGTTTAAACCCCCCTTCAGCGGGGTTTGAAGGTAAAAATACCTCTTTAATATTAAAAACAAAGCAAATTATACACTCAAAATGTTATAAGTGTATTCAAATAGCTTTGAGTTTAATCTCCCCTCCAGTGAAGTCTGAAGCTAAAAAATACTTCTTCAATATAAAAAAAAAGACAATTACACACTCAGAAATCTATGAGCGTAGCCAAAGGGGTTTTGAGTTTGAACCCCCCGCAAGCGAGGTTTGAAGTTAAAAAATACATCTTCAATGTAAGAAAAAAAGCAAATTACGCACTCAAAATGCTATGAGCATTGTCAAAAGAAGTTTTAAGTTTAACCCCCCCCCCTTCAGAGTGGTTTGATGCTAAAAAAAATACCTCTTCACTATAAAAAAAGCAAATTACACACTAAAATTATTTGAGCGTAGCCAAGACAATAGGGGGTTTTGAGTTTAAATCGCTCTTCTATAGATGGCTTTTTTTTTTTAAAGTTTAAAACCCCTCCAGATAGTTTTGAGTTTAAAATACCCCTACAGAGCGTTTTGAGGTGGAAAACCTCTATCTTCAATATTACTCTAAAGCAAACTACAGTTACTATTTTCTATGAATGGGGTTTTGAATTTTTAACAAACATAACTCCAGAGATTTTGTAGTTTAAAACCTCCAACAGATGATTTTGACGATAAAACTTCACTTTTCAATATAAAATCTAAAGCAAACTACAGTCACTTAATTCCAAGAGCGTATTCAAGAGAGGTTACACATTTCTACCAGTGGCTGGGCTCCATTAATAAAGTGCAATGAGTAGTCATATGCCGAAATTGAAAAACACTTAATGTGGCAGAAACAAAGATGGATAAGACAGATTTTAGGAGTCAGTTATAGAGATCGGGTCTAAATCAAGGAAATCCTATGCCGAACTGGGACTCTACCCCTTAGTAAGATTGTGACAGAGCGTCGCATGAGGTTTGCGGGACATCTTCTCCGACAAAATGAATTAGGCATAAGAAGAGTTGCAATGACATCCTAGTACAACTTGGCGCCTTCAGACATTACCAGTGACAGATTTTTGTGGAGACAGCTTGGCGGCAAATGCGCCGAACGGCACGGGAGGGTCTAAGTCAGTAAGAATGTCTCATTAGGTTTTTGAAATAAAACTTTTTAATAGCAGGAACATGCACTGTAGATACCTCAGAATATGCCTTTAGTTGGCTTTCAATACCAGAAATAGGGCTTGGCGGCGGGGCTCTGCCCCGCGCTGGGGGAGCTCATAGCGCTCCCCCAGACCCTGGCGGGGAGTCTACAATTTTCCCACTAAATGCAGGAAGAACCTATTCTAGGGCACAATAAGCGTCTTACGAAGGAATGATGGGTCAAAATGTAATAAAGATTATACACACACACACATACATATAAATATAATTTTTGCGCCGGGGGGGGGGCGAGGTGGGGATAAAAAAAAATCCCCCCCCCGAAAAAAAATCCTGACTACGCCTATGATATATATATATATATATTCTGTGAAGTTACATTTTATATTGGTGACACCATGACTTCAAATTGCTGCGTACTACCATCCGCCTACACCCCACCTCCCTATCAACGGTACTGCATTTGCCAGTAATGTATTAATATGGCCCTAAACTTAGTTATTTAGTTCTTTACCTTCATCGATGGTCAAAGTTCCTTTGTGGTTGCTCAATTCTGTATCCACATAGCCTGGACAACACTGTAAAGAGTGGAAATCATACTAGATGTGGGATATGTGGCTCAGATGTATAAACCATTTGGCTACGAGGGGGACTCGCCTTTGAAACCCGACTCAACAGAGTTGTTATTGTTTTTTTTGCTAAGAACCTAAAAGTAGCACGGACACTCCCCCCCCCCCCCTTCACTCAATATCATAGAAAAGATAGGAATAGAAAAGATAGGAACAGAAAAGATAGAAACAGAAAAGATAGGAACTGGGAACAGAAAAGATAGGAACAGAAAAGATAGGAACAGAAAAGATGGGAACAGAAAAGATAGGAATAGAAAAGATAGAAACAGAAAAGATAGAAACAGAAAAGATAGAAACAGAAAAGATAGGAACAGAAAAGATAGAAACAGAAAAGATAGGAACAGAAAAGAAAGGAACAGAAAAGATAGGAACAGAAAAGAAAGGAACAGAATAGATAGGAACAGAAAAGATAGGACCTAAACATGTCATAACATTAAAGTTATGTCAACGACAATCAATTTTTGATCTGTTATCTTCTACCATCACGAAAATAAATTAACTATAAAACATGAGCCTAATTACAGGAATTTTTGAGGGTATATTAGGTATGTAAGAAGCTATTGTTTTAAAGACCAAAATAATAATAATGATAATATAAGATCAAACATGTCTTTCCCAATCTAATTATAAGGCTTAACTTATAGTATCAAGCGAAAAGCAAACATGTCTTACAGCGTTGACAACAATATCCTCAGCTCCAGATGCGTCCAGTTCTCTCTGCTGTATCATGGACATGACGGTCACGCCAATTTTGGACAAGTAGTAGGAAGAGCCACAGTAGCCTCCTTCGGTGTGTTTCCCCTCTTGGGCCAACCTGTCCATCATTGGAAAAACAGAGAACAGCTTTGAGGAAGGCATTGTTACACTTGACCCCAACAACAAGTTTAGGCATGTTAATTTATGATGCTGAACGTATGCTGTAATTGCTTCGCCAAGCTCTTAATTTTAGTGTAGTGTACCCAATGCAATATTTGTTCATTTGTGAACGCATATGCGTAAGTCTCTTTGGGGTAATCACGGTCGGATCCGAGGAGAAGGGGCGATCATCCATTAACTCTTAATCACTCTTGATCACAGGACTCCTAGTAGGAAATCGATTACGAGTAGTTCACTGGTCACAGTGACAATTGACCATTTCTTATGGGTATCGAACGGTATTTTCCACAATATAGTTATACTATACGAAAATGTCTCACACAGATATAAGCGTCTTTTTTAAGGGGCCCACGGCCGGGTTTACGTCAGAGCAAAAATTTGCAGCTGCCCAGGGCCTTACCATAATAAGGTTTCATTACAAACTCTATTGAAACAAGCAAAATAAAACGAAGCGTAAGCGGGATGCTAATTTCACATGTATAACAATATTTCTAAATATTGTAGGATTTATTTCCTCTTTTCGATATCAATTCAAATAATTAATTACCGCTAATTAATTGACTAATTTTTTTTAAAATTGACTCATATTATGTTAGGTACAATGATAACTGTACAAAGTTTCAACTTGATCTGAGAATGGATGCGTACGAAAATTGTACAAGACAGACAGAGTGATTTGATATAAGACTTGTAATAAAATAAACGAAATTTTAATTAATATATTATGAGATTAAAATTTAAAGTACCGGTTCACCATTTCTCTACACAAATATATCATTTTAAATTGCATTTGGGTTTTTTCTTTTCGACACAAATAGTCATTCCACCCCACCCCCCACTCACACACCAAAATAAAATGATGACTTGGTCTCCAATAGCGTTAATCGCGCTTTGTTCCTGCCATAATTAGGACTAACTTTTTCAAACTCTGTGTCTGAAATCCTGAAAGCTCAACATTTATCTTCAAGCTTAAATTTTAAAATGTGCATTTAAAATGTGATTTTCAGTTAAATGTGGGGCTAATTATTTACATGAAAAAGTTTATTTTTGTGTTAGCACACACTTACTCCACGAATCGCTGAATCAAGCTGGCGAGTTCTTCCATTGTCATTGTTGGATCAGTAAATCTGGCTCTCAGAGTTTCGGAGCACCTGGCCAGTCCCATCTGAGATGACATGCTGGATACATTCACGACTCTGAAAGTTTGTGTTTTTAAACTTAATTAGACATCTATTTGGTTTAACATAGTACAAATTTAAAGAAAATAATCTTCAAATATGGTTTCATTAGTGATTGGAACTAAACTAACTTTTAAAAGTGAAACTAAAACTAGTTATCAACTAAAATAAATTAGTTAAACTATTAGTTTATCATGAATTTCAAAATATAGTTAAACTAAACTAAAGAAAATTAATTAAACTATAACAAACTTTTTTTTTTGGCGGGGGGGGGGGGCGGGGTTGACCTAGAAATATTTATCCATAATAAAATCAGTACTAAGGAATATGTTTCTTAAATAAACGTTAATGCAAAAAAAAAAAATTAAAAAAAAAAGATTTCTAAATAAATAGGTGTGCTAGTATTTTCGCCTTCAATTAAAACCTTTAGAAAAAGAATGTTACTCTTTTTTTTTTAATTATATGAACTTTTTATATAACGGAAAACTTTAATGACTTATACCGGTAAAGTTTAAAATCTCATTAAATGACATACAATTAGAGTTTAAAAGTTAGATTTAGTAGCCAATGAAATAGAAACGAAATTGTTAGAGTTTTAAGAAACATTTGACCGTATAACTATTTCAGAGTGTAAAATACATGCTTGACTCACCATGCCGATGTGCTACTTTTGTCTGACCACTAAAAATACAATTAACACTATTGCATAACCGTTAAACGCGCAAGGGAAAAATAAAACAGTGTGATCGTGTCATTATGGACTGCACACTCAGTACACTATATAGGCCTACACGTGTACGTCTATCTGGCCAGGTTGTTAAAATCAGTTGGACACCGTCTATTTACTTTCTGGGCTGGGAGGGTGTGTAACAATTTTAGTGTAAAGAACATGCTTGACTAGCCATGCCTCGTCTGACCACTCCACATTAAGCAAAAACATTATTGCATAACGCGTAATGAAAAAAAAATGCAATTAGTCTTGTAGTATCACAGTCTATTTACTTTATGGTCAAGAGAGGGTGTGGATTAAGATTATTTTTTATAGAGTTGGTTATCCTAATGCTTTAAGATCTAAATAGGCCTAACTGTCGATTCTTAGATCTCAATAATAAGTCTTAAGACTATAAAAAGAGTGTACTTGATCTTTATGCAGTTCATAAATTATTGTTTGCCGCAAATGAATTGATCAAAACCACTAAATATTGACCTAACTCACTTATCAGATTCCCACTAGAAACAGAAATTAAACACCACCTCTTGGCTCAAAAATAAAATTCGGAACAATCCCATTCATAATATTGCAAAGAAGCTTTTCCCAAAAAATGTTTAACAACACTTAATATACTGCTACTTTCAATTGCAAATATTTAATCAGATGACTTCTACCAGCATCTTACTTTTCCCTCTTCAAATGCAGACTGACTAAATAGTTGTTAACTGCATCATTTTTTTTGATAATCAAAGTTATTGATATCACATGACCCGAAAACAGGGATGTGTATTTCAACCCTGACCTCATGTTGAAAAGTTGTACAAATTTTAATTAAACTTTTTAGTTTGTAACTAAAAAAAAAATAATTAAAGTACGATTTTAACTAAACTTTTTTTTTCTATTTAAACAATGGCCTTAACTTTAACTATTTTTTTTTTAGTTAAACCAAAAGTTTCTAACTTTTTAGTTCACTTTTGCCCATCATTAAGTTTCATATAAAAAGTTTACATTAATTATAAAAAATTTTGGCATCTTTAGCTTGACCTATAATATTTCAGGTAATCAACCTGAAAGTAGACTTATAGGCCTATAACCAGTGGCGTACAGCTAGAAATGTGCGGGTGGTGCGGGCCGCACTGGGCATTAAGTGGTAAGGGGGCATCAAACTGAGGGCAGACGTTCTCAGTATAATTACAAATGGTACTTACAGAAACAAAAGCCAAACCAATTTATTTATTTTGGTAAAGTTTGTTATGTCCTCTATTGTTTCGTAAATTAAACGTAAGCTAGAATCAGATTCACCAGATTTGTTTAAAAATCTGAAAGCAACGCACTTTTACACTTTCTTTTGAAGCTAATGGTACATCTTGTTACTTCGATGTTCAAGGCATGATTGTGAGCAAGGTTATACTGGCGTTTTTTTTAAAATTAATAATTATTTAATTGTAATACTATAATGCAAACAAAGAATCAGCTAAAGGTGAGATAGCTTGAAAGCTTTCAAAAGTTTGGTTCTTCAGGCAAATGCCAAACTGCGAGAACGTGTTGAGAAACTGAATGTGTTACTAGCCAAAAAAACAACAAAACAAAACAGAAATCCTTATTTGGCTTATTTTAGACCATTCAAAATTCTGATGCAACGCTACTTTATCTTTTCACATTTAAATAAGGGCATTTAGACGCCATAACTAGTTGCTGTGATGCTGGAGCAAGACTAAGTAATAAAAAAAAAACAGGCATTGACAAAGTTCACAAGGAGATGCTTTAGTCTGAGACTTAAACGTTGGCATCAAGTTTTTGAAAGACTAGTTGCGATTGTACAGTTTCTAGCGAAGCGCAATTTAGCTTTCAGAGGGACCATTGAAAGACTTGAAGAGCCAAGTAATGGGAATTTCCTGGTCTAGTAGAATTACTGGCAAAGTTTGATCCAGTAATGGGGGAACATCTTCCACGCGTTTTCAATGCAGAGATTCATGATCTTTACCTGGGAAAGAAGATTCAAAATGAAATGATTTCATTTCTGTAGTAGCTGATGGTGTTGTGAATGCTATCCTTCGAGATATCAAGAATGCAAAGTATTTTTCAGTGATACTGGATTGTACTGCAGACATAAGTCACAAAGAGCAAATGTCATTAACTATCCGGTATGTATCAGATGGGGTTAATGTGAAAGAGCCTGTGGTTGCACATGAACGTTTTATTAAGTTTCTTCCAGTGGAAAGTACAACTAGACAGGACGCGATGTACTAGCGAATGAGCTGGAGAAGCTTAAATTAAATGTTATGGTAATGGTGAAAACATGAAAGGCGGTTAATTCAAAAACGGCTTTTAAATATTAACAGCAGAGCATTCTATACTTCATGTACGTGACATAATTACAACCTGGTGCTAGCAGACATGGTCAAAACTTGACCTGATGAGTTAACCTTTTTAGGGACTTTACAACGCGTGTACACAATCTATTCAGCATCTACAAAGAGATGGCCAACATTCAGAAAGCATGTTTCCAATCTGATTGTAAAACCTCAGTGCTAAACGAGGTGGGAGTGTAGAATAGTGTCAAAGCACTTCGTTATCAGTTGACTGAAATTCATGACGCACTCGATGAATTAGCTGAAGAGACTAATGATGCGATAATGAAAAGTGAATCAGAGACACTGTAGGAAACATTGAAGCAGTACAAATTCTTAGTGTCACTTGTGTTATGGTACGACGTGCTCTTCCAAGTCAATTATGTGAGTCAAGAACTGCAAAGTGAAACAGTAGATCTGAGCACTGCAATGGACTTGTACAACAACTTGATGACTTGGCTAAAGAAACTGAGAGTTGATGGGTTTGTTCAGATTCGAGTGACAGAAAAGGAGTTGGCTGAAAACATGAATGTTGTGCAATCTTTCCAGTCAAACGTCAAAGGAAAAGGCAGTATGATAAATCTGTGGAAAACTTCACACCTAGAATTGTTGAAGAAGACTACAGGATAAGTTTCTTCAACAGATGTGGACACTGCAATTCAATCCTAGAAGCCGAGATATAAACAGCTGAAATCAAGCCACACATTCTGTTTGGGTTTCTTGTCAGCTTCAAGAGCCTTTAGCTTGAGGACATACGAAAATTTACAGCGAGCCTCGAGCAGGTATTGACGTCATCACCACACCAGTCAACAGATATGTGTGGGCTAGAATTAGCAAATGAAATGGAATCTTTAAGATATATTCTACCAAATACCACCAAAATCCCGGTAGAAATTTTAGCTTATCTGTCGACTAATGAAAGTTAAACTGCTTTCCCAAACTACTTTGTTGCACTCAGAATTTGTTTAACAATACCCGTTACTGTGGTATCTTGTGAAAAAAGCTTCTCGCGCATCAAACTAATCAAGAATTAAACAAATTGGAAATTCTAGCTATTGAGCGTGATCTATGTAGGAAACAGAAATTTGATGATATACTGCATGACTTCGCTACACGAAAGGCTCGTAATGTAAAGTTAATTTGATTGTGATTTTGTACTTAGTTAAAAATGAATAAAATGCAAAGACGAGTGTTTTTTTCTTATAAAAACATTTATTTTCACTTATTATCCTTATCCCTACCCATACTAGCCTTCGCGCAATCCGTTTCGCATAGGGCCCCGCAATTGCTAGGACCGGCTCTGTGTAAGTAGATCTAGTAATTTAAAAATTCAATGTTAATAATATTATGTTAAATGGCTGCTAGTTAAGCGTGAAATATTTTTGGGTCGTTATAGATGTAGATCTACATTAAATTGTAGGCTACTAGCTGTTTGGAGCAACAAGCCAACGACCGACCAACAACAAAGGGGGGGGGGAATTTTTTATTTTCGTTGTAGTTCTTTATCCGTTTCTGAATATTTCCAAAATGTTTACACATTAAAATACCCTAAGTTTCATCTTTTAATAAGACCTTATCAAATGTATACCGTTTTCGCTAGAGGCGTATGCAACAATATGGGTTAAAACTTATTGAAGAAAACATTTCAAAACGTCTCTGCTAGTGCAAGGTCTTTCAGGCCATGCGGTCTATAGGACAGATGCTATAAGGGTCATCTGTTTCTGTGGCCCACGGTTAACGAGGGTTTCATGTGGCCAGCACAACGACCAACTGCCTTTACTTTTTTTCCTACTAATATCGAGTACCCATTAAAGTTGGATGGACTCAGAGGCGACCTCAAGATCACGAAATTAAAATTCTCAGTCTGCTCCAGGATTCAAACCCGGCATTCTCCGATTCGGAAGCCAAGCGCTTAACCGCTCAACCACATAGCCTCCGTTAGATCTACGGGTGGTATTTTTCTTTGACTTTTCTAAAAATAAAATGTAAGCTCATTTTCGTTTTCTAGAAAGTTTGAAGCTCTACATCAGTGGTTCCCAAACTTTTTGTCTCGTAGACCCCTTTAAGCTTTCTGTATACCCCCTGCATTTTTTTTTTAAATTCATCAACTTCAGATGTGCTTTTCTCACTGATTTCTATGCGATATATATTTATTAAAGACATTCAAATTAAAATAAAGCAAAATAAAATGTAATATGCATTACAAGAATTGACCAAACAAAACAAAAACAAAAAAAACGCCCACTGGTGGGCAGCTTTGAGAATAAAATTTCAATATTGGGCTTCAATTTAGTTAGGGTTAACATTAAAACTTCTCGATTTGATGATGTTTAATGATTTCAATTTGGAAAATAAGAAAATTACATCCTTGTCATTGTCATTACTTTAATCCTCACAAGACACACTGAGATTATCACTTCGTTTGGATCAAATTGATGTTATCACGCTGTAGCTGCAAGTTAATCTCATTCAATGTATGAAACAAGTTTGTGAAATAGACTACATTCAATGTATGAAACAAGTTTGTGAAATAGACTACATTCAATGTATGAAACAAGTTTGTGAAATAGACTATGTCCGATTCCCTCTTAATTTCTTTGCTTTAAAATCTATAGGATCTTTACCACCCAAGAACTCAGAAAAAAATTGTGTCAAAAATAAGCCTTTCGACAACTATCATACTTCAGTGTGAAGGAGCAATCGATCAAAGTTTCAGGCAAAAAGCAATTCTTTGTTAATTTCTTGATTCCTAACAAAAATATAATAACACTACATAATCAGGCAAGGTTTTTCTTTAAAAAAAAAGTCGTATTAACACAAGAACCTTTCATTGTCCATGACTCATTTCACCATAACACCTTTGAACTGTATTGTTGTTTAGAGGAACTTTTAAGGATATCAGATGTAGGAATGTGTAAAACAGGTTCTAAAACCTCTTCAATGGCTGACAAAGTCAATAGTTTGCCTATAGTGTGCAGTTTACTGCAGTTTGATATAGGCCTAAGTAAATATATTGTAAGACTCTCACAAACCTATTTTCTCTTGTGATGTTTTATCAACATTTTTTTCTATTGTGGCATAATTCTGAATTTAAAAGTTTTCAAAAGTATTTCGAATCTGAATCTATTTTATTCATGTTGACTTGTCTCGATGTTCCAGCTTAGATGGTTTCATAGCGACATAGCTTCAAACTTTGTGACATAAAAAGAACAAATGTTGTTCGCCTAAAAAAACAATGAAGCCAAATTTTAAATAACCATAAATTTACTATCTACGTTTCATTTTATAGACTCGGCCATGTAACACTTATTAATTTCATGTTGACACAATAAAGGTATTTAAAATAATATGTTACATTGTTAAAATAAAATAAAAACCATTCGGCTAACAGGGTTAAAATTCAAAGGAACAACTAAAGTACAAATCACGTGTGAACAAGTCAATTTCATTAATGGTCATACTTGAATGAGATCCGCCTTCATAGACCCCCATTTACATGTCATAGACCCCCAATTTATTTTTTCACTTCCGTAGACACCTTCAAAGTCCTCGTAGGCCCCTATATAGACCACTTTGGGAATCACTGCTCTACATGTTTCTTCAACACTTTGGAAATTATACTCCAAGATCTTGACCAGAATAATGACAATAATTATTAAATATTACTCTCTGTGAAATTCGAATTTGAGCGCATCAAAATCAGTTTATTCTCGGACTAAGTCATTAATTGTAGTCAAAAACCTTAATTGCTCAACAGCATTATATGGACTGGACGTGGATGCGTTAACCTGTTTGTCTCGTGTGTTGGTGTAAATAAAAGTATAATCTAAATAAACCACATTAAAAACAATAATAATAATTGTAGTATGCCTGCCTTCGTGAAGACGGTCGTCAGAGGAGACGATAGGCCCTTATGGAAGAAAAACAGAACTAGGGATGTCTAAGGACCAAGTCCATTGCATAGAAGGGGATACCCAAAACAAAACTGTTTATCAATAAGCTGTGTTTATAGCGGTTATGTAAAGAAGATTAAGAAGGCCGGAGTTAGACGTGAAAAACTATAGTCCGCCTCATGAAACACTAAGTTTGTAGGTTTAGAGCCCTAATCTGGATACAAATCTCTCCAAAAGACATCACAGGGATACTGTTTTTTTCCCCTTTGGCTTGTCTTTTTTTTTTGGTCTTGTCAACACCCCTCTCCACATAATGGACTATCCCTTCCCAATTAATTAACATCTAACATCCACGTCAGGATGTCCGGGGTCCGGGGTTCGAATCCTGGTGAAGACTGGGATTTTTTATTTCGGGATCTTCTGGCGCCTCTGAGTCCACCCAGCTCTAATGGGTACCTAACGTTAGTTGGGGAAAAGTAAAGGCGGTTGGTCATTGTGCTGGCCACATGATACCCTCATTAACCATAGGCCACAAAAACAGATGACCTTTACATCATCTGCTCTATAGACCACAAGGTCTGAAAGGGGAACTTATCTTTTTTTTATATAAATCAACGGCATTAAATCCCAGTTTAGTTGCATCTACATAACATAAGCTAACAAGATCCTCGAAATAAAGAATCACCCTTTGAGTCAGGATTTTGTGATTTTACCATCACAAAAGAGATACAAGACACCGATAGCAAAGACAAACAGACACAAACACTCCTTTGTTCCCCTGGCAATCAAATCATTAAATAAGAACAATCTGATATAAACTTTGTCACATGTAAATTATGAGTGAGTCTGGTGTGAATGTTCACTTTGGTTTCTTATAGTTATAATGTTTTTTGTTTGGTGTAATGCACAAATTGTAAGACAAATTTCCGTACGGACAACAAAGATTATTATTATTATTATTTTTATAATTATTATTAGATGGGGGCAACCAATTCACTTTGTGTTTACCTCAATTTGCATTAAAAGATTACTTGAAATACTCACTGATCTTTCATATGTTAATGAAATGGGTTAACTGTAAACATGCTATGAAAAGTTTGAACCTACCTGGCATGTGGTCTAAGACTAGGAAACAAAACATTGCAGACGTCCAAGGTATTGAAGAAATTTGTTTTTGTGGTCTCGTCAGCTTGTCTGGCAAATGGCACAGCATCGTCCTAAAATAGACATTTACATTTTAAAAAAAAAGAAACTATTATCCAAACTTGTTAGGTGTATTTAAAAGTCACATAAGTCTGGTACAGCGGTACATGAGTTACTAATGCTATAAGTTTATGGAACAGTCACGCGGTGTACGCATACGATAAAAATATAAACACGAAGTTGTTGTTTTTTTTACTTGGGGTTTTAGCAGCTTAGAGTTCCTACAATGAAGAGCAAGTAATGTAAGGGGAGATAATTGGTATCTGGGAACAGAAAATTGAAGAACTTTCGATCTCTGAGGTTGTTGTTGTTTTTAACCTGTAAATTAAAGAGACAAGCTTTTATCATGGTCCATGGAGTCCAATGTTTCAAGATTTAAATAAACTTTACCGTTGTAATCTATTTTTGAATTTTAATTATAAAGATTATTAGTGTTTGATATACCGGTATAGTGTGTGTTAAATCTTTTCACGAATTCTACTTGATGGATTAAATTATCATATCATACTGTTCACACAAAAAGGATGTCCGGCATACAATTGGATATGATCAGAAATTTGTTCATCCCTGACAAACCCGGGCTGAAAGCATGTACCTACATGAAACACAATGGCGGCGTTGTTGACTAGAATATCCAGCCCGCCGTACGTCTGCTGAAGAAAATCTCTCAAGCGTATCACACTGTTGTGGTCATTGATGTCCAGCAGATGAAACTTAGGCTGCAAACCCTCTCCCTGCAACTCTTTCAAAGCCGCTTGACCTCGACCTTCATCGCGTGCTAAAAATAGAAAAACAAAAGGTACAATACACGCGAATTACATTTTATTTGTATATTATAGAGTACCTTGTGAAATTGATTACATCTTTGACAAAAGAGAGGAGTCCAGTGCACTGTGGCCTAATCTCTATGGCATTTGAATATATCTATCAATATATTCTTTTTTCTTAAACACTACCCTTTCTATACCTATAAGTTGCATTGCCCAGAGGCTAGGGACGTTGATTTGTTTCCAAGCTATAGACTGCATATTGTGTGTGTGTGTGTGTTCCTATAGTAACGGTGGAAAGAGGTTAATTATTGGTTGTGAGTGATGCAAGATAAACGGTATTATCGTCAGCGGTCTTAGATAGAGCAGACGACTCTAGAACGTCAGACTGAAAAGATGTATTTTTGTAGAGAGTTTTGATTTCGTTCAGAATACTATTTTATGTTATTGCTTAAGTCTACTATATTAATTGTATTTCCCCCCCCCCCAACTCTCTGCCTCTGCAAATAATCTTATTTACACTATTTGATTATTCTTCTGCTTTTCAGTTCTTTTTACGAAATAGTTCATGGGCTCTATGATCATTTTTTGTTTGGCCTGGGCCCCTTTTTCTTATCATTACCTGCAAACCATTATTTTCAAATAATCTTTGGCCGTACTCCCCCCCCCTCTTTATTAATTTGTACTTTAGATAAAACTGCCAGGATTTCAACTATTCTCCATTTAGCCAGAATATTCTAGTCTATGTGACGTTAAAAACGCCGCCGCCCCCCCCCCCCTCCAAAAAAAAACAACCCACACTAGCTTCTCTCCCCCGTTTCGAGTAGTAAGTGGTGCGTGAATGAATGAATCAGGGCTTTTACGATAACAATATAGATATAAATTCATTGGCGTTCGGCGATACTATTTCTACCACATGCCGTGGACGAATTTTTTTTTTTAAAGTAAAGTTTCGCGTTCAGACGTTGCAATCTATAGGACAGATGATGTTAAGGTGATAACGGTTAACGATTTCAACCTAATATGTTTTTTTAGAGCCGACATTTAAGGCCTAAATATCCAAAGTACACAATATATTTCCTTCCACTTTAAGCACTTATTAACACTATTTTGGTGTGTAACTTTCGTTCCATTTTTTCAAAATATTTATCTTTACTTCTACACAGCTAGACATCAGATTTTATTTTCCTCTGATCTAGTTCACTGTCAGATTCAATGTGAGGAATTATTCTTACATCAGTCGAATTATCAAATTAGTTTTTTGTTTGCAAAGGGTGATTTAAAGAAGGGTAAGCTTTGTTTAAAGCTGTGCCTCACTGGACTTTCATTTACGGGATTAAAAAAAAAAGGAAGGAGGTCTAAAAGTCCGTAGGCTTTCTATTGGTGAATGCCAAAAATACTATGAAATGTATTTTAATGCAGACTATTCCATTGAATATACAAGGGTCAAAAAGTGTCTTGTTGGGAAAAGGCACTTCATTTAAAAGTATTGTGTGTATGGTGTTTGTGTGCGTATGAAATGGGATGTTATAATGCAGGCAAAAGAGAAAACTACAACAGATGGGCCTAAGAAATATTTGAGCATTAGGTGGTTTTAACCGTAGCGCAGCACGGGTATCTTCTCGCTTATTATATTTTATTACAAATATTTTTCTCTGCCATAGTTGTTACTGCATTATTAGAAATATAACTGACAGCTGCTAGGTTTAAGTACCTGTAAGTATGACGTCCCCATCAAACTGTTTACATAAAGACCTCACAATGGCAAAACCAACACCTTTGTTAGAACCTGTTACCTATTAAATAATAGAAAAAAAAAATAAAAACATGGTTACAAAGAAAGTTTGGGTTATCACTCAAACTCAGAGGCGGTGCCTCATGGGCCCAACCATGCATCCGCAATGCAGGCAGACAAGTTTGGACAAATTTAGCACGAATACAATTTTATCGAAATCAGTTTTTTCCACTAGGTATTGTTCAATAGACGAAATTGCCAAAATTAGTGAGTCGTAATTTCGACTTCGTTGATTGCAAGTATTTCTTCATCAAAGCAAATTCGAAAAAACTTCGCTTGCATGTAGCCACACTTACCACAATAGTAAATAAATATGCGAATCAAGATGGCAATATTCGAGGAATGACATATTTTTTTCCCTTTATAAAACTCTAAAGCTCAATGGATTCTTGTTTGGAGAAACTGCGACTATAAGCTGAAGCCCCCAGACAAAATTCGTTTTCTATGAGGCTGGTAGAATCATCCAAATTAATTTTCATTTGAGGATTCAATAAAGGCAACTAAATTCAAATTTATCATGATGTTGTTCTTATGAGGTTATTATTTCATGAACAATACTTTCCAAGGAAGGTATTTCCATCAGTAACTCTTTTTTTGTGTGTTGATAGAAAATCTATCTTCTTTTTTCACCTGGCAATTTTTTCTTGTGGTCAATACGTCTTCGAGGCTCAGCATGACAATGTAACATAAAATTTTGATCCAGATTTTAGATATTAGGTGTACTGTGGAAAAAAAATCGAGAAATATTTACTTTTTTATAGGCTACTTTCTGCACTATTTTTTTGTTTTGTTATCGTGAGCACTTAGATTACAATAAATTCGTTTTTATTTCGTTGGTACATGTACGTATTCGGTCTCTGTGGAATGAATCGCACTTGTATAGTAACTTCCCTTCAGGATATTTCTTTGATTTTGTACTGCCAATTCTTCTTCAACTCGTTCGTGATGCCCACGGAGTGCCAGATTCTGCTTTTAAGAGAAAACGCATGATGTCCAAGATTCTCTACAGATAATCTCTCCACATTTTACCTCTTTAGCTTATTTAAATCTTGAGCCTTGCTGTCATTACTGTTGCCTAGTCACAGAGAAACTTCAAGTTCCCTCCAAGGAAGTGATGCGTGACTGAAAGGGTAAAACCCTTTTGGTTACGGCTTGACCACCTTACAAGGGGACTTAAGTTCGAATCCCGACTCTGGCAGGCTTGTGTTTGCTGAGCGGTTGGAAAAACTTCTTCCAGATACCAACTCCCCCACTAGTCCACAAAAGAGATTGGACCATTACTAATTGGTAATTTGTAAAAAAAAATAAAAAAATAACACCAATATCGACTTGTCCATAACCATTGCATTGAACAATGAAGTAACATCATGTAAGGCTTCAAAACAAAGTTTAAAAAACATTAAATCAAATCTGGTAAAATTTCATTTAAACTGGTCTAGACCTTTCTTTAATAACTTAACTAAATAAAATTTAGCTCTTGTGGTATGAAGGGAGAGTAAAGTGTGCCGATGTGCCAAAAAAACTCAAAACTCAAACCCTGAGAAAGTTTTTTCCTGTTTGATGCCCCACACCACTTGATTACGTGCGGCCTGCATCACCCGCACATTGCTAGCTACGCCGCTGACACACACACACACACACACACACACAGACACATCGTGCTGGCTCGGACATGTTCGCCGGACATATATATATATATAGATATATAGAGATAGATAGAGATAGATAGATAGAGAGAGAGAGATTCATCAAATGTGGTTAAGATAAATATTAATTTAATACACACACATTTGATTAACCATCCTAATTTAATGTGTCTTTCTTCAATCGAAATAGTCGAACTGCATTTTTATTTGATTGGTATCAGGGAGACACCAGGATACACCCTCGAGATGTCCATACCACCATCAAGAGTATCGCAGCACATTACACAGGCTGTGTTTGGCCTACTTTCTGTTCAGATATATCTAATGAGTTATAAAAAAAAAAAGTTATATGTGTATATCAACTCACCACGGCGACACGTCTAGCCATGTCTATTCTCTTCCACTGCTTGTTCAAATAGGATTTCTAGACAGGAAATCCCTTTTCTATGACCTTAAAAGTCTCTGCTTCTGACTTCTCTCGTTGTTTAGTTTTGACTGCAAATATTGAGCAACTACCGGTATTTAGACCTTACGTTGAAAACCTGATAAACACTGCGTGTTGATTCGAAGAAAAAAAAAAAGCTTAACACTAAAAAAAAAAGAAACAAAAAAAAAAAAACGATCAGTGCATGAGATAAGGTTGAAAATGGCTGAGTGATCATGACATAGCCAAAATTCTCATTGCTGACTCAATGTATACAATTGTATTTTTAAAAATCATTCTAACAAAAAAAAAATACTTAAAAAAAAAAATCAAAAAAAATCATGTATTTAAGGGAAAGAACTACACATTTACAGTCATGCCTCCCTATCTCTTTCTAAATACGGACGTTACTTCAAAAAAAAAAAGAAGATTACGTCCTACGTGTGTACCTAGGTCAATCTAGTCATGCATGTTATCCAATGACTTAAATTCTGCCTAGTCACTTGTTTCCTGACTGGCTCACGCAACCCATTCTAATACCACTAGGGAATCTCAATAATGCAAGATTTTTTCCCATCCTTTCTGTATTAAAAAAAAAAGAAATTGGAACATACTAATTATTCTTTTTTACTGAATTCTGTTTTGTTAGGGACAACGTTTCAAAGTTTCCACTTGATCCGAAAATGGGAAATAACCGCTACAATTACAACAGTTTTTTTTAAACCTTTATTGATAACAACAAAGTAAGACAGTGATGTCAAACCCAACAGTAATTTACCAATATAAGTAACAGTGTTGAACGAGATGATTATTTTCCAAGCAATTATGCAAGAGGTAGAACCAGTGTGACAGCGACATTGTTCCGACCATATAATGCCAGGGGCGGACAGGGTGCCAAGATTGGCCTGGGCATTACCATACCATCCGGCCCACAAATTTATGGAGTTCTGTCCTAGAAATCAATATGTAAAGTTTGATATTATTGCTAATGTAGTGAAAACTGAGCGCATGCAAGCATGGGCTTACGTAGTAACATAATGTATTATCTACAAGTAAATAGCCTGGTTAGCTATGTTAATAACTAGCATTACCCACCGGCTACGTCCGATGATTGTTTCCGGGTTATATATTATTTTGCCATGGATAATAATATAAACGCCCTCCCATACAAAGTCTATTCTGGCCAGTGACTTCTATCCCGCGCCCATCTCGCCCCCTCTTCCTCTGTTACACCTCATTGGCACGCCTAGTCTCTTGTGTCGAGATGCTTCTCAGCTTTTTCTTTACAAATTTTTACAAAGCTTTGACTTCTTTCATAAGCTACAGCATAAATACAAAATACACTCCTGTCTATACATCTGTGAACTGATAAAGTTATGTATACTTTCCCCAACTAAAGACAGGTACCTATCAGAGTTCGGTGAACTCAAGGGCGCCCTAAAAATCCCGATATTCAAAATCCCAGAAGGCACCCAAATTCGAACCCAGGACCACAGGTTCGGAAGCCAAAGGTTTAACCACCCAGCTACCTCGCCCCTGGATTTGGTTTTTACTCATCGCCATTTTTCTCAGGCCTCTGGAGTTCGATTGACAAATCCACCTCTTCATTTTCAATTCTTTAATAAAATAAATAAGAAATGCACGAGCTCTCATCCAAATCACAAGAAAGATGACGCTTACTATAAGCTATCCCGACAAGACCAACGTCTAATCTTTCGACTCAGGACCGGACACAACAGAATGCGACAACACATGTACCGAAAGCTCAAAATTGGAACCAGTGAAATCTGCCCATGTGGAGTGTCACCAGAGAATGCCGACCACGTCCTCCAAAACTGCTCTCTTAACCAAGAGGCCCGCATAAGACACTGGCCCCAAAACACCCCAATAGAAAGAAATCTATATGGAGAGCTCCCTGATTTGGAAACCACTGCGCAGTTCATCTCATGTATTGGTCTAGTCATCTGAACACTCAACAGTTCATCTCATGTACTGGTCTAGTCATCTGAACACTCCAACAGTTCATCTCATGTACTGGTCTAGTCATCTGAATACTCCAACAGTTCATCTCATGTACTGGTCTAGTCATCTGAACACTCCAACAGTTCATCTCATGTATTGGTCTAGTCATCTGAACGCTCCAACAGTTCATCTCATGTATTGGTCTAGTCATCTGAACGCTCCAACAGTTCATCTCATGTATTGGTCTAGTCATCTGAACGCTCCAACATAACAATGAGAACGAAGGAGATGAAAGAAGAAGATAATTCTTTGATCTGCCCTCCTCGTAAGGACATCCGCTGCTTTCTTCACAACTTGAAGTAAATGGCGTTGCGCCTGATCAATTATGAGCATTGCCATGGAGTTTAACAACAGCTGTTGAATCTCTTGTTTTTGCTACGAAACATAAAAATTTTTTTAGTGATTTTTCTTTCTTAATTTTTGTTGTTTTTTTTTTTTTTGGTAGAGGATTTTAGCATTCGAGATAACGTCTGTAATATATAAGATTATTTGCTTTTTTAAATTAAAATTATTTTACATTGTTTTTCACTTTTTTTTGCGCTTCTTTTTTGTGTTACACACACAGAGAGGTGGGGTGGCTGAGTGGTAAAGCGCTTGGCGTCCAAACTGGAGGTCCTGGGTTTAAATCCTGTTGAAGACAACGATTTTTACTTTCGGAATCCATGAGGCACCTCTGAGTCCGCCCAGATCTAATGACAATAGTTGGGAAAAAGTAAAGTCGGTTGGTCATTGTGCTTGTCACATGACACTCTCGTTAACCGTGGGTCACAGAAACAGATGACCTTCACATCATCTGCCCCATAGATCGCAAGGTCTGAGAGGGGAGCTTTAATTGTTACTTTTTAATCACTTTGTGTGTATAAGCGATTGAAGTGTACTAGAATTTTTTTTTTTTCTAAAAAGTTTTAAATGTTTAGGATGTATTTTCAGAGGTGAAGACAATTTACTTCCTAGTCCAAACCTACCGCACGACGACGGAGGTAGCATCGGGCAGGGTTTGAACCCGGGACCATCGAGATGACCGAACGACAATCCAGCAAGCATATTGCACGATGATGACACACCATTTTCAAATTCAAATCATGACTTCCTAACTAACAACAAGGCAGGCTTCTGACTAATTACTATCATTTCAGAGCAAACGCATTACAACCAAGGTAACTTAAAAAATTAGACTTACAAAGTATGTGATAGAACATTAAATCATAACGCTGTACAATTGCTATACCGGTATTATGTATAACTTAGGTATAACTTTTTCCTTCAATGAACTGACCTTCGGCAGTAGCTCATCTTAAGCGCAAATATGGATGTTGGCTTCTATACCAGTTGTGTTCACATTGTTCTTTGAAAGAAGGGAGTGAGAATCCACGGAGAGTCCAGCTAATCCACGGAGAGTCCAGCTAATCCACGGAGAGTCCAGCTAATCCACGGAGAGTCCAGCTAATCCACGGAGAGTCCAGCTAATCCACGGAGAGTCCAGCTAATCCACGGAGAGTCCAGCTAATCCACGGAGAGTCCAGCTAATCCACGGAGAGTCCAGCTAATCCACGGAGAGTCCAGCTAATCCACGGAGAGTCCAGCTAATCCACGGAGAGTCCAGCTAATCCACGGAGAGTCCAGCTAATCCACTGAGAGTCCAGCTAATCCACTGAGAGTCCAGCTAATCCACGGAGAGTCCAGCTAATCCACGGAGAGTCCAGCTATTTCTAATGTTAGTCCACTGTGTGTTGATCGGCAAAAATACTTTTTGAACTTTAGCGTCATCATTGGTAACACTAAACAAAATTTGAGAGCTTTTAGTAGCTTGAGACCTGTTCATGAAAAAGATTGTGAAAAAAAAGGATGTCCTCTTTTTTGCCAGACATCTGGTAACCCTAATTGTTGGGGTTGCTCAAAATTTTACAAGTAGGGTTCATCAATTCCAGATTCAGGTCTGTCGTGGTACTGGACACATCGGCAACAAAATGAAATTCTGAATTCTGTATTTTAATATTTAAGAGAAAACCCACAAATCTTTTAAGAAAGCTGAGATCCAAAAAACTCAGAATTTAAATTGTTCATTTACATTAGCACCTCCCCCCCCCCCCCCCCATATGTAGGCCTATTTCTCCGCTGTGCTTTTCGACTGCTGAATGTTACGATTTCTCTTGGAAGAAGGTCAAGACCAAAGGCATATCCAATATCAACTTGTCCCCCCCCCTTTTTTTATGTCGTTTGAGGTTTGAGGTTGTGTACTTCAGATGTGTCGGATTAAACCGCCAAGTCCACTTCGGACAACCATAATGGTTTTTTCATAGTGTTGTACCGAGGATGCCAAGCCATCGGGGCAGCAAGGCCTTCGGCGCCCCCCCCCCCCTCCATTTCCACCATATCCCAATAGTGCACGACGCACGTATTAGAGTAATGTAGTGTTTCGATACCTGTTTCGACGCCCCAAATGCCCCCTTGCGTCCAAGGCTGCCCCCACCTGCCCATCTCCCTGGTACGCCACTGGTCGTTTAGCTTTTATTGTTCCGTCAAATAAAATTTCAATCTCATGTCTCAAATCAAGATCCGTTTCGGATTTTCCTTTTCTTTTTGTTTAACTGTGTAACATCTACGATTCTATAAATTGTAAAGAGCAGACAGCAGTTGTAACCAAATTGCCCAGATTCAGCACATTGCCACAAAGATTTCGCTACATGATGCAGCGAAGTAGCAAAGCGTGGTTCCATTGGACTTAGCGTTATGTTTTATTTTTTTATAACTCTTACTGTTAGTTTATTAAGGCTACCAGTTAATACTTACGACACAATCAGTAATTTCTATGTATATCTTTCCCCACGCAGAGTATTGACCCACAATATGGCAGAAAAAAGTGGTCATATTCAGGCTTCTCGAGGCACATAACTCTTCTGTAATTTAAAAATCCGTTTTGTACAATAAATACAATGCGTTAAATTAATGGTTCATACGCTATAACGATTGGTCTCGGTTAAACGCGATGTTGTGAGATGCGAGGAACGATAACAACTTTCTGCATTGACTAAGGAGAAAAAGAATAATTACTTCCCTTTTTTAATACTAACCTGGCTTAAACATGACGTTTCTGTTTCTTAAAAACTCACCGCAGATCACCGCTTGGCACCAATTTTCTTTTAGCACTCGCTAAACGTTTTTTTAACATGCTAAATGCTAGATACAAAACAATGCTAAGTCACACCTTACAAATAGAAAAACATAACCTAATGAAATACTCAGAAAGACACAAAAATTGAGGCACATATTTCTTATTCTACACGCTAGAACAAATTTGTATAAGGGCTCCTTTCCCCCTAACTTTAGAATATGGAATGGGTTGCCTGAATCAGCCAGAAAAAACAACGACTTAGAAGAGTTTAAGTCATTGATTAACATGCATACTAAGGATGACACATGAAATACGTATTATCTTCTTTTTTTTAAAGTAACGTCTGTAATAGATAAGATAAGATAAGATAGGATAAGATAAGATACGATTTGTATTTTAAACTGCAGCGGTCTATTCTTGGAATATACGGAGAAGAAACCAAAGATCACGTGTTTGTCTGGCCCTGCGAACTGACACGGTTCTCGGGCTAATGTCTAGTTTATAAATATTAGGCTGCGCACTTATGTCTTTGCGCTAATTGCATTACATAATAATAATAATAATAATAATCTTTATTGTCCGTATGGAAATGTGTCTTACAATTTGTGCATTACACCAAACAAGAAACATTATAACTATAAGAAACCAAAGTGTACATTCACACCAGACTCACTCATAATTTACACGTGACAAAGTTTTATCAGGTTATTCCTATTTAATGATTTTATTGCTAGGGGAAAAAAGGAGTGTTTGTGTCTGTTTGTCTTTGCTATCGGTGTCTTGTATCTCTTTTGTGATGGTAAAATCACAGACTCCTGAAACAAAGGGTGATTCTTTATTTCGAGGATCTTGTTAGCTTTTTTTTTTTAAAGATGTTTGTCTCAAACAACTGCCCAAATGGGGTTTGTTTTTTGCCAATGATTTTACCAGCAGCATTTAGGATTCTATAAAGTTCATTCTTATTTTTAATGCTCAGATTGCCATACCAGGCAGTGATATTGAAACTTAAAATATTGCAGATATGAGCGTGATAAAACAGCATAGGCCTTTTCGCTAACATTAAACAGTTTTCTTAGTAATCGTAATCTTTGCTGCCCTTTTTTTGTTGATATAATCAGTATTTGCAGTAAAATTTAGTTTATTGTCTAGGATAGTATCAAGGTATTTAAAGGCTAGCACTCTTTCAATAGTCTCTCCAGCTACAGAAACAATATCATTTTCCTTCTTTTCCCTACGAAAATCGATTAACATTTCTTTGTTTTTTAGCGGCCCCCGAAAGGGGAAAAGACGCTATTAGTTTTGTGCGAAATGTCTGTCCGTCTGTCCATCCGTCCCGTTTAGATCTCGTAAACTAGAAAAGATATTGAAAATCCGACATCACAATATTTTAGACCATTCAAAGTTCTGAAGCAACGGCTACTATTTTTTCTGAAAGCGAAAAAATCTAATTTTTAAAACCAGTTATGCAAGCAGCTTTTGAAAGAGAAAAAGCGAATTAGTATGCATTATAAGATAGACCTAAATTAAAACAAATAGTAATCTTATAAATTTTTATTTTTCTAAACTTTTTGTTCATTGCGAAAATTTTTTTGAAGATTCGAATAAGTAAAGGCGGTTGGTCGTTGTGCTGGTTACATGATACTCTCGTTAACCGTAGGCCACACACAAAAAAAGATGAACTTTACATCATCTGGCCTATAGACCACAAGGTCTGAAAGGGGAAGTAGTTAGGCCAGGTTCACATCTAACTTTACATTCACTTTCACCTAACCTTTGATCTGCGGGACCGTTGGGGCACTACACAAGATCTGTTAACCTTCTTTCTCCATTCTTATTTCTAATTTGTCTTTGATATAATTTCATTTGGATGTTCTTTCTGAAAATATTGAAGCCTGCGTGGGTGGACCACTTCGGGGGCCGATTTTGAGTTTGTGTTTCCACACAAACTGTCTTTTGTAACCTTGTTTTTTTTACATTCAATAATAATAAAAAAATTATCTTTACAGTATTTTTTCAATGTGTTCTATTTCTCTGAAATACTCATGTTTATTGACGAATAAGTGTAAACTCAGACCATGCTCAGACAAAAAAAAAAAAAGCCGCCCAATGACTCCATGCATGTAAAATAATATGAGTATTTGTGGCCTATGTTGTCTCCTCGGCTAAAATATTCGAAAGACACATGCACACACGCCGCGTGCTCGGATTAAGTGATTGGAGGTGGAGGTTTTATGGAGAAGGGAGTGCGGAGGCTCATTTGTACGACACAAAAAAATAGTGCATGTGTATTAGAGAAATCTCTGACTTAAAGCTGTTACATAATGACATCACATTATCTGAATATCTCTCACACTCCAGTACCAACTCTTCTCTTCCAATCATTAACAAAAAAAAAAAATCGTTTTCCTTACAAGGAGAAATAGTGTGCTGGAGACGCCGCAAAAATGAATTTCTGAATCTCAGGATTGCATGAAAACGCATTTGGGGTGAGGCTGACCTGCGCTCACTCTTCCTTAGCAATGGAAGCTTGGATGTAAATATTCTGATCTAGGTAAGGGCGACGCCAATTCTTTAGGTGTTAGATTAAGTGTATTTGTCTGAAATGGATAATCCCTAGCCAAATTTTAAAAGTTTATATCTGACCTATACCTATAAAATGAAGGCGATGTGGCTGAGTGGTTAAGCGCTTGGCTTCCGAACATGGGGTCCTGGGATTGGCTCAGATCGAATCTTGGTGAAGACAGGGATTTTGAATTTCTGGATTTTTTAGGGCACCACTGAGTGCAACTAACTCTAATGGGTACCTTACTTTGGGGAAAGTAAAGGCAGTTAATCGTTTTGCTGACCACATGACACCCTGCTCATTAACCGCTGACCAAAGAAACAAATGACCTTAACATCATCTGCCCCATAGTTCTCAAAGTCTGAAAGAGGAACTTTACATTACTTTTTGTATACCTCTAAAATAATTTGAATATGATCTAGTCCTTATATTCCTTCTTATTACAATTCCTTTTATCAGATTGCACTTTCTTTAATGGAAAAACCCGGAACCTGGACACATGGATCTCGAAAACGGCTCTAACTATTTTCCAAGAAATATGACAGTTTATATATATTTTTGGAAAAAAAAACCTGTCTAAATTGGCTACTAGGGGGAAACTCTGGTTTGATTGTTATATTTTTTCTAAATGTAAACATGTTAAATTTAAATTTGGTCTGGAGATCTATATCTTGGACACACCAGAGGAAACATCCGCTTAAATTCAATAGTGAGAATCAGCACTATTCATTTTTCACTAGGCGACCCCCAATAATATTTAGCGCACCTACTTTAGTAGAATTCCGTTCAGACTACTGTCTTTTTATGTCTGCAAGTCTAGATCTACAATATATACCCTGAACTAGAATTTTGAGTTATTCAACACTATGAGTAGATTTATACAAGGGCCTAACAAAGATTATTTTTAGAGAAAAAAAATGGGGCGAGATATGGACCGGTTAATAAATGTTCCTTTTTTTTTTTTTTTTTGTATTATTCATGAATAAATTAATGAAGAGCACGGTAATCGATATTTTAAAAAATTCATCAGCATCTTTAAAAATGGTCTTAAAAAAACAACAACCCTTTTTGGCTATTTTTTTTACATTTCAAAGACCTCACAAGGCTTCAAGAATTTTTGATGGAAAATATTAGCATTTTTAGAACCATAGAGATTATCTAAATTTGGCTCCTCGCGCCAACACACCTGGCAAGTTTTTGAAACAGCGGAAGTAGACCTCCACTATTATATTGTTAAATCTTGATCTACCACTTGTTATTGTTTGGATGTCAGTGTTCAACATATAAGTGGATATTTTACAAGTAGATCTACAAGGTAGGAACATTAATAAATATATATATATAATTAGTTGCTAGTTTAGAAGCATATTTGTTTATGTATGCAGGCTGCACAAGATAAGTTGAAGTTTACGGTTCAAGAAGTTGAACTTGATTTTGAATCGATGAAGATTGAAGTTGCACTGCAGTGTTGAGTGAACGTCTTGGTCTAAACTTCGAATGAAGTAAAAAGTATTCTGATTATCATTCTGTATTGATAAATGAAATATTCACGCATCATTTGGGCACTGTGTAGATATAGACTAGAATCTATAGAGATCTAGACTAGATTTCTAGAATCGTCCTAGAGTGGCTACACCTAGTCCTAGTAGACTAGAGACTTAGAGTTAGAGTTGTTAGAGTCAAGTCTAGATTCTAGATGACTAAACTAGATCATCTAGAGTCTAGTATGATCTAGATCTATAATTATCATTCAGTTCTCGAATTGAACTTGACCTAACTAAATCTATAAAATAGAACTAGATATAGGACCTACACTAGGAACGCTGAGCGTAGTGTAGTAGTTTTATTTTTTTTTTTTTGAAGTAGATCTAGATCTATCAAATCATCCTAATGTCTTTATTTCATAAGACAAGTCCCCCAGAGATTAGTTGATAATTCATGACATAAGATTCTGTGAGTTTGTGACACTTGTAGCCTTATATTACTTATAATATAATTATTAATATAATACTTATATTGCCTTATTACCTTGCCTTTTAATAGAATTAGATCTAGATTAAGTAGTAGTAGATGTACTAACTAAAGCTACAGTTTTAGTATAGAATTTGAATTATAAAGAAATCTAATCTAAGACATCTAAGTCTAGAGAGTAGAGTCTAGAATTCAGAAAGATCTAGTTCTAAATCTTGATCAATTTTTTTTATTACTTAGATCTATTTAGTATTATCTAAATTTAGATTCTAGGCCATCTAGCTTGCCTAGGCCTAGATATATTATAAGAATGTAGTTTAAATGTAGATCTATATTTATTCTAGATTTAGATGATAAATCTAAATCTAGATGTAAATAATCTCTAGACTCTATAACTATCATAGACATTGATCATTTATTCTTATTACTGAGCAGTAATATTCCCTAAGAAACTTATGTTTTGTGAGAAGTCATACAAATATTCTATATTAATTTAAAGTGTTATAAGATTTTGAAAAATAAAATACTACTAATGTTTAGTTTACTTTAGTACTTGAACATAAAGTAGGAATTGGTTAATAAAACTTAAAAATTGTTTTTTATATTATTTGATGTTTAGTTACCTGTAAAGATTGGTTACTGTGACTAATAACACAGAAAACAAGATAATAAATTATACAAAATATAATCTTGAATCATACAAAACTCACCAGCTAACATAGAAAACAGCTAAATATTTTGAAATGACAAAGAAAAAAAAATTATGTGCAACACTATGACAAATCCAAAACTCTTGACAGCTTAGATGGCCCAACAATCCAGAGGTCAAGACTAAAATGCCTCCATGTAAAGCACTTTAATTCATTTAATATTAATATGTTGGTTATTAACTCTTTATTTCCGTAATTTTTTTTCCATGTTCAGACAGAATTGTTCATTTCTTACATTTGTACATTCTACCCTGTTAGGATTAAATTTCAATAACATTTTTATTTGTTATCAGAAAACGTTACTTTTGGTGTAGAATTATAGAAAAATGCATGCTCTTTTTAGACAACACAAATTTTAGTTTATACCCCCCCCCCCCCCCCCCCCCCCAAAAAAAAAATTTAATTGGGTCATATCAACAATGTTATAGTTAATTAGGAGAGTTAAGAGTTAAGGCTTTGATGCTAACTTGATCTTAATTTTACTTAACAATGTTATTCTTGGGTTAAAAAAAATAATTAAATGGTCGGAACTGAATTAAGTAAATAAAAAGGACAACAATAAAATAGTCATTCACTTTCATTGTTAAAAATACAAGTGAGTGCAGACTCTGGGCAATAGTCATTTGTTTTAATAAGTAGTTAGAATAATAGGATAAGAGTCAATAGATCCCAGGACTTCAGTGGTCAATACAACAGCATTTCCCACTGGAGCTCAAGTTTTTTTGCCACTTCTTACAAAGGCTGAAAAGACGAGTGTTTTTAAAGGAAGGAAAGAAGTGTGTCTATAAAAGAAAGTTGTGTCTATAGAGGAAGAAAAGAAGTGTGTTTATAAAGAGAGAAAACAAGGTGTGTTTTTAAAGGAAGGAAATAAGTGTGTTTTTAAACAGATTTATAAATATAGTATTGAAGCTTAGGATGTATCGGATGGTAGTAAAACTGCTGTATAAAAACAAACATGAAGACAATAAGATGCTAAAAGCAGTAAAGTTACACACTGCCAACATTGAAAGCAATTTCAATTTTGCCAGTGAGAAATTATTCTAGTTCAAAGATACAATTTAAGAGTAGATACTTTGCAATAGACAGCTGCATTCTTTTTCTTTGACCAAAATATTAACAATATTTTGCACTAGGCATGGTATAATTTAGAAAAGATTGTTACTAAATTTAAATATGACCTTTACCAGTGATAGCTATTTTTATCACTGCAAGGTGGATGCTGCAGGGATATTATCATTGCACTGAACTACAAAATTATCCAGATCACACATGCCATTATGTCAACATGAAAAAGGAAAATTGCTACAATTACAAAGATAATCAAAAATGGCTGACATTTTCTTGTGGAATAAAACAAAAAATGGCTTCAGAAATTTTAGGCAGAGATAAACAACAAAGTCTTTCATTCACAATTATCATAAACATCCTAGCAATCTTTCTTATGTTCAGTTCAATGTTGACCATTAAACAATCAATATCTTTGCATGTTGGCCAGACATAATCTATAATATATAGTATAATTCGATTTTCAATCATTACCAAAGTATAGCTTAAAGCTTGCGATTAGGCCATTTTAATAAAATAAAATATGAGCTAAATTAGTTATTAGATAATATTTTCAAATATTTTTTACACATTGAACTATTCCTTATCGTTATATCCTATTGTTTCATTGGCTTTCATCTTCTTCGTTCTCATTGTTATGTTGGAGCGTTCAGATGACTAGACCAATATATGAGATGAACCGCGCAGTGGTTTCCAAATCAGGAAACTCTCCATATATATAATAGTGTTTTTTCTATGGGGGTGTTTTTGGGACAGTGTCTTGTTCGAGCGGATTTCACTGCTTCCAATTTTGAGATTCCGGATTATATGTTGTCTCATTCTGTTGTGTCCGGTTCTGAGGCGTTGATCTTGTTGCGATAGCTTATAGTAGGCGTCCATTAGTAGCTTGTCCATTTATTTATTCTATTCAGTATTAGTTTCTTCATTTCTTCTGGATAGAGTGCTATGTTTAATTGTGAGTTTGTTCTCCTAAGCTTGGCAAGTGTTTCATTGGCTAAAATGGAGTTAATTAATCGTCGCTGAAAACCAACTACAGTGAGTTTGCATTGTCAATGTTTAACTTGCGTTCTTGCTGAATAGCCTTTGATAATTTGATTCGCTGTTGCTGACACGGGTTCTCAAGATCTTTCGATCATGGACATGCGTTTCTTGCCTCCCCTCTATCGCATTTAAAGTGTCTTCATTGTCATTCATTATCATTAGACCCTTGGCTTGCGTCTTAAGGGTGCAGAAACGGTTCACGTCACTAAATCCCTGTACTCTTCCCGGTCTAAAGCTGTCCTTATCAGAATGTCAATTCGGAAGGCCGGTCCATCTTTTACTTTGATTTTTGATGTCGATACCATTGATGGCTTTAAAAATCATTTTATTTCTGTATGTCGAAAAAGTTGAACGTCACTGGTTTTGGTTACATTTGAATTCTTTAAGGGATTTACATAGACATTTTAGGTCATGACCTCTGGATCGTCGGGCCATCTAAGCCGTCGAAAGTTTTGGGTTTGCCATGGTGTCTAATATATCTACTTCATTCCTGGGTCATTTCGGTAGCATGCGTTAACCCAGATGTCGATCACACCGTGATAGCACCTATCAACTCTGTTATCTTGATGGAACGATATCCGCCTAGTGAGAGTGTCGCTACCCAAAGTTCAACGCCACATACCATCTCACTTTTATCTTATCTAGTTTAGTAGCAGTGATGTTGTCATACCGGAACTGACTTATCCTTTGAAGTTTGACCCGTTCTATGTTGTTTCATTCTAATATTGACTTAGTGCTGTAGCCCGGTTGATGTCATAGTGTGTAATATTAGACCATTGGAAGACCCAAAAGAAAGGTTTGCCTTAACAGTATCAACAGTAGTGTTTGCTCGCTTAGAACTTACACACGCAGTACTTATAGTGTCATCATCGCAGAGTCTTTATAGGGCACTTAAAGCTAAAAGAATTATCAATCCTAATTCGAAGATGTTTACTGAAAGGTGAGATGGCTGAAACTCAGGCCGTATAGATCTCGAAACTCGAGCAAGTTCCCCACAAACGTGTTCTCCTATTGAAAGGTTAACACCAACGTTTGAACGTATAGATTCTCTATGCAATCTTTCGTCACGACCTCTGGTATTCACATTTCTTCAGCACGCTATTCTTGTACAGCTGCCACGGTTGCCGATGAAAAGATGTCAATGTAGTTTTTACCCCTATATTAAAACTTAAGCTGATGGGGTGTCAATCAAATAGTTCTTGTTCTGCAACTTTCTGAACAATGGTTCTCAAAACTGCGCCGTGGTATACCGGTACTAAAAGGGTGTGGTTGCTAAAAAAAAGGGGGGGGGGAATAATTACACAGTACATATAAGCACTTTTTTTTTTTAACACTTCACTTGTATGGGGGAGGGCGGTATGCAGAATAGATTATTTGACAAAAACTTTGACGCAACTGCTTGAACAGCATTCTTCCTATTGGCCACAGTTGGCTGCGCACATTAGTAATTTAATGTCACGACCTCATTATTAGCCAGCTAACCGTTTTGTAGGCCAGCGGTTATCGAACCGTGTCCTGTGCTGCTCGCGTGTGCAGACGACAGTATTTTCAGTGGTGGGCCCCGGGGCAAGATGTGGCCCATCAGTCTGAAGAGGCTGATAGCAGACACTGTATAGCAGTGAAGCGCAGTATAGGAACTCGCGTTGTCGTTTTCTTCTACCAAACTAAAAACAAACAAATCTCTATCAACTAGAACGAGGACAAATGTCTTTCCACCAAGTGGTAGTAGTTACATAGGCGTAATTGAAAGAATTCCTCCCCCCCCCCCCCCCCCCCAAATTAGATATTTCACACTTTGTATCCAGAAAGAGCCAAATCTGTGGTAACAAAAGACGTATAATCGAACCTACTGTACGGTCTAGTTGTTGGGCACATTCATTACGTACAGTTCTATACTAGTGTACCCACTCGCCCCTTTCGACCATGCTGTAATTTATTTGGATACCATAGAGATTAATTAATACCATTTAATACTAAAAATATGAGGATCGGCCTCTTTGTACTTTTTGTTTTTGCATAAATTAATGATTGAAGACGTTTTTATAAAATGCTAGAAAAATATATTTTACTAGTATAAAATAAAATTCATTTCTATTCTGAACTACTCAGTCAACAGCAGAGAATACACATTAATATTGATCTATGTAGAGAGGTATGGGTTTCATACCCCATTGTGACCACTGCTTTAGTAAATATTAGTACAACTCCTGATTTATGATTGATTTGGTCAAGAGGGGGAAGAATGGGGTATATTTATCTAGAAATTTCTACTGACTGTTTCTTTGTTTGGTGTACGTACGTATTCGCTTGGAATCAAAGATGCCACTGTCACGCTGCAGACATGTTATGATGTTACATACTTGGAAAGTACAAACAGGAGTTGACGTTTTGAAGTTCAGCCTGTGCGCAATCCTGTTCTCCTAGGCATGATAACACATATCCAAGCCTCTAGGCAAATTATACTTTACGTTGGGTTGGTGGGGACGTGTCTTTCTATACTTGTTATTGCTCTCATTTTTTTTTTTTTTTTTTTTTGGAAGGGAATGTTCTTCCTTGTTGTGTTAATGTGTGATTTAGTTCCCTTGGAAGACAAATTGACAAGAGATTGGTTTTGAGGTTTCATTCATTAACTTGCATCAGAAGTTTGAACGGCATTCTGTCTAAGTCAATTTGCCTGTCATCCTGCTCTATGGGCGGACACGACTTACTTAGTTTTCTTAATCTGCGGGACATTTTTTGGGGGAGGGGGGGGGGGGGCTCTGTAGAGTCACAATCCAAGTTCATCGTTTGTCTCGTGTCGTTGCATACCATTTGCTGAGAACATCTGAAAAGTTCATTTCTGGATCTGAGCGAGTTTGTCAAGCGCGATCTTCACAGCTCAAATGAAAGAGAGATTCCATTGGAGTGTACTAGAACCTTCATGTCACCATGACGCAAGGAACAGTGCATCTTCGCGTGAATACGCCGACCCCGCAGTAACCTGCTTATTTTCGTCACGTAACAGAAACCAAGTCGTTGTCTGCTCATCAATATCTGGCATACCGGTACTTCCATGTTGAGAAGTGGGTAGATCAATGTAAATGTAGCATTTCAAAAACAAAGCCTCGACTTGGCTTTGCATAAAAGTTTCTTTTTTTTTTAATGAGCAGTTAAACATTATCGAGTTTACTGCCATTTCTGTTATAGTGAAGGTCACAGAGCTAAATCTATTTGATATCAACTGAACGCAGAGACACTGTCTGAACTTTCAATTTATTGAACATGTCAGTGATGTAGCTTTCAAGACAGCTAGTAGACTAAACTTAATATTAGCATACTTAATCAGTCATATGATCTTTGTTTACATTTAGGATTTTTTTAAAATATCATTCTTTAAATCTTTAAAGAGATAAAATACATTACTAGTTTTTTTTTTTTGCGGCCCCCGAAAGGGGAAAAGTCGCTATTAGTTTTGTGTGGAATGTCTGTCCGTCGGTCCCGTTTAGATCTCGTAAACTAGAAGGGATAATGAAAATCCGACATCCTATTTTAGACCATTCAAAGTTCTGATACAACGGCTTTTTCTTTTCTGAAAACGAAAAATCTAATTTTTTAAATCACATATGCAAGCAGTTTTTTTCATAAAAATGCACCACTTTTACAACTATTTACTATTAATAGTAACAAATATGGGAGGCTCTTTAGTAGAGGAGATGACCATTTACCATATTTTAAACACATTTATGAAAATGGTTTTAAATATTTTGTCAAAAAATATTTTTTTTTTACATTTGTATTACTATGTTATGTAAGTTCTGTCATACTAACCACTACATTTACACACACACACAAAGTTCACTTTTTTTTTTCAAGAGAAAAAATCTATTTAGTATGCATATAAGTTGTCAATTTTTTTTTTTTTTTTTTTTTTTTTTTTTTTTTTTTACATTTGTATTGCTAAGTTAAGTAAGTTCTATCATACAATCAGTGCCGGTCTTAGGCCACTGCAACCTATGCGGCCGCAGTTGGCCCCGCACTTTCATAGGCTCCGCGCGAATTCTAGGTGTAAATTATTAAATTGAACCATTTTAACTTATTATTATTAACTCATGCAAATCTCCTTAAAACAGACATAATCGTCATTTCGGGGTGTCATTTAATAAGAAAAACGCCAATCCTACTCGAGGTAAAAAAAAAGTCATCGTCAGCTTTCATTTATTAAAAATGTAATAATATGGCGAATTTTAACCAATTTTAATCAAATACTTAATTTACTTTAATAGTCACTGGCATATAAAAATAGATCTCTAAAGAAAAAAAAAACGATATTTTGCTAGTCGATGGGAAATCTAAAAGGCAGATCCGATTCTGAATGTTTATCAGCTTTTTTGTTGGAAAACTACTATCTGCTGTAGTGTGGCTCGTAAAGTTAATTTGACAGGCATTTTGCACTTAGCAAACTAAATAAAAAGCAAAGATGAATTTATTTTTTAATATAATTTTTAATTTTCACTTATTATCCCTACCCGGACTGGGCCCCACGCAATCCGTTTCGCATAGGGTCCCGCAATCTGTAGGACCGGCCCTGCATACTATCTTGGATCCACACCCACATAAAAAATGTTTACTTTTTTTAAAGAGGAAAAATCTATTTAGTATGCATATAAGTTGGATATAATTTAAAACAACAATTAATTAGTAGTTTTTCATATTATCACGTGAACTGCAGCGCTATACGCTGAGCAATTGACTAAAGGAAAATAATTTTTTTTACGGAAATGTTTTTTTCTTGAGGATTTGAATAAGAGATTGACCTTTTTCAAAACAATTAGATATTCATTATAAGACATCAGTTAGGCCAGGTTCATATCGAAGTTCACATTCACTTTCACCTATCTTTTGGTCTGCTGGACCGCTGAGGCACCACACATAATCTATCAACCTTCTTTCTCCATTCTTCTCTCTCATTTGTCGTTGATAGAATTTTATTCTGATGTTCTTTCTGAAAATATTGAAACTTGCCTTTTTACCTGCCTGGGGGGACCACTTCGGGGGCCGAGTTTTGAGTTTGTGTTTCCACACAAACCGTCTTTGTAATCTTGTTTGTTTCTTTTATTACGAGAAGAAAACGAATAATAAGCGATGTGGCGAAATGAGGGGGCTATGTAAAGAAAAATTTCAGAAAAGAGGAAGATGGTGAGAAAATGTTTCAATTAAGGGAAACAAAGTAAACGCTATTACTGAAGCTATTTGGAAAGATCATTGTTGCCAACTAAATAATAAAATAAAAAACAACTTTATGCAACAAGTGGAAAAGCTTAGAAATGTTGATTCCCCAGTGCTGAAATGGACACAAAATATGTTTAATTCTGTGGCATAAGAAAACATATCAGTTCTTTCGTATTTAACGCTTTCGATGCACCAAACACTCACTTTTTAAAAATCCTCTTTCTCTGAGGATCATTTGGCATGCAAATGACTTTCAATGGAGTGTGAGTTTTGTTATACATGACTTCTCAGTGTCGTCCAACGTGAATAGCCGATATTGGTTTGTCCAGGGCTACCGTCCACTGGCCTGGCGCCAAATGAGTATTCAATATTTCGTCTGCTATGAGGAATTCATCTGAAAGGGCATGTGTCTGTTGGGAGGTTATGATTTAGCTGTAAACTCACTCTGACCGATTGTAGGGTGAATCCCTCCGTTTCCCTGCCCACCACTTTGGTGGCCAATGAAGAGACACTGGTGTTTTGGAATTAGGGGCTTAGTGTAAAAAGTCCATATTTCCAGGGCAGTGACCCCTGGGACTCTCCTATCGAAGCGAACGATCAATTTAAGTATGTATTTGTGTTTCCGCCTCATTTCACCTTTGAGCACCCTCGACTCTAGCCTCCAATTCTCTATTTTAAGTCTAGGCTCATTCTCCCAACGTTTGGTGTGTCATATCTTTTGTAATTATTCAATGCTACATTCTCAAAATGTGTCAAATGTTAATCACTGTAGTACTACAGTACGCGTGTCACGCTTGAATGCACAAATTGTTTAGTACGTAAGTCAAAAAATACATTTTAAATCAATTATTACATCCTAGTCGTCTAGTGAAACTTGGGACCTTGTTTAGTTGTTGGCTAAACATATACACTCATCCGAGAAAAAAAAAAGAATATTTTAAATAAGGTGCCAAGAATCATTGTAGTTTCTAGAATAGTCTTTTGCACATATCTGTTGGCTTCTTTCTGTTGCGATACGACTATGGATCACACATCTGTTGCCCCTCCCCCTTTTCCACACAGCTTGTATCCTAAGTGCCGAGATACATATTAGGATTAGCAGAGTGGCGGGCTCTGGGTGGAGCAATAGACAATAAAAGAAAGACTTGGTGACTTTGCTCTGTTTTTTTTTCTTTCTCCATTCTTCTCTGTCATTTGTCTTTGATAGAGTTTAATTCTGATGTTCTTTCTGAAAATATTGATACCTGCCTGGGTGGACCACGTCGGGGGCTGATTTTGAGTTTGTGTTTCCACACAAACTGTCTTTGTAACCTTGTTTTTTTTTCTTGTCTACTATAAATGTCATCTATGCAGTTTTAAAAGTTGAAGTCTATGTGAAGATGCCCGATTGATCTAAATTCTAAATAAAGTAAACTCTCTTGTTGTATATGACAACTTTACATATCCTAAGATCAGTACTATTATCTACGGAACGTTCAAGCCAAGTTTCATTAAGATTGGTTAAACTTAAGCGGTTTTGGTTTCTATGCAAAAGGTACATAATAAATACTTCTTACATTCTACTTTATATATTAGATATAATTGTAGCACTAGAGCTGGCTGTCTATTTCATTTGTGTGAAGACTATTTAGCTTAATACACACGTGGTCTGCTTTCTAACCCGCCAGTGTTACTTCACTGATTTCATAGTTCCTGTAGTTGCAATGTGTCGCCTCTTCCTTTAGCCACTTCATTGAGCTAGGCGTTGTAATCTCCACGCGGTCTAGTTCGACCGTGGTACATTGTAATTCCGAGATTGCCCGAAGTGATGACAACATTCGACTCGACCTGGACGTGACTCAGCCCTCGGGTGACCTAGTGACCTGCCTCGTATGAGGCGGGATGACTGCATCAATCTGTACTTCTTTTCACGAGACGGGTGCATTGTTGAGACTCTAAATGTTGTCAAAATGCCTAGTCAAATAAGTTGTTAGTAGGAATAATGTTTTTTTTTAATGCACAGTGTCCTACATATATAGCTTTAACTCTTTCTCTCCGTCACACTACCCTATTATGATTAAACTATTTGTATGCAATCAGGAAATGTATACAATTATAGAAGAATGCATGCTCTTTTTATATAACACAAATTACATTTAATAAAAATCAAAATTTTATGGGGTCAAATCAACGTTGGTATTGTCAGTTAGGAGTCAAAGAGTTAAGTTTCCCATTTAAGAAATTTGGAGTTCGTATCCTGGTTGAGGGGTGGGGGACGACGCCTAGCAAATGTAGCGCCATTGACTCGCAACACTTTTTTTTTTTTTTTTCGTTTTGTTACAAAGCTTATATTAGTTCACTCCCGTCTGTCTGCCGGGTACAATTGTATACACGGTTTTTCTCTCGTGAAAATACGTCAATCAAGTGAAATAAATATTAACAAATCAGTTAATTAATTAGTAATTAATTAATTGTTATTTTATATAGAATAAGGGAATTAAACTTTGCAGTATTGGGAGATATGGTCATGATTTTTGCGTTTTTTTTCCCTTTAACCTTTTTTTTTTTTCAATAGTATTTTTTATATTTTGCTTGTTAATTATTTTTTTACTCTATCCACATGTAAAATAGGAGATACCGGTACATTGAACACATCGATTCTCAAAATTGTTATGTACTTTTGTTATATCGTTGTGCAACACAGGTGGCTTTCTTAAATCTAGTTCTTAAAAGTCTTAGTACTTGCTTTCAATGTATATCAGTTATAGGAATAGTAACCTGAAAACTTTTAAAACTAGTTTTTTTTTTATTTTTTGACTTTTGTACTTTTAAAAGTCAACACTCTGACCTAGTTAAGTTTAGAGAGTATGCTAGATTGTAAATAAATGTGTTACATTATATTTGGTGGGGCAGAATACGTAGTGACGTAGTTAAGTTTAGAGATTATGCTAGTTTGTAAATAAATGTGTTACATTATATTTGGTGGGGCAGAATACGTAGTGACGTAGTTAAGTTTAGAGAGTATGCTAGTTTGTAAATAAATGTGTTACATTATATTTGGTGGGGCAGAATACGTAGTGACGTAGTAAGACCGAATGACGTTACATAATAAGGGTAACATAAAAGAAGAAGATGGCTTGGGCTTGAAGCAAGAAGCCTAGTGAAGGAACTGCTAGTTAAAACTGACTGATTTACGACCATCCCCATTTGTTAATAAACATCATTTTAAATTCTTCCTAGCTGTTATCAAGTATTTAATTGTTTCAAGTGTATTGCTCTTATTCTTGTGTGTCCGCTTGAATGTCATCGAAGTCGGTAATTTTATGTGACTAAGTCAAGAGCAGTGAACAGACTTATTCAAGTGCCCAAAACAGGCTAGAGGAAGAGGTCCCCAATACAGTTAAGAGACGACTAGTGAGCTGGTCATATTGTAACACTGGACTCTCCAGTCCCTACTTCAGAAAATCAAGGTGCAGATGAGATCTGAACACACACACACACACACCCCCCACACCCAAACATGATAATGAGAACGCACAATTAGAAGACTAGCCATTTGTGTATTTATATTCTTGGAGCAGATCATTTTAGACTCTTTTGTTTGTTTGTTTCACGGTGTATCTGAGTTGCTACAGTGAAAGACAGGCGTGTGTACTGCTTTTGATAGTTGAATCTCAAACATATTGTCATTCAAAAACATAATGCATCAGATCTTTGGTGGACCCCCTTTTACCACATCCCTTTATTTATTATAAGTGTGGACCCCCTTTTACCACATCCCTCTATTTATTATAAGTGTGGACCCCTTTTACCACATCCCTCTATTTATTATAAGTGTGGACCCCTTTTACCACATCCCTCTATTTATTATAAGTGATATTTGTTATCGTGTACCGTGAAGGTAAAGCTTTAGAAATCTGGCCCTGTTGAAGTGATGGTAATGTGTTTGTATCTGGTCTCGTTTCTTCAGATCTATCTCACATAAATGTATCTCCCAATCCAATATTCTCATTTCCATAGTTTATTTCGCAACAGGTGCCTCCCTATTTTTTTCCCCCTTTAAGCAACAGGTGGTCATAGGACTTGCGCTATTTGAATTGCGTACATTTATAGATCTATCTATACACACTGTTAAATATTTTACACTCTAAGTTGTCAAGTAAGGTCAGTTGCTGTGTAGAAGGAAAGATTCCACTTGTGGGTGATGCGCTGTGTTGTTTCTTTTTTTTATTACATTCCATGAAATCATGTGATAAGTAAAATCAGTTCCTACTTTAGGAAGCTACTTGTGGTCGATCATTTGTCATTCTATTTATTTCTTGTACTACTTCATTGTTGCGAGACCAATCGTCTTAGAAGGCCTGATCATTGACCTGCAACGTCGCCGCCTGTTGGCAGTTTAAACCAATAGCACAGGTCTGTACGACTTGCCAACGAGCTAACGGGTCTCCACTCCCCACAGGTTATGACGTCGCAAGTCAGTGTTGAGGCCTACTATAACGATAGCGATTATTGCAAGGAGTTTTGCACAATCAGGTTCGGTGTGCAAAATAGTCACTACGTCTGTTTCAAAACATTGGAGTCAGGTTTCAGTAAGAGGAGAAAATAATTTCTGAAAACTGTTAACGGTATAACAAAAAGATTTCACTGTGTGGCTAGTTATCTTGTGTGTGTTTTTCTTCCGCGAAGATATACATAAACTGTAAATTTTCTAGAAAAGTCTTTAAAGCCTTTTTCGAAATCCAAGAATTTCTTGTCATCCATTTTAAACAAATTTTTTTTTTGCTTGAATGAAGGTGGATGCAAGCTAATAAAACAAAATTTTACAAACTTGATGAAAGGAATTGGCTATAACCGCTTACAATACAAAGAATGGGCTTACATAATATGTAAAATACAAATTAAGGGATAGTGAATGCAGTTATAAAGTAAAAAAAAACCCTTGTGATGTATAGAGCAGATAATGTAAAGTCATCTGTTTCTGTGGCTTACGGTTAACCAGGATGTCACGTGGTCAGCACAACGACATAGCGCCAGGTACCCATTAGAGCGAAGTTGACTCAGAGGTGCCCTAAATATCACGAAAAGCTTACTTTTCATCAGGATTCGAACCCGGGACCCCTCGGTTCAGAAGAACAAGTGCTTTACCGCTCAGCCACCGCGCCTCTTCCATGCAGCGCCTTCTCTTATACTATCTGTTGTTCCCTCGTATTCGTGAACAATCATCTTTGTTTATCTTAACTGTGGCTTGTCACGTGACGCGAAACCTGGACACAAAACATTCATTGTTGTCATGGGTTAGTATTGTATTTCAAGTGTTGATGAATGCGTGGGGCAATGAGCATGTGTGTACAAGAGCCTTCTGTTAGCCCCTCACTGCCCTGGCAGTCCTCTCTTGTCTAAATCCTATTGTTATTACAGTTATGTCAACACATTCATTTATATATATATATATGATTCACTCGTTTATCTGACAGATCTGACCTCATGCCTGACACGAGGCTAGCAGCGGCGACCTCTGAGGTCCAAGTCCAGAAGCTACAGTAAGTTGTTTTATTAAACATTATTTTTTGCTTTGTTCATCTTATAAAACATTCGCAATTTTTCTCACCCTTAAATACGATAAAATTAACATTTCTTATTATCCTGCAAATTGACACCTAGACCGTGTACACCCAATGTTTTGTTATAATTATCTTCGAAATTTTTTTTGCATTTATGTCAGTCAGAGACGAGGGTGCATTCCCTTGATATCTCAAAGTATATGTTTCCACCGCTCTCTTTTCTGAGAAATTCAAAAAGATAATTGTTGCTGATGGTCGTTGACTTGTAACACCAAACTTGCAGACAACTAAATCGCTGTAGGCGTAATTTATCCTGACTAATACACTTGGAATGACTTGATTTACCTCTTTGTGAACAATACTAAATATAGCTTTCAATATAATTAAGACAAAATCAATTTGCGATAAAATGAAATAAATGTGGTAGACTTAAGCAATATCTTTAAACAAAATGTAACTCACTACAATGACGCCACCTTTCAGTCTCACGTTCTGGAGTCGTCTGTCCTAACTATGACCGCTGACGACAATGCCATATATCTTGCATCATTCACAACCAATCGCTGACCTCTTGCCACCGTCGTCACAGAAATACACACACTCCATAACAATAAGGCTATTTCATCAAAATTTATAATATATTTGAAAATGTGCTCGTCTCGTGACATTGAATAGGAATTCCCGGACCAATTAGAAGGAATCTCCAAAGTAATGTTAATTATAATAGTAAACCACAAATTGTAGGTCGCCATAGTGCAGCACCACCTTGTATTAAAACACATTAAAAGCTTCTATGGTTCCCCCTTTCAGACCTTGTGGTCTATAGATCAGATGATGTAAAGTCATCTGTTTCTGTGGCCCATTGTTTACGAGGGTGTCATGTGCCTAGCACAACAATCAACCGCCTTTACTTTTCTCAAATCAATGTCAGGTAAGACAGGTACCCATTAGAGCTGGGTGGACTCGGATGCGCAATAAGGATCCCGAAATTAAAAATCCCAGTCCTCACCCACCAGGATTTGAACCCGCCCAAAGATCCTGAAATTAAAGTCTTAGTCTACACCAGGAATCGAACCCTGGACCCCCAGGTTCAGATGCCTAGCGCTTTACCGCTCGGCCACCGCGTATTCTCCGTGCAGCGCCATCTTGTACTAAAACATATAAAAAGTGTACATGCATGAAGACTAATCCTCAATCTTTTTTTTTTCCGGTGTACACAATACGGAAGTATCGATTGGCGAAGTATTGTAATATTTTTTGTACGCATTATTTTGCTCTGTAGGCTAAAATTTCTAAGCTCTCTCCTTTGTAGCGCAGAATAGTTTTTATTATTAAGTTGACATAGTCCTTGACCTTGTACATTTTGTGTAGTACACATTTTCTCCCGACCTTACCCTATTTTGATTTTCTTACGTTTTTCTGTAGGTTCCATTATATCGCCAACACATTTCCCCGTATCGCTTTCCCCTCTGTTTTCTCTTACTGATATCTATTGTCTTCGAGAGCTTAACGGGATGCTGAAAAATGGAAGTTCGAACAGAGAGCCTTCCGTCCATCCTAGTGGCGCTACAGCACATGGAGGGCTCTGGCATGCATCTTTCCATTCAGATCTCTTTTGAGCCATGCGTCTTCATACCCAAACTTGTTGTAGATGTGCCTCTACATTGTCAATTCATCATATTCGTGGTTTAAACAAAGAGCCGGCAGCTGTAATTAATGTAATGGGTGAAAATCTTTCAATATGCAAAGCATTTAAATTGTTTGAAACTTCTACTTTTAATGAACATGTTCTTTAGAATAGTCAAAGTACAAATCAAGACATAGTAAACCTCATATTGTTTGAAACCTTTACTTTTAATGAACATGTTCTTTAGAATAGTCAAAGTACAAAACAATACTTAGTAATCCTTATGTCTCCAGTTCGAATCCCGTTTAGTGCAGTGATGTTTTTTTTCTTATTGTGAGTCTTAGAACTTGTAGCCATGACAAGCACACCGAGTCTTTGACATTTCTTTGGAAAAGTAACAGTATTTGGTCGTTGTGCTATCCACACGACACGCTAGTAACCGCCTGCCTGGATGTTATATAGTCTACAGACTACCTAGAAGATTATGGCTTACCACGGGTCTTGAGCTGCCTGCGAAAAAATTGTATCAACCCACAACTAGCTTGAAATTTTCAATTATCGCGATTATTGATTATCTGCTTATGTTTATAAATAATATATTCGTTTATCATTACTTGACTGTCCTGGCCGTGGCTTCGCCTCAGTGGACCATATTCATTAGAAATAGAATCTCGTGGATTCGTCTCGCATAGAGTCTTTCACATTGATTCTATGTTTTTAACCATTGCTAATAGTAAGTACATTTAAATATTTAATTTTATACTAATCATTGGTAGTTAAACGGAATAGCTTCCTATAATAAAACTAGATTTGGAAGCTGATTGAGTTCGGAAGCGTCATAAAGGGGAGATCAGGGCCAGCTTGCCCTTGCTGGCTCATTGAAGAACACTTGTCTGCAAATTACCTCCGAAAGAAACTTCTGGAGAGCTCTTACACAGGGTCCGCGGGCATACACAATGATACCCAAGACGCACCACCCCAGCAGAAGACAGGCGCAGACGGCGAAAAGAAAATTTTAATTGATCTCGTCAAGCAAAGGCTTTTTGCGTCACACTTTACAAAATAAAAGCGCTCTAGTCTCTGCCTCTTGAATCTTCGGACTCGTAGAGATTCGCCTTTTTTTTTTAAACGCTATAACGACATTTTGTGGACATCTAATGAATTCATGTCGTTAAAAACATTTAGAAAAGTCTTATGGCTCCATTATTTGATATTGTTTTTAAAGCTTTTTTTCCTTTTTAAATAGCTGTTTTCCTTTTCCTAAAAAGTAGTCAACCGCAAACTGGCAAAGAGTGACAGGGAGAGAGTAAAAAAAAACCGAGAATGTCGTCTGCTTGGTAAGCGATCCGATAAAAACTAATCAATCTCTCGTCCTGCTGGCGGGAAACTAAATTATAAAATTGGCAGCCAGTCCAGTGACAGTCGGGGAGTGGTTTTGTATTGTGGGGGGGGGGGGGGGGGCAGCACAAGCCTATATGTTAGGCTTATGGTTTTGAAGATTAGTTTACAGGTCAGTGCACTGGTGATGCCAACTAGCGGATTATGGAAAGTATAATCTACTTCTGCGCAGAGACGATATTGTAGCAGCACAGAGTGTAATGCATTGTGTGCGGTAAGGCAGGGCTGTTAAGAAATATATATATTTTTTAATTGAAATTACTTGTTTAAATGTCAATAAAATACTTCGATACCTAAATTCACTTAAAAATACATTGACGGTACAAATGTACACGATGGCAAGTAGGAAGTCTCAATTTTTTTAGAGAATCTCAATTTTAGGGAATCTCATTTTATTCTGTTAAATGCCCTGCAGTTAATAATAATAATAATAATAATAATAATAATCTTTATTGTCCGTGTGGAAATTTGTCTTTCAATTTGTGCATTACACCAAACAAAAAACATTATAACTATAAGAAACCAAAGTGTACATTCACACCAGACTCACTCATAATTTACATGTGACAAAGTTTATACCAGATTGTTCTTATTTAATGATTTGATTGCCAGGGGAACAAAAGAGTGTGTCTGTTTGTCTTTGCTATCGGTGTCTTGTATCTTTTTTGTGATGGTAAAATCACAAAATCCTGACACAAAGGGTGATTCTTTATTTCGAGGATCTTGTTAGCTTTTTTTTTTTTATAGATGTTTGCCTCAAACAACTGCCCAAATGGGGTTTATTTTTTGCCAATGGTTTTACCAGCAGCATTTAGGATTCTATAAAGTTTATTCTTATTTTTAATGCTCAGATTGCCATACCAGGCAGTGATATTGAAACTTAAAATATTGCAGATGTGAGCGTGATAAAACATAGCATAGGCCTTTTCGCTAACATTAAATGAGGACAGTTTTCTAAGTAATTGTAATCTTTGCTGCCCTTTTTTGCTGATATAATCAGTATTTGCAGTAAAATTTAGTTTATTGTCTAGGATAGTACCAAGGTATTTAAAGGTTTGCACAATTTCAATAGTCTCTCCAGCTACAGAAACAATATCATGTTCCTTCTTTTCCCTACGAAAATCGATTTTGTGTTTTTTTTACATTTAATAATAAAAAATTATCTTTACAGTAGTTTTCAATGTTTGCACTGTTTTTCAATGCCAAATAGTCCAATCTAATAGATACGGTGGTGCCATTTTTTCATAGCAAGTCTTCATCATTGAGTCATCCCGATATCTGAATAATCAGAATACCTGATCCGTCATATTGATCTATTGTTGTTTAATTATCTTTAGATAGTCCAACCTTGTACGTATAGTGAACTATGGAAAGATAATGTAGATACAATGAATGGCAGAGTTTAGTAATATAAATAATGTTTTGACTTGTCAAGTTTTTGTTGTGGCCAATCACTTTTAGCATAATTCAATACTTTCAAACATTATACATTTTGATATTTAGGGGGAAACAATTCACTAAGAAACGTAAATAAACTTGTTCTTCCCCCTTTTTTTTTCCCCATTTTAAAAAAAAGTTTAGAAATGCAATGTTCGGGCAGGAGTTCTTCTTCCTTTAATAAACAATCTGTTGGCATAGCGACCAGCCATATCGACCTAACGCCCGTCTTTGTCAAGTTTGAAGAGAGAGAAATCTTCATTGGTTCAGTGATCGAATCTGTGACCCACCCAGTGCACCAAGTTGCTTAGGAGAAACACATCCTTCTATATTCTTTATGTTTGTCGGACTATTTCACCCAATGCTTGGCAAACCGTTTTTCTCATAGGCAAGCTTCTGATTCACTGCAGTGTCAACTTTATTACTATGATATTTTTTGACGAGGCATCTCTCTCTCTCTCACATATCGTTTTAGGAAGCATACCCAGATTATGTTAACTTCTATTTATATTTGAATTATGCAGATGCGCTGATCGTGGATCAGGTTTCACTTCTTATGCTAAGTGTATGTAATTTATGGTCACTAGTTATTAAAAAAAAAGATGATGACTGCTACCTAGTGTGAGATTTTAAAAAAAAAGGAGGTTGGTGGGAAATGCTACATGTTTCCTTGCTTCAAAATTACAGCAAAGTATTTTGGGATAAATTAAAAATATTTTTTTTTCATTAAGTACTTAAAATAAATTATTCTCCTTTGTCTATGCCGGTAGTGTCCCTTGTAACTTTCATCAACCAAAATTGCAATCTTTAATCTTACAGCCTAAAACCTAGTGTTTGCATTTGATATTCATAGGACTATCCTTAGGACATATAACACATTTATGCATACTTAGGACATATAACACATTTATGCATAGCTAATGTGGGTTTCAAATTTAACACAAAAAAAAGCATGTAATCGATAAATAGAAATAGATTTGGTATAGAAGTTTTGTATAAAACTGTTTCCAACAGTTTGGTGGGACCCTAAGCATCTTAGCTCTTTATTGTTCTCTTCCTACTCTCAAAAATATCCGTTCCGGTAGTCTCCCTTCTATTATAGTATTTAGTCATTTATAACTATTAATATCTGTTATTGATAGCACAATATTGATTGAAGCTCCCATTTCAGTTAGTTTGACATTGACGAATCAGCCTTAATAAACACGTGATAAACATTTGGTATAAGTTGGTTGTTGAGACTCGGTCGTTTGAGTTGTAGCTACCAAGAGAGAGTTACCCCAACTAGGCGTAAACAATTTCTTAATGCAGAGCTTGGGGTAACACTTGAACAAACTTGAGAAACGAAAGGAACTGAACGTAATTTTAATTGAGAACTATTCACACATTCAACCTCAGTGTGTATGTCATGACACAAGTGATGATGTTTTTAAACAATATGCAACTCCCTCTATACAAAATACATGTCTTCCTGTCCACTCGTCTCTAGCTTGTCCTATATCACGTCCACTTTCTAGATAGCCTCCACTACGCCAGGCCACCTCATGGTTACACCAGAATCTGTTCAGCAAATAACAAAGATAATAACAAACCAGTCGCCTGCCATATTTAAAAAAAAAAAGTTTAGTAAAGTGTACGTCACCAACACGACCCAGCACTCCTTAACTGGTACAGACATGTAGAGTGAAATAATGCCTTGTTAGAATGGAATGCACTGTTAGTATTAGTTAGACTTTCTATAAATGCGCGATAATATACTCTTCCACTCTCTCTTTATTTAATGTTGTGATTGCTGTCAATAATTGGGTCGCCATAATTTGCATATTTTTTTTTTTACATTTAACATCTGTATTCCTTGCTATTAACACCATCGTAAATATTACGCCAAAGGGTGCCTTGTGCTAGTAAGTCTGATAAGGAAGTGAATAATGGAAAAATAGGCCGGGGACTAACTAAGCTGTCCATTGGCTGAGTAAATTTAAAAAAACAACAAAACAAGAAAAAAACGTTGATTGACTGATACTTTGTTGGTGGGTCTAGTTAAGTCTTGTAGTATCAATAATAAACTTTATTGACTACCCTGACACCATTTGTCCGAGAGCATAGAATAAACACTCGCTCAATCCCAAAACTATCCATACATTTAATGTTATAAATAAAAAAAAAAGAATGAATGAAAAGTGTTTTTTTTTTTTTTTTTTTTTTTAAAGAGAAAGTATCCGGGTAAAGCGATAGTACAGATCTACAACACCTTATAATATTCCAATCATAGACTTTTTGATCTAGACCATAGACATAAATAAATATAGACTGGCCGAAGGAAGTAACTTCATGTAACTTGAAAACGTGTATATCTATTGTATTCGGATTTCCGAATTATGAAAAATTGCAGGATCTTCATTCTTAGAGATTAAACAAAACTACACTGCCTCCTTATTTACAATATATATAGGTGTGTGGCTGAAATAGATATGAATAAATGAATACATAACTTTTATACTGCTCATAAATGCTGTATAATAAAGTACACAAAATTGCAAGTCACAAATTTTCGTTTCATAAAACTCTTTAATCGGCCAGTCTATATGTATTTATGTCTATGGTCTAGACGTAGAAGGCGATGCGCACAATGTTCATGAACATTGATTTATTCAAGTTTTCGAGGTATGCGGAAATACCCGAACACGTAGAGCCCGTGCAAGATAAATATTTTCTCGTTCCCTAGCCAAAATTTAAATTTATTCCTTTTTTTTTTTAACTTTGAAAAACTATAACGGTCAAACCAGAGTTTGGCCATTCTGACCAACGAGCTAGTAATTCTTCTCCCGTTGCAGCCGTTTTCGACATCAGTGTCCACGAAGTTGTGACTTGAATAGAGGTATTATGATAGATTTATTGTTGAGAAAACTGATCGACGAGTCGGTTTCTACAAAAAGACTACATACATTTCGGAGTCGCAAACGATTTATTAGGTGATGGGGAATCAACTCCTTCAGTAGCCGCGTTCACTACGACCAATTGTACCTCTGTAGAAAACCTCTTCCGAGAAGATCAAACTAAAGCAAACTAAGATTTGTTTCCTTTCTTGCTGAAGTAAAAACTAAATATCTATATTTCAATTCACTGTGTATGTCTATGAGTGTGTACAGTGGCTACTTAAAACACAATGTTGACAGTAATGTTTCAGAGTAAATATTTCAAAATTGAAGAAAACTCTCCCCCCCCCCCCCCCCCATTCAGGCTCACGTCGTCTGCTTTTGTTCAGACCATTAGCCGCCATATTTGTCTTTCAGCTGGGCACTAAACAAACTTGGTTGCTTGGCTTGGTCAGACAATGGATCTTTTGTTACCGGCCATTACAGCAGGCTGATATCTTAGCTACTTGTCCTGTTCAATAACGACAGAGATAAGGAAGAAAAGAATGGTTGGGGGGGGGGGGAGAAGGCTGACAGCTACGGATATAGTAGAGTTAGTTTATATATTTAAACGAGGAGTTGGCTAAAGCATCAAACTAAACACACTCATATATAAGCTATACATTGTTTACCTCCAAACATTGTTAAATTGTAGTATTGTCGCTCATTATTATTTTGTGTGGAACAATATCCCATAATTCCTTATCCTGCACTAAAGCGTTGTGAAAAGCTATAAATCAAATTCACTGGTACAGAACTGAGTTGTCTATTTGGTACAAAACCATAGCGTGATAATATGTCATTGCAGCATAGAGTTTAACAGAACATTGTAATCGAACATACAGGACGACAGTTTTTAACTTCTATAAGCACTATTTGTGGAGGATCGCGAAAACCTTTTGTCACTAGTGTAGCAAAGTAAAATGTCCATGTTATTTAGCGTACCAAACCTACTTGTGCATATATTCTTGTGTCTACTATGTAGTTTGTTTTACTTTATATTGATTAGCTTGCGCATTTATTTAGGTAATACAAATAATAATCTTTATTGTCCTTAAGGAAAGTTGTCTTACAATTTTTGCATTACACCAAACAAAAAACATTATAACTATAGAAAACCAAAATGTACATTCACACCAGACTCGCTCAGAGTTTACATGTGAAAAGTTTATATCAGATTGTTCCTATTTAATGATTTGATTGCCAGGGGAACAAATGAGTTGTTTTTGTCTTTGCCATCGGTGTCTTGTATTCCTTTTGTGATGGTAAAATCACAAAATCCTGATCGAAAGGGCGATTGTTTATTTCTAGAATCTTTTATAAGCTTTTTTATGTATGTTTGTCTCAAACAGCTGCCCAAATGGGGATTTTTTTATATTTTTTTTTTTGCCAATGACTTTACCAGCAGCATTTAGGATTCTATGTAGAATTGGAAATTATTTATTGCATTACTCAACCCCCCCCCCCCCTCGCGCCTAAATGTCAGTGGGCGGGCAAACGAAATTCTGAATACCTTTCTGTTATATCTATGTTTTGACAATGTAAACATTTGTACGATGTTCCCCTAAAAAAAACATTATTAAAACAGAAGTCTTTATTTAACATTCATTCATAGGTATAAAAAACAAATTTATTTCATAAATATGTAATTGATCAAAGATTTTATTTTCCTTTAACAGACTGCAATATCTCTAAATATATTATTATGTGTTCCAACGCCTATACACTCTCATACACAAACATGTGCCGACTAGCTCACACACACGCGCGTGCAGCGACCTCCTTGTATTTGCCCTCCATCCTTGACCAGACCCGTGTGAGTGTTGAACAAGCGTCGTCATTGTATCGGAATATCGGCCACTATTTCGCGGAGGATCAATACTGTCTGCTTTATTGTCCAACAGGTTATAAATATTTCACCTGTGGTAATCGCTTGTATGTGCGCGCTCGCACGGTGCCTTGCAACCCGAGGAGACGATGATTCAGAATGTGATATACCCAGATTAAGCGGTGTTATCGGTTTGTATGTATGTATCTGTCGTTACGTTTCAAGATAATATTCAACATTGGTGCTTGAGATGAGAAATCCGAGCACTCATTCATGAGAAGTGGTTCAAGTCCTGGGAGGAATCCGACAGAGCACGTGGTGTCTGGCAGCACATGCGTCACCCAGATCGCGACGATCTGTGGTGGCGGTTAAGGAGGTCAGAACAAGCAATTATTGCGCAGTGTGGGACGGAACACTGTCCTATTAGGGCATACTTTGCCCGGCTCCACCCGAACTATGACTCCCGATGCCGTCACTGTGGAGAGAGCGTCGAAACAGTGTCGCACGTTTTGTACGAGTGCCCCCATCCCCGAGAACCAAGGGGGTGTGTGTCTGAGCAGTCACTCGACTTGTATGGTAGCTACGAGGCATTACTTGTACGGCCCAGTTTCTTGCCAGAGTACTACGGGAGGATTTAGTGCTTCCTGCTATGATTTTTCAAATAGGAGTTCATCTCAGGTGCCTGAGATGTATAACATGGAATGAGACGCTTCTTGTAAATCTTTTGTTTGCCTTCGGTTATTTGTTCCGTGTTTCTCTCTAGGGGGTTCCCAGCTCAGTGCTGTCCAATGTTTTCCAGCCCTGAGGACATAGTCATTCTTGACGTATTTGTCAAGGGCCACATCGCCGCTAACACTGAGCCCGACTAAACCGAACCAAATCTGTTCACCTTATTTCTCCCACTTCCCATTCTCGGATCAAGTTGAAACTTTGCATAATTGCCCAAAACAAAATACGAATCGATAAAAGATGACCCTTTAATTAATTAATTAATTAGTTGTTATTAATTATATTTTGTTTTATATAGTAAAAGGGATATAATTCTTACAGTATTGAGAGATACTGCTGCAAATGTACAGTTCTTTCCTTAATTAAATTATTTTGTTTTCTAAAAAGTCGCGAGGGACCGGATAGCACAGCGTCACAAGCCAGAAGTGGCCCACGGGCCGTAGTTTTGGGCATCACTGATTTCGTTTCATTCAGTTTGTTGTTTTCACTTTTAAAGTTACTCTCGGACTTTTTGATTGCGGCTATACTTTGTAGGTTGCAGGTGACGAAGGAGTTGTCTTTTAACTTATTGACTATTAGAGTTGACATTTTTAGCCAACAACAATGATGAGGGGGGCGGAAGAAAGTAAGAGCTTAAACTCCCGCCACCGTCAACAACAACCCTCCCCTTTCTCTATCTCCTCAAACTCGTTCCCCACCTCATCCAGAAAAAAGCAAACAACATAAAAAAAAACAACTCAAACGTCTACGCTATAATAAGATTGTACTGTTAATGCTTTTGTTTGAGTTAGCCGCACATGGTGACAATTGAGACCCGCTGTAACAAACATTGCACTGTGCTCTTGATACAGTGCAGGCTTCCTCGATTTAAACACTCAGACCCAGTTATCCGGCAGGGTAACATTTAATCGCCTGCCCCGGCCCTATCGCTGATCGGCTGGCACTACCATCTCAGGAAAACCACTTGGGTCCCTACGCCTCAGTGTCCAGGGGCATCAATTTCAGCTTCTGGTTGTCTGCAGCCACGAACGTCCTATTCGGTTGCTGGCAATGAGCTCGTCCTTCAGCTTGATCAGAAATGCATATTGAAACTTTAGACATATATTTACGTCCTCTGTGACCAATGCGATTAGGTTTCGGTAAAAAAACAAACAAACACATTTTAATAGACGTTGAAAAAAAACAAAACAACTCCAACACTTATTAGCTTGAGATCAATTATGTCATCATCGGTGTGTTTGTGTTTGGTGCTTTTTTTTCTTCTGAAAAAAGTCCTCAAAAATTTATATGGAAATCAAGATAGAGATGAATGTCTGTGTACCATTTACGAATGTCAATGCCCTTCTATGAGAGGTAGAGAGAGAGAGAGAGAGATGGCAAAGATAACAATAAAGTTATCAAATTGTATTTTAATAAGAAGCTTTCTTTCTTTCCTTCTTGGGTAATTAAGCGTGTGGCTATGAACAAACAAACAACATAAAGTGCTGGATACTAATTCCATTTATAGCAAGAAAAAAAAAACCGGCCAGATTACTATTTAAAAACAAATCAAATGACAGCTTGTATGGACACGTTTCTCTCCCAACACCCCCCCCCCTCCACCCCCATTTCGGCACTCGCTCCCAACCTTGCAGCCCCCTTCTCTGTTGTAAAGTTTTCAGTGTTATGGTTTCGATTTGTTCCCGTGTTTCGAAGACATTCTGATCGTATCAATGTGATTTGACCTGAACACCATGTAGTTCTGTGTTTATACCCCTAGTGTCACTGCGCACTCCAGCGCTCTGATATCATAGCAGAAAAATAGGGCTATCGTGCGTGTGTGTGTGTCCTTTCGGTATTGAAGTCAGAACTTGTCTGGTGTTTCAATCGTTTAGTTTCACCTGGTGTGACGGACACACGAGCTGACATTGCTAGTGACCCTCGCCCGAGTTGCTTGAAAGGCGACGTTTTTTGTTTTTGTTTTGTTTTTTGTATGAACCCAAAAAGCATGGTTTGTTTAGGAAAGTTGGAGACTACACCCCTGTATTGTCTCAGGGGCAGACCTATGTGGGGGTGTGGAAACCAGTTGTATTGAAGCTCACTACGGATATGTAATGCATCCTTCAGTATTCCGCTTTGAAGTGGTGTAGACATAAAGGATTCATCTAGATTCGATGTACATTTCAGTGATTAAGAAAGCTATGGACTTCCCTAGGTAAGTGGTCCTCACCTAAACACAGTGTTTTCTGATTCACAATGATTTTACTGCAAACATTGAAATTCATTCAAGTCGCGCTCATACACTCACTGGCTTTTCGCGTCATCATAGTTTTGATTTCACTTCTTCATTGATCAAGATCATAGAGTTTGTATTGACAGTAAATTGTAAAACAGAGCATAGTTAACGAGACCTCGTGGCTTCGTTTTGAATCATGATATGGTACAACGATGTATTGGGTGCATTCAAGATGTCTCTATACTCAGATATAGTACAACGATGTATTGGGTGCATTCAAGATGTCTCTATACTCAGATATAGTACAACGATGAATTGGGTGCATTCAAGATGTCTCTATACTCAGATATAGTACAATGATGTATTGGGTGCATTCAAGATGTCTCTATACTCAGATATAGTACAACGATGCATTGGGTGCATTCAAGATGTCTCTATACTCAGATATAGTACAATGATGTATTGTGTGCATTCAAGATGTCTCTATACTCAGATATAGTACAACGATGTATTGGGTGCATTCAAGATGTCTCTATACTCAGATATAGTACAACGATGTATTGGGTGCATTCAAGATGTCTATACTCAGATATAGTACAACGATGTATTGGGTGCATTCAAGATGTCTCTATGCATTTAGATTGGCGTCGTGTCAAACGACTAACCAAAAGACTTAGCTGTTTATATATGACTTACTTACTTATTCAACGACTGAAATTGTGTTTATTGAAGCGAGTACATAACTGTCACTGACTCTGAACATTATTCATTACGGAGACTTACTTTTTATATCAAACACTTTTGATCAAAGTTTACTATATTACATATTGCTATTTTATATTGTTACCGAATTTTACTACATAATCTTGTATACTAATAATTAAGATAAGATAATTTTTATTGATCCAATCAAATGGAAATTCATTTTGACAATTGACTACCTCAGCGTAACTACTGTACAATAGCAATATAGATGTAAATTCGAACAACATTCACACACGAAACACATACACATTCACACACGAAACACATACACATTCACAACCAGCGCTTTATGAATAAAACTTCTATGTACTTCTCGATGACGACAGCTGATCTTATAACACTCTGACCGACAGTGGGATGAAGAAGTGTTTATATCTTTCTGCTTTAGTCCTAACTGAAAGGAGACGACCACTTCGTTCAGATCTGATGTAACAGTAGTTTTAAATGAAGATAATAATTATACGGCATTGTCTTCGATTTCGAAGCTTATGGATGAGTGCTTATTTCATGTGAGTGCAGTAACCACGTGACAACGAGGACCCAGTTTTGGAAACGCATATTTATCCACACTTAATGCAGACAAAGACCTTGTCCACAGAATAGCGAAAAAAGTGGGGATCTTCAATAATCCTTATATAATGTATCTTTATTAGGTATTAAGAACGTAACAGTCTATATATTGTAGGTTTGTATAATAGCTTTTGGAACAGATCAGGTCATACGGTGTAGGCAAGTCTCATAGCAGAGTGTGTCAGCATGTCTTATTGTCACGCAACATTTTTATTCAACACTTGTTTTACTCTTATCTTATATAATACAGACGTTGCTTAAAAAAAGAAGATGATTACGTCCTACGCGTCATGCATTCAGTCATGCATATTAACCAATGACTTAAATTCTGCCAAGTCACTGGTTTTCCTCGCTAGCTCAGGCAACCCATTCCATGCTCTAATAGCACTAGGGAAGAAGGAGTATTTGTACCTAGCATATGGGACGAGGAATGTGCCTTTATTTTTGTGTCTTTCAGAGTATTTTATTAAATTTTGTTTTTGTATTTGAAGATTATGGTTCAGTGTTTTATGGATAATTGCTACTTTACTTTTGAGTCTTCTGTCCTGAAGGCTTTCTAAATTTAGTGGTTTTACTAAAGGTGCTACTCTAGTCAAATGCGAATATTCGTTTGTTATGAATCTCACTGCTCTATTTTGTGTCTGTTCCAGTTTCTTAATGTTTTCTTGAGTTGAGGGGTCCAAAACGGAGGATGCATAATCTATCATTGGCCTAACCAAGGTTAAATACCATTTTAGTTTTATGTTCTTATTTGATTTATAGAAATTTCTTTTAATAAACCCTAATGCTTTGATTTTTTTTTTATAGTTACTGCACTTTTACGTAGCAAAAGGGAAGAAGGGGTGAACTAGTGATCGACAGATTAATTAAACTGCTTATTATGATTACATAAAATGTCAATCCGTTCTGTTCATATTCCCTGTTCATTATCACGTAGTCTACTCTGTTTGTTCATGTCAAATGCTTTTAGTTTTTTCGCGTTACTTTTTAGAACGCCTTGATACGCCCACTTCCCTGACTAGATCTTTTTTCTCTCCTGACATTGGAGTGTGTGTTCTCTCGTGCCATGCTGGGGGGGTGTGGGGGTGAGGGTTACAAACTGTAACTTCAAAAGTAGGATTCAAACTGTTGAACCCCCGTTCAGTGGGAACTGGTTTCAGATGACATTGGGTCCTAAACACGCACACACAAAAATTGGGCTCTGAACTTGAACTGTCGTCTGATTCTCACCTGACTGGTACGATATGGGTCTAGTTCTTTTACCTGCGAGTACGTTCACGCTTGGCTGGTTTCAGAGCAGACCAGCACGCACGCCCATTTTGGATTGGTCGCCTCTTGGTCCGCACTACTGTTTCTCAAAATGTTCACAAAGGCATCGTTGAAGCAAGAGCTTAGAATTTCGTGACAATGCCTCTTAGTAAAGCACTGTGAGCAGGTCGAGACACTTGGAAGCCTAGCTTCAGACAACTAATCCACATAAACTGGCAGGGCCGGTCCTACAGATTGCGGGGCCCTATGCAAATCGGATTGCGCGGGGCCTATTCTAGGTAGGGATAATAAGTGAAAATTAAGATTTTTTTATTAGAAAATAAATTCGTCTTTGCATTTTATTCGTATTTTACAAAGTGCAAAATCACGATCAAAATAACTTTTACGAGCCATCTACAATAGAAGGTAGATTTCCAACATAAAGCCGATAAACATTCAGATCTGCCTTTAGATTTACTATCGACTAGCAAAATATTGCGTTTGATTTTTGTTTAAAGAGATCGAGATCGAGTTCGATCTATATTGTAATGCCATTGTAAATTAAATATTGGAACTTACTTTTGTGTTCAAATTCGCTTTGATTATTTTTATTATATGAAAGCTGACAATGCCATTTTTTTTAAATCTCGAATTGGATTGGCGAGTTCCATATTGAATGACACTCCAGAATTACATTTTTTTTTTCAATTGTTTTAGAACATGTTTTGAGTTTTCAGTATATTTTAATAATTTCAGGAGATTTTCAAGACTTTTTTCGTGAATTTTGCAATTTCATGAGATTTCCAGGAGCTCCTGGAAAATCAGGAGACCGCGGAAACACTGTTATAAGTTAAAATGGTTTAATTTAATAATTTACAACTAGAGTTGCGAGACCTATGAAAGTGCGGGTTGCAGTGCCCTGAGGCCGGTCCTGTAAACTGGTAGAGGTACTCTATTGTTTAACCTAAAACTTGAGTTCAAGTTGGAAGAGACTTCTTTTAAAACAAAAACTGAATGTAAACGTCTTTGACTCATATATACACAGCTTTCAACTTCAGTGAAGATGTAGGTAGAAACAAAATTGAAATATACTTTTGTTTAAACAAAGTGCAACTGACACACAAACCCACACGCCCCTCGTCTCTCGCTTGTCCTCCTCCTGCTGCCACTTTGACTCTTCTATTGACGACAGGCTGCCTTGTGATTACATCAGAATCTATTCAACTAAGTTTTACTCATAGGGCCTACATCAGAAATACGCACACATCTTATAAACAGCCCAGAATTCGCAAAACTGTAGTGATAAAATAGAACAATAATTATAACACATCTTTCACTTCTCTGTTCTTTAAAGGGTTCTACGACCTGTCTACAGCCAACGTTGTCTGGGTTTAAATTATGTTTCGATATTTCTATCACTCGATTACAGTTTTGCGAATTCTACTTTAGGATTTGGTTGAAACGAATGGAATCATAGAATCAACAGACATTGGAGCTATGATGTGTGCTAGTTCGACTTGAAATAGTCTTGAGGCACTTGTTTATTTCATTAAATGCTGTTAAAACATTGATGTTGAATTTTAGATGTGTAGCCTAATTTGTATACATTTTTACACACCTTTTATCAACTCACTGTCCGGTAAAAAGTGTGTGCACGTTATTTCTCCCACACCCATTCTCGGATCAAGCTGGAACTTCACACGATTATTCGTTGACTTAGGCAACACATAAATCAATAAAAATTAAAGTAGACAATTAAACAATTAATTACTGGTTATTCATTATTTTGTTTAATACCAACGATGGAAACTAATACCAATACAAGTATGGCTAAATTTGTTGGGTTTAGTCCCTTTCAATAATTGTTAACGCTATTTGTCCCTCACGCATTCTCCAAGTTGATACTTTAAACAATTGTTTATTGCACCTAACAAAAAAAAATCGATAAAAAATACTAATTTAGTCAATAAATTATTGGTATTAATTATTTAGTTTGATATCAAATAAGGGAAATAACGTGTACATTATTGGTAGATACAGTTTTAAGGACGGAGTTCTTCCCTTTTTGATAAGCTTTTTTTTTTCAAAGGATTTGTTCTATTTTGCTTATTTCAACATTGGGTTTGCTTTTGACATGAAAGTCTTAGACGTTCTTTCAGTACTGAAGAGTATAGCGACCTAATCCTATCCTCCTAAAGGGGATAACAGCTGGCAAGGTTGAATTCTGGACTGTCCGAATCGCATACCACACTATGTACCACATTACCATCAGAATTGGTTTCTTGAACCCGAGTCATGTAATGAGTCTAAAATACTTGGCAAGTGAACATTCCCTTCAGAGAATCCATTTAGTCTCACTCATGTACACTTGGCGTTCTTGATTAACTCTTCTGGACGGACCCATGTCTTGTATGACGTGTCCAGACATCGAGCTGTATGATGTATGTCACACTAACATGACAATCACAGGACACTGGACGGTTCTATGCCTTGTTTTGTGACGTGTCCAGACATCGCGCTGTATAATAATAATAATAATCTTTTTCTCCGTATGGAAATTTGTCTTACAATTTTTGCATTACACCAAACAAAAAAACATTTTAACTATAAGAAACCAGAGTGTACATTCACACCAGACTCACTCATAATTTACATGTGACAAAGTTTATATCAAATTGTTCCTATTTAATGATTGGGGAACAAAACAGTGTTTGTGTCTGTTTGTCTTTGCTATCGGTGTCTTGTATCTCTTTTGTGATGGTAAAATCACAAAATCCTGACACAAAGGGTGATTCTTTATTTCGAGGATCTTGTTAGCTTTTTTATAGATGTTTGTCTCAAACAACTGCCCAAATGGGGTTTGTTTTTTGCCAATGATTTTACCAGCAGCATTTAGGATTCTATAAAGTTTATTTTTATTTTTAATGCTCAGATTGCCATACCAGGCAGTGATATTGAAACTTAAAATATTGCAGATGTGAGCGTGATAAAACATAGCCAAGTCCTTTTCGCTAACATTACACGAGGGCAGTTTTTTTAGTAATCGTAAGTGATCGTTGTGATGTCACACTGACATGACAATGACTGGACGGACCCATGTCTTGTTTTGTGACGGTGTCCAAACATCATGGTATATGACATGGCAATCACAGGACACTGGACAGACCCACATTAAATCTCAGCCATGACAAGTCCACTTAGCAACTATTTATGTAATAAACTCCACCGCTTTCAACAAGGTATTTAAAAAAGTTAAATGTAAATATCAACCAGTGGCGTAGCTAAGGTGGGGGGGGAGGGGGGAATTTGAGAATCCCCCGGGGGGCCCCCAAACGAGTGTTGTTTTTGTTTACAACAAGTATTAAATATTACGCAAAATGCAGGGGCCCCAAAGAGATAAGCCCCCCCCCCCGGCCTCCATATGATGGAAAATTCCTAGCTACGCCCCTGATATCAACAGATGCGAACGTCTCCAAATGTGAACAAGTCTCTGTGATTTGAAGAAGGTCGTTATTTGTTGGAGCTTGAGAAGCTGGTCACGTGAGTTTAAGACAATTTCCTTACGGACAATAAAGATTATTATTATTATTAAGTTTAATTGAAGCACGTTCAATTCGTATGTATACTAGATGACCTTAGTGACCAGCCTGAGCCCGGGACTGCTGACATCTTCTGAAATAATATTGTTACGAATGCTTTGTTTTGTGAACATGCCTAATTAACAATTGAATGAGATGCTACCATTGATTAGATTGAACTAATGATTGAAGATTTGAGAACTGTAGATGCTAGACTAGAAATGTATTGATCACAATAAAAGTTGCTGTTAAAACGACTTTTGTTTTTTCTGAAAACAATAACTCGCATATAACATTCCCTAGTAGAAATGTATTTATTCAAATCATTGTGAAACTCTTCAGTTTACGATAACAGGGAAGCTTATTCCCCCCCCCTCCTCCTTTTTTCCTCTTCCTCTCTCCCCTTCTCTCTCTCTCTGACCTCTCTTACTATTTATCTATCAGTAGTGAAAATATTGTGCACCCCTGCCCTATCCAGTGTTAGGCGTACTTCTGGGTAGTTCAAGTATTGATTTCACCTAATGGAGACTTATTCTAAGCTGTGGACGATCTACACCTGACTGTACGAACTACGAAATCAATATATTTACCTAGAACTGTTGGTTGCTGTTTATGTCGCTAGAGTGTATGCTACATGTATAGCTGATATTATTCGATGCGCTATATGTGGCTTATATATGGAAATGTGGTTAGTCAATGCCTGTGCTAGATTGACAAATAAATTGACTAAACACGTTTAATTATCTTTATTATCCGGATTATACATTAAATTTTCTGGAGAATTAACTAACAAAACACCGTCCAAACACCTGCATCTTCTCGACGCCAGTAAATAAACATTGCAATGGATAATCTCGAATCAACATGGGCAGGGCCTCCTCCCACCTGAGTGACGTCATGTTGGAAGGTAACTCGGAATCCGATATTGACACGTGACCCAATTATAGCTAATAAAATTGATTTTTTTTTTTTTTTTTTAGTTTGACAAGTATTCGCGGTTTGATTGAAGACTTCAGTTAAATAGGTCGAGTGCCTACATTGCAAAGTGTTACGACATAAATGAACTTATTTGTTTATTGGTTCGAAAGAACTTTAATGATCGTTTACTAAGTCAGGGCTCATAACTCTAGTGACCCTCTTGAAAATGCCTTGCTGCACATAATGTATTAGATTATGTTCGAGCTCAGTTTGATCTATTTTCAGCTTTTCCACTTTGAACTAAAGTCTTTGTGAAATAAATAACAAAAGGGTCCGCTTAGCTATATTATCGTATAGAAACAGAAGATATTCGAAGACACAATCAAACGATTATACCCCCCTTTACCCAGTGGCGTAGCTGGCGCTTGTGTGTGTGGGGGGTATGAGGGGGTCCGAATTCAAAAGTCCCCGTGTCTCCACTTGAGGGTGGCCTCCCAAATAAATGCCTTAATTTTTTATTTTATTTTTACATTTAATATTAATTATTTCGCCACTGGCATGTTATCTTGCTATTCACGTGGAGTTAAAATACTAGACAGCATTGATCTACATTATTCTAGATAATGTTATAGATGCCTTTGCTGCCCAGAAAGCACGACGTCAGGCGATATGAATTGAGATTTCTCACTTGTGCATTAAGTCGTTAGACACCTGTAGGCTATTATTTATTGAAAACATTCTCAATGATTATTTTTTATTGTAAGTACGTTATCTCATTACATGATGTCGAATGTCAAAATGTAGGGGCTCCTTAAAAAATCATCCCCCCGGGGGGGGGGCTAAATCCCTGGCTACGCCATTGCCCCTCCCATGACGTCCTCATTTTAATAACTTAAGAGTGGCTCCTCATTATCTAAACGCTGTGACTATATGTCGGCTGGTTGCTCCAGATTTATATAGTATGTTAAAATATTTTTTCGTACCCCTAGTGGTGAACTTGCTCCATAGGTTTAGACGCCGCCCTGGCTTAAAACAAAAATGTTATGTTCCTGCTCCCTAGGAACGACATCGATCCGTTCTTCCTGGCTGCATACGATTCTTTGCGTTTCTTGGAATTGAGAGTTAGATATAACATTAGCATAGAACTCGTTCCTGCGTAGTCGCCATGAAAGGGAGCAGGAAGAAAAGTTGGTTTGTAACTCTCAATTCCCAAAAAAAAAAAAAACAAACAAAAAACCGTTAAGAATTGTATGCAGCCAGGAATAACGGATCGATGTTGGAAATGGGCGGTGGGGGGGGGGCGAACTTTAAATACAAAATACAGGGTACCGTGTGTTGGCACTGATAAAGCAATATCTTATATACACCACCGTCCACCTATCAATGCCTGTATTGAAAGGAGTCATAATTACCATTATTATCATGAACCCGGATTCATTCTCTGGCACTGCCGGGACGAGTCTCGCTATAGACAAAATTCATTGTAGTCCCTTTATCAGTGTCCACTGAGGAATTATCTAGAGATGTGGCAGGCAACGACGAGAATCTCCTAAGGAACGTTAAGAGCCTTGAAGGTATCTGTGAAGTCAGCTGTCATTATCCCCTCGGATAGTGTTATTGTTATTTCAGATAATTTCCACATATGCTTAATCTCCAAGCCTAGGTCCGGTAGGTGCCGCTATATTGTTTGTTTTTCCATTTTCAGTTTCTCTCATTGTGATGAGACAGTGAGACGGCGATGTCAATGGTTTGTTATTGTTGTATTTTGTATCACGTTTTACAGGTTCCTATAACTTACTCACCTCTCTTTACTCTTTTTTTTCCTGAACTAATGGAGGGGGGGGGGGCGGCGGTGGTATATGAGACGTACAAGATATTGATCAATATCGAGTTATAATATTGGTCAGTGTGTTTGTATATAGGTCAGTGTGTTTGTATATAGGTCAGTGTGTTTGTATATAGGTCAGTGTGTTTGTATATAGGTCAGTGTGTTTGTAATGAAGGTTAGCGGATGTAAAGAAATCGTATAGAAAAACAGAAAGGTTTTTAAAATACCTCCTAGGATTTGGTTATTTCACGCATTTGGGGATGTATGCTGAAGAAGCGAACCGCTTTTATGGCTTTTATATTTCTGTCTAAATCCTGCTCATTTTATTTCATTATTACTATTCCGGTGTTCAGCATCTCTCGTCAGATTTGCTGGTACCTACACTTATGATTCTTCATTACGAACAAGACAAAGTTTTGATCAATTGCAGATGGTACTCGCCCCGGCATCTGCTCGGCCGTAGGAGATAACCCGTGTATTGATTGTCATTTCAAGGGAGTTCACTCCGTGGTGCTCTGTGGAGTCTAAAGTGGAGGTTAAAGCGTCTAGTCCGTTTCCGTGTGTAATAATTGCAGCATAAAGTTGTGAAGATCCGTATCGTCACCAGCTACAGAGATTCCTTGTCACTGCACTACTTTCTGGGTTCCTTAATCACTGCACTACTTATTGGGTTCCTTAATCACTGCACTACTTATTGGGTTCCTTAATCACTGCACTACTTATTGGGTTCCTAAACTTCCACAAGCAGTACATGCCCCTTGATTCCCAGAAATTGTATGTCTTTTATGACTGGAACATGTCCCCCCCCCTTTTTTTTTTTTAAATTACAATAAACAGGCCACATTCTTAAAGATCACCCTAACATTTAGCCCGTGAATCATTGTATAGTTTGCAGGGAAATGTAACGGACTGCTCTGCCTTACCTTCTTGTTTGTTCTCTCCCAGGAACCCCCATTTTTAAATATTTTTTTTTGTTTGTTTACTTGCGCATCGTAATTTCTCCGAGATAGACTTTTGAACTGATTTGGAATGACCCGCTTTAAAACGCGGCCACTGACACAGTCGCACACATGCTTTGGGGGCCCTGAATTCTAGTATCGCTTTAACTTATCCATCCCCCGCATTGCTCCCCCTCACTCATTCTCTTTCCCCATCTTTCTTTTTTTTTCTCCTTCTCTTTCTCTATCCCTCTTCCTCTCTCTCCTCTCTCTCTCCCTCTTTCTCTCTCTATCCCTCTTTCTCTCTCCTTCTCTCTATCCCTCTTCCTCTCTCTCTATCCTCTCTCTCTCTAAAGTGTACACGTGTAATCCAGAGTTCAATTTGGAAAAAAAAAATCTAATTTAATCTTTATTCAAAACTGACTATTGATCTCTTCATCTTTGTCTAAACATCTAATTGGTTCGCGTGATGAGACTAACCAAACTAGACGGGTCGGCAAAATTATTAGCTAGCCAGAACACATTAGTGTCATACTTCAGCTTGTTTAGGTCTTAAACCTAGAGCCTACCTAATACTAATCATTGTACTTCACAGCTGCACGCAGGCAAGATTGCTGCTCTCATGAGATTAGTATAAACATGTATAAAGGGAATCCAATCATTAGGGTTTATATAAAAACAAACTATGGCGTCCAACGATGCTCCTAATCTCAAATCCCAAATGCTCGCTTCACTACGCCCTGTTTTAAAACGTCAAAACGCTGACCTATTTCAAAACAAATCGTCTGCTCCTGTGGTGTCGGTATATGTGTGTGTGTGGTGTCGGTATATGTGTGTGTGTGTGTTTGTTGTTTATATTTTGCATTGACTCGCCTTCACGTGATACAACTCGTGAGCTGAGTTTGGGTAGGGAAAATTTACCGCCCTTTGTAGCCTTTCTTGAATCATTTTATCTTATTTAGAGAAAACATAAATCGGGAATATCCGTTTTGAATGTGCCCGCTTGGAATTGAAAGAACACAAAATTAACACGCATTAATTACAACCAGTTTTTAGGAATTTTTCTTTGGCCCTTAATCGTGTTTATTTTTTGTTCTTTTTATAGCTTAGAGATAAGAACTGATCAAACGGGTCAGATAAGATCTTAAAAAAAATGTTTTAAAATGTGAATATTGAGCATATCGTGAGATTCAAACTAATTGTTAATTTCTAATTTTTCCCCAGTGTGTAAGAGTTAGAGCTAGTTCATTAGTGGCGTGTGTGCGTGAGTTCTGAGTTGGCATGTGTTTCTTTGCTGGCCTCGTCGCCGACGTGTGGTAGACTGGCTAATGGAACAGGTTGGGTGTTTTTAAATGGCCGAGAAGATAGGAGTGCGCGGTGACACGAGTAGTTACACCTCACTGATGGAGTGTAGGTGAGTACTAGAACTATTTCTATACTTTCATCTTCGTCACTTGTCACTTTCTGACATTCTCTCTTTCTCTCTCTCTCTCCATTTTTCTTGTTTAATGTTATTTCTTTTTCCCCCTCTGTCTTTCTGTTTGTCTCCCTTACTACTTGTAACGTACGTCAAACTTGACTTCACGATGACGTCATCATTGTTAGCGGCTGCCGTCTCGTGCTCGCTTTTTGGCGTAATCTAGAGACACATCTAGACGAGGCTCTTGACTCAATGGGCTGATAGACATTAGATGGTGGAAATCATCAGCATCAAAGTCCGTTTGAGTGAGGGCATGAGAGGTTTAAACTCTCTCTCTTGCAAAAGCCCTGGACAGAAGCCCTGTTGTTATGCGAAGTGTATTAATATTCAGGTTGAGAATCAGTGGTTTTCCAAATCAGTCGAGACGGTGATGGTGGAAATAAAATCTGCTAGATCCAGAAACAGTACTGTGGTGAATTTAAGGGAAGCGCTCAAGTTTGAGGTGTAGATGTCAATAAACACAAAGCAGTGACTGCATACCTTGGGTTCGTTTCTGCCAAGTAGTCTAGTTCTACCAATAAGTTCTCCGGTCCTTCCTGTCCTTCCTACTACGCTTCAGGCGCCACAGCCGTATAACATTGCCCATTCTTGTTTCAGCTCCACAACGCGATAGTCTCCCAAAGTGACCTGGTAGGACGATGGACGCCTCTATCAGTAAACTCAATAAGTCCCTCTTGGGCGGAAGGCAACTTCTCTTCATCTAGACAGCGCACTTTCTTGTCCCGTGTTGAATTGTGGGTAATATCATTCTGGGTGGCAGTGCGCAGGGCATCACAACCCTATTACTGTAACTCGTGTAGAGTAAGAATTGTTGACATCAGTTTACAATGTTTGATACCCAAACACAATTGGAAGGTTCTGTATCTTGAAAAGTCCGAGGATACCAAACTGTAAGCTAATACCCGTCATTAGGTGCGGACTGAGTGATTAGTCTCAATAAACGTGTCATCAAAACTCCATCTGGCTGTTAATATTGAACGCCATGGGTTCACCTGGTGGCAATGAACTTATAAACTAATTAGGCTAATTAGAAGGTTCCCAATATTATAAAAGTTAACTGGACTTGTAAAAAGTCATACAAATGTGTAAGGATTCAATCCTTGTGATTTCCACCTCGGGAGTCAAGCACTTCCCCATTTTGTGGCTGAATTTCATGTCACATGTTGTAGCCATTCAGGTCTGAGGGATAAAATATTACATCCGCCTAGTACTGGGTAGAAAGTAGTGATCGCAGTACGATACCAGGATCGATATTCGATACCAGCGCATGCTCCTCTGCTGCTGTACACTTTCATACGTTGCTTGATGCCCTGCTTAATTAGCCTAAACAAAATGCCCATTCTGCCAGAATTGATTTTCGGATGAGCTGTCGGAAATTAAGGGTTTAAACCATATTTTAAAAAAACAGCTTGTATCCCATTTTCAACAAGAGCACCATTTAAAAAAAACAACAGAAGAAAAACATGAATGTATGTACTCTTTTCAACAAGTGGGGGATGAATCTGATTTATTCTTGCCCTTTGCTTTGCTTGTTTATGATTTGATTCGTTCTCTAAACAAACAAAAAAAGTTCAGCTTTTAATGTTTAGTTTGTTAGTCTTTCTTCTCAATATGGCTAACTAAATTTTAAAAAGTTCTACAATTCTTAACGTTTTCTTTTTCTATATCTTTGACCACCTTTCAGAACTTTTACTCTATACTTTTTTGTTTGAGTACTTCATATAAACAAAGTATATTTCTGAACTATGGCACTGTCTCATCAGCTATAGAAAACTAAGATCATCAATCGTATAAGGTTAGATCTTTGGCAAACTTTCCCCCTTACATCGGCTAGCGTCGTGCATATCTCCTATGAATATGTAGTGACTCCTGTTGCAAAGATGACTGATATATTTTTGCATATGTTTGAAACCCGTGGCGTCTATAGTATTACTTTCTTGGCATAAGTACTGTGAAGACCTTGAGTGTAGTGCGTGGGTGTGCAGAGTTGAGACCTAGCTGGGGTTGTAGGCAGATTTTGTTTTACACAAGGCAGCGTTAGTTATCTATCTATACTCGCATAGAACATTTTAGTAACATCTAATCTGGATTACCTGGCACATTCTTCACGTATGCGCCTTGTTTATTGTGCCAGATACAACGCACGTCTGGTCATTTCAATGATGTCAAAACCAAAAATACCGCCAAGTTATTTAATCACTAAGCCTATTCTGTATTAGATGATCTAATTGGGATGGCTAAAATTAGCTCATGACCTCAGTTAGGCTAGTACACACTTCAGCCAACAAGCGACTTACAGATAAGAGAATTTCTATTTCTATCGCATAGTTCATTTTAAGTATCAGGAGATTGATGATGTATTTATTTCTAAGCTAATGTCTGTTTACGGAGGGGTAAGCTACCTTAGCAATAACTGTCTCTTAACTAGTCCAAGTCATCAGTTGGTCAGGATTGGACCATTGGGGCTCATGCTACTCTAATTATTCACATCACAGTTTGAGTTGTCCAGACTGTCTAGTCGATAATGCCACTGTCTATCCCACTCCAAACCTAGACCTCCCGTAAGTCACTGGCCGCTTCAATAATTGTTGGCCATGGACTGCTTAATTCTTGTTCTTTGACTGATGCATAACTTTAAGACTTTGAACATCTTAAAAAGCAACTTAGTTTTGGTTTCGAAGTTCTTCAATTTAAAAAGATTAAAAGTCCTGTAACAAGTTTAGAAGAGATAAAAATAATAATGAACTCCATGACTCGGAATCGATATTTTGATTGCCTCACAAAAAGTTGTAATCGAATATGTTCGTAAAGCATGTAGTCTGCCTCCGTCTTTCAGAACAAACACATAAACAAAAACTTGCTTTTTTTTGTTATCAACACAATCTTTCAAACTTCAGTTACGCTGTTTTTGTGTGTTAATAGATGCTTATTATTTATTCATAGCTGGCTTTATGAGGATGAAAAAAAAACACGAAATCTTTGTTAAAGAGATGAAATAGTGCAAGAAGTCGCGACATTTACATTTTAACTTCGAGTCTTAATAAAACCTGGCCATTTATGGTTATTATTGTTCTTGCAAAACTTTATTTAAAAAAAAAAGTTATCGGTGCCTTTAGGCTGCTTATAAATGAACACGTTTCTCTTGTCTGTCTCTTATTCAAATGTATTGCTTGATATACGAGTTCATATAAATAATGCAGCTCTAGTGCTTTTTTCACGCTTACACAGAGATGAATGCCCTTCCATCCTTATGATAACACTAATCTACTGGTACGTGTGTTGGTGTGTATGTGCTGACAAAATGAGTGATTGTCAAATCTGCATTCATTATTAGCAGTCAATGAATCGCATTGATAACCAAGCAATCAATAATAGCTGCAGGGGTAAAAGGCCATTTGTACTTTATTATGTATAGTGTATGTTTTGTTTTTGTATCTGGGTCGGATATAAAACATCTGAAGCCTCATCAGCTTTTAAAAGATTTATTCACACTTTCCCCATTTTTTTTTTTGTAGTGTTTTTTAATCAGGTTTTTATTTGTCATTCTCTTTGAGTGATGGTAGTGAGGTTCTTTTTTTTTTTTTGGGGGGGGGGGGGGTTCTATGTGATGCTAATGAATTTATGTGAAAAAACTGGAGTGGATCTCAAGGTTCATCTATCTGACATTTGAATTTTCTTTCACGTTTTCAATAATTCAGGCATAACTTTATTTGCATCCTTTGGGAAATAAAGTGCTATCAATTCCCATTTCTGAGAGCTACATGTGCTATGCTATAAAAAATGTACCCAAGCATTGATTTTTTTTTCTAAAAAATTCAAGTCTGTGCATGTTTTTTCAAGTTTGATTCATGGAAATCTGTTTCGGGAATACACTAACCTAAAGGGACCCCTTTCAGTCTAGTGTTTATAGCAACCAAAGCAGCGAAAGGCAGCCATTGTGTGTGTCAGATCAAAAACTAAAAGCACTATTGTGTTCAAGTGTTTTCTAAATACCCTGATATTCGAACTGGCGTACTTATACACTTATCTTCTTATCATTGTTATTTATTGATTACATTTGAAAGATAATTGCATTCCAAGCATAACCTCTGCAGGTTATCAAGTTGCACACATTGATAGAGTTTTCTTTTTGATACAATTTTTATAAGATCAAAAGGTCTATTATCTCTACACTACTATACTAGTCTAGAGATAAGCTATATACGCTTGTACCTTTGATTTTGGTTCAAATGACTGAATGATTTTTGTCTTTTTGTGTTCTTCAAAATGCACATCTTAAATTTTAATTCCTTTGCCATTTGTCAGCATCAACAATTTTAATTTTAAAAAATTAAAAAAACTAAAAAAGAATTAATTAATGGGACCTGGTATCTGAATGGTAAACCAAGAATTCTTGGGTTTGAATCTCATCCAAATTTTTATTTTTTTTGGACATCCCTGAGTCTGTCTAATTCTAATGGGTACTTGACCTTAGCTGGAGAAAGTAAAGACAGCTTACCCACATGACACCCTTGTGTTCAGTCTGACATAGGTTAGAAACTGATGACCTTTACCAAAATATTTTATGTTTTATTTTTGATGAATGTTCCTTTGCATTTTCCTCAATAGTATTTATTTTTAATTTTAACAGATTGAAGAATTCACATGTACTATGTCCATGTCCTCAATTGACTGCATACTGGACTCCTCCCCCGTCCTGGGTCAGAAGGGCCTGCTGTTGTGAGACCATCTCCAAGATGTCCCCGTTTGGTTTCAGTATTTTCAGAGATGCCAAAACTTGCTGCATATTCATTGGTCTGATCCTGCTGACCTACTATCTCATCATGGACATTATACTCTTTATGAGGTTCAAGACAGTGGACATTGTCGAGGATTCCAAAGCAGGGGCCCAAGATGAATTGTACTCGCCCTTCACACACTTGTCCGTCAAAGCCCTGATGAATGACCACACCAGCCAGTACATCATCAGCCCAAGTGCTGAGTACTTTGACACCATCACCCAGTTCTCGACCAGGTTTAGCTTCATCACACCTAACATCATCTCTTTCACTCATCTCTTCTTAGGCTTCCTTTCTGGCAAGTTTGTGGCCTCGGAAAACCTGCACGATCGCAGGGTGGGCGTGGTCATCTTCCATATCCGAACCTGGCTGGATGCTTTTGACGGCGTGGTCTTCCGGTCGCAATCTGGAACACACCTTCAGTTTCAGTCTGTCCGAGCGACTTTGGGATACTATGTGGACACCACCTGTGATGCTCTTGGGGGTGTGTTCCTCTGTTTTGGAATACTTTTCTATCTGTGGAAGAGGTTTGACAAGCCAGAGTTGCCAACTTGGACTAAAGCTCAGGAAGCTGCCTCAAAGACTGGGCTCTTAACCAATGGGCACATTACCAGTGGCAGAGAAACCTACAGTAAAAAGTATTTATTCTGGAAAGTCTTCTGCTATGGCCTCTGCCTAGCTTGCGCTGGGAAATTTTGGGATTTGACTGTAGGAGATTTTAAAGAAATATTTCAGACTCCTTTAAAGGATCCTAAATTATCTGTGAGTAGATTTTTCTTGTTAAATATTTTAGTGCTTAATGTTTTGCTGTGTTAAATGTGCTTTTTATACAACTTGGTCTAAGATAAATTTAATATAAATAACTTTATGAATAGCTAGGCTGCTAGAATTGATTGGCATCAACACTCATAAAACTTAAGACAAAAAATAATGAATTTATGTATGTCTTAATGAGCATCAAGGATTCTGTGTGATTGAACACTCTCTCTAGTGTTTATTTTTTTTTTTTTAAATATTTGAATGTAATGTGTAATTACTAATGATAAATACTTTTGTACTAAAGATATTGCTTGTTAACAAGTCATCTTCTTTCATTTTCCCTTTTTTATTTATTTTTTACTACATATATATAATATTGATTTCTCAGTCTGCAAGTGTGAAGGAAAAATATAATAATTACTTATTGTATTATTTCATAAGTGCCTGGAACAAAAATTTAAATGATTTACTTTCAAGACATATTCTAAGGTTTCTAAAGGCCAAACCTTGACTCACAGCAACTCCCCCCCCGGGAGAAAGACAAAATTTTGACTGCCCCAGACTTGCTTAATTCTGTCACCAGGTCTGGGAAGACAAATGCTCTTGACTTGTTTAGTAGCATAGGTGCATAGCACACAATTGCAGTGTTTTAAAATGGCTTTTAGAAGAGAGAATTTCAGCCTCTCTAGCCCTGAGTAGATTAGGTCTCAAACAAAGAAATCCTATGCCGAACTGGGAGTCGAACACTTAGGTTGTGACTGAGCGTCGCATGAGGTTTGCGGGACATGTTCTACGTCAAAATGAATTACGCACGCCAAGAGTTGCGATAACATGGAAGCCAAAACGAGGAAAGCGCAAACAGGGACGTCCTCGTATTACTTGGCGACACACCTTCATGGATGACCTCAGAACAGTAGACACCAGGTGGGAGGAGGCTTCAGACATTGCCAGTGACAGATCTTTATGGAGACAGCTTGCCGCCCAATGCGTCAAAGTCTAAGCCCTGAATAGAGTTTGATAATGATGATGATCTCAACGTTAAAATTGAGGTCATATTGGAACCTTGCTGCCAAAGCTTGTTAGTGACTGGCTTTAACTGGGATGATGTTGACTGCCTCAGAACTTCTGAATGAGACTTTTAAGATCCTAATGGACAAACTAATTAGCAATATATCTTGAAGTTTTTCATGATAAAGTAAACAATTACAAGAACGCTAAATTGAACTTCAACTAGCAAACTAAACGGAAGAGCTTAAAAATGGATTCTGTTGAAATGTACAGAAAGTTATACATTTAACTTTCAAAAAAAAACTTTCAAAACACCAAAAAGCTTGCTATTTATAGTTGTTCTCCATCTATGCAAACTCCAATATTTGTTTATATTTCTGTTCTTTCAACTGATAGGAAGCTTCTATTCTATTTACTTTATATATATATATAATGTAAGAGATTAAACTAAAAGATTAGTAGCAGCAGCTATCAGGTGATACATCTATACAGCCAGTTCAATGTTTGTGTTAGTCCAGCTTCTAACAAATGTATAAAGCTCAAAGGGTGTTTGGGTAATAAAAGTTCCACTTTGCTGGCACTGTTATCTTATGCAAATGTTATTGCCTGACAATGCTGGACACATTTATAGCTAATCAAAATGTAAAAGAAAAATCCTATAATATTTGTAATCAAAGAGATTTTTGTCATTCCAGTAAACTGTAAAAAAAAAACAAAAAAACAACCTCCTAGTAGTTTGAAATATAAATATTGAGTTTGAAGCTTTTAGTGCTGAAACTAATTATGAATAAACATTACAACATTATATATAATAATAGCAGCACTAAGGCACCAACGTTATTTAGAGTAGAAAGGGAAGAAATTAGGGTGAAACAGACGAGGAGAACTCGAACCACTGACCCTGACCCTGCACCATCGCCTAGCTGCGACCAGATACCAGTCTAACAACCACTTCGGCTATGCAGCTCTCCAAAAAGAGCATTTAAGTCAGCATTTTTTAAATCTGGCTTTGAATCATCACCCACAGTAGTCCCCACATGACTAACATTAAATTGGGTCAATGAATTTGAAAAGTTACTTAACTACTATATATTATGTTTGGACTATGTGATGTAAGTGCAAATAGTTTATATTATATATATACATTCTAAATTTTTCCTATGAATATTTTGAGTCTCAATATTGAGGAGATAGGATTGAAAGAGATCTTATTTATGTTATATATGCAGTTTTTAAGTCAACATTATTGCTTTGATTGTTGAAAGCTTCAGCTTTATTGAGAATAATACGAGAGGAGTACAGTGATTTTTTTCCCTTTTACAAAGCTCAGTGCTAGAATATATATATAATATATTTGCATATAATTTTTTTGAATTATAAGCTTTAATTATGAAGGATGAATTTTTTTTACAACTGAAAAATCTGCACTCAATAACCTAGCAGTCCTGATTTCTTGGCCACAGGCAGGCGGGGGGGAAAAATAGTTTTTAGGTACTTTTAATTGTAAACAGTTTAATTGCCTTCATAAAAATATTTATTTGAGGTCTGTCTTGCAATCGTGAGTGTCAATATCACACTCCTTGAAGGAGCTCTTAAGGGTGCCTTTATAACGCTTCGTATTGCCAAAAGATCAGACTGCACTGTTTGGGATATTTTAAGATGTAGGTCATTGTTTACTATGATATATAATATTTAGGAGTTGTACATTCTGTAAAAGTACTTTCATTAAAGGACATGTATAGTTGGTTGACTGGTAAAAGAAAAAAACTTGGCATGATGGGAGATTTGTGAGATGAATGAATTGTATGACTATAACTGAAACAGTCCCATGATGCAACATCAGCATTGATCTAGATTCAGACTTAAGATGCTAATATCTTATATTATTATTAATATTTGATTCTGTATCACTTCATCTTGCTTACTTTTTGTCTTATCAGATGCTACAGTTTGAACTGTGCCACTCCACCACAACAGTCATATTGTTCTACTTGTGGAGAATAGTAGAGGGACAAGCGTTGTTACAGTATATCCTTATCCCTATCATCATAGACAAAATATGGGTAGGTTTTGTTTTGCATTGCAAGTAACACTTTTAGTTATCTAATTTTTTTTTAAATCCCAGAAAACATCTGAGCAGCCAATTTTTTTAGGGCAAGTAAAGCAAACTGGGATGAGTGGTCTTATAATTATAATATTCAGTGGTCCGCAAACAATAATTAAAACATAGAACATAATCAGAATAATGGCATTCAGCATAGGTGCTGTCTGTAACTTCACTCCGCCATGACATCGCCATGTTGATGATTGCATAATATGCACTGCATTGCACCAACTAAAGGAAATTTGCATGAGGGTTAGGAACTAGTCTTATTCACAACATAGATCAGGGACTAATTTAAGATAAGTGAAAGATTTGGAGATGCCCAGGGTGTCACCATTAAATGGGGCTCCCACATCTCAATCATTTTTTTTTTAAATATGCATATTAAATTTCAGAAAATTAGTATTCTATTTTTTCTTCACAAATTTGGCATTCTTTTAAATTTATTGATATTATAATGTGAATTTATAATCAAACGTGTAAGGACTTCCTTGAAAATCCTGTCCAAAGGCGCCACTTACTTACATCTGGCATAAACATTTATTAAGTAAAAGTAAAGTTCCCCTTTCAGACCTTGTGGTCTCTAAGTCAGAGAATGTAAAGATCATACATACATTCTCACGATTGAAACTCTTAATGTTTAGATCTTAATCACTTTAATTTAGATATAAAGTATTCCCATTTTCTTTTCATATATATATATAAAAAAGAGAAAACTTTTACTTTTTGGTGTTAATAATATGATAAAAGTTTAGAAAAGGATTTTTTAAAAATATAATCTTTTTTTTCTATTTATATGCATACATAACATGTTTAATTGCATGCACAGGCTATCAGCAGATTCAAAGATTGGTAAATTTGTTTTGTTGCAAACTTTAAAATTTTTTAAACTTTTCTGTTGTGTTCATTTTAGATTCGATAAAACTAATTTGTCTAGTTTTATTGGCTAGTTCTACTATTCAAAATGTATATTTGTGTATATAAATACAGATTGTTCCTAGTATTAAGCATCAAAAATTGTACCAAATGTTGCTTATTTGATGGGACAATAACACCCTTTATGTTATAACTACATTTGCAAGATCTCTACTATAGACAACAACAACAACAAAATATTAAATTTAGGAACATTTGATTTACTGTATACTGTACTTAATGTACTTTGAACTCTTAGCCAGAATAGTACCCATTAAAAACTAAAATGTTTTCAGAACAAAGTTTTCTAATGTTTTTTTTTTTTTTTTGGTAATTCTAGGGCAATTGAAATAGTTTTAGACAATTTTTGTGCTTTGATTGCATTTACATAGGTAATGCTTTTGGCATGATATTTAATTTACATTTCCTTTTATATTTGTCTGTTTTCTGACAGGAGTTCTTAAACTATACCCAGTATATACTCCTGTTCATTATAGTTGGTCTCTACCTTATCTGCCAGTTATACATAAGACATGTAAGTAGATTTGGTTGTTTTACTTATAACTATACACTCATCACTTCCTTTCAAGCTTGACATTGTTATGAATAAATAGCGTTCTCGGCACGTTAATACTATGTAATCTAAAACACAGTTTATTATCTTGGGCATGCTGCAAACAAAGTATTCCATTTGTTTCCTTCTGTAGCTGACCAAATGCTGCTGTGTTTACAATTGCTTTAATTTGTCAGCAACCTTTAAAACAATTTCTTAAACCTTTATTAGTGGGTGCCCCCTAAACCAAAAAAAAAAATTGTTTATCCACCCTATTTAAGCTAGGCTATCTGAAGGAGTGCTGTATGCTCCACCAGCAGGGTTCTGATACTCAAGTGTGATAGACATTCATCATAGTAGAACATGTTTGTTTGAAATTGGCTTGATCGTTCAGCAAAACCTTTTATAGCAGTCCTTTTTTTTGCTCCCACAAAAGGCACTAACAGAATGATGGTACACCACTGGGAAAAAGTGACCAAACGAGACTTCCTTACTCTAGAATCACATTATCAAAGATGTATTGCAAAGTCTTTTTAAAGTTGTTTTTTTTTAATTGATCGGGGGGGGGGGGGGGAGAAATCCAATTTCAAGGGTGTTTCTCTGTTTGGAAACACTGCTTTGCAAGGTTAAATTTCTGATTTAAATGTGTTGACCTCCACCTCAAGTCTTTTCTTTGCTGGACTTTTATCAATGAATTCCCATTTGTTTATTGAAATTTGGAAATGGGAGATAACTGGAAATGTTGCATTTATGAAGAATTGATTAAAAGTTAATTATCCATAGAATAATTAGCTTTGAAATGACCAATTAACTAGTCTTGGACAGATTGGGGTAGTACTTTATCAAAACATTTGTCAGCAATTTCGGGGAAAGAGGAGTGCAATAAGAAATGATTCAGCTTATCTCTCATCCAAAATGAATCACATTGCTAACTTAAGGTTTTCAAAAAATGTAAGACATAGTGTGTTCATTACCTTTGTTGAGCTAAATCTCTCTGTACAATGATAGACATAACGCAAGCTAGTACATGTCCATATTCATATAATAATCATAGTTTGAACTAAGAAAGTCACTTCATTACATCTGTTGTATTTGTCTTTCAGCTAAGGACAACATTGGGCCTCTAGCTGAATCAAGTGAACCTCCAGACTCCATGCTGTGTGACTACCACAACGTTTCCTGGCACGCTAGTAATGTGGCCATTAGCATTCTACAGCAGGGCTACAACTCAGCCTTAGGTGTGCCTACCTTGTGATGCCTCTACGTCCAACCTTACGTGCCCAGATTCATTTTCAGTCTTGTATTTTTTTAATTCCTATATTTTTATTTTTTTTTGTTTTGTGGTCGCTACATTTACTCTCCACCTAAGCATCCTCTTGATCATGTAGTTCCAATGCACACAATTACTGGGAGTATGATTCTCTCCAAGGATCATATGGCCACCCCTCTCTTTATGTGTCAGCTCAGTATTCTTTAGAGGACAGTGATACAAAATACTCATATTTAAGAATTCTGCTAGTTCCAAAGAACTGCAACTGTCATCTTCCATAAAATTAAAATTATACACATGTAGAGTTATTCTGTTTCTATACACCTTACTTTAAATAACATTGTATGTTTTTCTGGATCCAGATTTAAATATTTCACAGTATAATAGCATGACTACTTATTTGACATGATATTACTGTTTTAATATCAGAATTACGTGTACACGTTAATCAAAACAAAGCTGTAGAAGTTAAGTGGTTTGTAACATACCTGGTCATGTGGTATGTGCTCTGGACTGTTATTTCAATGGTTCCAGATTCATATCTGTCCTGCCATCAAACCTATCATCCTTAGGAGGTTCGGGCAATACTGAAGGAACATCCAAAACATGTAAAACAAACAACATAGATACCTTCAGCGATATACACATTACAAACTGCATGTTACTAAAAGCTTTTTTTTTAAAAAAAAGGGCTAAAACTTTTAGTTTCTTAGTACTGTATGAAAGGTACATATGTTATTGTATGATTGAAAAATGTGACACATGCTAAACAGATGAGGCCAGTTAAAATATTTATCATTATGTCATAGAAAGATAAAACTTGTATGCATAATGCTTTGATCATCTGCCATTTTATTCCTTCATATCAATTCAAATCACGTTTTATTTTGTAGTTTTTTTGCTGCTGATGTACCCAATGCTAAGGTTCCTGAAGCTTTTATGTACATTGTAATATTTAATATTTGTAATAATATAAAAGTATTGTGGGTTTTTGTCCACTATGTTTAAATATCTATGAATTTTGAAAACTTAAGAATTAGTCACCCTGATGTACTGGCAGAGATTTTATAAATCTTATCCTATGAAATATCAATCTTATATTACAATATCAACACATTTTTTAAAATAGTGTATTGAAAATTATTTTTTTTTTAATTTTCTAAATGTTTAGTATCTCCAAACTGTTGACAACTTAAAGTTATAATATCAGCCCAACATTTTTATTTTCATTTGACCATGACCCAGCACAAAGAGCTTAAACATGGTAGAGTTAAGAGCTGTACATTCATTGATTACATTTTTATATTGTTTTATTCTGTTAGTTGGTCTTGAAGTTTATGAACATTAACTGTTGCATAATAAAACAATCAAAAATGTAACAGTAAAATGAAATATGCATGTTTAAAACACATTAATATGAAATATTACTTTACCATCTGCCTAAAAATATTTACCTAGAGTAAGTCTCCAATTAATGTCTAACATAAAAAGGGTCACAGCATCTTCTGGCATATTAGATGTTTGGCAATTTCTTTTTTTTTTTTGTTTTCACATTATCTCCAATTGTAGCTCTTGTAGTTTTAACTTTCTTAACTGTCCATTGTAGACTGTTCATATTGTTTCAAAAGACAGACTACAGCAGTGATGCCCAAAATACCAAAATACGGCCTGCGGGCCAGATCCAGCCCGCGACGTGTTTCCATCAGGCCTGCCTAAACATCGGCATAAAATGTAGAAAATCCCCCCCCCCCCCCCCCCCCCTTCCGTTAGGGTCCTCACTTTTTTCTAATGGATTACTACCAAGGCATTTAACATTTGTGCGTTCTTAAAATAGACTCTAGAAACTACTAGGAAAAGTGAGCGGATCTTTACTTTTTGTAGAACATGATACCATTCCTAGCCAGCATGTTTGTGTTTATAAAGAAAGTCTGAGGCTGTTTTTAAAACACAAGAACAATAGAATATAAACAGAACTTACGTTTGTTTTGAAGTGTAAAGAGAAAATTCAAATATCCCAATACTTCAATGTAAGTACTAGATCCTCGGGTTTGAAATAAAATAGTTTCAGGTCAATATCATTAAGTTTTGTATCTTTTCCATCATGTGGCCCGCGACACTAGTTTTGGAAATTAGAATGGCCCGCAGATTGACACACATCCAAAATGTACATAATATTCTACAAACATATAGCAACATAGGAAATGTTTTTAAAATGACTGAAATGGCAATGACTATAGAGGACTTCATTCAGTTCAGTGAACTATCTTACTATTGAGAATGGGTTTAGCTTTTTTTTTTTTTTTGTGTTCTTAGTTCATTTTGGTTTAGTTTTAAAACTTGTAGTGCTGATAAATACAATTTTTTACAATGTCAAAAACAGTACAGGGGTGCCCAAACCTACGGCCCTTGGGCCATATCCAGCCCATGACCTGCAGCTCCATTGACACTTTTGCTGCCAATAAAGCTGCAGAGTTTCAGTTCCTTTGTGATTTTTTTTCTGATGATGTGCCCCCCCCCCCCCCCCCCCCAGGCTGAAGAAGGTTTGGCATTGCTAACTCATAAGCTACTGTTTCACAAACGATAATTAACAACTGCTGAAATCAGCTTGTCTGTTTGTGTGTGTGTTCAAGTTAATATTTGTAAAAAAAATGTTGAACGTTCATAGATCTTTACAACTTTTTGGATTTTTTTTAATGTGTTGCCAACTCTTATTTGTTTCTACTCTACACGCTTATATTTTTTGTGAAAATGTGTTAAAATATTGGCTGCAGTTTGTTAAGAAGAGAGAGAGAAGGTCAGATGAAGCCAGAGTTTTTAACTTTCTTTTTGTTGTTGTTATTACCTAGAAAGCAGTCGCCTAAGTTGTTGTTTTTTTCTTATGTAAGGAAAAATTGAGCTTAACCTGCAGTCCAACATAAATATGTTTGAAAAATATTGGTTTGCGATGTAGAAAATCTGACATAGAATAAATAAATTTAATATAAATTGAAAATACATTATTGGAAAACTCAACCATAAAATATTACTTAGACATTGTCATGTTTGATCATCTGTTATTGTCTGGCCGCATTCTCATTGCAGGAGTGTTGTCACTAGTTCATGTTGTGTTCCTTACAATTGATATATATATATATATATATATATATATTATATATATATATATATATATATATATATATATATATTACGTAAAATATACATACATTTCAATTACTCTCTTTTCAATTCTGTATGGACATCAATACCTTGAGTGAAAATGTTTCTTGACTTTAACATTTCCAAGGAAGGTTTTTTTCTGCCAGATTCAAAGGGAAATAACTATTAGGAATAATTCAGGAGTACTCCAAGTTTAAAATGTTAGCCAGTTTAAGCGCCTATTGTGATATCACTTGTTATTGTTTTCTGTGACACTGAAAGGACATAATGGATGTATAGTCTGCTAGATGTTCTCAAGTCTGTTGGTTTCTTGTAAATAATGTCCTGGAGATAGAGATTACCATTGGGCACTTTTTTGTTGCAGCTCTGCTAGACTAAACGTATTGTGAAGGCAATGCACTAATCACCATCTATCTCTGTGGAAAATTACTGCAATATATTTGAAAGTTCTGATTGTGCTCTTGGGGCAGTTACTTGTACAAATGTAAACACATTCCTTAAATTTATTTACTTACAGGATTCAATAACTTGTCAAATAGAACTGTGTTATTGGTGGCAACATTTTTTTTTCCCAAAAATTCTTGTCTTTTGTTGTTTTTTTTCTTTAATCATTTTATTAACCATCTTGTGTTGTCTTTTTTTTTTTTTTGGTCTGTGTTGTGTAAAAGTAATGTTTTGTAGTTTTGATTCTCTTGGGCTAAAATGAAAATATTGTTGCGCCTTGATATCACATCAAAAAGTGTTTTTTTTAAATCACATTCAGCAATGTATTAGTGTAAAGATTATTTGCTTCAAAAATGTTTCGGGGTCTTCTATTGAACTGCAAAACTGAAGTGTTAGTAAATGAGAATCTTCCAGACTGAACTCTGCTTACAAAGGTGGTTAGACTTTTTTTTTTTTTTTTTTTTTCAGAGAACTTGTCAATCTTTGATACCATTATATCAATTGCAAATAAATTACTGTGTTCTTGTTAAATAATTACATAGCGAAATTCAGTTGGGTTATATGTCAATTTATGTCTACTTACCTCAACTTTAATGAAACCTTTTTTTTTTTTAAAGGCTTGTCATTCTACCAGTTAAACTTTTTATGTAATTTAAAAAAACAAAACATGACATTTTATGAAATTTAATCTGGTCATATATTCAAATACAATAGAGTTTTATGGAAACATATTTTTTTCTTTCAATAAGATCAAATACCTTGGGATGAAGATTTAAGATCAAATTTAGAGTTTACTTTAGTCATTCCCAAAATGAATCATTTTATCTAAAGTAAGGGAGATAATACAAAAATCTGTTTCATTACTATATTTTGTAATACAAATATGTTAAACAGAGAGGTCAAAGTGTGTCCGCCGAAGAGTTCTACCAATAGTTTTGAAAGTTTCTTTTAACATATTTAGCTCACATCTGCTTAATTCTGCATACTTTGTACGTTACTGATTTGACTTTTATCAAGCTACATTTGTACCAGTGTTAGCATTTGTATTACCAGCGTTAGCATTTGTATTACTAGTGTTAGCATTTGTATTACCAGTGTTAGCATTTGTATTACCAGTGTTAGCATTTGTATTACCAGTGTTAGCATTTGTATTACCAGTGTTAGCAATTGTATTACCAGTGTTAGCATTTTAATATATGTACAAGTTTTTTGGAAAGAAATTAATGTTTTTTCTAACAGCATTTATTTTATTTTTTTTAAATATTCCAGGAAAATAAAGTGATTAGTAATAGTAGACATAGACGCAAGGCTATTATAATTGAAGTAATGAATGACACAGAAGTGTCCTAGATGACAGGAGACAATATGCTGACTATGTGGGCTAATAAATCAACCTAAGTAAAGATAATTTATCAGATTTGATAATCTCTAAGAAGCTATTATAGTAAGAGACTTAAACACCAGAGAATCCATTTCTGGATGTGGGCACTGAGGGAGGGGTAGTCCCTGAGCTAATTACTTGAATTTGAAGTGTTTTGTTCCTTTGGTTTCATCTACCATTTTTTGGCCCATATGACCTGCACACGCGTATACCACGCACAAATTACAAATTATGTCAAAAACAAAATTGAACACCCCCCCACCCTTATATAACCCACATGTGCAAAGCTTGACTTGCTGTAACCTTGTCACTGTTTATTACTGGTAAATCAAAGATTCTCTGCCACATCGGTACTATTTGTTTTCTTGAGGCTTAGAATGAGATGTTCATAAAACTTTCCAATGCACATTTCAAAGCTACACAGCGAACTATAGGAGGTATAAAGGCCACCAGTATGTCCATATATTTGTTACGCCATGTTAATGGGGAAAAAGAAATTTTGTATACCAAGCACAGCTGCCATTGGTTTGTTAAAACCTGAATAACCTATGGGTTATATATGTTAAAATACGGTATTTCTGTATAGCTTTTGGGCTGTATTATTAAGGGAGAGCAATTGACTGTTGTAAAAGCCACAGTGTAATCTCATAAACATTTGTTTATTCTATGTCTACTGGCCTTGCCCTTTTTCCTTTGAATTTCAATATTTGACATAATAAATTTGCATAATGAAAGAAATTTGAAATCTATGTTTGGTTTCAATCTATTTGTTTAGTTTCTTTTGGGGATTTTCCCTAGGTGAAAATAAAACAAATTAATGTTTTTAATAAGATGAGAAATTGTTGTAGACATCATAATAATGAAATCAGTCATTCAATCCTTTGAAATATGATTTTTTTTTTGGCAAGACTTAGTAATTGTGTTATGTACTTTTCAAGGAAGCAATGATTGTTGATTGAACAAAGCAATTATTTTTTGTTTGCAATAGCTGATAAAATGAGGCTAGAAAACTAACTTTAAACCTTCTCTTGAGTAAACTATTAGTGCAAGTTTTATGAGAACATTCCCCACACACCCTTTTGTTCCCTACTAACACCATTCTGTAACTCATAAACTAGGTAATTATTTGTTCTCCCTATTTAAGTGGTAGATGTTACATTTCAGCGATATGGTGGCCCCGTCATTTGTTTCATCTTATTTGCTTTGAGTGTTGGCTGCGGGTTAAAACTATGTCTCACCTTCCCATCCATTCATTTAATTTTTGTAATGTATATACAGGTTAGTGCAGAATGGTAGAACTCTTCTTTGCTGTTTGGTTAGTGTGTGCATTTGGTTTGGTGTGGATTGTTTAATTTCCATTATTGTTTCCAGTTTATATAGAATGTAGGATACCTACACTTGTTTATAAATGAGATATACAAATATATATATATATATTCTATACTATTATATATTTATATGTAGCTATATATAGTGTGTTTCTGGTTTGTTTGAAATATTTGCCTTAATAAGACAGGAACTCAAACAAAGTGTTGAGTGGACTGACAGTATACGTGCTGCTCTAAAGTTGTAGTTTGTCCAGGTTCTTTTTGCAATTTATTAAAAGACACACAGAGAGTTACTGTTCCTTGTTTTGATTTTCGAAGAAACATTTTGCTTTTTGTTTGTTTTTGTTTGTGTTAATTTTAGACTTTTTTAAAAATAGTTTTCTTTATCATTTATCAGCAATGAGTTATCACTTAATCTGATACATTAAAACAGTCAACTAGAAATACACTTTATTTTGTTTTCAGCTACCTGCCTGACTGTATGTGCTCTGGTCACTTCAGTGTTCCACGGCTCAAATGTTGCCATCCCCTTCCTCGTCTTCCTGCGGAAAGTTTAGTTAGGATGTAAAAATCTTCCATTCTGTAGGGCAGTGTGCAGGAGGTTTAGTTAGGATGTAAAAATCTTCCATTCTGTAGGGCAGTGTGCAGGAGGTTTAGTTAGGATGTAAAAATCTTCCATTCTGTAGGGCAGTGTGCAGGAGGTTTAGTTAGGATGTAAAAATCTTCCATTCTGTAGGGCAGTGTGCAGGAGGTTTAGTTAGGATGTAAAAATCTTCCATTCTGTAGGGCAGTGTGCAAGTGGTTTAGTTAGGGTGTAATAATCTTCCATTCTGTAGGACAGTGTGCGGGAGGTTTAGTTAGGATGTAATAATCTTCCATTCTGTAGGGCAGTGTGCAGGAAGTTTAGTTAGGATGTAAAAATCTTCCATTCTGTAGGACAGTGTGCAGGAAGTTTAGTTAGGATGTAAAAATCTTCCATTCTGTAGGACAGTGTGCGGGAGGTTTAGTTAGGATGTAATAATCTTCCATTCTGTAGGGCAGTGTGCAGGAAGTTTAGTTAGGATGTAAAAATCTTCCATTCTGTAGGGCAGTGTGCAGGAAGGTTAGGATGTAAAAATCTTCCATTCTGTAGGGCAGTGTGCAGGAAGTTTAGTTAGGATGTAAAAATCTTCCATTCTGTAGGGCAGTGTGCAGGAAGGTTAGGATGTAAAAATCTTCCATTCTGTAGGGCAGTGTGCAGGAAGTTTAGTTAGGATGTAAAAATCTTCCATTCTGTAGGGCAGTGTGCAGGAAGTTTAGTTAGGATGTAAAAATCTTCCATTCTGTAGGGCAGTGTGCAGGAAGTTTAGTTAGGATGTAAAAATCTTCCATTCTGTAGGGCAGTGTGCAGGAAGTTTAGTTAGGATGTAAAAATCTTCCATTCTGTAGGGCAGTGTGCAGGAAGGTTAGTTAGGATGTAAAAATCTTCCATTCTGTAGGGCAGTGTGCGGGAGGCTTAGTTAGGATGTAAAAATCTTCCATTCTGTAGGGCAGTGTGCGGGAGGCTTAGTTAGGATGTAAAAATCTTCCATTCTGTAGGGCAGTGTGCAAGTGGTTTAGTTAGGATGTAAAAATCTTCCATTCTGTAGGGCAGTGTGCGGGAGGCTTAGTTAGGATGTAATAATCTTCCATTCTGTAGGGCAGTGTGCGGGAGGCTTAGTTAGGATGTAATAATCTTCCATTCTGTAGGGCAGTGTGCGGGAGGCTTAGTTAGGATGTAATAATCTTCCATTCTGTAGGGCAGTGTGCAGGAGGCTTAGTTAGGATGTAATAATCTTCCATTCTGTAGGGCAGTGTGCAAGTGGTTTAGTTAGGGTGTAATAATCTTGCATTCTGTAGGACAGTGTGGGGGAGGTTTAGTTAGGGTGTAATAATCTTCCATTCTGTAGGGCAGTGTGCGGGAGGCTTAGTTAGGATGTAATAATCTTCCATTCTGTAGGGCAGTGTGCGGGAGGCTTAGTTAGGATGTAATAATCTTCCATTCTGTAGGGCAGTGTGCGGGAGGCTTAGTTAGGATGTAATAATCTTCCATTCTGTAGGGCAGTGTGCAGGAGGTTTAGTTAGGGAGTAATAAACTTCCATTCTGTAGGGCAGTGTGCAGGAGGTTTAGTTAGGATGTAATAATCTTCCATTCTGTAGGGCAGTGTGCAGGAGGTTTAGTTAGGGAGTAATAAACTTCCATTCTGTAGGACAGTGTGTGGGAGGTTTAGTTAGGATGTAATAATCTTCCATTCTGTAGGGCAGTGTGCAAGTGGTTTAGTTAGGATGTAATAATCCTTAATTCTGTAGGGCAGTGTGCAGGAGGTTTAGTTAGGATGTAACAATCTTCCATTCTTTAAAGCAGTGTGCGGGAGGTTTAGTTAGGATGTAATAATCTTCCATTCTGTAGGGCAGTGTGCGGGAGGTTTAGTTAGGATGTAATAATCTTCCATTCTGTAGGGCAGTGTGCGGGAGGTTTAGTTAGGATGTAATAATCTTCCATTCTGTAGGGCAGTGTGCAGGAGGTTTAGTTAGGATGTAATAATCTTCCATTCTGTAGGGCAGTGTGCGGGAGGTTTAGTTAGGATGTAATAATCTTCCATTCTGTAGGGCAGTGTGCAGGAGGTTTAGTTAGGATGTAATAATCTTCCATTCTGTAGGGCAGTGTGCGGGAGGTTTAGTTAGGATGTAATAATCTTCCATTCTGTAGGGCAGTGTGCAGGAGGTTTAGTTAGGATGTAATAATCTTCCATTCTGTAGGGCAGTGTGCGGGAGGTTTAGTTAGGATGTAATAATCTTCCATTCTGTAGGGCAGTGTGCAGGAGGTTTAGTTAGGATCTAATAATCTTTCATTCTGTAGGGCAGTGTGCAGGAGGTTTAGTTAGGATGTAATAATCTTTCATTCTGTAGGGCAGTGTGCGGGAGGTTTAGTTAGGATGTAATAATCTTCCATTCTGTAGGGCAGTGTGCGGGAGGTTTAGTTAGGATGTAATAATCTTCCATTCTGTAGGGCAGTGTGCAGGAGGTTTAGTTAGGATCTAATAATCTTTCATTCTGTAGGGCAGTGTGCAGGAGGATAAGTTCGGATGTAATAATCTTCCATTCTGTAAGACAGTGTTTCCCAAACGTTTTCTTTAAAACAGAACACTTCCCATTTTCGTAGAATTTAGCGGAACCCCCTTGCTTGTATTTAAGGATGAATTAATTACCCTTCGCTTAAATTCATCAATAGTCAGACTGAGATTGTTATCTAAATTTAGATATTTTTTTCAAAGTAGAAAACTATAATACAGTATACAGACATAAACATAAGAAAAATGAAGGCTTAATGACTTTGATGGTTTTGTATCTTTAAGAGCTTAACTTCTTTTTGTTTTTTGATACGCTCTTTTTCTACTATCTGCTGGGACTTCAAGCCGCCTGTTTCTAGATGATGACTTTGACTTTGTTGACTTGAAATAAACAGAAATCCAGCTTCTCACAAATTGGTTGTAGGAGACAGAAGTAAAGTACCATTAGCTTCATTTGAAATACCAAAGCGCTCTTCTTCCCTCAAATGAGTGTCCATTATCTCATGTTGAATGTCAAAATGCTGGGGCCCCAAAAGAGGTCAATACCCCCAAATCCATAGCTATGTATCGGTCTAAACTGCCCACAGGTTGTGACGTTGCAGGTCAGTGTTCAGGTCTTCTGTAACGATTGGTATCGCTGAACACAGTTTGGGAAACACTGCTGTAGGAATATCCGAAACAAACAAAATAAGGAACGAATTACTACTGCTTTATATTCTTTCAAGGGAGATCACCTGCATGATTAACTTCCTCATTCCCCTTTCTAACTGGATAGTGACAGTGTCCATCATTGTTGTATTAGTTCAACGCCTCACTTTCAAGGGAAGTTGATAACCTTCTGGCCAGGGCCAGTAGCGCTTTTGGACGCCTTAAGGGGAAACGCTAAAAGCGTTTTCTTGCATTCTTCACAGTAGAAACGCATTCTCCTGACATCTATAGCTCATTATTCATCCCATCAAAAAAAAAAAAGACCTTTTGAAAATGTTTTACTTGAAAAATATTCTAATATGAATTTACACGCCTTTACTACATTGCAAATACAACCAATTTGTTCCTTGAAAAGATAAGATACGCAACATATTTAGATTAAGGCTTTGAGGACCGCCGCGAAAAAAAAAATCGAAAAATTATATTTTAATACAAAAGCTAATTTCTAAAAGATACACTTTGTTCAATAGGTTTGTAACTTAGTTTTGTTACAGAACTAGAACTTAAAGCTCTAAACAAAATATTTCGAAAGTGGGAGGAGAAATTAAGTGGGCCAATTAGATTCTACTCTAAATTTTTTTGCATTTTTAGGATTCCAGTATATATTTTGAGTTAGAGTCTCAAAAAATTTTATACAATAGAAAAATGTCAGTATAAGTAAAGGTTGGGAAAAGGTGACTAGGAAAATAATATTTAGGTTAAGAACTCATCTCAATTATTACTCTTAAAATGAAAAATTTCGTATGAATTCTAAATTTTACAAAACAAAGTCTTAAAATAACTCAGATAAATTCGTGTTCAATGACATCAACTCTGTCGCCATATAGGACTATTGTTTTAAAACGTCATATTTTCGTCTGGAAAGGGGAGAGGGCGGTAGAGTGAAAACGATTAATCCTCGCTCCTTTTTTATAATTTCTGCTAATGATTGCATTTGGCACTAAAGAAAAGGGCTTGGGCGACTCGATAAAAGAATTTAATTTATAGCATATATAAAATATGTAAGTGACAATTTTTTTTTATTTTGTAATTTTTAAACTAAAATACAAAAAGAAAAAAGTGTTGGTTTGTCCGATGTGCGGAAGGCGATTGAATGTATCGCCCCTCCTACCTGGAACAATCTTTTTCATTTTATATTTACTAATGATAAAATTTGAGATCAGAGTCTGCGTGCGGCATAATATACAAATGGGTTAAAACATCAATATATATCTTATATTATATAGATTTTCAAATAATTTTGTTCACAAACTATGATTTCTCCATAAAAATAGGACCGCTTCCCCACACACTCAGAGGGCTAGAGTGGGGAGGGCAGTAGAAGTTATCTCCCCCCCCCCACCTCACCGAATCGGCTAAGATACTAGAAGTGTAGCCGATAAAATATAAAAATTATATTGTAATTCAACTAATTGTGTTTCACAAACAATGATTTCTAAATAAAAGTAATACCCCCCCAACTCAAAGGGTTTCGGAGGTAAGGGCAGTAGAGGTATTTGCCTCCCCCCACCTCCCCCCCACATCCCCCCCCAATCGGCTAACAGGGAAACGACATAATATAAAGATCGGTTAAAATATCAATAACAAGTTTTAATTATATAGATATTTAATTAATTCTGTTAACAAGCTGTGATTTTTACACACACAAAAAATGGACCGCCCCCCCTCGAAAGTTTAAGGGGGTGGATGGGTGATTAATGCCATTGCTACCTCCCCATCCCACAAAATCGACCAACTTTCTAGAGGGGGGCGAAATAATCTAAAAATAGGTTGAAATATAAATAATTAGTATATATTATTAACATGACTATTAAATTCGTATACAAATTGTGTGATTTCTTTACTAAAATTCGTCATCGGAGGGGGGTCAGTCGAGTGGTGGGGGCGATCGTCCCTTTACTTAATCGTAACTTTATAGTCAAGAAACAAATATTGTCAGCCATTGTTGAATTTTTTTTTTTTTAAGTTACTGCTAGCACTCATAAACAGGAAATGGTCTAGAAGTTTGTAGTCTGACCACTACACTGTTTCAAGCCAGAAAGAAAGATGGCCATTCAGATAAATATGCACTTGGCAAACTGTGGTTTTGAATGTGTAGAAAACATGTCAACATCAGCTGTGTCTCGTAGCCCCGTGAAAGCAGTTTTCTTTAATCTTAAGGAATCGAAGTCGTTTTTATGATTGTTTCTGAAATTCTTTAAACTTTGAAAAATGATGTTTAAAAAGATGAAAGTTTGTTTCAAGTAATAAAATATTTTAACAAAATCAACGCTGATTCTATGGCCGTCGTATCAGACTCTCTTCTGAAAGTATGTATTTTATTAAACCAGTGACTTGGCAGAATTTAAGTCATTGGTTAATATGCATGACTAAATGCATGACGCGTAGGACGTAATCATCTTCTTTTTTGAAGTAACGTCTGTATTATATAAGATAAGATAAGATAGACTACACGAGTCACAATTTGATATGTAATATATGTAAACATACACATTTGTAAAGACACCATGGTGGAGCTGGTGCAAATATTCGAAGTGTTAGCAAGGCGAGAAAGTGACTGCCACTCTTGCACAATATGTTCTACAATAACTATGACAATGTATACACACACATATAAATAAATAAATATATTCTCTCTATTCTTCCGCTCTCTCTTTTCTCTTTTTCTCTCTCATGTTTAATAAGCATTTTTAAACAGTTAAAATTAAACCACACAATACTTGAGGTTCCAAGACCATTTACATACAGTACCAATAAATGAATACAGATAAATGCACATATGATAATTATCAAGACACAAAGGAAGTGGAAAAATTGAATATATCGATCACTACGCAAAACAAAATAGTCCTCAGTTTAACAAGACTTAAACAAAGATACTGAAGCATACGATTCAGTTTGGTTCTACATTGGCTAATGGCTATAATAAATGTGGTACAAAATCAAATTGATGCGCTCCTTTGGTCATGGCCACATATCCTTGCGAATCTTGGACGCTAACTGAAAAACTAGAGAAGAGGATCCTAGCAATGGAATTAAGATGCTGTAGAAGACTCCTTGGAATCACATACAAATACCGCACCACAAATGAAGAAATCCGAAACTTAATCTGGCCCCACGATGACATTCTGACAATTGCAAAAAAAAAACAAAAAAAAACGCAAGCTAGGTCTGTACAGCCATATCAGCCATAAAATCCACAGGTCTCGTAAAGACCTTTCTGTGTGTAAAAGTGCTAGAGAAATGGAGAGGCAGATTTAAAAAGCCATTGGAAGAAATTCTCAATGAACGGATAGGCCCAAGTATGTCAGTAAAAGAGACTCTAATCCTGTCAAAAGACAAAAAGAAATGGAGAGAGATTGTCAACAATGGTACCCAATCGGTCCAAAAGACTATGGGAAGGTCATAATAAATAAAAAATAAAAATCATGCATATTAATTTGTGACATTTCAGCCTACTTAGGACGTCGTCTGCCAACTCTTACTTTTATTGATTCGCACTCAAACACAAAATCGAAAATTTAATAATTCTGTCATCAAAATCATTATCTGGTTTAGAGCCAAGAATACTTGAGCTTGCAGTGGCAGAGTGGGAAGAAGGGCATGAACTCCAATCACTCTGTACCCAATCACCTTAGAAAAATCAACAACAAACTACATTAATTGGCGCTGTGAGCAAACAGGTCAGATTGACCATGTTTGTCCATTTCCATGAATAAATTAAAATAATTGCATTGAACGTAATTATAGATAATTAGTGGGATCAAGAGGATTTAATTTTTCAATCCAAAAAGAAACAAAAATTGCTGATCGATTTTATTTGGTTATAGGCCTACTGGAATATTCCAACACGATTTACAATCTTTAAAAAAAAAGAAAGAAAAGGAAATTATAGATGACAGTTCTTCCCAAGACCAATCTTTTTTTTATTCTTCATTTTTTTTAATTTTTTTTTGGTTTAAAAGAATCAGCCAAAAGTGTATGTGTGATTTGTCTGTCCATGGCGACTAAAGCATCAAACTAAAACTAGATTTGTTACAGCTCGCAACTTTGCGGAAAACGTCGCCCTGATTCCCTACAACATAGGCCTACAAGAGGTTTGAACGCCACGCCACGGCCTCCTTTGAACTAAACTGAGTGATAATAAACAATTAAAGAGAAGTTGTTATAATTTAAAAAAGAAAAGAGAATACTAAAACAAATAATTAAAAAAAAAGCAATGCAGGGGAGAAAATAACTCGTTAATGCAATTTAACTCAAAATGGCAGGGTTCAGTCCCCTTTCTGCTTTCTAATACAAAATTAATTAATTACTACTAATCGATTAACTAATTGGCTAATTTTTTGGATTGATTCATGTCTTAGTCATCGACTGTGAATAATTATACGAAGTGGGAAAATATACCACGTTAAACTTATTAAAGAGAATAAATATATATATATTATATAGGCCTACGTCCACATCTTTCACAAAGTACAACATATTAGACTTATTTCGATATAAAGCAAAGTAATCGATTACCAATAAGCAGTTGTCTAATTGTTTGATATTTTGATTGATTCATGTTTCCATTCATAAATAATTTAGCAAAGCTTCAACTTGATCCGAGAATGGGAAGTGGCAGAATATTATATTTAAACCTTTTTCAAAGCTTTGACCAGACAGACAGACAGACAGACAGAGTTAGTCGATATAAGCGTTGTAAGAAGGAATTCACTAGGCTCACAAAATGCAAAATGACAGACTTTTGATATTGTAGATTGCTAAATCTGGACAGAACAGTATCAAAGGACGCATCTTTACCAAGAGAATTAGTCTCTGACTAATTTCAAATATGAGTTGATAGAATATCAGAGGCGGCTGACGAGTGAGGAACCGTCCCAGGTCCCGTGTATCAGGGGGGGGGGGGCGCGACTAAGAAAATCTTTTGTCACCGTCAGCCCATCGTACAGATATTCGTGGCCCTAATACAATGTGTACACTTGCCCATGGCTCCGCCCATGCCACTACTGAGAATGTACAGTCTAAGGTGATCCAAGACACCTAGCAACAATTGTCTTCCGAAATGGACAACTGTAGAACACTAGTACAGACCGCGAAAATAATATGACCTGAAACAGACGGATAAGGCAGGGATCTGCTCCATATGTTCTCTGTGCGGGACTTACGTGATTGCTAAAATTGATTTGCATAGACATTAATTGCATGTCTACGCAGAGGCGTCCTGAGCAAAACGTGCGCCCGGAAAATGTATTTTTTTTGGGACCCCCCCCCCCCCCCATTTTTTATAAACATCACATAGAAATATAAGCTGCGTGGCGCCCAGGCCATCATGCGCCCGTCCCCTCACTACGCCTCTGAATTGGCGTACCGGTAATTGGCATGAAATACCCAGCACTCATCTTGTTTGTATTAAGTTTGTTTGTGACCAATGAAATAAAAAAAAATGAGGTGGGCTACATTTGATATCTATTGTCTTAACGAAACAAACCAAATCACAAAGCTTCAAGACAAAAACACGTTAGAAAGTTAAGATCTGTAAGATAGACATTTTTCATTGCAATAGCAACAGTACTAAAAATAGTTGTTGAAATAGATCAATTAAATTCACTCTTAAAACATTGAACATAAAAAGAAGGTGTTAGCAAAGATAGTGATATCACATGACTTGGCTGTTTGCTGAAGATTAAAAATGCTAAATCCATAACTAGCGTTACATGATTGGATGAAGATACAGAAGGGTCAATCAAACACACATTCTCAAGTTACAAGATGATTGCCTTCTCGGCTGCTGGGAAGCCGCTCATAGCCTGGGAGACAAAGGTTAATGCTGATTGATCTATTTATTTATTTTGCAGTATTTGTTCTCAGCTTGTTGTCGTAAATGTCAACTTGATGAAATGCCATCTTAGAAATGTCATAACAGAAGTTGATCTTTAATCTAAAATCGAAAAAGAAAGGAAAATTAATTAGAAGTGCAATTTAAAAAAAAAACAACATTTTGTTTATAATTAAGAAAAACAATTTGTTACGATGATTGATCTTCATTTCTAAAAAACATTTTCTCAAGAAATATTTCAGATGTTTTTACTGTCAACATTTTGTTTAAAATAATTATGAATATAACTTGTGGCTATTTATAAAGTCTTACATTGAATATAAGGACATCATGTAGACTGTAGATTTATCTAGAAATAATTTCTTTGTTTAGCTAAATGTATGTAAACTTTTGAGGCTACACGCCGCTACAGTGTAAATAAATAATTTAAAAAAAAAATAGACTAATTCAAAGACCGTGTGCCAAATCTAAAAGAAAAACAAAACAAAAAAATCACGTGACTGGATCAGTTAGTACAGAGGGAGGGAAGAAAGGGGTATATTGGTGAATGTTTACATGATCGTTTTTTAAATGGATAAAAAAAAAGTTTACTAAGGGCTCGAGTCCTCTTGGGGGCTAATTCAACTTATACCACCATATATATATATATATATATATATCTGTCAAGTACAATTTAGTTCCCTTGTTCAAGATATCAAACAAATTAATTAAGTACTAAAGGTTATTTAACTAAATGGTTATTTTTTATTGATTCTTGTGTTGTCAGATCAAAGAAATAATTATGAAAATTTTCATTTTGTGAGAAATAACGTGTACAAACTTTTTACCAGACAGACAGACAGAGTTAATATGAGCTTTGTAAAAATCAAGGAAGTAGATGTTATGAAATGTATGTGCGCGTTTCTGGTGTAATCATAAGGGAAGTGGGTGGATATAGTTTGGTTGTGTAAGTTGAAGAGATTCTGATGAAATCACGCGATGGTCTTTCGTAGTTCAACGTTGAAGAAGGGAGGACAAGTCGGAGACATTTTGAAAATGGAAGTGTATTTTTTTTGTAAGAGTTCTTGTTTAAAGTTTCTTTTATAACTTTTGCAAAGTGTTCATTTCAATAAAGACATTTGAAACTGTGTTTATTTATAAATGAAAAGTTTGTTTTAAAAAAAGTCTCTTCAAGTTTATTTAAATTTAAGAATATAATATGCCTACACCAGGTTTAGTTGTACTAGAGTAACTAGACTCTCGGAGCTACAAACCAACGATATAGTATCAACATTCGACTTATTAGTTATATCGAGCCAACATATCAGGGCAGGCCGTAAGTAATTTGTGGCCCTAAGCGAAGCGAATAGGGAGGCACCATAAGAAATAAAATAAAAAAAACGAAAAATTAACTCCGAAAAATACGTCATGAATTATAGTCCGACCAGTATCTAGATCTGAATCAACAAATAAACGAAATTCATATATCACCGATAGCACTAATGTGCTTCATGGACGATTGATGAAATAACATTTCCACATTTCACCAAAGTCAAATGTCTTCTAGCATCTGTAGTCTAACAAGTAGACCTAAACATTTGCTAATACCGCTTGAATCATAGTAGAGACTTAGATAAAGGCACATTCCTCGTTCCATAGGCTAGGACAAATGTGTACAAATGCTCCTTCTTCCCTAGTGCTATTAGAGCATGGAATGGGTTGCCTGAGCCAGCCAGGAAAACCAGTGACTTGGCAGAATTTAAGTCAGCCTACATGTTAACCTACATGACTAAATGCATGACGTGTAGGACGTAATCATCTTCTTTTTTGAAGTAACGTCTGTATTATCCTAGATAAGATCATCATAATCATCATCATCAAACTCCATTTGTGTGAGGGCTTGAGAGGCTCAAATCCTCTCTTGCAAAAGTCCTGGACAGAAACCCTGCTGTCTTGCGTAGTGCATAAATGTCGCCATACAGGTCGAGAATTTTGGGTTTCCCAGACCTGTCGAGACGGAGATCAGCAAGTCTGGGGCAGTCAAACAGAATATTAGGCACCGTTTCCTTTTCTTCCCCGCAGCGGGGGCACCATGAATCGAAATTTGGCCATAGCCGTGAGAAATATGAGCCAACAGGACAGTGGCCTGTCCTGCACTGTGCTATAATAGCTTGCTTAGCCTGGACAGCCTCCACCACGGGAAAGTGTGGCCAGGGCGCCTCATGTGCTCCCAGACTCCACGGGCTTTTTGGGACTTGTCCCAGCACTCAAACCACTTTTCCATTTCTGTTTTTTGAATTATAGCCGGAGCATGATAAGATAGACTAGTACTAGTAGACATAGAGTTCAGCAATACTTGAGATTTGATCCATGTTTCGCCTAGGCGATTCCCTAGTTTGTCTAAGCCTAAATATGTTAATGGGCGCACATGCACCTCCCTGCATTCTAGCAATTATTTGTGCTCTGTCAAATCAATTAAAATTTAACTAGAAACTGAACAGGTGGTGAACAAGTGTTGAACAAGTGGTAAACAAGTGGTGAACTAATGAACAAGTGGTGAACAATTGAACAAGTGGTGAACAAGTGAACAAGTGGTGAATAAGTGAACAAGCGGGGAACAAGTGGTGAGCAAGCGGTGAAAAGTGAACAAGTGGTGAACAAGTGGTGAACTAGCGAACAAGTGGTGGACAAGTGAACAAGTGGTGAACAAGTTAACACATGGCGAACAAGTGAACAAGCGGTGAACAAGTGGTGAACAAGCGGTGAGCAAGTGAAAAAATGAACATGTGGTAAAAAGTGGTGAAGAAGCGGTGAACTAGTGAAAAGTGGTGAACAAGTTAGCACGTGGTGAACAAGTGGTGATCAAGTGGTGAACAGATAGTGAACAAGCGGTAAACGAGTGGTGAACAAGTGAACAAGGGGCGAACAAGTAGCGCTTCCACTGTTGACTGAAGAACAGTTGTTAAGATTAGTTAATTTTGTTGTAGTCTAGTCTCGGCTTAACAGGAATTGAAGGCCGACCATGAACGTGCACCCCTCTGAATTCTGAGTAGCCACATTTTAACCGTTTTGTTACGATTTCAAATCAATTAACTTCTGCTAAGTAGCAGCCTAACAAGTCATGCTTCCATTGAAGTAGAGCTGTACAGATATGTTATTACGTTAAGAAACTAGAATAGACAAATCTGTCGCAAATCTGTCGCAAATCTGTCGCAAATCTGTCGCAAATCTGTCGCAGATCTGTCGCAAATCTGTCGCAGATCTGTCGCAAATCTGTCGCAGATCTGTCGCAAATCTGTCGCAGATCTGTCGCAAATCTGTCGCAGATCTGTAGTTCATGTCCCACCCTGTACGCTTTATTATAGGCTTGCTATTGTTTGCACTATATAAGGCTGCCAAATATTCTATAGCACTTTAGTCGTCACAATTTGTTTTCATTTGCACATAATCATAGTTATAAGGTATAGAGTAGGATAGATGTTTCGTGTTGTTTTTTTATTTATTTTTGTCTCGGGGAGAGAAATCTTGTATGTTGTCTTTCGACAGTTCCCTTCAAGAAAAGTAAAGAGTGTATGTGTATTTACGTATTTTCTTCTGTAACAGTCCAAGCCAGAGCGTCGGTGCTAAATTTACCTCTTTTGTTTGAGACACATTGGACTGACAAATACGAATCTATTAGCGCTTGAAATCACAACTTTGAGAAGATCTTTGACTGTTTGGCGTATCTTAAAATAACGGCTGTAAGTGAAACCAGACAGTGCCTGCTTCTCATGTTTTTTTTTTTAATGTCTTTTAATAGTCGTCAATTCGCCCGCTCCCATCCCCCGTCGTCCTGCGGGAGGTTTGGACCAGGAAGTAAACTATCTTCAACTCTGAAGGAACATCCGAAACATGTAAAACATTTTACAAACATTTTTATTGAGCTGGTGCTGCCGATAATTTGCAGTTTACTGACAAGTGCTCATGTTTGGATTTTGGGAGTTTTTACATAACAAGGCTTTACATTCTTTATCTTGATACCTTAGTCTCTTCATTACGCCTCTCTTTTCAAGCAATAGTAATGTTCAGCTCAAAGTCTTTTGTCTCCATCCTAAAACGATACAAGAGCGGCAACGTAAAGAACTATATCAGGACTGCACGAGAAGCTTTCATCGATAAACTTTTTTCTATCGCCATGAGAAGCATTCACTAGTAAAGTTAGTAACAGTTTCGGCAGCCACAGTCAACGTTTGCATTTTTTCGTTTGATCGACTGTTGGGAGGCACGGGCCGCCGGGGCCGCACGGATAAAATTAACACCGTGTACGTAAATAGTTAGTTCACATGTTTATTTGTTGTTGTTTTTTTTTCTTTTTCATGAAACAAGTATTTACAGTGTACTTAATATTACACATGTATGGGGGGGGGGGAAGCGAGGGGTGCACCAGTTCTTTTCTTTACTGCTCTCCGTAACAAACAAAATTGAGGCTACGACTTTGAGTTATAGGTGGCAACTTGCAACCCCCCCCCCTGCAAAAAAATCCTGCGGGCGCCAATGTATATATATATATATATATATAATAATATATATATATATATATATATATATATATATATATATATATATATATATATATATATATATATATATAAATGTTTATGATCAAGTCTTAACATTGTTTAAAATAACATCAATAGGACTTTAAGCACCTTTGTCATAAGTATATAGATTTTCCCGCACTTTTAAATATAGGTCACATTGCAGTCACTTTGACGTCTGCTTGTGGTTTGGTCATATATTATTAGTCGCAAAGTCTAGTTATGGCTACACCAGCGGATTTATTACAGCACCGTATGATTACTGCAGTCCTGAAGTAGATTTGAGTATAGGCCGCATGAATGAATCTTATGAGTGATCAAAGTCCAAGAAGTTGTAAAATGAGCTATTAAACTCCACTTAGTAGAAATATATATACGTAACGAAAATGAGAATCAGAGATCTAGTTACATTGTAACCAAAAAAAAACCCCCCAAACAACTACGCTTTGTATACACCTTATAGAGCGATTATTTACCACTGAATCTCTTATGAATTTTTTTTTAAAAAGGATTTTTTTTTTTACCTTCCCCCCACCCCCGCCCCCCGCCCCCGCCCCCCACCGCCCCCCGCCCCCCGCCGAGAAAACCAGACCTACAAGAAGATGCCAAAAAAAAAAAAGAAACCGTGCCTGGTCCAATGAAATATCGTTTATAAAAGAAAATGTAAGCAAAGATCCCCTTTCAGAACTTACGATCTTTAGGGTAGTTTATGTAAAGGTCAACTGTCTCTGTGGCCCGCGGTTAATGATGGTGTCATGTGGCCAGCACAACGACCAACCGCCTTTACGTTTTTGTCCATTAACGTCAGGTATCCGACAGAGCTGGGTGGACTGAGAGACGCCCTAAAGATCCCGAAACGAAAAATCCCAGTTTTTACCAGAATTCGAACCCAGGACCCATGAGTTTGGAAGCCATGCACTTTACTACTTAGCCACTATGTACTGCAAGCAGATGTTTAGCAGATAGCATCGCTTCACAGAGGGAAGTGTACTTGAAGAAGCAGAGAGGACCGGGAAGAGCTGGGAAACCATAAAAAAACTAGCAAAAGACCGTGGAGAGTGGCGTGTTTGAGGAACTCAAAGGAGTAATGGTGATGATGATGATGATCCTTCCAAAATCCTAGTTTTGTGGTAATAGTCACGTCAGCCTCTAAACTCTAAGCAAAAACTTTCCATTTTTAAGAAACAAAGAAACTTTTCGCGCCAAATACCTGATCGTGCTATAACACCTTATGTTACTGTGCGGAAAATCACAGACCTATATTGTCTATGTCTAATTGTCTATACTATTCCGGGCTTCGTTCGGATTGGGCCAGGCTAAATAACTAAATACTAATTACCTACCTGTTGGACATGGATGACCGTGATGACGTATAGCGGTACTGTGACTGTTAATATCACCCAAGGCATGTAATAAAGAAACTCCTAAAAGTTAAAAAAAAAAAAAATAAATAAAATACTTTTTAAAAAATACCTTGCTTATATTTAACGAAATTTAATCGAATGTTCAGTGCGCTATGGTCCAATCACTTTATATGACTAATTAATGAAAAAAGGAGGGGTGGGGTGGGGTAATCTGGGAGAAGGTTTCAGTGCTGCTTTTTCAAGAGCTTCTTTTTAAATTAGAAGTCAGGGTCTCAAGCTTCCATCATTGTAGGTCGACACGTTAACCATTGAGCTAAACAATTACTTATACAAATTGAAGGGTTTATAGTCTAAAATTTCTATTGTTTAAATTTATATCGAACGACCAAATTCTCGAGCTTAGTCTGTATGAAAAAAAGTTTTACCAGACATACATTGTTTAATTAATTAGTCAATTTCTTTTATTTATTCATGTGTTGTCATCGACTGAGCAGTTTCAACTTGATCCCAGAATGGGAAGAGGGAGAAACAACGTGTAAAAGATTTTACCGTGACAGACAGAGTTTAAATAAGCTTTGTAAAAAGTTTAGGAGGCACGGTGGTTTCCGGAGTGTCCGGCATTCGAATCCTAGTGAAGACTGGAATTTTAAATTTTGGGATCTTTAGGGCGCCCCTAAGTCAACCCAGCTCCAATGGGTAATTGACATTAGTTGATACCCTTGTTAACAGAAACAGATGACCTTTACATCATCTGCCTGCAGGGTCTGAAAGTGTTCAATGGCACGTGAAAGCGTCTGATCCCCTCCCCCTCAATACATACATACAAACTTAAGGGTTGTACTTACCAAGACTTTGTCCATATAAATGGCTATCTGCGTGTACGTTATAACTGTTTGTCCACTTAGAAATCTCCAGAAGAAGAAGATGACCAACGTACTAGGCTCGTGACTCAGTTCAAACTGAAGACTCTAGAAATGGTAAAATAATTGTTAGTAAAAATGATTTCATTCATTGCAGATTTTTTTTTGTATCCTGGGTATTTCACCCCATCTGACGTAGATAACGCTATTGTCTGCGTTGATGTGGGGGTGGGGGGGGGGGACACTTTTTGCGAGAAAAAGTTAACAGAAGTAAAGTTTCCAGTTCAGACCTTGCTATCTATGGGTCAAATGATGTTAAGGTGCCTTCCGGAATTAGCTCTCAATGGCATAGAAGAAAGCAGCTGACAGCATATTGTCTCTGATAGACTTAGAGTGATGCCCAACCTAATTCGGCCTCCGGGCCATTTAAATTAGCAACACTCTTGTCGCGGGCCATATCACCAAAAAGGTGCCAAAACGAAATTAAATTGACCTCATACTATTTTATTAGAACCCCGTGGATCTAGTGCTTACATTAATTAATGGGATTTTTGAGATTCATTTTTTTTTTTGTAGGGGTGATTTTCTATGCTTTGTGTTGACGTTCCGGCGGACCGGATGGAGCCACGTCGCGGGCCGGACCTGGCCCGCGGGCCGTATTTTGGGCATCACAGACTTAGACTATTGGAAAGCTCGCACGAAGGCCGAAGAGAGTAATAGAAGACAAGAGAAAATAAAGACAATATTTATTTAAGAAAAACATAAATCTTTAAAATAGTAATAAATAATAAATAAAAGATCTGGCATTGACACAGGAAAGGTGAAATGCTTATTTGTCCATTTGTATGCTTCGTCATTGATGTGTACCAGTGTTTCCCAAACCGTGTTCGCGAGGCCTGAATAGGTTCCCACGAACTACAGAAAATATTAGCTATTAGGCCACTACGTGAATTGATCTCTCTAAAATATAATCAAAGTGTTCCGCTAAATACTAAGAATGCGAAGCGTTCGTTAAATAAACAATTTTGGAATCACTGATCTATAGTACTGTTACAACTTTGTTATAAATACTACTAAACTGTGCATTTCATAAAGCCATTCGAAAGAAATTGTTAAATTCGAACCCGTGAAACTATAGCAGGTCAACAAATCGAATATTTGATCATGTCGAAGTTTCTTTTTTTTTTTTTTTTTAAATGACACTTTTATTATAGTTTTGAATTGTCGTGAATGACCCTGATTGATTTTAATCTTCCATGCTACCTGCAACGTCAGAGATTTTGACGTCCTGTTTTTTATTGTGTTTGTCGCGGGGTACTTAATGTTACTAGAGTATCGATCTCCTTGCTAGTATTGATTAAATTTAAGATTATTCGCATTTCAGTGTTTGTTTTTTTTTATTGTCTTCGTGTTTTAATAAAAAAAAAAAATGTTGATTTCAAGTGAAATTGTTTTTTATGGTTACATTTTGTAAGCTTGCACTTTAAAGTATGTCTTGAAAATGTCAACAAGATTTTTAATGTAACTCTTTTGTGGTGTGCTCACTGCTCTGAAGTCTTATGTCTGAGATCCAAAGTCTGAGGTCTAAAGTTTCATGTCGTATGTCTCAGGTCTAATGTCTGAGGTAAAAATTTTAAGGTCATATGTGTGAGGTCTGATGTCTGAGGTCTGTACGACGTGGCAACGAGCTATTGGTCTAAACTGCCCACAGGTAGTGACGTTGCAGGTCGGTGTTAAGGCCTTCTGTAACAAAAGGTCTCGGTTTAACTTAACTTTATTTGTCTCTACCTTAAGGTCTACGTGTACTTATGAGGCTAACATCATACCGAGAGTTCTTTACTCGTGAACTCAATCTGAAACACTTCAGAAAAGTCTTTTACAGCTCTGTCCCAACAGATTCCGGTCACGGCCAGACACAGACCAAGACCAAAGATTTGAACTATCAGATGCCTGTAGCTCCAACAGTCTAATTTGCTGACCACCGTGTGGCCGCTGGTCAGCCCATCGCATGCTGCTTTCTCGTGACAGCAAACTGGCAGCGTGGACGTGTATTTGTTCGGCGAGCATGTCTTATACAGATAGAAGATAATCCCAGCGGTCAAGAAGCAGCCTCCCAGTGTATCGAAGAGTCCGTCGATGACGTAGCCCATGGAGGAATACACAGAGTTATACTGCAGGTGGACGCCCTCCCTTGACCGGAACACCGTCCCGTCGAAGGAGTCCAGCCACGTCCGAAAGAAGTAGATTAGAACACCGAGCTGTCGGTCATGAAGTTTGTCCGAGGAGATGAACTTGCCCGCGATAAAGGCACACACCAAGTGGACGAAGGAGATGACGTCTGGGGTCACCATCGGGAAGAAGGAGGAGAACCCGGTCAGCGCGTTGAAGTACTCAGCCGAGGGCGTCATGACGTAGTGCCTGACGTGATCGCTCAGAACGGCCTTGACCGACAGATGAGTGAAAGGGCTGTACTTTTCGCCTGGGTGGCCAGCCTTGGAGTCCTGGGCCAAGTCCGTCACTCGGTACCGCGCAAATAAGAACACGTCCATGATGGCAAAGTAGGTCAGGGCAGTGACTGAGAGTGTGACCCAGCATCCCCGGCTAAGACTGAAAGAGAATGATTTATTCTCACAGAGTAAGCGGCGTGGCCACAATGGGGGTGTCGTCCAATATGCCGTCAACACGTGCAAAGGGCACGCTGAGTTAGATGGTCTGAAAAGAAATACAAAATTGTTAATACAAAAATGAAGCTCAGTTATTTCTTTATAAAAAACAACAATAAACTAGTTTAAAAACTCAGCTTGTTCCAAGATATAGTCGTTTCTCAACTGTTTTGAAAGAGGAAATTAACTCTTTCTCTCCGTAATGATTTAGCACATTCTAGTGGAATCAACGTTGGTATCGTCAGTTAGGAGAGAAAGAGTTAAGGAGTCGCAAGTCTATGGCATGTTTTGACGGACAGGAAATTAATGAGTTCCAAGTCTATGGAGTGAAATTTGGAAAGTTACAATACCAAAATTCAGACTGTAGACGGCTTAGAGCTAGAACTTGGCTTCCAAAACGAGGGATCTCGATTCGAATCCTGGTGGCGACTGAGATTTCGAGCCTCTAATGGATACCTGGTTGTTAATCTAGCTGCATTGCACCATCATTTAACGCCGGACAGAGAAACAGATAAGCTTTAAAACATCCGCTCCATGCTTACATTGAAGGTTACCAGATTGATTTACATAGGCAAGTGATGTTTTGGGACATGGGATAAAGTATTGTAAGTGTAACTATTGTAAAAATTCTTCATTACTCTCTCTTGCTTTCTACTAGTATAGCAGTTTACAGATGATAGAATCCGATTTACTTTTTAGGTTTGAACTGTTCTCAAATTAAACACTATTTCAGTAATTGAGTTATGCTTTGTTTATTGACCTCATCATCTTCATCTCTAGACACATGTCTCTATCTCTAATGACCTATGCACTGATCTATGAAACACTCGATTTCTCCTCATTTCGTTCTGTTTCATCTGCTTATACCATTACCCTTTTATCAATAGCCATCTAAATATTGAATTAATCGATTAGCTCCCCTACTCAGTTGTCGATCTTTATTTGTGTATTTCCAAATATAGAACATCATGCTATGTTAGTCTAGAAAATACGAAAAACATGCATATATGTAACCCTGCCGGACCAAGTAAAACAAAGGACGTTTGGGCCACGAGGCCTTCTTCAGCTACAAAACAAACAAAGAATAAAAAACAATTAACACAAAATAGTCTTAAGTTAACTTATCTGTCCGATGTTGTTCTCTATCGAGGCAGAAAAGAAATGAGCTGCGCTGGTGTAAAAGCGCGGGAAAACGGAAGGGGACGGAGATGTCAGGCAAAGATGAATGGGAAAAGGGGGTACCGTAGTGTTAGTGCCCATCGCTTATTAAATAAAAGTGTGCTGGTTGTTGATCCCGTTAGGTTGGAGGGTGCCTGACATGTAAATAAGTTTGTTTTCGATCTATGATGTGTGTTATCCCCACCATCACCTGTCCTAAAATTACCATCAAGATAAGTGGCAAATTTAACTGTAATAGTCGAGGAGTCATATATGCTATAATATGCTCAAGGTGTCAGATGGTTTATATTGGAAACACAGGCAGGACCTTAAAAACACGACTCCAAGAACACCTTAGAGACATTCGTAACTTCGCTACTAAGCCCGTCTCTATCCATTTCAATAACACACATCATAGGGGTACCACCGACCTCCTCGTCACTGCCATACAACAATGCAACGACAAAAACACCCGTCTGCAGATCGAAAACAAACTTATTTACATGTCAGGCACCCTCCAACCTAACGGGATCAACAACCAGCACACTTTTATTTAATAAGCGATGGGCACTAACACTACGGTACCCCCTTTTCCCATTCATCTTTGCCTGACATCTCCGTCCCCTTCCGTTTTCCCGCGCTTTTACACCAGCGCAGCTCATTTCTTTTCTGCCTCGATAGAGAACAACATCGGACAGATAAGTTAACTTAAGACTATTTTGTGTTAATTGTTTTTTATTCTTTGTTTGTTTTGTAGCTGAAGAAGGCCTCGTGGCCCAAACGTCCTTTGTTTTACTTGGTCCGGCAGGGTTACATATATGCATGTTTTTCGTATTTTCTATACAGTCGTTTACCCCTGCAGCAGTAAATCTTTGTTTTTTTGAGTCTATGTTAGTCTATGAGAAGTTTTAAAAAAAGAAAGACAAGAGTACTTTGCTCGCATCTAATTGTTTCACGCCCTGTGTATTAAGTACCCGGTACTTTGCCTTTTATGTAGACACCAGTGAAGGATCCACTAGATACTGCATAAGCAACAGCTTACGTCCTGTTGGACCGTTGAGGCACCACGCATGTTGACCGTCTTTCTCCATTCATCTGGATTTTTTTTACTAGAAGCTCTTTCGATGGCTCGTGCATTCGTTTATGTTGTCATCCAATCTCTTTCTCTGTCTGGCTCCTCTTCTTTTTCCTGGTACTTTTCCCCGAGGAGTCATTGCGAGCCTTGAGGACCTTGTATTATGGCCTTAAAGTTTTAGCTACTGTCACTTGACAGTGGTGAGCAGATCATCGTGGGACCCAAGTGACACTGTGATTCAGTTTCGAATCTATGCATTTGTGGTTCTGTCTTTTTAGCTGATATCTCGGTTACTTCTGTAGATTTCAATTCCAAGTGTAGCAACCATTAATATTTGCTCCATTAAATAGTATCGATAGAAGACTAGTATAACATTTACCTTAGACTGTTGTTTATAATGAACCAGTTTTGTTGTGCTCGTGTGTTTTTGTGCGTACATGACAGTGTTAGTATTTTCTGTGTGTGTGTGTGTGTGTGTGTGTGTGTGTGTGTGTTTAAGTGTGTATGTAAAGTTCAGAGGGCAACAAGCTATTAGGGAGGACAACATTGAAATGGACAGGGGCGCACGCAGCAACTTTCCCCAGGAGACGCCTCATAATGAGAGGCGTTTTATGGTCATCTTGGTTTTACCCGAATCTACGCCACTTCATTAATGGTATTGATCCTTGTTGAGACCCATGGTAAACAAAGCAAGATCGAATCTCCGCCCCTGGATATGTTGTCAGCACTGTCTCTTCACGGCTCGTTTTTTTTTGGTGACGTTTTGAACTCTCTTCAACTCGTACTCTTCCATCTCTCTCTCTTTCTCTCTTTTCTTTTTTTCGTCCCCATCTTTCTTTTCCATCTCTTTTTTCCCCACCTCCTCTCACACCTGTCTATCACCCCACCCCCATTTCTCTCTCTCTCCTCCACATCTCTTTTCCAACTTTCTTCAACCTCTCTCTTCCTCATCTCTCTCTTCCACCTCTCTTTTCCAACTTTCTTCAACCTCTCTCTCTTCCTTATCTCTTTTTTCCCACCTCTCTGTCTCTTCCACCTCTATCTTTCAACACTCTCTCTTTCTCTCTCACAGCTTTCTCTCTCACTTTCTTATTTCCATTTCTTCCACCTCTCTCTTCCACTTATCTTCCACTTTTCTCTCTTTTCCTTTCCACGCTCTATTTCTATTGTTTCTCTTCCACCTTTCCTTTTCACTTCTCTCTTCCATCTCTTTTCTTCTCCCCCCCCCCCTTCCCATTGTATCCATTGACGACCAAACTTTTATTGACTGTTTTCTTTAATTAATTAAGATTAAATAGAATTGATTTAATAACTAATGTGACCTTTTAATCTCGCACTTTTTTTTTAACGCGCTGGCATCTCTGAACAGCTTTTTCTTAGCACGCGTTTGGTCGGATAATCTTACGCCGAGCATTCCAAGACATTTCACTTACGAGTTTTATTCCCATGTCTCTGTACTATACATTTTTATTTTTATCTCCATAAGTCTAAGACCTTTTTGTTTTTTAGAGAGGAATGACATTATAGGGCATTGAGATATCAGCCATTAGCTCTAGGTGTTTAGATAGGTCAAGCAACATGGATAAGTACATAGAAGCAGCTGTTTGATTTATTGATTCTGTTAGAGTCCTCCGTCGTTAATTAGTGATTTTATCTTAATTAGTTGTTTTTTTTAGTTTGTACATTTATAGTATAGAAAGATAAATAGATAGATAGATTGATTGATTGTTTAGATAGATAGATAGATTGATTGATTGTTTAGATAGATAGATAGATATATACATAGATAGATAGATAGATAGATAGATAGATAGACAGACAGACAGACAGATAGACAGAAAGATAGATTGATAGATAGATAGATAGATAGATAGATAGATAGATAGATAGATAGATAGATATTTGAGTAAGTTTCATTGTATTTTAATATGTGTGTTAGAGTAGGCATTAATTTATTAGTGTGTGTGTGTGTGTGTGAAAGTGTGTGTATATTTATCTTTTATTTTGAAAAATTATAACTGTGAAACTAGAGTTCCCCCCCCCCCAATTAGGCCAACGAGCTAGTAATTTCTTTTCTCAGCGATATATCTCAACAGCTAAATTTCTAGGAAAATCTCAGAGCCCGCTTTTTGAGATCCGCGACGCTCGTCCAGGTTTCATGCAGGTTCCTGAAGTTTGCATGAAGTTCTTACTTGAATAGAGGAATTGTAGAAAAAAAAATACTAATGGAAGAGATAATGTATCCTAACATTACCATTCATGGGCAAAATGTGTGTGAGGCTTTTGTTCAGAACCAGCTATGGGATAAAAGATTCATGGATTCATGGAACCTGGAAAGCTTATCTCTTAAGGGGTCTAGCTAGTGGATGCTTTAATGAGTCGGGTTCTCCAACTCGACAGGCTAATGTATTGATTATAGAACAACAGCTAATCTAGTTGCATAATATCCGAACTGTAATTAAGCGGTCATCGATAGTTGAACAATAACACTACTGAATACTAAATACAAATTCTTAATATTTTGAATATGTACTAATCATGTGATAATAAATGAATTCATATCAAATATGCCTTGATCAAAAAATTATATTTAGCTGGAGGCAGCAGAGGTTTGAATTCTGAGTTTTTCTTCTCCCTCGGGCAGGAGGAACTCGTTAGCTTTAGATGGCAACCAACCTTTTGTCCTACACGCTAAGCTCCTAAACGTTATCACCGACAGCACCTCGGAGGTGGGATGGGGCTGGGGGCGCGAGAAAGCGGGTAGATTAGTCATGAGGCCATAAGGTAAAAATCTGCAAAATCACTAACTCAGATTTGACAATATGTTTCAGAATAGAAAAGAAATAACATAGATTCTAGAATTAACACTTTGACACATTCAGATCTAGGTATTAAAAACGACTAACGACTGAAGCATTTATTTCAAAATAAAGTGCTGCACATATTTGAATGACTTGTTGTTGAGCGTCTTGCTAAGGACACACAAGTCCTAGGTTTGATCCTTATACTAAACAATGTTTTTGAAGGACAAATAAAATATATATTGTTATGACCCTACATTGCGCACTGTCATTAGGTGCGAGACTGTGCACCGTGAGACACAGGACAGAGACACGCTAAGAGGAAGTCGAAGATGGCCGATAATTAGATCTAGGATGTAAACAAGAAAGAAGTGCTGCTTTTATTGGTTCCTCTAGTGCTACATTTGTTATCGCATTACTATTGTTCTATTATTAAACTGTAGTTTTGATATATCCCTTTCGTTGAGTTTCTTCGGGCTCGCTGCTGGCTGAGTTACATCAATATGTTAAATGTTTTCTTGGAAGTTCAGAGAGTGCCGATTTAAATTATTCCAACAGCGGATTCCAGCGGTGGTTGATTTTGAAACCAATACGATGCCAATCCCACGTATTCTCATCGTATGACCTCAAAACCATCCATTCGAAGTTTATTTGTTTGTTTGTTAGCTGTTGTTTTTTCTAGCGGTGGTTGATTTTGAAACCAATATGATTCCAATGCCCACCCATTTTCATCGTGACTTCAAAACCATCCATTTGAAGTTTGTTTTTTGTTATCGGTTTGAAAGTCTAACCTATAAAAGTACGAAAGAGACTTTGTGTTTTCTGTCAAGAACTTGATACCAGCTCTTGGTGGCTAGAGTGGTTCTCACTACTTGGACTAATCTAATGTATAAAGGTAATATCAGAGATGACGATAAAGTAAAGAAACACACTAGTCAAGAATTATATCAATCCTTTTCTCCGACTCTGGAAACAAATTTGTATTTGAAATTGAGATATTGATTTACAACTAGGCGTTAATCACCAACATTGAAAATAATTTCAAAAGAAGTAAGTTTATGTTTATTAAACTAGCCTTTGTTTCATACGACCTTATGTAAAAAAAAATAGTATTAATGATAATATAAAGTGTTCTCTTTAATCTATGTTATTCCAGAACTAGAATATAGTAAATCCTGAGACATTAATACATGGCTACAAAGGACTGTCTGTCTGTCTCTCCTGCACGGATCCTGGAGCCCAACGTCACAGTCTGCGCAGTAGCCTACTAGTCAGTGGCTTAGCATCCATGGCGTAAAGAGTTCATTACGCTTGGGCCCATGACTCATTGTCCAGTTGGGGCCCACATTAGAACTTAGGAAGAACATTTGTTTGTTCATTTGAAACACTTTTAAGTCGTTTAACTCTGTTAAGAAGTTGTACAAACATTGACTTTTAAGACACTATTACTTATATGCAGTCCTAACTGAATCAAACGTTATGACATAATTACTTATTTTTTAAAAGTACGATTGGAATTTTCTTACATTTAGAGTACTCATTTTTGTCACACACTAAATTTGTCTTATTAGCTGGAGGGGGGGGGGGCACCAAGATGTGCTTGAATCAGGACCCACGGGTACCTTGCTACGCCAATGCTAGTAGTGTGATACCGATTTTTACTTGTGTAGCATGCAGTGGTTACACAGTATAGATCTACCGTCTCTGGCCGTCACCTAAATTAAAATTTAGCGTAACACTGATAGTCCAATATTTAAACTAGATGCTTACATAGTACTTCCTAATGTGTCTTATAACGAATAGATATTGATTAATAATATCGTTTTATCCCGTGCTTTTAAGAATGTGCGCTTATAATACTGTCTCTAATTCAGTCACAAGAAGCACTGGCACTTGATTTCCAACATCAATTCGATCCAACACCAAGCCGTGTTTATGCCATCTCCCATTTAGCTCGAGCCTGTATTTATGGTCCCTTAAGCTATGTCTAATTCATTCTCTAATTCTTGTGCTATAACCCAGACTGCTATCACATTTGATAAATTGTTAAGCTCCAATCAAGAGCTATAACACACATGCAGTCGGCACAGCTTTTCATACGCTGTTGAAAGAACTATATATAGCTTTAGTAAATCGCCTAAACGTTTATTTACAGGGAAAATGGTCGTCTACTCAAAGCGTCTCTATTCTGCCCTCCCTTAAATCCGGCACTGCTGCGATAGCTTACAATCAAAGCAAAAGGACTGCTAACCCTTGTCTGAATAGATCCGACGTGAACATTACCTATATGATTTTATAGTTTTGGACTTTAAACAAAGAGACAGCAACATTATGTGTTTCTTTCATGCTCATACCGAGGATGGACGAACAAAGATAGACTTTAATAATAAATAGCACTGCCTAGAATTAATCTTGTTTTAAGAAGCACTCATAACCAGTGGCTTAGCAAGGTATCCGTAGGCCCGGGTTCAAGAATATCTTGATGGGCCCCTTCCCCCAAGTAAGACGAATGTATTGTGTGACAGAACAATCGAGTAATCTGAATGTATGGGTATATTAGCCAAAAGACATTCTAATACTTTCTGCTTTATGTAGATCTTGCTCCTCATTTTTTTCAACATTTTCAACGCAACGCTGACTGCGCTTACAATTTAGTACTCGACAATAAGCAGGTCAATGTTATCGAATGTTTCAAATTTGCCTCTAAGTGCTGCAGCTTCCAGGCGTTCTTTTTCCTTTGAGTCTAAGTGCTGCAGCTTCCAGGCGTTCTTTTTCCTTTGAGAAACACAAAGGAATTTGTTTCAACAACTTTAGTATATCAAAATATCCGAATCATTCCTTGATGACCACCTTGTGGGCAAAAGTATTTGAGTGTACTATTAGCTGTGCTCTTCCTATTGGATTCAAGACGCGCCCATCTTGAGATGTTATGAACAAAAATCACATACCAGGTCATAGAAATCTGCAACGTCTTGGACACAGCTGACGGAATAATTTTAGACCAAGTTTAAGTCGTGGTTAGCAAAGTGGACATAATGCGCAAGCGGTCTCTTTGATGAAGCACTACTCGAAGACCATTGTGGCCCTACTATCCACTTTTATTGGAGGTACCATCATATCTTTTGCCTCGCAGTTTATTTAAAGATAAATGGGGATTATTCATTACTTGGATAATATTCTTGTTGTGAACTCCTGGCTTGGCTTTGACATGAACACATAAACGTATGTATTTCAACAATTCAAAGAAAGCCAGTGAAGTATTAAGAACAAAATATAGATCTATATTTAATAAAAGTAATCAGAAGGAACTTGTAACTGTAAATAACGCCAACAAATGTTGAACTATTAAATCTACAACAAACTAGGAAAACTGCTTCATACTTTTGTTTCTACTTATGGTCTCAAAACTCAGGCCTCTGAGAACAATAACGATTTCCCAAGGAACGTCACTCTACCTCAACCAATGGACCAAAAGAAATAACAAACAACAAACTTAGAAATCCGTTACTCTTACACCCAAGATTCTATCAGCTTCCGTCCACAATACAACACAGTCACCACGACGCCGAATGCAATCTAAAAACGTTACTAAAAACACGACTCTATTAGATAAAGAAAACTTTATGTGAACATGGCATACGTGCCCCTGGTCCAGCCTATGGTTAGCCTATGGTCAGTCTATGGTCCAGCCTAGGGTGAGCCTATGGTGAGCCTATGGTCAGCATTTGGTCAGCATTTCGGGGAAGGGGTCGACCGAGTGGGGGGGGGGGCGATCGCCCCTACCGCCCCCCCCCCCGAATCCGCCAGTGGCCTATGGTCAGTCTAGGATCAGCATATAGTCAGACTATGGTCATTCTATGGTCCAGCTTATGGTTAGCATATGGTCAGCTTATGGTTAGCCTATGGCCAGCCTATGATCAGCTTATGGAGAACAGAAGTACAGACCTGATGACCTTTAAAGTATGTGTGTCTGACAGTGTGTCTTCTTCACCCAGCGCCATCTTGGACTGTGTCCAGGCCAAACGTGGAGACATGGACTGAGAAAGATGGAAATCCCGTCTTGTGTCCTGAAAACAACAACTAATTTAATTACAAAGTTGTAGGCTATACATTTTTTTGAGAAACACAAAATCCTAACAGTAAACTATATCAAATAGATATATCATTCAATTATAACAATAATATTTAGTAATAAAATATGACGATAATAATAATTATGAAAGAAATATATGTGCACTAAATTAGTACAAAAATAAAACAATAAAAGATAACAATAAATATAAAAACAAAATATAGAATACATATTGACATAAGTCATATGAATAAATGTTAAGTCGCCTTCTTCTACCATCGGCGGATCAATGCGACGGGCCCAGTTTTATGCAAGATATTGTTTTATGGCAACAAGGAGTGGAAAAAAAGTTGGGTTTTTTAAAAATCTTATTTGTTATTTGATATTATTTTTCAAGATGGAAATTTAAAATTAGGATTATTTGAGTGGCGGGTCTAAGTCTTGAACAAATCCAACTCGTTACAACAAAACAACTGAAAAAAACAAAAAAAAACAATAACAAACAATAACAACAACAAAAACAAAAACAACAACAACAACAACAACAACAACAATAACAACAACAACAACAACAACAACAACAATAACAACAACAACAACAATAATAACAACAACAAAAACAACAACAATAACAACAAGAACAACAACAACAACAACAAAAACAATAACAACAACAACAACAAACAACAAGTTGTTGGATTTGTGATTGATTACGCGTTCTGTTTTCCAGCTGGGAAATGACCGCCATGTCTTGTTGCAAACTTGAGCCGAGAAGTGAAAGTGGGAGATATAACAAGTCAAAGATTCCACACAAAGAGTTATAATAGAAGCTTTGTACAAACAAAAAAAGTGAATGAAATGAACTAGTGTCTAGTTTGAAAACAAGCCACATCTCCTTCTGGTCCCCATTCATTGCCTACTGGACCCCCGCCCCCCCCCCCCCGTATCACGGACAATCACTGACCCTCATCATACCACACACATGTAAGTCTATGACGTGACGATTACCGTGATTCAGTCCAAGACTGCCCACCCTTTTAAACAAACTACCGTTTTAAGAAGGAGGCGCGGTGGCTGATGGGTAAAACTTGGCTTCCAAACTGGGGGCTTCCCGGGTGCGAATCCTAGTGAAGACTGGGATTTTTAATTTCTGGATCTTTGGGAGTCTCTAAGTCCACAGAGCTCTAATTGGTACCTGACACTAGTTGGGAAAAAAGTAAAGACGGTTGGTCGTTGTGCTGGCCTGGCCACATGACACCGTCGTTTACCGTGGGCCTCAGAAACATCCTCTTCCCATAGATTGCAAGGTCTGAAAGGGAAACTTTTCTTTACCATTTAAAGATGCTTTACTTATTGTAAACGTTAGAAGCAGTAATAACAACTTCCTACTTCGCAATAGAAAGAACTATGAAGACAGAATATCTCCATTTTGTACCTTCGAAATAGGAGAAGCCTTTCATCATCTGCTGGTGTGAATTTTGAAGCAGACAGCAAAGTTAATTAAAAACACAATTATTCCAGGTCAAAGTTTTAAAATTAGCTGAACTGTTAAATTCTAAATCTGTAAAAATACTAGGATACTGTTCTATATTTGTAAACTTAATTCTACCTGTTTTTATATTAAAAAAGTTCAAATCCTTCTTTAGAGATTTATATAGTTACATTACCATAAAAGTGTATTACCTAACAAATACGTTCTTGTGATTACTAAACTCATATCATGTGTTATTGTGTTAATGGCTTGAAATGCAGTTTATTCTTATAATAATAATTTATAGTCTATATTACTACCTACATTATTGCTACTTTTGCTTTCATTATAATCATCTTTGAGTATCTTGATTATTTGTACATTGTGATTATTTGTAGCTGTGGCTACCTTTGTAGCGCTTTGTGCTTGACAGCAAAACAAATAAAATTATTAGACTTTTACATTGTTGCCCTGTGCGGCAACTACAATTCCATGGACAGCTTGACCAAGTCATTTGAATAAAATCGGGGCCTTACTTTGTTCACGACATGAAGATACTGAAGTGTTGACGTTTTTGTTTTTCTGACCACACCGGAGTAGTGACCGTGGTGGCCTGAACAACTGATCTCCAGTCATTCAATCTACAAAGAACGATAATTATGGGAAAAAAAAATGGTGTGTGCTTAAATAACGATATTATTGACCAACGCCTCGAGAGTTCTCTCCCCTACCCCCTCTTCCCCTGGAGTCACTGTGACAAGAGTGGTCTGACTAATCTCAGGAGCGCCCAATGCAATAAAGTCTCAAAGATAAGCTCAGTAAACAGTAAACTCATGAATAATTAACCTCAAAGGGAGACTACAAAACTAAGCCAAAGAATAATTGCCCTTGCAGCATATGGTGAAGACATCTGTTATAATTTGTTCGTATTGGTATTTTGTGGATTTTAATATTTGAAACATTCTATAGTAGGGCATTCTTTAGTACTGACTCAGAAGTATATACATTTTTAAAATAAATGGGGCAGTCCACGACATAAATCTAGAACTTAAATATTACAGACGTTACTTAAAAAAAAGAAGATGATTGTACGGTACGCATTTTATGTGTCAATCTAGTTATGCGTGTTAATCAATAACATAAACTCTGCCAAGTCGTATATTTTCCTGGCTGATTCAGGCAACAGTGATTTATGTATTATAGCTACTTTACTTTTTAGCAGCCCCCGAGAGGGGAATAGATGCCATTTGTTTTGTGTGGTTTGTCTGTAGTCCGTCCGTCCCGTTTAGACCTCGTAAACTAGAAAATATATTGAAAATCCGACATCATGATATTTTAGACCATTCAAAGTTCTGATGCAATGGCTACTTTTTTCTTTTCTTAACGTGAAAATGAACATTAAAAAAAAATCAACTATGCAACTATGTTTTTTCATAAAATTACACAATTTTTACAACTATTCACTATTAATAGTAACAATCTGCCATATTTTTAACACATTTATGCAAACGGTTTTAGATTTTGTGTCATTTTTTTTTTTTTTTTGTACAATTGTATTGCAAAGTTAAGTACGGTTCTCTCATACTAACTACTACATTCACAGAAAAAAGTTTATTTTAAATTTTTGAAGAGAAAAAATCTGTTTTGTATGCATATAATTATAATTAAAAAAATAACAACAATTAACAAGTAGTTTTTCATATTAACCCGTGGACTGCAACTGCACTGACATGCTAAACTAATAAAGTGGAGAATTTATCTTTTTTTATTTTTAACGGTAATGTTTTTTATTATGAGGCTTTAAATAACAGATTGACCTTTACAGAACAATTAGATCAATTAGATAATTATTATATGACATTAGTTAGGCCAGGTTCACATCTTTCACTTTCACCACACAAGATCTGTCATCCTTCTTTCTCCATTCTTCTCTCTCATTTGCTTTGATAGAATTTCATTCTGATGTTCTTTCTGAAAATATTGAAACCTGCCTTTTTACCTCCCTGGGTGGACCACGTCAGGGGTCCGATTTTGAGTTTGTGTTCCCACACAAACTGTCTTCGTAACCTTGTTATTCTTTATTATGTTCTGAAGTGTCTATAAGTTAAATGATTATAGTAATGGTGTTACACTATTGATCTACTTTGCACCCTTAGCAAAATGTTTACTTTTAGTTAAACAATTATAGCTTGTATAACAGGCAGGGCAGATATTATTATTATAGCTTTTATATAGCGCTACTTTCATGCTTATAGCATGCTCAAAGCGCTTTTTGGTTCAATCTCATTTGTGGACCAGTGAGGGGGGGGATCTAGAAGTTGGTTTTCCGTGCTGCCTTTAGGCGCTCAGTAAACACAACTCTGCCCGAGTCGGGTGTCGAACCTCGAGCCCCCTTCTAGGTAGCCAAGCCAAGCCAAGTTCAAGCGCACTTGGCCTCTCGACCACGCTTCCCAGATATCAGCAGGATCGGGACATCCAACGTGCCAGATTTGGCAACAATCAGGCCCTCACCCTTAAAGAGTCCTTTATATTTTTTAAAATATAATATTTTCGAGAACATAAGTATATTCTTTCGTCGTAGGGGTGCTGTGACAGTTTGTGTTACCAAATCCCTCCACTTTTCCCGGTTAGCGGGATTTCAAGAGAGGCTGGTCCAGCCTTTCTTCGTGCTCCCTCCACTGTAACTTGAAGAATAATTTTTGATAGTGAGTCATGTCTTACAATAGGACCAAACCAGCTCAGCTTTCGTATATTGAATATTAGAAAAAATACGTATAAGTATATAAGAAATATACAAATAAACACAAGGGGAACTATTACTAACTACTTCAGGAGCGAAAACACGGGTCCACAACCAACAGGGACGATATACAGCCAACTTCTACAATACCTTGCTTATGCCGATGACATGGCCTTATTGGGTAAAGAAACCTCTGACATCGCTAGAGACTTCACACAACTAGAAGAAGCATCTCGACCAGCAGGACTTGAGGCCAATGTCAGTAAAATCAAGTACATCGCGATGACAAGAGACAATCAAACAGAGGGAAAAAATATCAAAATCAAACTTTCAAATATCTAGGAAGTACTATTAATTTAAAAAATGACCTACTAACAGAAATAAAGGAAAGAATAGCAGGAGGCGACAGGGCATTTTATAGCACCCACCATTTACTTAAGAGCAAAACAATTTCAAGGAAAACCAAGAAAATAATATACAAAAGCAGCAATGTATGGAAGTGAGACCTGGATATAGACTAAGACATCTGAAAATTTACTTAACACTTGGGAAAAAAAAATTCTTAGGAAAATCTATGGTGCCATACAGGATGAAACAGGGTGGAGGACACGCACTAACCATGAGATATATCAATTGTATGAAGACCCACCAATAGTGAACGAAATAAAAAAGGACAGACTACGTTGGGCAGGTCACCTTGAAAGAATGTCAGACAACAGAGGAGCGAAAATCGTATACAGGCAAAAACCAAAAGGCAGGCGACCCAAAGGCAGACCCCGAATGCGATGGATCGATGATGTGGAAGCAGATCTGAAGCAGCTTGGGGTTAGGGCGTGGAGACGAAGGGCCCAGGAGAGATCTGAATGGAAGGATGTGTTAAAGCAGGCCAGAGCCCTCCATGGGCTGTAGCGCCACTGGGATGGATGGACGTATTTTATTTCTTTCTTGACAGATATGCCACGCTTTTAGGTGTAATCATAATGACTAGGTGCTTGTTAAAGCTTGAAGAGGACAGGGACATCAATAAAAATGCCTGCTCAGGGCCTCTACTAGGTATTAACAATGAATCGCTCTTTGATTTTGTGGGCTTGTATATTTGGATTGTTATTATTATTATTATTATTATTATAGCTTTTAAATTGCGCTACTTATATGCTTATAGCATGCTCAGAGCGCTTTGGTCCCATCTCATTTGTGGACCAGTGTGGGGGAGGGGTATCTAAGAGTTGGTTTTCCGTGCCTCCTTTAGGCGCTCAGTAAACACAACTCTGCCCGAGTCGGGTGTCGAACCTCGAGCCCCCTTCTAGGTAGTCAAGCCAAGCCAAGTTCAAGCACACTTAGCCTCTCGACCACTAAAACGTACGTTAACTAAAATTTACTCTGCCTAGGCCTCTGCCTATATATACTGATACAATACTGTCACGTATTACGAATTGAATTCTACTTTTAAATGGCTTGCCTAGGGGAACGTGACAATAGAAAAGCAGTTGTGTCACTTATCTTAAGTCTGAATTTAATCAAAGACTTACAATGAATAACAAAAAAAAAATGACACAAGAAATCGGAAGGTAAACTATCAACTTAATGTTTAATCAAATATAAAGTTACAAGAAAGAAAAACAAACATTTACTCAATACAGAATTGATGGGTTGACCAAAACCCTTTTACAAAAATGGCATGTAAAAATATTACAATACAAGAGTTTGAAAATATAATTACAAATACAAGCAAGGCCTTGAAAAAGAAAAATCTTAACTTACACGATAAATAGGTATACCACGCACGGGTCACGCAATGTCTCCGCTATTCTGTCTCACGGCTGTCTCCGTATGTCTGTCTGTCAACGTTACACGGGCGGTCTTTTTATAGTCTACCGCGCGTCGATATCAAGACAAATCTAGTAGTTTCTAGAACCAAATAAGTCATCAATTTCCCAGATCTAGAACGCTCTTCAAAGAGACAGAAGAAAAAAAAACACCCTCCTTTCAACCAGAGGTACACACATAGGTCAAGGACCGGTCACTGTCTGTGTGGCTTGACGAATAAAAAAAAACTTATTACACAAGGGGCAGACAACCTCCCCGTCTCTCGACCGCAACAGGTCAAAGAAAAAAAAACAATGCCTAGATACGTAACACCTCCCTCCTAAAAATAAAAAGTTTACATTTCCACGAAATGGAAATCTTTTTAGAATAATGACAAAAATATTTACATTACAGAATGTATTTATCATGATATATATATAAAAAAAAAACAACATCAAAATACTTTTTACAATCTAGATAAGGCATCGGCGATAACATTTTCGCTGCCTTTTATGTGTTTAAGATCTAGGTTGTACTCTTGTAAAAATAAACTCCACCTGAGAAGTCGTTGGTTCTTGCCAGACATTTTGTGGATAAATGTAAATGGTCAGTAAATACAACCAGTGGCCATCTGGACCCACTGATATAAAAATCAAAGTGTTGTATAGAAAGAATCAACCCAAGACATTCTTTTTCCACAGTAGAATAATTTCTTTGATGTCTATTAAATTTCTTGGAAAAGAAACAAATAGGGTGCTCTACTTGGAAATTATCTTCTTGGTAAAGGACTGACCCAACACCTGTGTCACTGGCGTCAATAGCTAACCTAAAATGTTTTCCGAAGTCAGGAGCCATCAAAATGGGGGAGCTAGATAATATCTGCTTAATTTGGTTAAAGGCTTTCTGACATTCATCCGTCCAAGTAAATCGGACGTTCTTTCTCAGGAGGTTTGTTAAAGGACTGGCAATGAGAGAAAAATTTTCGCAAAATTTTCTATAATATCCAGACATTCCCAAAAATCTTCGGAGTTGTTTCCGATCAGCAGGAATAGGGAAAGCTTGGATAGCTTCTACTTTGGCCATTACAGGTTTCACCTGGCCTTGTCCTACAATATGGCCTAAGTATTGGATGGAAGCCTGGCAAAAATCACTCTTACTCAGGTTTACAGTAATTTTTGCATGTAAAAGTTTAGTAAAAAGACAATGCAGTTGTTTACAATGGCTAGAAAAATCTTGGCTAAAAATTACTACATCGTCTATGTATGCGTGGCAATTCTCCATGTCAGCAAGCAGGGCATTTATCATTCTCTGGAAAGTGGCAGGAGCATTCTTCATGCCAAATGGCATCACTTTGTATTGGTACAGACCATCAGGGGTGACAAAGGCGGAGATTTCCTTTGCCCTATCAGTCAGGGGAACCTGCCAATAACCTGAAAGTAGGTCTATTTTGGTGATGTACTTAGCGTCACCAATACGATCTATGAGATCGTCTATCCTAGGGATAGGAAACAAATCGGTCTTTGTTACAGCATTTACCTTACGGTAGTCTGTACAAAAACGATAAGTCTTGTCCTGTTTAGGTATCAAGACACATGGGGAGCTCCAGCTACTGGAACTTGGTTCAATGAGGTCATTTTCAAGCATATACTTGATTTCTGACCTAAGTATGGCAAGTTTTTCAGGGTTAACCCTGTCAGGATGCTGCTTGACTGGAGTAGCCTCGCCAACATCTACATCATGCATTATAACATTAGTCTGTTTTGGTACATCAGAAAAAATGTCATTAAATTCATTAATGAGTTTCATGATAACTGGCCTTTCTGTCGAAGACAGATGAGACAGTTTTACATCCAAATTCTGTAGTACAAAAGAATTAGGTATTTTGTATTGTCCAAATTTCTCCTTTACAATATCATCATCAATAGGAGAAACATGGCTATTTGAACAACTTTTGACTGTATTTAAAACACAATTACTCTTCTCTGAGTGATCTGGCCGAAATACATAAGGCTTCAGCATGTTTATATGACATAGCTGAGTCTTTTTCCTACGGTCAGGAGTTTTGATTGTGTAATTGAGGTCACTAATTTTGGTCTCAATTTCATAGGGACCAAAATATCTGGCTTGCAAGGGTTGACCTGGTATGGGCAAAAATACAAGCACCTTATCCCCGGGAGAAAATTCTCTAACACGGGCCTTTCTATCATACCAGCGTTTCATGCTGGATTGGGTGTTTTGTAAGTTATTTTTGGCCAGAACACAAGCATCATAAAGTCTAGTTTTAAACTTAATTACATATTCTAAAAGTCCTTCAGTGGCTGTTGGTGACAACAAAGTCTCTTTTATACATTTCAAGGGACCGTGCACCGAATGGCCAAAGACTAAGTCAAAAGGGCTGAATCCCAACGATTCCTGGACGGATTCACGGGTTGCAAACAGCAGCATGTGGATTCCTTCGTCCCAGTCTTTTTCGTGCTCCAAGCAATAGGTTCGGATCATGTTCTTGAGAGTCTGATGGAATCGCTCAAGAGCGCCTTGCGACTCGGCATGATACGCACTTGACATGCAGTGTTTGATGCCCAACTGAGTCATGACTTGCTTGAAAAGATTGGCCGTGAAATTCGTTCCTTGGTCCGATTGGATGGACTTTGGTAGACCAAATAGAGTAAAGAACTTGATTAAGGCCTTCACAATGTTTGATGCTTTTATGTTCCTTAGAGGAATAGCCTCAGGAAAACGAGTTGAAGCACACATAATGGTCAACAGGTATTGGTTGCCAGCTTTTGTCCTTGGGAGAGGACCAACACAGTCAATAAGTACTCTGCTGAAAGGTTCTTCAAAGGCTGGAATCGGCTTCAGAGGAGCAACAGGGATCTTTTGATTTGGCTTGCCAACCATCTGACAGGCATGACAGGATCGGCAGTACTGGATGACATCTCTCTTCAAACGTGGCCAGAAGAAGTGTGACATAATCTTGTGGTATGTCTTGTGGATGCCGAGATGACCTGACATTGGTGTGTCATGAGCCAGATTCATGATGTACGCTCGGTATCTTTCTGGTAACACGATTTGATGGCATATTCTCCATTCTTCTTCGTTGGATGCGTCTGTAGGTTTCCATTTCCTGAAGAGCATATCATCTTGGATGTAGTAGCACGTTGATGCTAGCTCTGCCTCTTGTGATGTCATTGCGGTTTCTCGGAGTTTGGCGAGCTCTGGATCCTTCTTTTGGTCCTCAATCAACTGTTTTGGAGTTGATGCCGGCTTTTCAAAATTTGGCGTTGGTTCTTCTTCAAGAGAAGCAAAGAATGTGGTGCTCAAGTCCATATCATCGTGGTTACTGTTGGCTTTGATAACGTTCTCTTCTTGAGATGCTTTCAACCTCATTGCCCTTGTTACTGCACACGCTGGATATAACTCTAGGTCTTCCTCGGGAGTGGCAGATAAGTCGGGGTGTGAGTGACGATGGGTTCGGCTATCACCTTTCCACCTGCTAAGTCATTGCCTAACAGCAACGAGATGCCTTCCAATGGTAATGTTGGTCGGACACCTACAACAACCGGTCCAGTAATGAGATTTAACTTTATGTCGATTAGATGTAGAGGCACATCTATACATCCAAGCTCTACGCCTCGTAACAGGATGCTCTTCCCAGTCGATGATGATTTAGACAAGGGCAAGATACCCTCTAAAAGTAACGATTGTGAGGCACCTGTGTCTCTCAAAATGGTGATAGGTCGTAGACTTGTAGAATCACCGGGTAGTGATACGAATCCTTCCGAAATGAAAGGCTTAAAATCCTCTAATAAAACATCAATTTTGGTTGATGCAGACTGGACTTGGGTCGAACTCTCGCTTGAGTCATTGACATCTCTAGGAGACGCAGTGGAGAAACTCTTTCTTGAGTCAGTAGAACATCTTTTGGATGTATTTGGAGAACTCTTGATGGAGTCATTGGAACATCGGGGTGATGTCTTATGGGAACTCTTGATGGAGTCATGGGAACATCGGGGTGATGTATTATGGGAACTCTGGATAGAGTCATTGGAACATCGGTGTGATGTATTATGGGAACTCTGGTTAGAGTCATTGGAACATCGGTGTGATGTATTATGGGAACTCTGGTTAGAGTCATTGGAACATCGGTGTGATGTATTTGAAAAACTCTTGTTTGAGTCATTAAAACATCGGCTTGATGTATTTGTAAAACTCTTGTTTGAGTCATTGGAACATCGGCTTGATGTATTTGAAAAACTCTTGTTTGAGTCATTGGAACATCGGCTTGATGTATTTGAAAAACTCTTGTTTGAGTCATTGGAACATCGGCTTGATGTATTTGAAAAACTCTTGTTTGAGTCATTGGAACATCGTAAAGATGAATTTGAAGAACTCACTGTTGAGTCATTTGAACATCGTGGAGACATTTTCGGAGAGTCTTGTACAGTCAATTCATTTGAAACAGGTGGTGTCGAGGTATTCTTGATATGACTTGATGATGAGGGAGTAAACCTCGACGACCACTGTACTGTGCAAGCGCTGACTTTTGAAGGAGCTTTTTCGTTTCTCTTCCTCAATTTCCAACAATCGTCAATTTTATGGCCTTCTCGTTTGCAGTAGGAACAAGTAGCTTTACTTGTAGTAGGTTTTCTGTCATTTGTACTGCTGTTCTTGATGGAGTTGCTAGCAGTGGACTCAGGCTGTTTGACTTGTTTTGTCTTGACATCCGTCGTATACTTGGCAAATTGATGTGATATTATATAATCGTCTGCCAACACTGCAGCCTTGTGCACATCTTCCTCGCCACGATCAGCTATATGCGTACGGACGTCCAGCCGCACACAACTCTTGAACTCTTCCATCAGCATTAGGTTCTTGAATTTGGCAAAGTCGGTGCCGATTTCCTTGGAAGTGAGCCATTTCTCAAAGCGTCGCTCCTTTTCCCGCAGGAATTCTACATGGGTTTGGCCATCCGATTTGCGACAATCCCTGAACTGCTTTCGGTAAGCTTCCGGAACAAGTTCATATGCCTTAAGAATTAAGGCCTTAACAACATTATAATCTTTTTGTTGTTCAATGGTCAAAGAACAAAATACCTCTGCAGCTCTACCAGTCAAAACTGTTTGCAGCAAAGTGGGCCACAAAGTTTCAGGTACATTAAAATTTTTCACAGCAAGTTCAAATTGTGGAAAATAATTGTCAATTGTGGCTTCATTAAAGCGTGGAATTATTTTCAAAAATTTTGTTGCTTCAGCAGTATGACTGGCAGGGGAAGAATCTGGTCTTACATTAGCAGCTAACTCTAATTTTTTTAACTCTATTTGTAATTTCATTTCCATTTCTTTCTGCTCTAATTCTATTTGTTTTAATTTTATCTGAAGTTCTAAATCTGATTTACCCTCATCGGGTCTAAGGGTTTCTAAAAGGTCTTCAGAAAATACTTCCTCGTCTACATAATGGATTACAATGTTATCTCTTATTTCTTGTTTAAGGGCATTTGATTTTATTTTTAACCCTAAATGTTTAGAAATAAGGACCAGTTCCTTCCTAGTGAAAGCATCAAGCTCTTTCACAGAGGGATTTGCAAGAAAAACCTGAATATCCATGACTAACTAACAACTATTACAAGCAAAAAATGTATACAATGTAAATATACAGTACAAAATCAGTACAACAAAAAACCTTAAGAGAGTTTGGTCAATACTATTGATACTTTACTTCCGACTCTTTGAACCAAAAAAAAAATTTTGTTAAAGTCAATTTCGCCTTTACAAAATTACTCAAGTAAGATGAAAATAGGTTCAGAAAACTATCCGGGACGAAAGCCCTCAAACTTCTTTTGTCACGTATTACGAATTGAATTCTACTTTTAAATGGCTTGCCTAGGGGAACGTGACAATAGAAAAGCAGTTGTGTCACTTATCTTAAGTCTGAATTTAATCAAAGACTTACAATGAATAACAAAAAAAAATGACACAAGAAATCGGAAGGTAAACTATCAACTTAATGTTTAATCAAATATAAAGTTACAAGAAAGAAAAACAAACATTTACTCAATACAAAAATGGCATGTAAAAATATTACAATACAAGAGTTTGAAAATATAATTACAAATACAAGCAAGGCCTTGAAAAAGAAAAATCTTAACTTACACGATAAATAGGTATACCACGCACGGGTCACGCAATGTCTCCGCTATTCTGTCTCACGGCTGTCTCCGTATGTCTGTCTGTCAACGTTACACGGGCGGTCTTTTTATAGTCTACCGCGCGTCGATATCAAGACAAATCTAGTAGTTTCTAGAACCAAATAAGTCATCAATTTCCCAGATCTAGAACGCTCTTCAAAGAGACAGAAGAAAAAAAAACACCCTCCTTTCAACCAGAGGTACACACATAGGTCAAGGACCGGTCACTGTCTGTGTGGCTTGACGAATAAAAAAAAAACTTATTACACAAGGGGCAGACAACCTCCCCGTCTCTCGACCGCAACAGGTCAAAGAAAAAAAACAATGCCTAGATACGTAACAATACAAACGGTTACATAAAGTTGTTTTTTTCTATATTTTGTTTTAAAGAACAAAAAAAACTATTTTTTCTACACGAAAATCTATTTTTTTTAGGGATATGTAGGCCTAGGCCTACTTAGTAAGTCGGCCTATTTTTGTATTGTTGTTTTATATATAGGCTAACAGATAGCAATTAAAGAAAATTAAATCCATATATATTTATAGACTCGAACAGAATAAGTTGTTTTATTGCATGAAATTAGAACCGTTTTATAAAGTGTTCACTCCAATAGGTATTCATGTGACGATGCCAACGTTGGTTCGACCCACAGTAAAAATAAATGGATTTTTGGATTTACAAACTTTAATTCGAGTTCTGTATATTTTGTCTACTTTCTCCTGCTATTTAATACCAAATATAACATTCGCTGATAACAAACAAAAAAAAGGTATTGAAGTTTAATCATAAAAGGAGAGTGAAATACAAATGAGCAAAATGAAGAATTCTATGGAAACGAAAAAAATAAATTATTTCCCTTCCTCTCTCTCTTCCTTTCTTTAGTTCGAGAGGAAAAAAATGTAGGTCAAGATTTTGTTTTCCCTACACTTTCATCCTTCAATTTCGACACATATAGACTATCTGCACTGACCATGATGGGTCCATTGTGCCCCGCTGTCTTTGTTTTTGCATTATTCCTTTTGAAACACAGTTGATAAACCTAAAACTGGTCTTAAGTTGTTTTTTCACGAAGTCTGGGTTGGCAATGTCACACAATATAGCTGTTCAGTTATTCAGCTTAAGTGTGTATTAAAGGCGCTGATCAAGCAACTTGCGGTAGATACAACAGCAATTACAGGTCCGCGTAGCGCAGGGGATAGCGCGCTGGACTTCTAATCCAGAGGTCGCGGGTTCGAATCCCGCCGTGGATGCCATATTTTTATCCCGGTAAGTGAAACAAGAGATACCTTTGTTTGAATTAAAATATTAAGCAAGCCATTTGTTGTAGACTATTTTTTTTTTTTTTATAATTTTTATTTTTCCAAAGCTTATGCCAGCTTACTCTGTCTGTGTGTCTGTCTGAGAAAAGTTTTCACCGAGTTATTTCTCCCACTCTCGGTTGAAGTTGAATATTTTCAATTTGATCTATTGTTCCTGACAAAACATGAATTAATTTTTTAAAAAATTAGTTAATTAGTTTATTAAATTGCGTTAATTAAATTTATTTTTTTTTATACAGAAAAAAGGAAATAAATCTTAAAGTATTGAAATGAATAGCTGTAGATGTTTTGTTTTTTTTCCCCTTGGATACGCTTTTTTTTTTAATTAAAAGTATTTTTTGGTTTTTATTTTGCTTTGTTTTAATAAAAGGATTGGAATCGAAGTTTGTTTAATAGAACTTATTTTAATGTAGATCTAGAACTTTACGACCGTCATCAGTGCAATAGCGAATTCAAGTAAGTAAAAGGTAATACAAAGCAATAATAACGAAACGCTGGTTGGTACGTCTGAAGAATGCCAACCCCTACGTAGCTGGACAAGAGTAAGATAAGAAAGCGGACACGGGAAAACTTAGAACAGATTCAAATAAATATAATTTAAGAGAAATAAACATAAGAAAAAAGGATACACATACACAAATAAATGAGGAAATACATTTTTATTATATTTAGAATAAAAAATGTCAAAAATATAATTTGAATAAAAAGTTACCTTTCAAGTATTTTTGCGCGTCTTCTAGAGGATCTACCCAGAGGTCACAGCTCTGTTAGTCATTTCCTTCTCATAATGCCTTACTTTATGAAAGAGTTTTGAAACAACTGGGACACTCGTATCCACTTTATATATTTGTATACTATAAGGGGCCAGTATGTGTAACAACGATTGGCAGATGAGGCGCGAGCAGGAATCGATCTGATTGGATTCACCATAGTCACGTGAGGCTGAGCCAGAAGAATTTTATGGCGGCTGGTTTACATATGCATACTAAAGAACTGTGGCCATATGATAGCGGAGCGATACAGTCTTTGGGTGTAGGGCAGAGGAAAAAAACATAATCGTGGTTAGTCTTGATTTGTTTTAGATTTTTAAATTGTTTTTTAATTTACTCATCGTCACGTGATCTGCTTTGTGGGAGGGCTGGAGTGAGGAGTTGTCTCCTTTCCATTAGGACTAAAACAGAAAGATTTAAAAACTCCTTTATCCCACTTTCGGTCAGAGTGTTACAAGATCAGCTGTCGTCATCGAGAAATGCATAGAAGTCAAACTCATAAAGCGCTGATTATGAGTGTGTGTGTGTTTCGTGAGTGAATGTTCGAATTTTTCATCCATATTGTTTTTGTAAAGTAGTTACGCTGATGTTGTCAATTGTCGTCAAACTGAATTTCCATTTGATTGGATCAATAAAATTATCTTATCTTATCTTATTTTAGAATCTACTGCTAACTCATACGTTATTCTCGAGGACGATTTTTTGTCCTCCAGAGGTCTTTGAACTGTTTTGCGGTCTCTGAACTGTGGTCTGTTCTGTGGTTTGTAATCTGTTTTTAAGTCTATTCTGTGTTTTATTTTTATCTGTACAGTGGTCTGTTTTGTGGTCTTGGTTCTCTACAGTGGTCTGTTCTGTACTTTTGTCTGATCTGTGGTCTTTGATCTATGACGTGGTTTGATCTGTGGTCTTGATCTGTACAATGGTCTGTTCTGTGTTCTTGGTTCTCTACAGTGGTCTGTTCTGTACTTTTGTCTGATCTGTGGTCTTTGATCTGTGATGTGGTCTGATCTGTGGTCTGTGATCTGTACTGTGGTCTGTTCTGAGGTCTGTGATCTGTACTGTGGTCTGTTCTGTGGTCTTTAGTGTGGTCGTTCATCTGTACAGTGGTTTGTACTGCGATCTATGCTATGTTTTTGTGGGCTACATTGTGTTCTGTGACCTGAGGTCTGATTTGTGATTTGAGATCTGATTTATATATATCCTTTCATGCTTATGTGACTCTATATACTTACAGATAATCTTATAACCAGGTCTTTGAATGGTGGCTTGGTAGGTTCCATAATGCTACCATTTAATGCATTGCAGCTCGGACAATGGTCACTGTGGGTGAAGTCATGTAAAATAGTATTTCTCTATTCGAAAACATTGAACAACTTTTCTGAAGAATTAAAACTCTTTTAGAATTAACACTCACACGAAGACACGTGAAAAATTTTGAATTCTAGTGAAACGCATTGAGTCATTCTCTATTTCTGTAAAGTAATCAAATTACTTCCTTTTTCCCACTTGGGGTCACTCCTCCATTAGTCAAAGTATTCAAATCACTCCCCCTCTTCATATTTCACTTCTTCGATCAACTCTTTTCTTTGACCCGGGATTTAGATGAAAGCAATGCTACCTCGCTACACCCCTCCTTTTTTTTCTCCCACTACAATTTATGGCTAGTCTGTCTACAGGAAACCGCTAGTATTAAAAATGTTTTATATAACTATCTGTTCGCGAGTTATACAACAAGGCGAGAGGTCACTAAGTATAACAAAAAGAGTCCCCGATAACGTGACATTGATCAAGGCGGAACCAGGCTTGTTGGGAAGAGTTGCGGCCCGCCTCCCAAAATAACAACGTTATTGTAGTGGATAGATCTGGAACGAATTTTGACAGTGGCGGCTACAGTGAATCTAGGAAATTTAGGCACTGGATATTTAGGCACCGGATATTTAGGTACCCGGAAATTTAGGCACCCGGATAATTAGGCACCCGGATATTTAGTTACCGGATAATTAGGCACTTTTTATTAGCCTGTTCATTGGGTAAAAGCCTTTTCAACGATCAAAAGGATAATGGATTCCCCACTGGGGACTTTATCGAAAGAACCAATTTCAAGATTTAACCAACACTTAGGGCTGGGATATTTTTTACATTTTATTTGATTTACGAGCGATTAATTGCTTTTATTTTTTTATTTTTTTAATATTTAAAATAATGGTTAAACATGTGCTTTTTATGTGAGATTGTTAAAAAAAAATGTTTGAAAATATTTTACATGTTTCGGATGTTTCTTCAAGTTGAAAATAATTTACTTCCTAGTCCAAACCTCCCGCAGGACGACTGGGGATGGCAGCGGTCATGGTATGAACCCGTGACCATCGAGAATTCCGAACGATAGCTCAGCACGACCAGGCAGCCACCCGTTGAGGTTTCTATGACTCTTTATTTTCTTTGTCTTAGAATTAAAAACTGAAAAAAAAATGTAGTCAAGATTTTTTTTCTACACTTTTTTCCTTCTATTTCGACACCTATAGACTATCTGCACTGTCTTTATATCTGTTTATGATACTTTTTATAAGGCATATATTTCTCCTCTAGTTGTACACGAGTTATTGACTAGGAAAAGTGACCAACATTTTAGAAGCTGTGATGGGTATTTATTTAAGCAGTTACTTTTCCCAAAACCAACTAATTGTTCTATTAGTTTATCCTAATTAAACAGAGAGCGAAAACCAATGTAACTACCATAACAGACCGAAAGAACAAAGCACAAAAAAAAAAAAAATTAAATAGACAAAGAACAATTAAGAATGGACCTGGAACTCTGGAATGAACACGATGATACAAGGGACGCAATCACGAAAATAAACACATCATCACAAATAAAGGGAGAGTAGTCTTCAAAAAGGTGGTAAACACGACAGCAAATCCCCGCGGCACTCTTTTTATTTTTTTTTCCTGCCCCTATTTCGATTATCTTCAAATGGAGTGATCCTCACAAAGCTTTGCACCACGCAATTAATTTCTCTTTCAATTTGTACACTCCGAGTAATAGTAAGCGTATTAAAAAAAAATTAAAATATCAAAAGGTCTTCGGTGATACTATGGTGCATTCTTTACTATTCTGCGCTCTGATTTTGTTACAACCCATGCACTTTTTCTCCTTCATAATGCAGTGGCTTCCGAGCGAGATATGTCGAGATCGAATCCTGTTTAAGACTGTGATATTGAAATTCGTATTTTTAGGAGTTCCATAATTCCACTCAACTCTGATGGGTTTGCCGTTGTGCTGGCCGTATAATACCTTAGTTAACCGTCTTAACATCACCTGCCATTATTAATCGCAAGCTCTGAAAATGATACTTTTACCTTACTCTTATTTTTTTAAGTCCAAAGAGTGGTGAAAAATTTAAATTTAGAATTTTCGTCACCAAGAAGTATAAATAAAATTCAAAGGGGAAAAATTATAACAATCTCATATCGAAAGTGGCCTCGTTCCGCAGTATGTCTGGACGAATGGCTCACAAAGATCTCGACATCTTGCATCCTAGTGTTCAGTACTTGGTGAACTGAATTTTATAGTCATCTAATTTGAATAAATTAAAGGTTTTATCTTTAATGCATTATATTTCCGGACATATCAAATATGTTTCTTTTTCAAAAGCAATTCACTTCCAACAATGATCAATAATACAGTGCAACTACTTTGTAACAAAGAATTATCTGCTGTAAGATCCCCGAAATCAGTAAAGTCTTATGATCTATATATATTTCTCTATGGCGTATCAATCATAGCACGTTCATTGCACCCTTTTTTAATAAAAGCGCAAAGGGGTCTATTGCTCCCAGGTATATGGCCAATAGGGGCCAGCAGGGGCCATTAGAATAATACTTGGTTTTAAGTTTTTTTTATTAAAAATAAGAAAACGTAGAAGTATTCATGAGAATGCAACCTATTTTAAAGTTTAATTGGATTCACATGACATGCACTATCACTCTGCATAAAAGAGCACATATAGCTATCACACGTATATTGAAAAAATATCAAGTAAAGCTCCCATTTCAAAGTTTGCGTTCTACAGGGAAGATGATGAAAAGGTCATCTGTTTGTGTGGCCCACGGTTAACGAGACAGTCATGTGTCCAGCACAAAAACCAACTACCCTTCCCTTTACCTTACTAATGTGAGGTACCCTCTGGACTCCAAGGCGACCCAAAAATCCCGAATTAAAAAAAATCTCAGTTTTCACCAAGATTCGAACCTTGGACCCCCTGGTTCGGAAACCACCGCGCCTCCGTTGGTCATCTAACTGTGTGGTCCTTACGGTTAACCAAGGTGTCATGTGGCCAGCACAACGACCAACCATCCTTTCCTTTACCTTATTAATCTTAGTTACCCTCTGGACACAGGGACGCCCTAAAAATTACGAATTTAAAGTTTTCACCAGGACCCCTTGGTTCGGAAGCCCCCATCTGTTTGTGTGACCCACGGTTAACCATTTTTCCTTTTACCTTACTAATGTGAGTTACCTTCTGGACACAGGGGCGTCCTAAAAATCCCGGATTTAAAATCTCAGTCTTCACCAGAATTCGAACCCGGAACATCTGTTTCGGAAGTCACTTCGCCTCCATCTTTATGTAAATAAACTAATATATACAGGAGGACTGAATTAGGTATTCACCAAACTTAATCTTATAGCTTCATTTGGAGGACCGACCATCATATCCTTCAACCTGAGCCTACGCCGCTGAATATACGGTGCACCATAGTACAAAAAGTTCACCAATTATAATTATTGGGGGGAAAAGGGACAGGGGGGGGGGCGGTAGCAAGCGGAACGACAAATTGATGCTCATATGACGTCACATGGCTTCACCCAAAACCAAACAACAACAACCAATCACAATCTCCTCACTCACCGCTTTAAAAAAAGCCTTACACTTGACCCTGTCTATAGCACCCTCACCTAGCCGTAAGGGATCCATCCCCACACATGATCATAGTCCCCCCCCCTTAATTAGTGACACAATATCGGTAAGGTAAATAAAACGCACCCACGCGGGCACGCGACTAGATCAGCCGAGTTGCAGTCGATAATAGCGATTACGTCATAATAAACCAATTCAGATAACTCTGAAGTAGAGGATTCATGATGGCAACAGCGATGATTAATATAACAACCTCCCCTCCCCCCCACTCCAGTTCAGTGGTCATCTATTGAATATAATGTACGATTTGAGTCATAAGATATAAATAGCCAAGTAAAAGATAAGTGAGGGGAAATGACTGTATTATTTTTCCTCTAGCAACTAATTAGGCACACAAAATGGTTAAGAGTTTTTTGGTGTTTTTGTATACCTTTCCCTTAGTCTGTTGGACCGTTGGGGCACCATTCGGCACCATGTAGATTTGTCGACCGTCTTTCTCCATCTTTTGCCTCAGAACCTCCTTCAATGGCAGGCCCGTCCATTCTTTTATGTTGTCTTCCCATCGCTTTCTCTGTCTGCCTCATCTTCTTTTCCTGGTACTGTTCCCTGAAGGAAGGTCTTTGCGAGCCGAGAAGACCTAGTTAAATGGCCATAGATTTTCAGATTGCGTGTTTTACGATAGTTAGCTGGTCATCATGGGGTCAAATCGCTTTAGTAACAGTGTCTCTAATCTCTTGGTTTGTGATGCGGTCTTTAAATGTGATAGTTAGGATCCTTCTGTAGCATCTCAATTCCATTGCTAGGATCCTCCTCTCTAGCTCCTCTCTAGCTCTGCAGTCAGCGTCCAAGACTCGCAAGCATATACAAATTTGGCCATGACCAGAGAGCGCATCAGTCTGATTTTGCTGTTTTTGTTGCTCTTTGTCTTTCCATATTATTTTAAGTTTTGATGTAGAAACCAATAAGAAAAATATAGGTCTGTATGTGGGAAGCATAGTCGAGCGGCTAAGTGCGCTTGAACTTGGCTTGGCTATCTATAAAGGGTTCGACACCCGACTCGAGCAGAGTTCTGTTTATTGAGCGCCTAAAGGCAGCACGGAAAACCTTCTACCAGATACCCCCTACCCCCTTCCCTCCACTGGTCCACAAATGAGATTGAACCAAAGCGCTCTGAGCATGAAGCTTTAGTAGAAAGCTATAATTATTTATCTTGTATTCTCGATTGTATGGAGTTCATTGCAAACAGTAGCTTGGTTTTGTTTTGGTGCTAAAATGTCTTATTATCGGTTTTACATCAGAATGAGAAGACTAACCGATAAGACTGTGAAAATTATTGTAGATTGGACTGCCCTAGTAGTAAATCTCTACTATTAACACACTCACTTTTTAAAATTTTTGTAATTATGTTGTTTCGACTTCACGTATAGGCCTACTCAGTTTGGATTTATAATTACAATGGGGAAAAAATTGGTTGTTTTTGAACCAAAATAATAAGCAAGTAGAAACAAAGAAGAGAATACACATCCATAATGTGGAATCGATTATGCTATTAACTTTTAAAAGGTCCAATACTAATACATTTTGTACTATTGGAAATATTTTTTACTGATTTTTTGTGTGTTTAACGACAAATTGATGGTCATATGACGTCACTTGGCTTCATCAACAAACTTCACATTTTTACCGACAAAACTTTAAACACTTTATTAATCTTATTAATCTGGCATAACTGTCGTGGTTTGTTTGTTTAACGCATGCTTATGGCATGCTCAGTGCACTATGGTCCAGTAGGGAGAATGTTTCTGCGCTGATTTGGTTAAAGCTATTTTTTTTAGTTGTTGGAGTCTGAGTTTGAACTCGAGGTATCCAGCCTCCATGATAGAAGGCCAACTCGTTAGCCACTGAGCTATTCAAGTGCTTATAAAAATAGAAGGCTTTTTAGTCTGAAAAATCATAGCTTTAAATTTTCAGAGAACGACCTAATTCTTTACACTTGGCTTATCTCACCTTAGCTTAGTACAGTTCTAAAAAAAAAATAATTACGACTTATTGATTGACTAATTAGTTAATGTTGTTGAGCGATTCATGTGTCGTCATCGACATTGTATATAGGTGTGCAAAGTTTTCAACTTGATCCGAGACAGGGAAGTGGGAGAAACAACGTGTGCCAGACACAGAGCAGGCTCCAGGCAATCACTTCTAAGCCACCACAGTTATGCCGACCGTAAGATTTATAAAGTATTTAAAGTATTGTCGGTAAAACTGCGACGTTCCTTGGTGAAGCCAAGTGACGTCATATGACCATCAAGTTGTCATTGCTTGTACTACCGCCCCCTTCCCTTTATTTTCCCCATTAAAAAAAAAAAATTCGACGGGTCAGCAACTTTTAAGTTTTTTTAAATTTTTTTTTTCTTTTTTCCTTGGAACTTTTTTTTTTCGCATTTTTTCCCCTATGCTCTTGAATATATCCCTGTAACCACTTTTGGGCCAACCCCCCCCCCCCCCCCCCCCATGGATGCGGGAGCCCCTAAGCTAGACCTTATGTTGCCTATAGGTACCGTAACTCCAGCACTTAGTCGGAGACTGTCCATACAATAAGTGAATCTACCACCATGAGTGGAGTGGCACGTTTAACATGTTGTTTTGCACAGGTGTGTGAGTGTGTGTTTGCGTGTATGAGACGGGTATGTACCAGGTCATAAACTATATTTCTACGCTTTCGTGAAAGTCGCCACATGTCATAGAAAGTTGGTCCTGATCTTTAGGCGCCCCAGTCTTAGTGTGCAGCAAAAATGTTTACTAGAATGAAAATGAAAACCCTAAACGAGTCTAGTGAGATTACATTTATTTATAACAATACATTTTTTTTTTAACTTATAATTTTATATAGTAGTCGTCTTGCATATCATTGTCTTGAGTTCTGGAGGTCCACGATTATAGCATCTTTTTGAGCCATGAAACTGTGTAGAGAGAAATGATAATAAATTTAGAAAAAAAAAGAATGTAAATGGAACTAATTATTCATATGCTTATATGCTGAGCTTATGGATGGAGTCAGACCCAAGGACCGCCCAAGACTATCATATACAGATGTCTGCAAGCGAGACATGAGAGCCACAGGTATCAGCGAAAATATGTGAGAAAACATAGCTAAAGAGCGGAGTGCATGGAGACAGACTGTGCGTGCTGGGACAACCCTTGCTGAGAAGAAAAGAATTGAAGCGGCCTTAAGCAAAAGGGAAAAAAGAAAGCTGCCCTGTCTGCTAGCCCTGAATCAGAGGCATACACATGTAGGAATTGTGGCAAAGTCTGCCGCTCTAGAATTGGCTTGATTAGCCACACCAGATTCTGCCCCGTCTCAAGATTAAACCAAAACCAGTGACTCATCTGGGCGCATCCATTGCATTTCGAGACAAAATGAGCCTTATATAATTATTCGTTATACAAATGTATTGAACAGTAAATAAATAGCATGGCTGGGTGCCTGGTTGTAATGTGTTGGCTCTGTAATGATAGTAGCTGGTCAACTCTGAAGGAACATCTGAAACAGGTAAAACATTTTACAAATAAACCGCAACCTATATTCGGTACATGGTTAAGGATGTTTAAACAATTGGGCCTACATGCACACAAACAAACTATACATAAGCAGCATGGTAATCTAGATCTAAATGTAAAAAAAACAAAACAATCTGCTACTTTTTGACGCTAGTCTCAGTTCAAATCTAGGTAAATAAACAAACTAGACATTTAATGAAATAACTAGTTTTAAGTAACGGTTGAAATACAAGGGATGCAACTGTGGAAATATAAATGAGTATTTCAGTTATGCCCCTTTACATTATAGATTTTTAAAAAGTCACATTATATATATATATATATCCCTGTAAACACTTCTGGGCCGAACCCCCCCCCCCCCATGCATGAGGGAGCCCCTAAGCTAGACCTTATGTTGCCTAAAAGCACCGTAACTCCAGCATTTAGTTGGAGACTATCCATACAATAAATGAATCTACCACCATGAGTGGAGTGGCACATATATATATGTTGTCTAATAAATATGTGCGGGTGTTTCTTTGTGACAAGAAAAAGTTTTTAAAGTTTTAATGAACATTAAATTGAACAAAGTGTATCTCTTCAATTATAACTAAATTATATTGCACGTTATATGACAAGTGTTATTTAATACTTGAATGCTATATCAGTTGTATAAGATGTTCATATTCAAGCCCTGTAGTATACAATGCTACAAAGGAATATTTTATGTTGTCAACCCTATGGGCCCGGCATCAAGATCTTTATAAGGAAACACTAATGATAATCTCTTATAGTTTCCAAAAGTTCCCATGAGAGTGTTCTCTTAGGAAACAGGCAGTCAACAAATCACTCGTTCCAACCATATAAAAAACAAAATACAATTCAAATAGACTATTTATTATAGACTATAGCCATATGGCAGAGCGATCACGACAACCGTAATGGAAATTAGTATAATGAAACTTAATATTTTCATCATAAAATGAGCAAAAATAGAAGTTCATATAAAGAGAAATCACGATACAGTGCTTGTTATCAAAGCCTACCTGTAGCCATTGCTTCTTAGAAAATATAGGACGTTGCTATGTACACTTGCTCCCTGGTCTTGTCTCCTTCCGGTGATGAAGGTGAGGTAGCGTTGAGAGGTCTGCCTGCCGTCGATGACGTAATCTGGATGAAATGCAGCATATGCTTAAATTCTACAAGTTAATTTTAAGATTAAGTTTCTGAGTTAATGCTGCTTTCTTTCTCTGGGTGGATGTCTTTCATAGTGGATAAGTGGTTGATGGAGAACTCTAGAAACTCTCCAAAAAAGAAAATTGAATATATCTACTAACTATCAGTTTCTACATCTGTTGATCTACAAATAAAGAAATGCCCTGCTTCCTTAGTGAACGGGTCATCCAAACTATCCTTAAGAGCGTACAATGCTCAGACCACAACGCTTTGAGTTGTGACGCTTTCTACCCTAAAATATTACTGCTTGCGGGCTTTTATAGAGCATGGACCAAAGGTTTGCAATTCCCTAGTGTAATGTTATTATAGCTCCTTACGTATGTCAATGGCGCTATGTAACTAAGATTTTTAAAAAAGTAAAGTACCCCTTTCAGACCTTGTGAACTGTTTGGATGGCAGACATTTAACGACATTTACTTTCCCTTACTCATGCCAGGTATCCATCAGAGTTGGGTGGACTCAATGTCGATCTAATAATCCCGAAATTCAAAAACCTAGTCATCACCGAGATTCGAACTTGAGACCTCTACGTTTGGAAGCAAAGAGAATGGACCTCATTCACCAATCGTATATAAACAACATTTAGCCACGTGATTCTCTTTATCTTCTATACAAAATATTTAATCCCTATAGGCTGTCACGTGATACGTTTTTTTCATTGTTTAATCAATATTATCACGTGGCTAATTGTTGTTTGTTTACGATTGGTGAATGAGGTCTATTACAATTGCTATGTAATAGACCGTGCGATATTATTTTATTCATATTAAATTATTAATATTCATTTTTGCTAACACTTGTTTAGAGTAAGGGTTTAGGGATGGTAATTGTCAATTCTAAACATATAAAAAGCATACCGCATGCAGAGTCCAATATACCTTTATTTAAAATCAAAGTAATTTGAGGTTAAGTTTAAATATATAAATAGCATTATTATATTGTATTTGATGAAACTGAAAATACAGCACGAATAAAGAACAATCTTACCTCCCTTTTTTGTTTTAAACATTTTGATCTAAATTTAGATCTAGAATGAACAATCATCTGTGTAATAGACTCTATTTTCTTAGTAGTAATTAGTATACCTGGACTTCGATTAACATTTGAGTTCTATTAAAAGATATCAGACGTTTCTAGAATAGGCTATAATACCCAAAGACTAAACCTTAACTTACAAATAGAAAAACAAATCCTAACGAAATACACAGAATGACACAAAGATAGAGGCACATTTCTTATTCCATCCGCTAGAACTAATTCATACAAGTGCTCCTTCTTCCCTGGTGCCATTAGAGAATGAAATGGGTTGCCTGAATCAGCCAGGAAAACCAACGAATTCGCAGAGTTTAGGTCATTGGTTAAAATGCATGACTAGATTGACACATGAAATGGTTAGGACGTAATTATCTTCTTTTTTGAAGTAACGTCTGTAATCTATAAGATAAGATAAGATAACACTGTCATAAAACAAATTCCGTTGTAATTAGCGACAGGTTGCGCGTCGCACTATGTAACACAATAGTTAGCTGTTGGCTGTAGAGGTTTCATATTTAATATTTAATGTGTATAGCCAAATCTTATAATAAATACTTAGCTATCTTTGCTCTTTTAGGCGGATTATTTAAAATAAGTATAAGTGCGCTACCATGAAATGCAATTACCTTTAACCTTGACCTGTAAGAACTCCTGAAAGACCATCATGGCGGTAAAGTAAGTGTATCCCACTAAACTTATCCTGTCATCGTCTGATTTTATAGCCTTAAATATGACGTCACGCTCGTCGTGACCTAGGCATTGCTCCAGGGTGACCACCGTCGAGTCATCTTTTTCATCATCGCTACTCTCGTCGCTGCACTCGTCTGCGTCGTCATCGGTGACGTCATCTGCCTCGTTCTCGTCAAGCAGCTCCTCCAAAATGGACACCAGCACCTCTACGTCATCACAGCTCTCGCCGTCGTCTGCCATGAGATATCGTCTGCTAGGGATATTAATGATATGACCCCTTACATTACAACTTAGTTAAAAGCAATGACGTTGTGGTGGCCGAGTGATAGTGTGTCCAGTGTACGAGACTAGGCTCTCAAGTTTGAATACCGTTGACGAATAGATCTTTTAACTCCTGGAGCACATAAAACATTGAAATAAAATTTAAAATCCAAATTCTATTTCATCCTCAGATGTTTTTATGGCTTCAAGTGAATGACTAGTGAACAAATTATTGTAAAATGCTAGCAATAACTAACAACTGTGACGAGATTAAATGACAAAAAATTAAATCCACAATCTATAAATGTTACACTTGAGTGCACGGTGTTAAGACTTTTACTGAAGATGTGTATAGGACTTGATATGAAAAGCTTATATTGAAGTTACTCTATTCTGCTACACGCGAACAGTTTTATAGACTGCAGACAGAGTGTGTGTTCGTAAAGCAATATCAACTTCCTAAGTGTTACATATCTTCCTAGCTAAAGATCAGCGGTTCTAAATATGTTTATAATTCAGTACATAACATTGGGCGATTATATAAATATAAGGCTTGACTTTGAGATTAATAAGGATTGCAGTATTTTACGTAGCTGCTAGCCCCATTTGCGACCTACATATTTCGTCACATCCAGAGCAGACCTGACCGTTGTACGCCGGTGGTCGATTTAGATTCTCTATTTCTCGTCTACGTCTGTCCTCGAGAGCGGATTTTCTTTTGGTCTTAAATGTGAATCCAGCGAACTTTGAAAGTGATCTCAGATATCTAGTTCTGAAGCCACCTGCAGCCACATGCTCTTTTCTATGTCAGTTGAAGCCCATAAGCAGGGGCAGCTCCGTTACGTCGACCACCTCTCAGCTCACCCAAAAAAAAGACTGCCTTTGGCATACATTCGCTCTTCATACGAGATACGTGTCCAAGCGCCACTGTCGGACCATAAAGATAGCATCACATCTGTATATGATACTACTAAATGTTTCAACTTTTTAAAATTTTTAGACTAGACATCAAATGAAATAAAATGTAGATCTATATCTTGTAAAGCGTGAACAATGTTTCAAACTTAACTGAAGATGTTGGCCTCTTTTGTACGTGAAATAACTATGGATCATCTCTTGGGCTGGGCGTTAGCTATGGTCGGAACGATGTCACCCACACAGGAGTTCTGTCATTTCCACGCTGCTTATGTATTGAAAGGAACGACAGGTATCCGAAAAAGATTAAGATCAGAGGCGTCGGCAGGGAGTTGCACTGAGTGCTTCAGGCTACTAAAGGGATATCAGTTGATTTCCAAAACAATTATATTGTTTGGATGGCTGCCTGGTCGTGCGGTTTGCGTGCTGGACTGTCGTTCGGATTTATCGACGGTCGAGGGTTCAAACCCTGCCCGCTCCCATCCCCCGTCGTCCTGCGGGAGGTTTGGACTAGGAAGTAAACTATCTTCAACTCTGAAGGAACATCCGAATTATGTAAAACATTTTACAAACATTTTAACAAACACAGCTTAAGTTTTGTATTGAATCCTTCTCCTAGGCAGGTAGCCAGGCAAGGCTAGTGAGCCCCATCTGTCCGAAGTTGACCAGTATTTGCCTTTGCCATTTCTCCTGTTATTCTAAAACACTTCCGCTTAGGATTAAAAGTTGGACAAGTTTTAAAAGGCTCTTTGAGACTCTAGTGAAATGAATGCTTATATCCACTACCATTTGCAGCATTAAACTTAGCTATCAAAGCCTATCTTAGATAATAAACAACAAAAACTTTTAAAACACTTTTTTTGTAAATAAAAAAAGACAACACCTCCTTTACACAACTTATAAAGCGATTGTTTTTTCTCTTAATAACTCATGGATGTTAGATTTAAAAACAGTGGAACAGTTTTACCCCAACCCACCCCCCACCCTTTTTTTTTCTCCGAGAAAGAATCCTGGTCAAGCAACTGCATACGTTTACTGCACTTTATAATAATCCAAAAACAGTCAAACTAGAGTTTTCCCAGTGTAGTAATTCTTTTTTCAGCGATATACATCAACTGCTAAATGGCTAGGAAAATCTTTAAAGCCGTTCTTTAGATCCGTGTCCAGGTTCCAGGCTCAATGAAGTTCTGACTTGAATAGAGGTATTGTAATAAGTTATTTATAAAGAAACGACAATAAACTGTTCGTGCCTTGACATCCTTATTACACTGAAGGATGTCAGAGAGGGAACTAAAGAACCATGAGATGAAAAATAAAATGTCTCGGGACAGACCAGGAAGGAACAAAGGGTTGTGAGACGGCCTAGAGATGTTAAATAAGGATTAAATTTGACTTAAAATATGGGCTATGCTCCAGTAAAACAGTACGTTACGGTTCTGTAAACTCAAGTTTCTGCACTTCTCTGTTCCAATAGCATTCCTGCACACGTCTTCTTCACCTTCACCTATCCCTTAGTCCAGTGGTTCTCAAACGTTTTCCTTAATGGAACACTTCACACATTCTGAGTATTTAGTGAAACACTCTGCTTAGTTGTTTTTTTTTAGAGAGATAAATTCACGTGGCGGCCTACTAGTTAATTTTTTCAACAGTTCGTCGAACACCATTTCAGGCCTCGCGGAACACTAAGGTTTTCGGCGAGGAACACAGTTTAGGAAACACTGCCTTAGTCTGTTGGGCCGTTGATCATGGTCTGATGTGTCGACCGGTTTTCTTCGTTCATCTCTGTCTGTCTGTCTGTTAGTACACGTAATTTATCCGATACCTAATCTCGCATTAAGCTGAAAGTTTGCCCAATTATTTCTTTACATGACAATACAATTGCATCAATTATAAAATTAGCCAATTAGTATAGTAACTATTGGTAATAAGAAATGGCGTTTGGTGTCTCAAACAAGGGAAACAAATAGTACTTGACTGAAGTGGTGGTATAAGCTGAATTAGTACACTTTATAGATCGTCTGAGGTTTATTACAAATTTTATTGCATTACTGATCCAAACTAATTGATACACTTAATATAAACTAGTTTAAAAAAAACTCTTTTTTTTCTGCTGCAGGAAGGTCTATGGGAGCCTTAAGGACCTCATCATATGGCCGTACATTTGAAGTTTATGTTTGTTTACTGCGGTCAGCAGGTCATCGTAGGGCCCAGTGGCTATTGTAATATTGTTTCAAGCTTTGTTCATTTGTGGTGCGGTCATTGCTTCTTTAGCATCTCAGTCCATGGCCAGGTTCCTTCTTTAGCATTTTGAGTCCATGGCTATGTTCTTTCTTTAGTATCTCGAGTCCATGGCTAGGTTAGTCCTTTAGCATCTCAGTCCATGGCTTGGTTCCTTCTTTAGCATCTCAGTCCATAGCTAGGTTCCTTCTTTAGCATCTCAGTTAATGGCAAGGTTCCTTCTTAAGCATCTCAGTCCATAGCTGGGTTCCTTCTTTAGCATCTCAGTTAATGGCTGAGTTCCTTCTTAAGCATCCATGAGTCCATGGATAGGTTCCTTCTTAAGGATCTCGAGTCCATGGCTAGGATCCTCCTCTCTAATTCTGAAATCAGAATTAAAACATACAAGTCTATCAAACATTCTTTTTTTAATTTTTTTCCTAGGATCAGTTATCTCTTGTCATTGAATTTTTTTTTTTAAATAGCGAGTCAAATACAGAAGATCTGACCGGCAGAGACATGTTGTCCACCAATGTCCAGTTGCTTTGAGTTGTAATGTGGGAAGCGTGGTAGAGAGGCTAAGTACGCTCAAGGTTGTCTTGGCTTGGCTGCCTATGAGGGGTGCTTGAGGTTCGACAGCCAACTCGAGGAGAGTTGTGTTTGCTAAGCGTCTAAAGGCAGCACGGAGAGCCTTCTCCCAGATTCCCCTCCCCCTGGTTCACAAATGAGATTGGACCCATAGCACTCTGGTCATGGCCGGATTGCTCGCATGCTGCTGTATGAAAGGTATAATTTAATTTATTCTTAACTTAAATAATAAAAATTATGGTATGCAGATATTCGCATATGACGGAAAAAAACTATACATCTAGCTTTTTGGTGTATCTGGTGTAAAGAATTAAGGAAGAGTTTTGACATGATTTTTTTTTTCAGGTATGTGATAATTTTTAGCTTTGCAGAATCAAATTTTCTGAGCTTTTTCTTTTTTTTTTAGCCCAAAATAATGCTGATATACCGGAAGTATTAGACTTTATATTTAACAAGTGGGCTACTGCTTAGCAGTAATACAAGAAAGTTGATAGGAGGATAAACTGCTACTCACTGATATATAATTAATAATTATTATTCAATTAGTTTTTGATTTAGCTGAAAATGGCGACGCTTAATTAGCGTCCTTGATATTGTTTAGTTTATATTATGGAAGTCTTCACTAGAAATAAGATAACATTATAGGACTATCTTAACTCTTTGTCTCCTAACTGACAATACCAGCGTTGATTCCACTAGAATGTGGTAAATAATTACGGAGAGAAAGAGTTAAACATTATTTTTCCTTCCTCCTGTGAAATAGACAGCTCGCAGCAAGGTTATAAAAACAATGGGATTTGTGGCTGAGAGGCCATAACTGCATGGCCATCTAACGCGGTAGTTTGAGTTCGCATCCCAACTCTAGCTTATTTTTTGTTAGCTGAGCGCCTCTAGGCAGCACTGAAGCCTTCAGACAGACAGACAGACAGAGTTGTTAAGAGCGTTGTAAAAAAAAAAACACGGGTTCAATACCACATGACATTGCCTATAAAGAATTTTGACTATCCGTTCTTGGCAGCCAATCCATGCAATACGTAAGCGGAAGTAAAGTCAGCAATCAGTCAATCCATGCAATACGTAAGCGGAAGTAAAGTCAGCAATCAGTCAATCCATGCAATACGTAAGCGGAAGTAAAGTCAGCAATCAGTCAATCCATGCAATACGTAAGCGGAAGTAAAGTCAGCAATCAGTCAATCCATGCAATACGTAAGCGAAAGTAAAGTCAGCAATCAGTCAATCCATGCAATACGTAAGCGGAAGTAAAGTCAGCAATCAGTCAATCCATGCAATACGTAAGCGGAAGTAAAGTCAGCAATCAGTCAATCCATGCAATACGTAAGCGGAAGTAAAGTCAGCAATCAGTCAATCCATGCAATACGTAAGCGGAAGTAAAGTCAGCAATCAGTCAATCCATGAAATACGTAAGCGGAAGTAAAGTCAGCAAGCAGTCAATCCATGTTGCGTGCTGAATAGTGATCTGGTGCGCACCATAAACGCAAAGGAGGCCCTAGCTAGCAGTTAGCGGGGCGGGTGTCCTCTATATTAGAAGGGTAGGATGAAGGTGCCAGAAGAATTTCCTAATCAATAGGGGGCCTCTCGCAATCTCCTAAGGCTTCCTCTAATAAACGTCGGTTTAGGGCAGAGTTATAAAAAAAATGGATCAAGCCAAATTTCGAGTCGCGGTGCCCTCGGGAAGAAAAGGAAACCGTGCATCATATTCTGTTTGACTGCCCCAGACTTGCTGATCTCCGCCTCATTAGGTCTGGGAAACCAAAAATTCTCGACCTGTATGGCGACATTTATGCACTACGCAAGACAGTAGGGTTTCTTGCCAGGGCTTTTGTAAGAGAGGATTTGAGCCTCCCAAGCCCTTACTCAAATGGAGTTTGATGATGAGTACGAAAAGAAAAAAAATCTTTGGCTTTGTTGAGTATCAATATTTGATACTAAAACGTTGCAGAATATGCCCATAGGTATTACCAAAAAAAACAAACAAAAAAAAAACGCTTTTATAAAAATTGTATGTATTAGAGCATCATAAAATTAAGTATTTCACATAAAATCATATTCAGGGATTCACACAACACTAACATACATAAAATGTATGTAAATGTATGAATACATATTTACATGTTTAAAATAAATGAATTATACATACACTTTCTAAAATAAAATTCAACATAAAATAATATCAAATTCGTAATCAAAGAAAAAAAAAAGGTGGCCGAATTGAACTGTGACTTCACATCTAAGTTTTCCAATAATGAATTGGGGTTGCTTTTGAAAGACTCAGCAGACGATACTACATCAGATCGAATAATAAAAATCGATTGTCACTCGGCCACCGCCATGATCCCACTCATAACTGAAATAAATAATTTAACTTTAATAGACACATGCCACACAATATAGGCCAATGTAATTCTAATAAATTCAAACAATATAGAAATAAATCAAACCAAATAATGAAATTACTACGCAGCATAAGTGATACAATTGGAAGATAATCATTCCAGAACGCCAAATCGAGTAATCTACCCTTTGGTTACACTTTTAAAAAAATCCAGTTTCTTTGTTATAAAATATGGCATGTTTTTTTTTTTTTTTAGATAAAATATTATTATTATTAAGTGGGTTTTTATTAAAGCTTTACTGCCCCGGGGCCTCCAAAAACTTAAATCCGGACCTAAGCATAAAGTTTATATGTTTCTACCTTACCTGTAATCTTTTCTGTCCAAGAAGTCCTCCACGTCCTCTTTGATGACGGAGTAATGCCTCCAACTGTGCTTGCCCACCCCTGTGATGATGTCAACGAACCTGTGTGCACGACTCTTATCACTCCTCAAGTACTCTACCAAAGAAATCAAATATTGGCGCACATATTATAGACTGCTCACATTAGGGGATGTTGCTCTAAGAATTAATTGATTAACCAGCTGATTAGTTGTTGTTTTTTTTTAATTAATTCATTGTTGTCATCAACAAAGAATAATTGTTTAAAGTTTCAACTTGATCCGAGAATGGGAAAAGGGGAAAAATAACTTTTAAAAGATTTTCCCCAGGCAGACAGAAGGACTGAGTTGATATAAAAATAAAAAAAAATAAAAAACTAATGAAAGTTGAGCTTATCTAAGATGTAATGTTATCACTTGGTACACTGTACAGCGTATCCTCTAGAGCTGCCAACTCACCTTTTTTCATGTGATAAAGAAAAGATTTGACTTTTCTCATGGCCCCACTCTCAGAGTAATGATGTAGATCCAGGCATTTGTTTCCATCCTCGTCCTCATAGTAATGATCTGTCCAGTGCGTGGGCATTGTGTCTGATATAACTCTAAACTGGTTACATCTGTTTCTAGTTGTCGTAAATTTGTTTATAAACCTAAGCGTTGTGTCTTTTATAAAGGACAGGTGACGTCACAGTAGGGCTACGTGGAGGTAGATCAAGTAGCCATGTAATAGAGGATTTCCCTAACAACTCAGTATGATTCAATATATGAGCGTTCAACCATATTAATATCTTTAACTGGACCTTACTCATGACTTCTATTTTTAGAGTGAATCGGAGATTCCCAGTCTTCCAGCTGAACGTTTCTAGATCTATTTATAGAATGCCAAATATTTTCAGAAAGAACATCCGAATGAAATTATATCAAAGACAAATGAGAGATAAGAATGGATAAAGAAGGTTAACAGATCTTGTGTAGTGCCCCAATCAAAGGATAGGTGAAAGTTAATGTAAAGTTAGATGCGAACCTGGCCTAACTAGTTCCCCTTTCAGACCTTGTGGTCTATAGGGCAGATGATGTAGAGTTCATCTGTTTTTTGTGGCCTACGGTTAACGAGGGTGTCATGTAGCCAGCACAACGACCAACCGCCTTTACTTTTCCCCAACTAATGTCAGGCACCCATTAGAGCTGAGTTGACTCAGAGACGCCCAAAGATTCCAAAGTTAAAAATCCCAGTCTTCACCAGGATTCGGACCCGGGACCCCCGATTTGGAAGCCAAGCAATTTACCGCTCAGCCACCGTGCCTCCCCTGGCCTAACTGATGTCTTATAATTGATCTAATTGTTTTGAAATGGCTCAATCTCATTTTTTTTTTTTTTTTTTTTTCAAGAAATTACAATTCATTTAATATCTACTAATTTGTAGTCATTTTCAAGATTATAAAAATAAAACATGAGTGGTCGAGAAATTACAATTCATTTAATATCTACTAATTTGTAGTCATTTTCAAGATTATAAAAATAAAACATGAGTGGTCGAGAAATTACAATTCATTTAATATCTACTAATTTGTAGACATTTAAAAAAAATAATAAATAAAACATGAGTGGTCAAGAAATTACAATTCATTCAATAACTACTAATTTCTATTCATTTTCAAAATTATAAAAAAAAAACATGAGTGGTCAAGAAATATCAATTCATTCAATATCTACTAATTTGTAGACATTTAAAAAAAAAATAAAAATAAAAGATGAGTGGTCAAGAAATTACAATTCATTTAATATCTACTAATTTGTAGACATTTAAAAAAAAAAAATAAATAAAACATGAGTGGTCGAGAAATTACAATTCATTCAATAACTACTAATTTGTAGTCATTTTCAAAATTATAAAAATAAAACATGAGTGGTCGAGAAATTACAATTCATTTAATATCTACTAATTTGTAGTCATTTTCAAGATTATAAAAATAAAACATGAGTGGTCGAGAAATTACAATTCATTTAATATCTACTAATTTGTAGTCATTTTCAAGATTATAAAAATAAAACATGAGTGGTCGAGAAATTACAATTCATTTAATATCTACTAATTTGTAGACATTTAAAAAAAAAAATAAATAAAACATGAGTGGTCAAGAAATTACAATTCATTCAATAACTACTAATTTCTATTCATTTTCAAAATTATTAAAAAAAAACATGAGTGGTCAAGAAATATCAATTCATTCAATATCTACTAATTTGTAGACATTTAAAAAAAAAATAAAAATAAAAGATGAGTGGTCAAGAAATTACAATTCATTTAATATCTACTAATTTGTAGACATTTAAAAAAAAAATAAAAATAAAACATGAGTGGTCGAGAAATTACAATTCATTCAATAACTACTAATTTGTAGTCATTTTCAAAATTATAAAAATAAAACATGAGTGGTCGAGAAATTACAATTCATTTAATATCTACTAATTTGTAGTCATTTTCAAGATTATAAAAATAAAACATGAGTGGTCGAGAAATTACAATTCATTTAATATCTACTAATTTGTAGTCATTTTCAAGATTATAAAAATAAAACATGAGTGGTCGAGAAATTACAATTCATTTAATATCTACTAATTTGTAGACATTTAAAAAAAAAAATAAATAAAACATGAGTGGTCAAGAAATTACAATTCATTCAATAACTACTAATTTCTATTCATTTTCAAAATTATAAAAAAAAAACATGAGTGGTCAAGAAATATCAATTCATTCAATATCTACTAATTTGTAGACATTTAAAAAAAAAATAAAAATAAAAGATGAGTGGTCAAGAAATTACAATTCATTTAATATCTACTAATTTGTAGACATTTAAAAAAAAAAAATAAATAAAACATGAGTGGTCGAGAAATTACAATTCATTCAATAACTACTAATTTGTAGTCATTTTCAAAATTATAAAAATAAAACATGAGTGGTCGAGAAATTACAATTCATTTAATATCTACTAATTTGTAGTCATTTTCAAGATTATAAAAATAAAACATGAGTGGTCGAGAAATTACAATTCATTTAATATCTACTAATTTGTAGTCATTTTCAAGATTATAAAAATAAAACATGAGTGGTCGAGAAATTACAATTCATTTAATATCTACTAATTTGTAGACATTTAAAAAAAAAAATAAATAAAACATGAGTGGTCAAGAAATTACAATTCATTCAATAACTACTAATTTCTATTCATTTTCAAAATTATAAAAAAAAAACATGAGTGGTCAAGAAATATCAATTCATTCAATATCTACTAATTTGTAGACATTTAAAAAAAAAAATAAAAATAAAAGATGAGTGGTCAAGAAATTACAATTCATTTAATATCTACTAATTTGTAGACATTTAAAAAAAAAAAATAAATAAAACATGAGTGGTCGAGAAATTACAATTCATTCAATAACTACTAATTTGTAGTCATTTTCAAAATTATAAAAATAAAACATGAGTGGTCGAGAAATTACAATTCATTTAATATCTACTAATTTGTAGTCATTTTCAAGATTATAAAAATAAAACATGAGTGGTCGAGAAATTACAATTCATTTAATATCTACTAATTTGTAGTCATTTTCAAGATTATAAAAATAAAACATGAGTGGTCGAGAAATTACAATTCATTTAATATCTACTAATTTGTAGACATTTAAAAAAAATAATAAATAAAACATGAGTGGTCAAGAAATTACAATTCATTCAATAACTACTAATTTCTATTCATTTTCAAAATTATAAAAAAAAAACATGAGTGGTCAAGAAATATCAATTCATTCAATATCTACTAATTTGTAGACATTTAAAAAAAAAATAAAAATAAAAGATGAGTGGTCAAGAAATTACAATTCATTTAATATCTACTAATTTGTAGACATTTAAAAAAAAAAAATAAATAAAACATGAGTGGTCGAGAAATTACAATTCATTCAATAACTACTAATTTGTAGTCATTTTCAAAATTATAAAAATAAAACATGAGTGGTCGAGAAATTACAATTCATTTAATATCTACTAATTTGTAGTCATTTTCAAGATTATAAAAATAAAACATGAGTGGTCGAGAAATTACAATTCATTTAATATCTACTAATTTGTAGTCATTTTCAAGATTATAAAAATAAAACATGAGTGGTCGAGAAATTACAATTCATTTAATATCTACTAATTTGTAGACATTTAAAAAAAAAAATAAATAAAACATGAGTGGTCAAGAAATTACAATTCATTCAATAACTACTAATTTCTATTCATTTTCAAAATTATTAAAAAAAAACATGAGTGGTCAAGAAATATCAATTCATTCAATATCTACTAATTTGTAGACATTTAAAAAAAAAATAAAAATAAAAGATGAGTGGTCAAGAAATTACAATTCATTTAATATCTACTAATTTGTAGACATTTAAAAAAAAAATAAAAATAAAACATGAGTGGTCGAGAAATTACAATTCATTCAATAACTACTAATTTGTAGTCATTTTCAAAATTATAAAAATAAAACATGAGTGGTCGAGAAATTACAATTCATTTAATATCTACTAATTTGTAGTCATTTTCAAGATTATAAAAATAAAACATGAGTGGTCGAGAAATTACAATTCATTTAATATCTACTAATTTGTAGTCATTTTCAAGATTATAAAAATAAAACATGAGTGGTCGAGAAATTACAATTCATTTAATATCTACTAATTTGTAGACATTTAAAAAAAAAAATAAATAAAACATGAGTGGTCAAGAAATTACAATTCATTCAATAACTACTAATTTCTATTCATTTTCAAAATTATAAAAAAAAAACATGAGTGGTCAAGAAATATCAATTCATTCAATATCTACTAATTTGTAGACATTTAAAAAAAAAAAAAAAATAAAAGATGAGTGGTCAAGAAATTACAATTCATTTAATATCTACTAATTTGTAGACATTTAAAAAAAAAAAATAAATAAAACATGAGTGGTCGAGAAATTACAATTCATTCAATAACTACTAATTTGTAGTCATTTTCAAAATTATAAAAATAAAACATGAGTGGTCGAGAAATTACAATTCATTTAATATCTACTAATTTGTAGTCATTTTCAAGATTATAAAAATAAAACATGAGTGGTCGAGAAATTACAATTCATTTAATATCTACTAATTTGTAGTCATTTTCAAGATTATAAAAATAAAACATGAGTGGTCGAGAAATTACAATTCATTTAATATCTACTAATTTGTAGACATTTAAAAAAAATAAAAAATAAAACATGAGTGGTCAAGAAATTACAATTCATTCAATAACTACTAATTTCTATTCATTTTCAAAATTATTAAAAAAAAACATGAGTGGTCAAGAAATATCAATTCATTCAATATCTACTAATTTGTAGACATTTAAAAAAAAAATAAAAATAAAAGATGAGTGGTCAAGAAATTACAATTCATTTAATATCTACTAATTTGTAGACATTTAAAAAAAAAAAAAAAATAAAACATGAGTGGTCGAGAAATTACAAATCATTCAATAACTACTAATTTGTAGTCATTTTCAAAATTATAAAAATAAAACATGAGTGGTCGAGAAATTACAATTCATTTAATATCTACTAATTTGTAGTCATTTTCAAGATTATAAAAATAAAACATGAGTGGTCGAGAAATTACAATTCATTTAATATCTACTAATTTGTAGTCATTTTCAAGATTATAAAAATAAAACATGAGTGGTCGAGAAATTACAATTCATTTAATATCTACTAATTTGTAGACATTTAAAAAAAAAAATAAATAAAACATGAGTGGTCAAGAAATTACAATTCATTCAATAACTACTAATTTCTATTCATTTTCAAAATTATAAAAAAAAAACATGAGTGGTCAAGAAATATCAATTCATTCAATATCTACTAATTTGTAGACATTTAAAAAAAAAATAAAAATAAAAGATGAGTGGTCAAGAAATTACAATTCATTTAATATCTACTAATTTGTAGACATTTAAAAAAAAAATAAATAAATAAAACATGAGTGGTCGAGAAATTACAATTCATTTAATATCTACTAATTTGTAGTCATTTTCAAGATTATAAAAATAAAACATGAGTGGTCGAGAAATTACAATTCATTTAATATCTACTAATTTGTAGTCATTTTCAAGATTATAAAAATAAAACAAGAGTGGTCGAGAAATTACAATTCATTTAATATCTACTAATTTGTAGACATTTAAAAAAAAAAATAAATAAAACATGAGTGGTCAAGAAATTACAATTCATTCAATAACTACTAATTTCTATTCATTTTCAAAATTATAAAAAAAAAACATGAGTGGTCAAGAAATATCAATTCATTCAATATCTACTAATTTGTAGACATTTAAAAAAAAAATAAAAATAAAAGATGAGTGGTCAAGAAATTACAATTCATTTAATATCTACTAATTTGTAGACATTTAAAAAAAAAATAAATAAATAAAACATGAGTGGTCGAGAAATTACAATTCATTCAATAACTACTAATTTGTAGTCATTTTCAAAATTATAAAAATAAAACATGAGTGGTCGAGAAATTACAATTCATTTAATATCTACTAATTTGTAGTCATTTTCAAGATTATAAAAATAAAACATGAGTGGTCAAGAAATAACAATTCATTTAATATCTACTAATTTGTAGACATTTAAAAAAAATAATAAATAAAACATGAGTGGTCAAGAAATTACAATTCATTCAATAACTACTAATTTCTATTCATTTTCAAAATTATAAAAAAAAAACATGAGCAAGAAATATCAATTCATCAATATCTACTAATTTGTAGACATTTAAAAAAAAAATAAAAATAAAACATGAGTGGTCGAGAAATTACAATTCATTTAATATCTACTAATTTGTAGACATTTAAAAAAAAAATAAAAAATAAAACATGAGTGGTCGAGAAATTACAATTCATTCAATAACTACTAATTTGTAGTCATTTTCAAAATTATAAAAATAAAACATGAGTGGTCAAGAAATTACAATTCATTTAATATCTACTAATTTGTAGACATTTAAAAAAAATAAAAAAATTTAACATGAGTGGTCAAGAAATATCAATTCATTCAATATCTACTAATTTGTAGACATTTAAAAAAAAAATAAAAATAAAATATGAGTGGTCAAGAAATTACAATTCATTTAATATCTACTAATTTGTAGACATTTAAGAAAAAAATAAAAATAAAACATCAGTGGTCAAGAAATTCCAATTCATTTAATATCTACTAATTTGTAGACATTAAAAAAAAAAAAAAAAAAAAAAACATGAGTGGTCAAGAAATTACAATTCATTTAATATCCACTAATTTGTAAACATTTAAAAAGAAAACAAAAAAAAACAAACAAACATGAGTGGTCAAGAAATTACAATTCATTTAATATCTACTAATTTGACAACGCTAAGGTTGTGAATTGTAGTCAAACTGAATTTAAGTTATCTTATCTTGTAGACATTTTCAAAAAAATTAAACGAAGCAAAAAGAACTCTGTAGTGTAATTGTATCCAATTAGTTTATGTTTCCTTTCAAGCACTTGGCATTTGTCGTTGTCACTTTATGGCTAAAGGGGACATAATATATTGAACTTGGTGGTAGTACGAAGAGGAAAAAGTGACGGATTTCATCCTAAGCATCCATTCTGTCTCGTCAAATAGTATTTTAGACATATAATTATATTTAATTTTACACAACAGAACAACATCTTTTCTATCTTATCTTATCTTATATAATACAGATGTTACATCAAAAAAGAAGATGATTATGTCCTACGCGTCATGCATTCAGTCATGCATATTAACCAATGACTTAAATTCTGCCAAGTCACTGGTTTTTCCTGGCTAGCTCAGGCAACCCATTCCATGCTCTAATAGCACTAGGGAAGAAGGAGTATTTGTACAAATTTGTCCTAGCATATGGGATGAGGAATGTGCCTTTATCTTTGTGTCTTTCAGAGTATTTCATTAAATTTTGTTTTTGTATTTGAAGATTATGGTTCAGTGTTTTATGTATAATTGCTACTTTACTTTTGAGTCTTCTGTCCTGAAGGCTTTCTAAATTTAGTGATTTTACTATAGGTGTTACTCATTTGTTATGAATCTCACTGCTGTATTTTGTGTCTGTTCCAGTTTCTTAATGTTTTCTTGAGTTGAGGGGTCCCAAATGTAGGATGCATATTCTATTATTGGCCTAACCAAGATTAAATAACATTTTAGTTTTATGTTCTTATTTGATTTATAGAAATTTCTTTTAATAAATCCTAATGCTTTGTTTGTTTGTTTTTTTTATAGTTTCATCAATATATGGATTCCATGACAGTTTTTCATTTATTGTAACACCTAGGTATTTTGCGTTTTTAGTCTGTGTTACTGGTTTGCCATGAATAAGATAAGTGGAATTAATTTGTTTTAGTTTTTTTGTTACTCTTAACAACTGACATTTTTCTGGGTGGAAAGACATGCTCCAATTTGATTCCCATTTCTGTAATTCATCTAATTCTCTTTGTAAAATATCTGTGTCTTGTATTGTTTTTATTGTTCTATATATTATGCAATTGTCTGCAAATAATCTGACTTTTGTTCCTGAACTAATGCAATTTGGTAAATCATTTATGTAAATTAAAAATAGTAGTGGTCCCAAGACTGTTCCTTGAGGTACACCTGAGTTTACTCTTATCGGTGTTGATTTAGAGCCAATTATTATTACAGTTTGTTCTCTCCCTATCAGAAAATCTTTAATCCACTGATGCAGTGGACCATTAATGCCAAAATATTTTAATTTTTTAAGCAAACTATGGTGGTGAACTTTGTCAAAAGCCTTAGAAAAATCTAGTAAGATAGCATCTATTTGTTCACTATTATCTAAACCTTTAGAAAAATCATCAATTAGTCCTATTAGTTGTGTTTCACATGATCTATATTTCCTAAAGCCATGTTGGTATGGTGTGAGGGCATTTTGTTTGTCTAAGTGGTTTATGATGTTGCTACATATTATGTGTTCTAGGATTTTACATGTGATGTTGATAAGTGATACTGGTCTGTAGTTTCCTGGGTCAGATTTTTCTCCTTTTTTAAATAGGAGGGTGACATTAGCTTCTTTCCAGTCCTTTGGTACTCTGCCCTGGTTAAGTGAAGCCTGAAAGAGTATTTTGAACACTGGGGCTAGCTCATTGCTTAGTTCTTTAAGTAATCTAGCTGGAATACCATCAGGTCCAGACGCTTTATTTGGTTTGGTGTTGGCTAATAGTTTTTGAATTCCATTTTCTTGTACTACTATATCTTCTATGTTGTCAACTTGGTTCAAATTCAGTAATATGTCTTTGTCTCCTGGGACTGAGAATGCTGATGCAAAGTATTTGTTTAGGATGTTTGCTTTAGTTTCATTATCATTATGTATTATGTTATGTTCATCTTTTAATGGCGCTATGCCTGTTGTTTCCATTTTCTTAGACTTAATGTATGACCATAGGTTTTTGTTGTTATCTTTAGATATTACATTGTTTATGTATTCACTCTGCAGCTGTCTGCTTACTTTTTGGGTTAAGTGTTTAATTTTTATATACTTTTTGTAAACTCTTTCTGCCTTTGTTTCTTTAAATTTTCTATATAGATTTTCCTTCTGTTTACAAAGCTTCTTTAGTCTATTATTAAACCAGCATTTATTTATTTTGTTTGATATGTATTTAGTTGGTATATGATTTTCTATAATGCTTTTAAGATGGTTTTTAATGAACTTCCAGAGGTCATCGTTTGGTCGGTTAATGTCTTTTTCTAATAAGAATGTTTGTTGAAAGTTTAATGCAGCTTGGTGTAGTTATGTTAGGTTACATTTATTCCAGAGTAAGATTTATGAAGTAATACAGAGAAAAAGGACTTCCTTGATAAGTAGACTCAGTATTACTGCTTTAACAGTAACAATCTTCAACATAAATGAGTTCATTAACAAAGCTGCACAGCAACATTAACAATCTTTCAGGAAATTGACTTTGAAGCAATCCTATGTTCCCAGGTAATAGCAAGTAATTAGGCAAGGCAAGCTAATGTAGGGTTTTATACAGCTGCCCTGTATGCCTTATGTATTTAAAAAAGACTGATGAGGGAACAGGTTAATCCCTCTCACGACAATTTTTTAAAGGTCACCTTGAGATGTAAGAGGGCCGTTCTAGCATCATGAAGGTGGCCCTTGGGTCTGTTAGAGTCATTCTGGGATAGTTAACCAAGCAAAAGTACTGCTGTATTACAATTGTTCAGGGTTCTGTTTGGGTCATGTGTACATTATTTCAGGATAGGGGTGTCGATTAAGGATTCTTTTTTCTCTCATTACGAGGGGTTTAAAAAAAAAAATAAAAAAAATAGTTAATTTGTCTTAAAATATTACATTATTCATAAAAGATTCTTGACTTTCAATTGTCTGCCCTTGTCTATATTCTTTAGGATTATTGGTTTTGGTTATTTTTGTTTCTAGTCTCTTCGCAGGCTCCATTCAGTTGCGTCTTGTTTTCTTGTTCCTTTGTTTCCCAGTATATCTAGGATGAGGCTGCCGCTAAGATATAGACATTGTCATAGTGTTCTTGTTACGTTTCCACGGGCTTGCCGTGTTCTGTGAGTGTAGTACATACACACAGTTAATGTTGACTTGTGGCATGCTCTCCGATCATGTGATCAAAGAGGACGTAACCACGAGGGAGAAATAATTCTTCAAAAGTGTTGACTTCCCTTTAAAAGACAGTTCTTTAGTAGTTTTCCATAGATAAATAAAGTTCAATTTGATTCCTATCCCGCATCTCTCAGCCCAAACTCTCTTTAACCCAGGTACATACACACTCTCACACACTCACTTAACCACTTAAACTAATTGACTTAATACCAATAGAGTAGCTTTACAGATTGATTACAGTATTTAGATTTTTATCTCTGAGGTCTGACAATTTAGTCAAGGACAATACATTTTACAATAATTACAATTTCTATCTAACCAGTATAGTTATCAATTCTATGTTCAATTATTTTTCTAAATATTAAATCTAGATTATAAGGATTTTAAGATACATTGTTATTAACAACTTTAATTCTACTGTGCCACACAAGACTTCTGTATTCACTCACTATTATTAGATTAAATTTATGAATCATCTTACTTTTGATTTTAGGCAATTTATTTAAAACAATAGCTAGGTTAAGATTAACATTGTTGTTACAGTTCGCCTCTAGTAGGTCTTTCATAGTGCATCTAACATTATCAAATATTTTACATTTTAAAAACTTATGGCTTTCATTGTTACCATTATCTGTATGACATAAAACAAATGTGTGTACATTTCTTTTCTTACTTCCTACAGGGGTCATCCCGAAGTTTAGTATGTATGTTATTTCTCTGGCTTTGGGTGTAATGTGTTTGCTGTGTAGATTTATAAAAGTGTCTCTGAAATTAATTACATCTAACTCTCTACTCCATTTGATCCTATTTAATAATCTTTCTTGTAACTGTTTCTTAAGTGTTGTATATGTGTCTTTTAATTTACTGTGTATTAGATGTTCATTGCCCGGGAGTATTCTTGATATGGATCTGTAAAATGGATGCGTGTTTGTACCAAAGTGGTGTGGGGTGTCATTTTTTATTGGAATTATTTTATTAAACGTTAAGCCGTAGTAGTATATTGTTAATGGAAAATTGTTTGGGTTCTTGGCTACTTGTCCTATGTATTTTAATCTAAGTGCTGGTATTTTGGTTCTGATGTCCTGTAAGTTTATCCCCCCCCCCCCCCAATCCTCTTTGTTTTGTATAAGTGTTGTGTGTTTAATGTTTCTGATAGTGCTTTTAAATATAAAATTCCTAATGATTGTGTTTATGCTTGGTATAAAAGTTGGTGGAGGTTCTGTGATGTTTGCTAAATAAACTATCTTCGGGATGACCAGGTTGTTTACTAGTATTGCTCTACCAAATATAGTAGTTGCTGCATAATGAAATCTTTTAAGTGTGTTTTGGTTTTCTTCAAAATATTTTCCCACTGCTGTGTGTGGTAATATGTTGGGTTGCTTGTCCACGTGATGTCGCATATTTTAATTTCCTTCTCTATTTTAAGGTTAAAGGGGATGTTTGAGGGGATTTCCCACCTGCCCAATCCCATAATACAAGATTTATTTATGTTGATTTTTGACCCGCTTGCCCTCCCAAACTGAATAAACTTATCTATGATAGCGGCTATGTCTTTTTCTGAGGAGGGAAAAGGGTGGTGTCATCAGCGTATACTTTAACTTTAACTACGGGCGTGGGGCCTGGGATTCTTATCCCCGTGATTCCACTATCTAGCCTGATGGTTTCTAAAAGGGGTTCTAGGCAAAGGGTGTATAAAAAGGGAGAAAGGGGACACCCTTGTCTAACAGATCTTCTAATAGGGATACTGCCACTAAGGGTTTGGTTTATTATGAGTTTGCTTGTGGCATCAGTGTAAACTAGCTTTATGTATTTCTTCATTCTTCCATCTGTCTTCGTCTTGTCTAGTATTTTGAAAACGTAGTCATGGTCTATTCTGTCAAAGGCTTTTTCCTGGTCAATAGAAAAGAGGGCTGCTTTCAAGTCTTTGTCTTTACAGTAATATATAATGTCTCTTAAAAAATGGTTAAGTTCGTCGATGTTTTTGTCTGGGTTGCTACAGTATAGGTCCTGTCCTTTTAAGTGTGGTATGAGGGGTTTTAGTCTTAGAAAAATAATTTTCGTCAGGAGTTTGTAGTCGGTGTTTAGAAGTGAGATCGGTCGAAAGTCGCTAGGTGAGGTGTTGTTTTCTTGTTTTTTTTGGTAGAAGTGTGATGTATGTTAAGTTGAAATCTCTAGGTAACTGTTCTGTCACTATCATGTCGCTGTATAGATTTAACAGTAGGGGTCCTATTTGGGGAAAAAAGGCTTTGTAAAATTCAAACGTCAGACCGTCTGGGCCAGGGGATTTGTTGTTTTGTGTTGTATCTAAAGCAGCCCCCAGTTCGTCTAGCGTAAAGGGAGCGTCTGTCTCTATCTGTTCTGTCATTGGTATTTCTTTGCAGTTCTGTAAAAATACTTTTTTGTGCGTTGTCGTCCGTCTGTTCCTTGTCATACAAATTAGTAAAGTGTTTCGTAAATGTGTCTGTTATTTTGTTCAGGTCGTGTATAGTTTCTCCTTCACTATCAACAATGTTGTCAATAGTTCTGTCAATTTGAATGTTTTGTTCTGCTGATAAAAAAAGTTTGTTAGGCCCTTCGATTATTTTTTTACTTTTGCACCCCAATTCCGCTCCTTTGTATTGATAGTTAAATAGTTCTTCTAGTTGTGTTAGTATATGTGTTTTTGTCTGCTTCGTCTTCTTCGTGTGTTAGTACATTTTTAAGTCTTTCCTCTTCTTTTTTCCTTTTTGAGTTGACTAGTGTGGCCAGTATTTGGCTTTGCTGCTTAATGGAGCTTTTAATTAGCGTCCATATTTGTGTGACTTTGAAATGGGGTGTGTTTGAGTCATGTATTATATTTTTGAGGAGGTTTGCGATTGTTTTTAAATAGAGCGGGTCATTTAGGAGGTCGTTGTTAAGTTTCCAGATCGGTGTTTTTTGTTTTTTCTTTTTTAGTTTTGGGTTCAGCAGTTCCACTAAGACTCCTTTGTGGTCTGTATATTGTAACGTCTCTACGAGATGTGTTACACTTTTTGTTTCGCACGCCCTTGGCACACACACTCTATCTATCCGTGTTTCTATTTGGTGTGCCTTGTCCCTGAAGGTGGTGACCCGGCCCGTGACCTCTACTTCTCTATAGGCATCTACTAACCGGAAAGCCTTGATGACTCCCCCCAAATAGTCATGCGTTTTAATTGTTACATGAGGAGCAGGACCCTCTGTGTTTGTGTTTTGCTTGTGTAATTGGGAATCAATGTAATTTAAATCACCCCCTACTATCAAATTTTCTCTTGCGTACTGAGTGTGTAGAATGTCACTTAGCATTCCAAAAAACTCGTGTTTCTCTTTTTTTTTTGAGCGGGTGCATAAATGTTGACTAACGTGTATGTGTGTTTTGTGAGCTTGTCCTAATTATTACTATTCTCCCGCTATTGTCTTGATATGAGTGTGTGATTGAAAACCTATTGGATGTTTGTAAAATGGCTGTCCCTCGTGGCTTTCTACCTAAACTAAAATAACCCTCCCGGAGGCACATAAGAGAGACTGCTTTTTTGGCCTTGTACTCTAACTGTGTGTTGGTCTCTTGCAGAAAGATAAAATCTGGCTTTTATTTCCTTGTGAGGTGTGCTATGTATGTGTGTTTATTGTTAAGCCCTCTGATGTTGAGTGTCAAAATTTTGATGTCTCCCATGAGTGTGTGAGATTGGTTTGCGTGTTTGTTATTCTATTGTGTGTGTATGCATTTTATCTTTAATAGTTGCTTTGTTGTTTATGTGTTTGAATGTGTGTTAGGGTCCTCGCCCTCATCTATGACTAGCACTGACGGGGAGTCTGGAAAGTTCAGCTCGAGCTTGAACTGTTCTTCCTCTCTTTTCTCCTCCTCTACCCGGGGATCCTCGTTTAGATCCTCTGATGAGGAAGAGAGAAAGAGGGCCCTCTTTCTTGTTATTTTGGATGGGGTGGTGGGTGCTGAACTTGCCCCTCCGGATGTTTTAATTTTTTTACTTTGCTTAGATTTGTTTTCAGGGCTGTTAGGTGGGGGGAGACCACTTGGAGTAGCTCCCATAGCTTCTATTTGTTTTTTTCCCCCTTCTTTGCTGCTTTCAACCATTGTGAAGCCATCTTTTTTTAGCTGTTGATCAATCTCGGATTGCTTTTTCTCTCCCTCACCTTTAAGGGCCATGGCATAGGAGATTTTCCCTCCTACCTCCTTTGCACCTTCTGTGGGGTTTTGATCCCGTCTGGGGTTCGCCCTATTTGGACACTGGTTTGACCAGTGCTGATCCTGTCAGCAATGCCAGCACTGTTGTCTACGTCCCGGGATAGTCACGAGGACTTTGTAGGTCCTCGGATCGTCCTCGTATTGTAACTGAATATAATGGGGGAGTTTAGTCTGTTTGCGGATTTTTATCCAAGCCGCCCACTTATCTGAGTTGCCTAGCTTGATTGGCTCTATCTCGGAGCCTTCTTCTGCAAAGGCTCCAAAGATTTCTCCTATCTTTGATTTGTTTATGGTTGGTGCTACCCAGTGAAGGGTAACCCTGATTTTTTCGTCTTCTAAGGTACAGACATCTACCTTGAAGTCCTTATCATTCCCGAATGATTTTCCTAGTATACGGGTTCTCACTCGGGCGGATGTTGGGACCAGAAACCAGACAAAGGGGTTCTCGAAGCGATAGAGAGAACTCACTTCGTCCCGTGTTAGTTTCAGGCACTCTTTTAGGCTCGCCATAGTGGCCTTAACAGCCCCTTGGCCTGACAGCTTTTTAAGCAAGGTACCTGGTCCACCATCCAGGTCCTTTTTTTTCAATAAAAAATGTCTTAACTGACATTTTTACAAGGGTTTATCACAAGTACAGAGACAGAAAAGAGATGATAACTACACTACAAACTACACAGTACTTTACTACACAACCCTCGCGCCGTCCACTCTAAACAGTAACCCACAAAAATCCACAGAATCACAAAAAAACCACAGAAACACAAGTAATCCACAGAATAAATCCTAAAGTGTTAGCTACTTAATTAAACTCTTATTCGAATCCTTCACAACAGAATATTAAAAAAAAGGTTAGGAAAATGAAATCTACAATATTACTATTCGTTTTTATTTAGGTCTAACTTATAATGCATACTAATCAGATTTTTCTCTTTAAAAAACTGCTTGCATAACTGATTTTAAAAATTAGATTTTTCGCTTTCAGAAAAAAAAAGTAGCCGTTGCATCAGAACTTTGAATGGTCTAAAATATTGTAATGTCGGATTTTCAATATCTCTTCTAGTTTACGAGATCTAAACGGGACGGACGGACAGACGGACAGACATTTCGCACAAAACTAATAGCGTCTTTTCCCCTTCGGGGGCCGCTAAAAATGGCAAAAGTGAATGAAAAGCTGCAAATATTCACTTGAAGAAGAAAAATGAACTGACCACATGTGTACACTGTATGTTTACATTGACCATTGAATGGCAGCCAGTACATGGTGTTTGAGGATTTTGAGACATTGGACACTATTGCAAGAGACATAACTAGGAGGCTGATAAATCATTATGGAGTTCCACTGAAGTTCACTCACATCTTTTAACATCATTAAACATCGCTAAACAGTTGGACGATGACTTATCATGGCTGCATTGCTTTAAAAAAAAACATATTCTGGTAAAAACAAGTGTAAAACTTAGGATGTAGGCTTTCGCTTTCATATTTTTTTTTGTTGGTGATTTCACCGACAAACACCAATTTAACCATTTTATTTTCTTTCGCCTCAAAGCAAACGTGGTACCAAGGCAGTCATGGGCGTAGCCGGGGGGGGGGGTTCAAACCCCGAGTTAAATAACTGATCTTTTGCTTTAATTTTGATTATTTTAGGTGAAATTTTAATACTAAACCATCACTTGCCCTAGCACAGCCAATGGGGTTTTGAGTTTAAAACCACCTACCAAGGGGTTTTGAGTTGGAAACCTCCTACCAGTGGGGATTTGAGGAGTTTTGAGTTTGAAACCCCCCTACCAGGGGTTTTGCATTTAAATCCCCCTTTTCTATAAAACAAAAAAAATGCAAATGACAATCCCCAAATTCCAAGAGCACATCTAAGAAAGATTTTTTTAAATTTTAAACCCCTCTCCAAAATTTACGATAAACCCCTCTTCAATATAAAAAAGCAAATTACACACTCAAAATTTGATGAGCGTAGCCAAAGGAGTTTTGAGTTTAAATCCCTCTACAGCTTGGTTTGAAGCTAAAAATACCTCTTCAATATATAAAAAAAAAAGCAAATTACGCCCTCAAAATGCTATGAACATAGCCAAAAGGGTTTTTAGTTTAAACCTCCGCCAGCGGGGTTTGAAGCAAAAAAATAAATCTTCAAAACAAAATAAAAAATTTCGCAATCAAAATGTTTTGAGCATAGCCAAGCCCATTGGGTGTTTTGAGTTTAAATTTCCCTTCAGTTGGGTTTGATGCTAAAAAAAAAATACCTCTTCTATTAAAAAAAAAGCAAATTACACACTAAAATTCTTTGAGCGTAGCCAAGCCAATGTGGGGTTTTGAGTTTCAACCCCTCATCTCCAGGAGGCTTTTTAAAAAGTTTAAAACCCCTCAAGATAGTTTTGAGTTAAAAAAAAACCTACAGAGCGTTTTAAGGTTGAAAGCCTCTCTCTTCAATGTTATTTCTAAAGCAAACTACAGCCACCAAATTCTATGACCGTAGGTAAATGTAGTTTTGAATTTAAAAAAACAACTCCAGATATATTTTAGCTTAACCCCCCCCCCCCCCCCCCAAAGATGATTTTGATTACACATGTCTACCAGTGGCTGCGCTCCATTAATAAAGTGCAATGAAATTGAAAAGCACTAAATGTGGCTCTAATAAAAGATGGCTAAGACGGATTTTAAAAGTCAGTTATAAAGATCGGGTCTAAATCAAGGAAATCCTATGCCGAAGTCGACAACTTAGTTAGTTTGTGACAGAGCGTCGAATGAGGTTTGCGGGACACAAAATAGAGCAGTGAGATTCATAACAAACAAATATTCACACTTAACTAGAGTAACACCTTTAGTAAAATCACTAAATTTAGAAAGCCTTCAGGACAGAAGACTCAAAAGTAAAGTAGCAATTATACATAAAACACTGAACCATAATCTTCAAATACAAAAACAAAATCTAATAAAATATGCATGACTAAATGCATCACGCGTAGGACGTAATCATCTTCTTTTTTGAAGTAACGTCTGTATTATATAAGATAAGATAAGATGTTCTTCGACAAAATGAATTACGCATAATAAGAGTTGCGATGACATTCTAGTACAACTTGGCGCCACAATTTCATGGAGGTCCTTAGAGCAGGTGGAAAGAGGCTTCAGACGTCAGTACATTAGGTTTTTGAAATAAAACTTTTTAATAGCAAAATAATGCACTGTAGGTACCTCAGAATATGCATTTAGTAGGCTTTCAATACCAGAAATAGTGCTTTGCGGCGGGGCTACGCCCCGCGCTGGGGGAGCTCTCGGAGCTTCCCCAGACCCCTTGCTGGCACCGGCGAGGAGTCAGCAATTTTTCACTAACTCCAGGAAGAACCTATTCTAGGGCACAATAAACGTCTTGCAAAAGAATTAAGGGTCTGAATGTAATAGAGATTAATTATGTGCACACACACACACATCCATCCATACAAACATATATTTTTTTTCGGGGGGGGGGGGGGAGAAGAAAATCCCCCCAAACCCCCCTCCCCCGAAAAAAATCCTGGCTACGCCCATGAAGGCAGTCAAGGTTAAAAATAAAAACAATATACGAAGAAAACTATTTATTGAACGAATTATTCCTCTGCTCTATGAATGATTCATTAGAAGAGAAATATATACTTCAGTACTCGAAATTTGACACTATCTCTAATGGTATCGTCTTCACATCGCTTTAATTAATTTACCGTCTAATTTGGCCAAATAGTATTATTTTAGTCTTATCCTCGTTTATACTTATTTGGTTTCCTTTACAGCAGCTTTTATCAATATTTAGATATAGCTGTGATTCTTTGGGAAAGGGGGGGGGGAGGAGCTAGCTAGAAGTATTGTTATCATCTGCTTACAATAAGGTGAACAACTCTAATATCATGCTATCAATTTTCAGATTTTGTGGTCATTTTCTCCTGAGCTAAATTATTTTTTTAATATTTTCAAAATAAAATAAAATAGGGCTCACATGAAATCTGCATTCTCTACTCCTCCCCAGTATGCAACGAAGCGGTCAGGCCAAACTGACCAGACTGTCTAGCGCTCCCAAGCAGTGTCTCCACAGAACAAGATCCGAATCCTTAAAACAAAGGTTAAGTCGGTTTTTCTAGAATCTATAGTGTTCTTGGGGGCTCACAGGAATAAGTATTTAAAAAAAGCAATATTCTCTTTTCAGACCTTGCGATCTATTGGGCAAATGATGTTTTAAGATCATCTAGTACTACATGAACATCTCGGATTGGTAGTCGATTCCCAATCGCACATTACGTCATCACAGAATTATAGTTAAAATTTAAAATAGTCTTGGGAAAATATCATTTCTCATGATTCTCTAATAAATTATTAAACCGAGCAAGAGTATATCACCTGATAAATAAATTGCAATATCTGCAAGATGAACTAAATTGGAAATAGACGGACAGACACATTCTAATTTTATACCTGCCTTAGATAAAATCAAAGATAAGAAAAAAAAATATGTAGAAAGGGAGGTTAACAGCAAAATGTAAATGGAAATATTATTATCTCCCTTTTTGTTTCTTTGCCTCTTCTGATTAATTAAATTTAAAAAATCCTTAAATATGCATTCATACGTTAATATGGAATAATGGAGCTATCTAGTCTCTTACCTACAATAGCCACGTGCCATGGGAGAACCAATCAGGTCATAGAATCCATAAGAGGTGTTATGAGATAGTTAATAAGACGTCTGCCCTGCCCTCCCCCACTCTCTCGAAGGGGCACCGCGCTTCATATGTACGACTTGTGTTTGGAAATAGTCAAGAATTGAAATGAAATATCCTACTCTGTAGGAGAGGGAGGTGGCTGAGTGGTTAAGCGCTTAGCTTCCGAACCTGGGCCTAGGTTCGAATCTCGGTGAAGACCGGGGATTTTTGAATTTCTGGATTTTTAGGGCTCCCCTGAGTCCACCCAGCTCTAATGTGTAGCTGACTTTAGTTTTTAGAAGTAAAAGCGGCTGGGCGCTGTGCTGGCCGCATGACACCCTGCTCGTTAACCATCCCGAGTAGTAAAGCGTTTGGTATTTATTAGATACCTGACATAAGTTTTGGGAAATATAAAGTAATACTGTTACAAAAAATGTTGAGTTTCAGTTTTTCATGTAGGTCGAACAGCGGTCAGTGGCGTCACTAAAGTCGGTGTCATCCGGATAGCTCATGGTGTCACAAGGTGTGATCCGAACTTCCTGCACTACCCTTAGTGACGCCTCTGACAACGGCATGTGTGAGATTCGAACACAAATTTATTGTTCATTTATTTTGTTTGTTTTTCTTTTGCAAAGCTTAAATTAACTCATTGTGTCTGTCTGTAGGGTAAAACGTTTGATCAAGCTGACATTTTGCACAAATTATTTCTTTTAACTAACAAAACAAGAATTCTTTTTTTTTTAAATTAATTAATTAGCTATTGGTAATTAATTACTTTATTTGGTATCCCTAACAATGAAAGAAATTGTACTTGACTGAAGTGGTGGTGTAAGCTGAATTGGTCCACTTTATAGGTCGTAGCTCTGAATTGAAACAAACAATTTATAACTATAAAATCTTCTCTAGTCATAAGTACTTCACTAGCAGAGCCGCCACGAGTCCCCCCCCCCCCCCCACTAAATTTAGAAGCCTTCAGGGTAGTAGACTCGAAAGTAAAGTAGCAATTATACATAAAACACTGGACCATAATCTTCAAATACAAAATCAAAATCTAATAAAATATTCAGAAAGATAAAGGCACATTCCTTGCTCCAGATGCTAGGACAGATTTGTACAAATACTCCTTCTTCCCTAGTGCTATTAGAGCATGGAATGGGTTGCCTGAGCTAGCCAGGAAAACCAGTGACTTGGTAGAATTTAAGTCATTGGTTAACATGCATGACTAGAGGCTTGACGAGTAAGACGTAATCATCTTCTTTTTTGAATTAACGTCTGTATTATATAAGATAAGAAGATGACAGACATACAGGTATGTGTATACTGCTTACTCTTAGTCTCATGTATAAAAAAAAGGGGGGGGGGGAGGAGTGACAGACAATTTTTTAAGACTGGCTGGACTGATTAGATATTGGTAGTATGGTTTGTTATTATATTTATAGTTTTGTTGTTTAGATGTATATACAGTAGAACGTCGTTTATCCGACTCAATTGGGACCGGACACCGTTCGGATACGCGATTGTTCGGATAACCGAAAACCGAAGCGATCGTTGCAGTATATGCAACCGGACACTATACGAATATTGACGCCTATAACGGGATATCCCTCACCTTGGGTTTTTCCGTCACTTTTCGCCTCGCGCGAAACAACTGTTGAGCATTGCCTGTTCGAAAACGTATTCATACAGTATATGTGCATTACAGTACATGTGGTTGATAAAAAAAAAAACAAAAAAAACTGGTCCGGATATTTGACGCTCCGGATAATAAACGTTCGGATAAACGACGTTCTACTGTAGTGTTTCCCTAACATATTCCTTAACGGGGAATATATCACACTTTCGGAGTATTTAACGGAACACTGCTTTTTTTTTAATTATTTTTTATTTCTTTGTTTAATTAAAAATAATAAATAATCTATATTCTAAATAAGGCATTAAACATTTTTTTTTAATTTAGATGTAAACTAGATATTCTATACGGAGGCGTAGCTAGGGTGGAAGATGGAGGGGGTGAATGTGAAGATCCCCCCGGGCTCCCACTTGAGGGGGCTGCCAAATGTGTTGTTGTTTTTTTTTTACATTAAATATTAAATATTACGCAAAATGCAGCGGCTCCCAAAGAGGTCAAGCCCCCCGGGCCCTCAAATGATGGCAAATTCCTAGCTACGCCACTGCATATATATATATAAACATATATATAATAAATATTGTTTCATGATTTTTATGGTATTATATCCTGGGAGAGCAGGACCCTATATTATCAGACTTGTTGTCAGCATTCTGAATTCTATCATAGGATTTGGCGTCGAGCCTTTTCTAGACTGACTTTGTGACAACCTACCTCACTCAAATAGGATGTAGGAACTAACATAAAATAAAAAGCAGCTTGTTTTTAAATTTTGTGGAACTCAAAAAAAAAAAAAAGAAACATATACAATATTTGGTAGAGCCGTATTGATAAATAGTTGAAACGTTCCAAAGAATGTCTATTTAGCCAACATTACAGAGCCACCTCCTAAATTCATAAACATGCTAAACAAGTTAATTAGAAGCTTAAGCACACTACACTCATTCAAAACAAAGAGGATGGGGGGATAAACTTGCAAGATGTTAAAACAAAAATACATTCGCTAAGGCTAAAATCTGTAGGTCAAGTAGTTAGAAAACCAACAAACTTTCCCTTGACAATTTACTATTATGGTTTAAAATTAAGTAGTCTTCTTCCAATACACAATGATACTCCTCACTATTTTGGTACAGTCACTCATCCATTGTACAGATCTATTTCAAGAATTTTACCTGGTAATGAACATTTAATACACAACACTCCTTATATATCTTTTTCAGTTCTCCTTTAATATTACACTGACATTATTTAGGTGTAGGCCTACCTGATAGCGAAAAAAATCTTTACCAAAATACGGTGAGTTGGGATCAAACCCGAAAGAGGCTATAAAAAGAATAGACCTGAAACAAGTGTGTGAAACTACACATTTAAAGTACTTTGACGAGTCCTTTACCCAAGATCTGTGTATTTTTTTTTAGGACTAGCTTATTTCTAGTAGGCTACCCCATTTTTTCCCGATACACAATTTCCCACACAAAAATAAGTGTAGAATTAAAATTGTAGTGTTTTAAAAAATTTTATTAACCAGATCATTTGTAAAATTAAACTATATAATTTAAGACCTAAACATAAAAGTATGAATAGAAACAATCTGATATAAACCTTTCGCATGTAAATTATGAGTGAGTCTGGTGTGATTGTACATTTTGGTTTCTGATAGTTCTAAACTATAATGTTTTTTTGTTTGGTGTAATGCACAAATTGTAAGACGAATTTCCGTACGGACAATAAAAGATTATATTATTATTATTATTATTATTATTATTATTATGAAACACAGACTCTTATATTATGAAACACAGACTCTTATATTATGAAACACACACTCTTATATTATCAAACACAGACATGGTGATACTTGGTGTGATACTTGGTGTGATACTTGGTGTGTAATAGTAATATAGCACCTACCTAAATAAATCGCAGATAGAAATCAAGACTATATAGGTCTGTGGCTTAGTATTATATAACTTTCGTAACTTCTTTTATAGAGGAATACATTTTGTAATTTCTTTTACGGAAAATTTGGGCTATTTGCGCCTGACACATGTATCAACGGGCGTAGCCGGCGTTCATTACGTGAATTCTAGTTTACTTCATTAACCACTTCCCCAGCCAGACCTCCCGCACACACAAAAAAAGTTATTTATATGTTTAATCTCTTTTCCGCTTCTCTCTTTAATAGTTAAAGTATCCTAGTTGCTTTTACACTTTTCGGTCCTTTTTCATTACAAAGACAACCCTTAACTTTTTTACCCCCTCCTAATGGTAGACATTTCACCTCACAATTTAAAATTTAAAAAACAATTTCTATATAGATTAATATTTACTCTACCAATTACGGGAGGCGAGGTGGCTAGGTTGTAAAGCACTAATCTTCCGAACCGCGGGTCCGGGTTCGAATCCTGGTGAATACTGGAATTTTGAATTTCGGGATTTTAGGGAGCCTCTGAATCCACCCACCTCTAATGGGTACCTGAGTTGGGGAAAAATATAGCTGGTTGGTCGTTGTGCTGGCCACACAACACACTTGTTAACCGTAGGCCACAGAAACAGATGGCCTTTACATCAACTGCCCCTTAGATCGCAAGGTCTGAAAGGGGAAGTTTGCTTTTCTTTGCTACAAATTACTATCAAAGCTCTTAGCATGATAATAAATGCAATTCTCAAGGCAGCCTCTTGTATATCCACAGTTAAAACGGCTCGTTATCTGTAGAAACTGCACACTTCTAAATAAGTTCGATAATCCACACAGGTATTTGTTTGCTGACTTCAAGCCTTCATTGCCTCCCTTATTCCCCCCCACGCCTCCCCCTCTCTTTTTTTCTTTCATATTTTCGCTGGATGTCGCTTCTAGCCTCGCGCGACGAGCGGCGGTCGCCTATTTCAGATCCTCATCGTGTGTCGCATTGTCTTCTCCTCTTAAACGCCCTCCCTCCCTCTACTCTTCCACTTGATCAAACTTTGTTGTGTCAGGGGGGATCAGGTGTGGTGCCGGGACTACGCCCCACCAGTAACTTATCTTTTCATGACATTTGTGTAGATTTTATTTCGCTAAATGATTTTGAATCGAGCAGTCGGATATATTGTTTTGTTTTTCTATTTCATCTCAATAAGGCGTGAACTTGTATGAAATAGTCAACTATTTAGTCTTGTATTTTCATTGTTTATTCTAGTGTTCAGTATATCTAGTCTAGTCTTATAGATGTAGACTTGGGTCTCGATCTAATTAGAAGGATTTATAGGCCGGTCACGTGTTAAATTGTGTACTGGATATAACAGTGTCCTGGCAAGAAGAACAATAAAACTGGTGTCAGGAGAAATTCTTGTTTTGTAATCAGCTATTATATGACGCGATGGAATTGCGTAACGGACTATAAAAGTGTCTCACATTGAATAGTGTTGTGCTTTTTACAGGTAAACTTGTATAATCATAGTATGTAGGCATGTGTGTTGGTCTAGCTGTTAGTCCATTTGTTTTAAAGTAATATACCTTGTGAAGTATTAACCCTTCCCCCTTTCAAATCCTTTATACTTACTTTTTTTATCTACCATAACCAGAGGCGTATCTAGGGTGGAGGAGGGAGGGGAAGAATTTTAAAAAATCCCCCCTGGCCACTTGAGTTGGGGCCCCCAAAAGAGTGTTTTTTTACATTAAATATTAAATATTAATCAAAATGCAGGGGCCCAAAAAGAGGTCAAACCCCCGGGCCCCCCAAATGATGACAAATTCCTAGCTACGCCACTGACCCTAACTGTACATAACATTACCTTAAATGTAACCCCCTATTATACAATCTTGAAATATATCTCAATGTATCTATCACTGATTGTTTGTCTATAAAGGAACTCTTACCGTAGTATTCTCCGTGTTTATGTCCCCCTTTCTTTCTCTCAGGCTCTGTACTAGCTCACAATAAGTCTATCCTTACATAGGCCTGATGGTATCAGAAGTCCCCACATGCCGTAGGCGAAAAGCAGCTATAGTTATTTGTGGTGTTCATGTGCCTGTGGTGTTTAGGTCGTGTTTAAACCTCATAATCCGATTTCGTCATTGTGTTTGAACAATATGCTTAAAATTTTGTCCTGTCTTTTGAAACCAAACCGTTGTTGTTGTTTTTTTTAAATTAACTCTTTCTCTCCTAATTGACGCTGCTAACTACGATTTGACCCCATTAAACTAAATTGATTTTTTGGATTAATAAACGTTACATTGTGTTGTGTAAAAAGAGCATTCATTCTCCTATAATTCGATACCGAATATAACATTTTCTAATATCAAACGAAAAAGTTTGGAAGTTTAATCATAACAGGATAGTAAAATACAAAATGAGCAAAATGAATAATTCTATCGGAACAAGGAAAATAATTACGGAGAGAAAGAGTTAATGTGTAAGCAGTGTTCTCACATGGGCCTTAAACATACACCATTTTTAAAACACTTAATCGACAGTCTTCTTCTTTAGGGGAGATAGTACATATACAACGAAAGTGGTAGATATCTTTTGATGTGTGTCAGAAAGTTTTTAAAGAATGCAATGTTGAAAATGTATTCAAAGGTGTATCAGCTACCGATGTCTGGTGCTCTGTTTGCTAACACATTAGTTTTCGTAAACTAAATATGCATATTTTATGCACATACATATCCACTTTTTTAAAAACAAGATTAAATATGCACGTCAAGGCAGTCTGCAAACTTTCAAATGGCGAAACATCAGCCCACAATTTTCATTTACATTTGCAATAGTGGCATTTTGTTATTGTTCGTTTGACAAATGGGGATCATTAAATTGTATTTCAAATGATGAAGTTATATACCTTCTCAGTCTTCTTTCATTTTACTATCAATTATGTTGTTTTTTTTTGGCTTGCAATCATCAATTATATAACTCTTTCTAATAGAGCATGGAACATGTCTAAATCAGTCAGGAATGCCTGGATCTATGACTTATTCGTTTACACCTGAAATAAGCAAGAAATATAGGAATTAAAACACCTAACAAACAAGACAAGTAAAACCCCATCAATCATACAGCCGAGTGTCGTACATAAAGCAAGAACCACAAATCTCAAACAATACCTCCATTAAACCTTAGGTTGACTCCCATGAAAAATAAAATATTGATACCGGTGTATGTGTGGAGTCTCTCTCATAGGGATGCTAAATCATTAAGTAGCCGTCTCTTGGTGTAGTCGCCTCCGAACGAATTCCCTCTCCACCACCTCTATTTCAGACAATAAATCTCATAACAGAAATACCAAATACGTGTCCAAGAGTGGAGCTCTGTAATATTAGTAAAGTAAAGCCAAGATTTCCTCTCAAACTTTGCGATCAATGGGACAGATGATGTAGAGGTCATCTGTTTCTGTGCCCCACTAACCAGAGTGTTATGTGATGTGGCCCACGGTTAACCAGAGTGTTATGTGGCTCACGGTTAACCAGAGTGTTATGTGGCCCACGGTTAACCAGAGTGTTATGTGGCCAACGGTTTACCAGAGTGTTATGTGGCCCACGGTTTACCAGAGTGTTATGTGGCCCACGGTTAACCAGAGTGTTTTGTGGCTAGCCCAACGACCAACTGCCTTTACTTTTCGCCAACTATTGTCAGGTACCGATTAAAGCTAGGCGCCATAAAGAGCCTCGAGATAAAAAAATCGAGTCTTCACCAGAATTCGGACCCGGGACAGCTCTCGGTTCAGAAGTCAAGTGCTTTATCACTAAGTAAACTGTGAAATTGTTAAATGAACATTTCGCTATGTTGTGATATTAATGTTAAGAATAATGAACAGAGCACTATCTTTATTCTTGGGCTCGACCCGGCGATGAGTTTCTAGAGAAGATGTTTTTTAAAGAAGGAGGGAAGGGGTAGTGTTTGCAGAGACGCCCACATTTAGATGAGAGACACTGATAGAAATGACAAATGATTTACTAGGATGTGGTCGATGTGGCTTATGCTGTGACCACAAGTGCTAGTCCCAGTAGTACCCGTCATGACCACACGTAGTAGTGCCAGTAGTATCCGTCATAACCACACGTAGTAGTCTTAGTAGTATCCGTCATGACCACACATATAAGTCCCAGTGTTATCCGTCATGACCACACGTAGTAGTGTCTGTAGTATCCGTCATGACCAGACGTAGTAGTGCCAGTAATATCTGTCATGACCACACGTAGTAGTCCCAGTATTATCCGTCATGACCACACGTAGTAGTGTGAGTAGTACCCGTCATGACCACACGTAGTAGTGCCAGTGATATCCGTCATGACCACACGTAGTAGTGCCAGTGGTATCCGTTATGACCACACGTAGTAGTGTCAGTAGTATCCGTCATGGCCACACGTAGTAGTGAAAGTAGTAATCGTCATGACCACACGTAGTAGTGTCATTAGTATCTGTCATAACCACACGTAACAGTCCCAGTAGTATCCGTCATGACCACACATAGCAGTCCCAGTAGTATCCGTCATAACCACACGTAGTGGTGCCAGTAGTATCCGTCATAACCATACGTAGTAGTCCCAGTAGTATCCGTCATAACCACACGTAGTAGTGCCAGTAGTATCCTTCATGACCACACGTTGTAGTCCCAGTAGTATCCGTCATGACCACACGTAGTAGTCCCAGTAGTATCCGTCATAACCACACGTAGTAGTCCCAGTAGTATCCTTCATGACCACACGTAGTAGTGCAATTAGTATCCGTCATGACCACACGTACTAGTCCCAGTAGTATCCGTCATAACCACACGTAGTAGTCTCGGTAGTATCCGTCATGACCACACGTAGTAGTCCCAGTTGTATCCGTCATAACCACACATAGTAGTCCTAGTAGTATCCGTCATGACCACACGTAGTGGTGCCAGTAGTATCCTTCATGACCACACGTAGTAGTGCCAGTAGTATCCGTCATAACCACAAATAGTAGTCCCAGTAGTATCCGTCATGACCACACATAGTAGTCGCAGTAGTATCCGTCATAACCACACGTAGTAGTCTTAGTAGTATCCGTCATGACCACACATAGTAGTCCCAGTTGTATCCGTTATGACCACACGTAGTGGTGCCAGTAGTACCCTTCATGACCACACGTAGTAGTGCCAGTAGTATCTATCATAACCACACGTATTAGTGTCAGTAGTATCCGTCATGACAACACGTAGTAGTGCCAGTAGTATCCTTCATGACCACACGTAGTAGTGCCAGTAGTGTCCTTCATGACCTCACATAGTAGTCCCAGTAGTATCCGTCATGACCACACGTAGTAGTGCCAGTAGTATCCTTCATGACCTCACATAGTAGTCCCAGTAGTATCCGTCATGACCACACGTAGTAGTGCCAGTAGTATCCGTCATTACCACACGTAGTAGTCTTAGTAGTATCCGTCATGACCACACATATTAGTCTTAGTAGTATCCGTCATGACCACACGTAGTAGTGCCAGTAGTATCCTTCATGACCTCACATAGTAGTCCCAGTAGTATCCGTCATGTCCACACGTAGTAGTCCCAGTAGTATCCGTCATGACCACACATAGTAGTCCCAGTAGTATCCGTCATGACCACACGTTGTAGTGCCAGTAGCATCCGTCATGACCACACGTTGTAGTGCCAGTAGTATCCTTCATGACCACACGTTGTAGTGCCAGTAGTATCCGTCATAACCTCACATAGTAGTCCCAGTAGTATCCGTCATGACCACACGTAGTAGTGCCAGTAGTATCCGTCATGACCTCACATAGTAGTCCCAGTAGTATCCGTCATGACCACACGTAGTAGTGCCAGTAGTATTCGTCATAACCACACGTAGTAGTCTTAGTAGTATCTGTCATGACCACACATAGTAGTCCCAGTTGTATTTGTTATGACCACACGTAGTAGTGCCAGTAGTACCCTTCATGACCACACGTAGTAGTGTCAGTAGTATCTATCATAACCACACGTATTAGTGTCAGTAGTATCCGTCATGACCACACGTAGTAGTGCCAGTAGTATCCTTCATGACCACACGTAGTAGTGCCAGTAGTAACCTTCATAACCACACGTAGTAGTGTCAGTAGTATCCTTCATTTGTGGCCTAATGTTGCCTCCATGAGCATGGTTTTGTAGTGTGAATCAAAGATATTTGGGTTAGGTTGTAAAGTCAACTGTACAATGGCCTGTTTACAACAGAAAGTTATACATCTACTAATCTTGGCATCCTGTGTTAAGGCGGGCTAGAGTTACTATCTTAGCACTAGGGGCTAGGGGCGAACATACAAAATAGAAGAGTGAAGATGGAGGGTGGCGAAGATAGACAGAGGGAATTAGAAAGAGAATGAGGCAGAGATGGGGAGAGAACGAGGATGAAAGAGGGGGAAAGGAGAGTTAGGGTGTGGGAGGAGAAAGGGAGTGGAAGATTTAAAGAAAGAGGGTCAGAAAGATTGAGAGAGAGAAAGAGAAATAGAGAAAGAGTGACAGGGGGGCGGGAGTGGGAGAGGGTGAACAAAGTGAGAGGGAGGGGAAGAGTGAGAGAAAGAGGAAAAAAAAACGTTTGAAACGAAGTGACAGAAAATAAGACAGAGAAGAGAGAAAAGAGAGAAGAGTGCAAGATGGGCAATAGGAGTGAGAGATTGAGGGAGATATAGAATGTTGTTGTAAACAGCTAAAAAGTACTCAATCCTGTTCTCGATGTTTACGGACCAATAAAATGTGCCTATTTCAACTCTTCCACTCAAAGAAATCTCCACAGTGTGAGATACACTGGAACGCTGGTATTCATTTGGATGGTATCTACATATCTCCAAACACGATCCGCTTGACAGTGGCGAAAATAGGGAGTGTGGTACATACAATTATGTAAATTAATTCGATTAATTTTCAATGTCGTTCACATTTAAACATTAAAAAAAAAATAATGTGCGATAGCAAATAAAGGCTGGTACAATTCTGAATTCTGGTTTGTAATTAGGACCTTGACAACACCAAACTTGTTTAAACGCTATTCTTACAGGTTGTTAAACAGGTGTTCCTGAGTATTCCCTGTCCAAAGACCAATCTCTATCTATCTATCTATCTATCTATCTATCTATCTATCTATCTATCTATCTATCTATCTATCTATCTATCTATCTATCTATCTATCTATCTATCTAAAGTACTCTTCAGACCTTGCCATCTATACAACAGATAATGTAAAGCGTATCTATTTCTGTGGCTGATTGTTAACGAGGATGTCACGAGGCCAGCACGACGACCAACCTTTCCCCGACGTATGTAAGCCCCCCCCCCCCCATCAACTCAAGTACTCACCGGTATTCAAACTAAGAAGCCAAAAGACTAACCACTCTCTATCTAGGCTCTTTCTTTATATCATGTCTCACTCCATCCCTCTTTCTCCTGCTCCCTCTCTTTTTCTCTGCCTCTTAATCTCTTTCTCTGTCTCTCTCTTTCTCTGTCTCTATCTTTCTCTGTCTCTCTCTTTCTCTGTCTCTCTCTACGTCGCTTTATAATATTAATCGAAGCATAACGTTGAATCAATTGCTTATAACAAACTAGTACCGGGTCGCTTATCTTTGCTAAGTCTCATTAAGGTCTATTTCACTTCACCCCAATGTGGACAGCCAGAAGTAAAGAGTTGCACTTTGCATGGCTGACGCGTGGAAAGGTTGTGTTTGCAACTCCTCTAGGACATGATCCTATGTCGTAATTTAATACAACTGAAACTCTAAGACTAAGCCACAGCCTGTGGTCTCAGTTACGTCGTTTGTCGATACTAGCTCCCTGCAGCTCAACAGCATCCACACAAACATAGTCCTACATATACATATACATACATACATATAATCATACATTAAGATACATACATACATACATACAAACATACATACATACATACATTAACATACATACATTAACATACATTAACATACATACATACATACATACATACATACATACATACATACATACATACATACATACATACATACATATACATACATACATTAACATACATACATTAACATACATACATACATACATACATACATACATACATACATACATACATACATACATACATATACATACATACATTAACATACATACATTAACATACATACATACACACATACATACATATAAACATATATACATACAAACAAACAAACATACATACAAACATGCATACATACATACATATAAACATACATACATTCAAAAAAACATACATACAAACATGCATACATACATACAAACATACATACATACAAGCATACATACATACATACATGAATACATACATACATACATTCATACATACGTACATTAATAAAAACAAACAAACAAACATACATACACACATACATACATACATACAAACAAACAAACATACATACATACATACATACATACATACACTTATACAAACAAACAAACAAAAATACATACATACATACACACAAACATACATACATACACACACACATACATACATACATACATACATACATACATACATACACACATACATACATACACACATACATACATACATACATACATACATACATACACACACACCCATACATACATACATACACACACATACATACATACATACATACATACATACACACACACATACACACACACACATACATACATACATACATACATACATACATACACACACACACCCATACATACATACATACACACACACACATACACACACACACATACATACATACGGTTACAAATGTTGACAGAATGACTGTAACGTGAACTAGTTAGATGAAGCTTTGATCTTTAACTTACCTCGGGGTGTAATCCATTAAACTAGCAAGATGGTACATAAAAGTTCTGTGCTAGAGTTCAATGTCACAGAGAATTAAACTTTTTTATCTCTAGGCAATCAACAGAGTGAAGTGTAGTCGTGGCAGAGTTATCGTTGGTGTCCCGAGATTTCCTCTCCTCTAATACCGGAGCAGGGCCTGTCTTAGGTAATTAGAGGGATGCCCTAGGCAAAGTGAATGTGCTGGCCCCAAGGAAAATAAAAAAAAATAATATAAAAAAAAAAAATTAAACAATTACGCAATTGAATGTATAAAATCAAGGGTCTTCTAACACAGGGAGAACAAGAACAGTCGTTTTTGAAGGCCCCAACACTGACTTGCAACACTGATCTGTGACATGGAAACAAGCTATTGGTCTAAACTGCCCACAGGTTATTACGTTGCAAGTCAGTGTTGGGGCCTTTTATAACGCATTGTCTCGGGTAGTCTAACAAGTGTACTTTAAACATCTTTCAATAACTCTTGAGTCACAGTAGATAGAGTTGTGCTTGTACACGTAGAGCCCTAGAGCTTTGCTATGTTCAGATTAGATATACAATGTTTCGAGAGGCCCCCACCAATGTGAGGCCCTAGGCGGCTGCCTAGTTTGCCTATTCCTTAAGTCGGCCCTGCTGAGGGAGAGTGGGAGAATTAAAAGAACACTTTGGAAGTTTAGGAATATTAGGACAAATAACTACTACCCTTGGGCGTCAAATGCGATCGAAAACCAAAACCTTAACACCAGAATGAAAAGCCTGTGGGGGAGGAGGAGTGTTGGAATTCAGAGTTCACTGGTTCGTTATATGAACCAAAACAAGAAACAAGCAACGCCTTTCTACCGGCTTTCAATATACTCTTTAGTAAAGCGTCAATAAAATGTTTCGCCATCATTCTGTACTTCGGTCTATAACTTTCTTTAATTGCATTGAATAACATTTGGTGCTTTGTGTGTAAAGGTTAAAAGAAGATTTTCTTAGAAGCGTGAAAGTGTGACAGGGTCATGGCACTCTCTACGTTCAAACTGATCTACTTTTTTTTAATGAAAGGAACAGTACCCGCCTTAGATGGCTGCCTGGCCGAGTGGTATGGGATCTGAACTGTCAGGGATTTCCATGGTCCAGTGTTCGAACCTTCGTCGTCGTCCGGGAGGTTTGGGCTAGCATGTAATTCTTCATATCTAAAGGAAATATCCGAATCTATAACAGCATACAATTGCTGTCTGCTGGCCCCGAGTGAAGAAAGTCTTTAGACGGAGACGCGACCAGGCCAAAACAGAAGCAAAACAAATTCCCCGTTGGGTTGCCTGACGACGATTCTAAATTTAAATCTATATGCTTATCACTAAACTAGAATCGTCTATACCATTTATCTAGATTCAGAATTTAAGTCTAGATTACTGTCTTTTAATGTTACCAAGGCTGGACTTGTATCACCATACTTGAATTCTTTTATTTCTTTTTAGGTTTATCAACTTCATCTTCACCTATCCCTTAGTCTGTTGGACCATTGGGGCACCACACAAGAACTGTCAACCGCCTTTCTCCATTCCTCTCTGTTCTTTCCCTTAGATAGAATTTCATTTAATGGCAGGCCCGTCCATTCTTTGATGTTGTCTTCCCATCGCTTTCTCTGTCTTCCTCTTCTTTTTTCCTGGTACTGTACCCTGAAGGAAGAACTTTGCGAGCCCTGAGGACTTTGTGATGTGGCCATAGAGTTTGAGTTGAGGTTTTTTGATAGTATCTAGCAGGTCATCGTGGGTTTCAGTCGCTGTATTAATCCTGATTCTTATCTCTTCCTACGTGATGCGGTCTTAATAAGTGACATGTTAGATCTTTATGTAGCATGTAAGTTCCAGTAGATTTATACATGCGCTTATCTAGGATATTTTTCAGGGGATTGAGAGGGGTTTTAAAAAATTCTTTTTTTTCTAAATCTATCATTTAGTAGTTCCTACATGAGTATGGAATTAATCTACTTACAAAATGATATCAGCTTTATAAAGAAGTAATTGTGTTTAAATGTTTGTTTATTTAGTGTCTGTGTACGGGGGTGGGTACCACTTTAAGGGCTCCTGTATTTTGACTTTCGACCTCATGACATTAGAAAGAGGCGTAATATTTTATATTTAATGTAACATTTCGAACACTCATTTGGGATAGTTGCCCGGGGAGAGTTTCTAATTAGACCTCCCCTTCCCCCAACCCTAGCTACGCCACTGCGCTTTTAACAAAATTATGAAGAGTGTTTGTATGATTAAAAGGTCCACTAATAGGTCCAAATTTAGAGCAGAGAGTAATGATTTGATATTTTTCATCACAAAAAATCAAAAGCTATGAACCTCAGACGTAGTACTCTCCCTAAAGCCTGATAGTCTGCGACCACATGTGAAGCCAGGGTCCTGCTAGTCCACCTTTATGTATTCGGGCTGCGTCAACATTGCTTGATTTATTCAAAGTAGTCAGAAGAAATATCTGGAAACTTTGAAATGGTTAGTGTGTAGGCCTACTACTTACGGATGTGATAACTGGTTATGGAGTTGATAGAAGCCCAGTCGGACTTGAGCTTTGGTAAAGAACTTCTCTTATTCCTGTCGTCTGGACAAAAAATCCTTCTCTACTGCCAAGCGTCTAAAAGTTCTTCGGCACGTCTCTAATAGCACGAATCACTGCATATTCAATCAGGCTTTCAAAATGAGTAAATTTAAAAACATACTTTTTTTTTTGTTTTGTTTTGGGGAGGTGGGGGCTTACGACCTTTTCTATGGGGGTTGGGGCTCACGACTCTTTTCTTGGGGGGGGGGGGGGGGCTTACGACTCATTTATGTACGTACTATTTTAAAAGAGGCATAATTAGTTTGAAAAATAAATCATTTCGCCTTTAGAAGACATAAAATAGCCATTGAATCTTAACTTTGGAAGTCACAAAATATATATAGATAGATAGATAGATAGATAGATAGATAGATAGATAGATAGATAGATAGATAGATAGATAGATAGATAATTCACTTATTCTTTTTTTAAGCCAGTGCATTCCATTGACTTCAATGAACCGGAACTCGTTCCAATCTGAAACACCAGTTCCAGAGAGAATGAAAGAACGTCACCAGACGTCAGATCGAATAAGCCACACTGCTGTTGACAGCTTTTCCAGACCCATGATTGAGGACCTCTCACGCCACACTATTCAGCACTACCTACCAGGGCAGAAAGGAGGCTACACTACGTCTATAGTGGTGGACGCCCCTGCTAAGCAAACCCCCGTGGTGACCGTTCGACAGAATCAAGGCCACGTTGCAGCGGCTCACCCGACCCATGTCAGGGAGAGTTCTAGCCAGCATAGGCAGTCCGGTGGCGTGGTTGGCAAGTTTCCGAGGTCAGTGTCGGAGCCTCATGATCAAGAGTCCATGTATCCAGCCGTTCTCCAAAAGCGGTACTCAAACATTTCCGAAGGTAGGCCCCACAAACACCATACCATCTCGGTGAACCACAAACAGCACAACGGCATCTACAACGGCATCCAGGAGCACCCCACCCACCCTCACATTAGTCATGCTCGTGAAGACCTAGCCGCCGCCTCTGTTAGAACACTCGAACCAACGCACTTTCGGAATACTCACTCTAACGGAGAAGCACACACACAAAGCACCCTCCCAGAAGCCGCTCTTTCACCAACCAGCAGGTCATTCACTACCCAGCCCTCTTTAAGCCTCGTTCCATCTTCGCCGCCCCTGTTCGCTGGCCGAAGGGACGTCAAGGACCCTTCAACTGTTAGTGAAAAACAAATAGTGAGCGATAAAGGCACTGTAAGAGGCTTCAAAAACAGGGTGAGGGCTGGAATCGCCACTTTCTGGACTCAAGCTGAAGATACGGTAAGTTTTTTTAAATTATTTTTATTTCTAGATACATTATCCAGGCTAGTTCTACTTTCCAATTAGTTCAATTACTAACAATTTACACAACCATGTATACCAGGGTTCCATACTCTGCCTGACCCTCAAATATCTTTAAGTTTTCTGTTAACCAGTTTCCCACTCCACTTGTTTTTTTCTTCCATTTGGATTTATCTTTCGATCGTTTGCTTTAATCTTCTTTTTAGTTCCTGGTACTGCACTTTCTAGGAAGGTCTTTGCAAGTTCCTAGAACTATGTCACGTGTCTCCCAATCTTTCTTTTGAAAATTATTTTTTTTACTTTGTCGCGAGGTCAGATCGACTTTTCAATCCAATTGGTTACTTTTTCATAAAGGATGACATCATTTTTAGGTCTTCGTGTTGACGAGACATCAGATGTGGCAAAATATGTAGGTCGCAATTGGGTCTCCGCAGTCCATGTGAAATACTGCACTCATCCTACTTGGGAATCAGAAAGTTTAAATTAAGATAAAATCAATTCATATCCAATTGATTAGTTATTTTATTAAGAAATCAAATAAATGTATAGCTTTAACGAAACGATATAAAATGTTTATAGAACCATAGATATTTAAGGCCAAGGTCAATTCACTGTTCTATCTTCTCTTATTCAATTATCCAACCCCACGATCTGATCAGGCCCGAAATCCAAGATGCCCGAGATGTTTAGAAGTTGGCATGGTGTTTCCGGTCTTGACACGTCTTTATTGTTTACGGGAGACAACTCTGAGGACAAACACAGACTCCTTAACAAACACTCTCTCCCTTGTCACGGGGGACTACTCGCAGAAAAGCCTGTGATTGCATCGGAAGACAACCCAATCTAGCTCAACGCAACTCATCATTGACTGTTGTCCAAACAATGGCCAGTTTGATGGTACACACTCGGGCCAGTAATGCGCGTAGGCAGGTTCTCGTGTTGTTGTTTTTTTCTTTTTGGACACGAGGGCATTGTGGGACACATTGGATATAAATAGACACTGTGGTCAATGTTTGCCTCTTTAAGACAAAGAGTGGAAAATTGAAACTGTTCAGATGATAAAAGACTCTACATACGATTGGTGGCTTGTGTACGTTGTGTTCTAGCGCCTGAATGTCGCACGCGAGAAAGAGATTTGTTACTTTAGTGTTCTATATTGCTGTATTTTGTCTACTTTAAGCATGTAAAGTACAGTAGAACGTCGTTTATCCGACTCAATTGGGACCGGACACCGTTCGGATACGCGATTGTTCGGATAACCGAAAACCGAAGCGATCCATGCAGTATATGCAACCGGACACTATACGAATATTGAAAATCATCACATGCGGGACACGTGCGTGAAGAACGAGCAAAATAGGTGACAAATGTCGCAATTTTACCTTTATTGTGGAAAATAATCACTTATTTTTCGTATTCATACAGTATATGTGCATCACAGTACATGTGGTTGATAAAAAAAAAAAAAAAAAAAAAACTGGTCCGGATATTTGACGCTCCGGATAATAAACGTTCGGATAAACGACGTTCTACTGTACAGTCAATACTGTATTTTGGTTTCTGCAGCGTAGAAGCGAAAAAAAAAAAAAGGGGGGGGTGTTAAAGCCTTCGAGTCAGATGGCGAAGTACTTTTGGGACTCTATGTTCCACTTCGAGTCAAGAGAATTAAGTCAAGCTAAAAAAGAATAAGGCTTGTCTTCGAGTCCGAAGATTAACTAGGAATGCAGTATTTCCTGCGGCTACGCAACCAAAGTTGATATAGTGTATAAATACTTCGATAAATATACACCGCTACTAATTCCCGGATTTCGGTTATCTCGGGTGGTTCTGGAACCGGGGAGATCACTATCTACTCATTTATTAGTTGAACTGTGTTATTTAGACTTGCCTGCATCCTTCACCTTTTTTTAAACCAACCCCGTGACGTATCAAGTTATCGTTCTTGTTCAGTAGTACTAAGGAGTAGCCGGGGGGGGGGGGCAGGAAGCCAAAATACTATTTCGGACAGGGGGGCCTGGGACAGGGGGGGCCTGGGACAGGGGGGGCCTGGGACAGGGGGGCCTGGGACAGGGGGGCCTGGGACAGGGGGGGCCTGGGACAGGGGGGGCCTGGGACAGGTGGGGTGGGTTGAGATGTGTGGTGGAATAGCTGAAGGGTGGCAGTTTAATCTTGTGTATGATTCATTTGAATCATTTCAGTACACAAATAACATGCGTGATTCTTTTGTGCTTTTGAATAGTTAATAGAATTCTTCAAAAATTGAACCAACAAAAAGCTTTTACTTGCCAAAGTGTGAATCTTTAGAATTATAACTTATGCTGTAGTTCACAATAGTCAGAACCAAAGCATTTTTTTATATATAAAATGTTATCTTTGATGAGTTCTATTTATGCTTATAGTTTGATAAAAAACAAATTGACGACATATGTACCGTGTACAGAGATATACTAGAAACCAAAGACAGGTCAGGTTATGATCTTTTGAAAGTCATCAATAAATTCACTGTATATGATGGTGTCCCTTTCAAACTATCAAATGATTTGTCCCAATCTCTTCGTTTATAAATAATTTTTGGTATATGTTTTATGCATAGAATGCGTGAGTGATTTTAAAAACTAATTAAATAGCATTTCCAAGGACATCGCTGTTTGTAGTGCGGTCTTACCGCTGTATGTCCATGATGGAGCGCAATCATCTTTGGTGAAAGCGTCCAAGTAGTCAGTTGCTTTCTGTATAAACCCAAGTCTCTGATCCATATGAAAGGGTTAAGAGAGCCACCTCTTGGTTGAAACTGATCCTAGGCGAAGTGATTTATTCCGTCAAACCCTCGCCTGAAGGTGTCCAAAAGCACTACTGGCCCTGGCCAGACGGTTATCAACTTCCGTTGAAAGCGAGGCGTCATTATTATACTATGCTTTCATAATATGTGCAGTAGTCTACCACGTTATGGGGCTGTCAATTAAAGGTGATCTTTGGGGCTGAGTAGGTTTTATTAGGCGACTTCTGGAACATGACGTCTGTTTTCTCGAGGTTTATAGATAAACCGAAAGAGGCAGCAATGGAAAAGATAACACACAAAGAGATACATATATATGAAAAGTGTAAACACACTGTGCTGGTATCAGTGAACACACCATAAATAAAACGAAACATCTGTCAAAATGAACACACGTTTTAAACAGGCATTCAGGGAGGGAACTTTAATAACATGTTAGAATTAGATGACTGACTGAGATACACATTGATCCACACTAAGATCGAACCATTATTGACATCGCCTTGTTAACATGATGACTTAACCCATGAGTGTTTTTTAAAATCTAAATCGATTGTTAGATTCCGATAATGAGATAATAATAGGCGATGTATCGATGTATCGATTAGAAACTCTTATCAGATTTTACTAGTGAAGATCAAACGAATGTTCTTGTTTTTTAAATTAGCGTTTGTTTGCTATGTTCTACTTCGGGAATGTTAATCTTTGTAATACCACTGTTTGTCATAGTATCGTTTGTGATGCTCCGTACGTTTGTTATGATATAAGCACACCGCTACCTATAAAATGCTTCCAATAATCATGCGTCTCAAATCGAGACTAATCGTTACTGAACACTGACATGCGAGGTCGCAACCTGTGGTCAATGGAGACCAATAGCTCGTTGCCACGTTACAGGTCAGTGTTCAGGCCAACTATGGCGATTGGTCCAACTCTTGGCCATCACATGTGGCTCAAATATTCGTTCCGGCGGAAATGTTTTCATTAATGTGAGAAAGGGCGAAGGCGAGTATCTGACGTCTAAAGCAGTAAGTTTCTGGAACGAGGAGCTAGTTAACCCTGGCTGGCTACCAACATCCCTTCTTGTCGTCTGTTTTGTCAACTGCCGGTTTAAAAAAATCATTAACCAATAATATAAATATTCTCATAAAGACCAATAGTTTGCGTCAAAGGCTTGATCACTGTAGCTGTGAATTCGTTGTGCCAATCAACTTATTGATATCACCGCAATGTGTGAACTTTATGAAATCTATGAACTTAAGTGAATTATACAGATGAAATAAAATAGAGGGGAAAAAAATTGACACAATTTGACCAGCATTGGTGTAACTAAGAAAAAATCTGGCTATGCGTTGCGTCTACACGTTTCCGGAAACACGAAAACCCCATTAGGTCTAAATGAAACGAACGTTCTTTGAGAATAGAGAGAAGTGTTAACGACAGTTGTTCTTCGACTTGGGGTGGAAAATATGAAGGGAGGCGGACTCAAAGACCAGCTAATGTTATTTCAATTAATTTTTTTTTTGGAGGGGGGGGGGGGCATTCAAAAGACATCATTATCGATTCCTGTTTTAGATTATCTCCACCTTGTTTGTCATAGAGTAAGCTGCAGTGGTAGGTCTATTATATACTACTACACGTGTTTTAGACTGAATACCAGGGCACACAGACGTTTCCCAGCTTCATATAAGCACCCCGGGTGGGAAAGGGTGGTTAGAAACTCCCAGCCTTGACTGAGATTGTAACCAAATACCCTTTGGGTCGGAAGCCAAGTACTTAACCACTCAGCCACCACTTACATGCCTACTAGCATTATATACATCAACATTCAATCTTAGATACCAAAAAAAAACAACACAAAAGAATGGATGCCCATCTTTGCCTATAATTCATAAGATTATAATTGCTAATACCATCATTTTTAAATAAACAAAAATATATAAAGAGAAATGCGATGCCCAGGAACAACTATGCCCTTTTCGTTTTGGTTGAACGGCAACTAATTATAAATACTTAATTGTTTAATTGTGCAAAAGCTAGTTACACTAAACTTCTTTATGACTTTGTAGACTTATAGACGTCATGTTTTTTGGGGTATTAGTCTTGTTGGCGAAGATATGAATCTATAATATACCTTTAGAGTCGTTCTGTTGGTTCTGTTCTATTACTTCACACATGGAGCTTGTATTTCGATACGCCCCGCTCCATCAGATGTAAAGCTGGCACTAAACATATCCACTTGGTAGAGAACTCACGTTATTGTTAATAATTCACACGCGTTGAAAGCTCAACAAACAGGTGTCTGTGTGCGCATAGTATGGATTAGTGCTCACCCCGAGCTGGGGATTGTTTGTCATTCTTCCAGTGCTCTGAAAGTCAATACATACTTAACTTCTTCGTCTCTTTCTCTCTCTCTCTCTTTTTCTCTCTTTCTCTCTTTGTCTCTTTCTCTCACTCTCTTTCTGTTCATTGATCTCTCTACTTGTATTTAAGGTCTACCTATATATTTGCTTATCTCTCACGTTTCCCTGTATTTCTCCAAGTTTCAATCTATATGTCTTTCTGTCTCTGTCTCTTTCTGTCTCTGTCTCTTTCTGTCTCTGTCTCTTTCTGTCTCTGTCTCTTTCTGTCTCTTTTCTTCTACTTGTCCATCTCTCTTTCACTGTCTCCATTTTAAGCTTCCTGTCTGTCTCTCTATCTAATTATCTCTTTACCTGTCTCACTTGGTCTCTACCTGTCTCTTTTACTATGTTCTGTCACGTTACCAATCTCTCTACTTCTCTCTTTTCCTGTTTCTGTCACGTTACCAATCTCTCTACTTCTCTCTTTTCCTGTTTCTGTCACGTTACCAATCTCACTACTTCTCTCTTTTCCTGTTTCTGTCAAGTTACCCGAATTTTTACGTCTCTCTTTTCCTGTGTGTCACGTTGCCATTTCTCTACTTCTCTCTTATCATGTGTGTGTCACGTTACCATTTCTCTACTTCTCTCTTATCATGTGTGTGTCACGTTACCATTTCTCTACTTCTCTCTTATCATGTGTGGGTCACGTTGACATCTCTGCACTTCTCTCTTTTCCCTATCTTTCGCTGTCTCTCTGTTTCTCTCTCTAGTTCTATATCTCGTTGAGACTCTCTCTCTCCCTGTCTGTTTCACTCCTTCTCTATCTCTGTTGACCTCTTTGTATTGCTAACTAACAAGTTTTGGTAACAAAAACCCAGCTAACAAAAGTCAGCAATTGATCCAATTTAAATGTTTTATGGCTAGTTTGATCGTACGGACGTCCCTCTGTAGTACTGTGTCCTTGCAATGTCCTCGTCACTAGCTACATGTATGAACTCTTTCTACCAACCAACACTCGTAACTAAAGAAAAAAGTAACGTTCTTCTTTCAGACCTTGCGATCAGCCAACACTCCTACAGAAATATAAAACATTGACCGAGAGAGAGAGAGAGAGAGGGAGTAAAGAAGAAAGAAAGTAAGAGAGAGAGAGAGAGAGGGAGTATAAACAAGATGGATAGAGAGAGTGGATAAAGAAGATAGAGAGAATATGGATAAAAAAACAGAAAGAGAGGGTAAATAGAGATAGAGAGAAAAGGGAAAAGAAATATATAGAGAGAGAGGGAGAGAGAAGGAAAGGACAGATAGATAGAGCGAGAAAGAGGAAAAATTAGAGATAAATAGGGAAAAGAGGGTGACAGAGTGAGAGAATTAGGGAAAATAGAGAGAAGAGAGAGAGAGAGAGAGATGATTCCAGACTACTGACTAACTCTTCATTAGTGTCCGCACTTAATACTTCCAACGTCTGCTGACGTTAACTCGTGGCAAAAACCAGAACAACCAACTCTCTCCCCTCTCCAAGATGCCCCATTATTTTTTCCCCCCTCGGTTAATGAGGAGATTATAAAAGAGGTTATTCAAAGTCAAGCAAACCAAAATAGTCACAATCATGGCCCCATTTGATTAAATTATCTGAAAGATACTGTAAAAACAGGTTTGACTACATAGAGAACTGACCTATTATTATTATAGCATTTATATAGCGCTACTTTCATGCTTATAGCATGCTCAGAGCGCTTTTGGTCCAATTTCATTTGTGGACCAGTGGAGGGAGGGGTATGCTGCCTTTATGCGCTCAGTAAACACAACTCTGCCTCGAGCCCCCGTCTAGGTAGCCAAGTTCAAGCGCACTTGGCCTCTCGACCACGCTTCCCATATCCTATATCAAAATGTTTATAGATATAAATATATATTGTTTCGTTTTCAACAACATTGCTCTATATTATTACGTAAAAGTAAAGCCTCCCCCCCCATTCACACTTATTAGGCAGATGAGGTTAAGGTCATCTGTTTCTTTGGCCAACGGTTAGTGTGTGGCAAGCACAACAACCAACCGCCTTTACTTTCCTTAACTAAAGCCAGGAAACCATTAGAGCTGGATGGACTCGATCCCGAAATTAAAAATCACAGTCTTCATCTTTATTCGGGACCCCTGAGTTCGAAAGCTAAGCCACCGTGTCTCACACCTCTGTTTAATGCGTTTTTATTTCTATGAATATTTTTAAATATAAAATTGTCTAAATTGATATTGAAATAAATCTAGGGAGATACGCTCAAAAGGTTCTATCTAATAAATAGAACTCGTATCGCCGTCAATTGAAACAATCTTTTTTTTGATCAACAAACTCGCTAACAAAGCTTAGAATTCAAGCCTGAAACATCTTGATTGTCGACATCAATTCAACTCAATGATCAAATCATCAGTGACCGCAACGAATAAATGTTTCAACAACCAGATGAGTACAAAGTAGTCGCGAAACATGCTCAGGTCATTGAACTTACTCGAAGTACTGGTAGGGTCGCTTGTGTTGAACTGCTGAGTGATTCATTACTTTGAGTGATTTAGTAGAAGTGATTTAGTTGATGAAGTGCTTCATACAGCGCCGCCGATTGCCATTGTCGTGATGTCTCTAATCTTATTTATGAAGTTTTACGACATTTTTATTTCTTAGCTTTTTATTCACGTTGGGTTAATTGAAAAGAATTGGGTTAGGATTAGTGAAATGAGAATTAGAGGCATCTTACTTGATGCTTCATCCTTTTTGTTGGTCAAACATTCAGTCACGTGATTGAAGCATCGCGTATTTTTTTTTTTAGTGTTTCTATTTAACATAGCTTTTGAATAGGGGAGGGGTGTCTGCCTCTGTAAGGGGAGGGGTGTCTGCCTCTGTAAGAGGAGGGGCGTCTGCCTCTGTAAGGGGAGGGGTGTCTGCCTCTAGACGCTAAGCAAGCACAGCTTGAGAGGAGACTAGAGCCGGGGTTCGAGCTCAACCCCCTTGATATAGAGCTCAGCGGTTTTTTGTTCATCACTCATTCCTTGTTCACGTGACTATTTCTACTAAATGCGAGGGACATTATATATATTTTTTTAGAAAGCTTATATCAACTCACGCTGTCTGTCTGTCTGTCTGTCTGTCTGGTCAAAGGTTTGAGCATGTTTTTTTTCTCCCATTTCATATTCTCGGATCAAATTAAAACTTTGCGCAATAATTTATTGAACCTGACAGGTAATGAATCAATAAAAAATTTAAACAATTAGTTAATTAATTCTTGGTGATTAATTATTTTGATTGATTTCGAAATTAGGGAAATAAATGCTCCTTAATGAGAGATGTAGATATACATATATGGATTGATTCCCCTTATTATGTTTTGTCATGTTTTTCTCTTCCACTTCCAATTCTCGGATCAAGTTGAAATGTCGCAGAATTATTCACAGTCGATAACAATAGACGAATCAATCAGAAAAAAGCAACTATTTAGATAATCATTTAGTGCTAATAAATTAATTTTGTTTTATATAATAGAACGAGACCTAAGCCCTGTAATTTTCAGATAAATTACAGTCATTAGTGGTTATTTCCCCTTAGATAAGCTTTGGTTTTAAAAACGTAATATTTTTTTCTATTGTTTGTCATTTGCTTCGTCCCTAGTAATTATCATTCACGCCTGCGTTAATAATGGACCATAAATTCTTAAATCTCAGTTCCTAGAGTCTAAAATACTAGCCTTCAGGTTTAGGAAGTGGAATTATTAAGTCTTATTACTAATCTGTGTGCGTGTTTCTCTCTTTCATATTTTTGTTTATTATTGCCCTGATAACAGAAGACTGAATTAATTCTATGGCATCTATCGACCCAAAAAAAAATTACTGACATAACAGGGAAGAAAATTACAATTTAAAACAAACAAAAATGACCCAGTAAGCTGATAAGGCTTTTTATTGTATTTAGAAACAAAATTACGCGGATGTCAATTAGATAGTTGTTTCCAAAATTTTGTCGCAATTGTTTTTATAGACCATGAAGCACCATGCATGCAGGTGTTGAATATCCAGCGGTTGTTCCTCAACTTCGGAGTTCTGAAGGTGATTAGGTAGCCAGCAGCAACGTGGCGCCCGGGTGGAAACGATCGTTAAGGAAGGCGACAGAGCCAATAGAGTAACAAAACAAAAACTCCCGTTGAAGGTGCCTAAAAGCCCGTAAACATTTTTAGAAATATCAATTTTCAAATGTTCATCTCTCGGTGCAGGATGCGCGTTGACTGAGCGGTAAAAGGCTTGATTTCCGAACGGGGGTCCTGGGTACAAATCTTGGTGAAGATTTGAATTTTTAATTTCGGGATCTTTGGGCGCCTCTGAGTCCACCCAGCTCTAATGGGTAGCAGACATTAGTTGGGAAAAAGTAAAGGCGGTTGGTCGTTGTGCTGACCACATGACACCCTTGTTAACCGTAGGCCACAGAAACAGATGACATTTACATCATCTGTCCTATAGACCACAAGATCTGAAAGGGGAACTTTATTTTTTCTTACTTTATCTGTCGGTGCAATGCCCCACGCAACTGCACATATTATTTGGGCTCTACCTGAAAAGGTCAAAAGGTCACTGCTATGAATGCACCTAAATATGAAGTCATACAACGTATCAATAGAGAATCAATGTAGTACAAACTTAAAATGCTTTAACCAGGAAGCTTAAGGTGGGCCCCCTCGTGGTGTCTGCAAAGTAAGACTTGAGTTCGATAACAAAAGATAGGTCAAATTTATGCTTAGTGTTTTATAAAAACGAAACAATTTGGAAAGGGGCAGACTTTTGGGGGGAGTGGTGTGGGGGAGGTATGGGGTTGCTGACTGTAAGGACAGAGGTGACCCTTCACTATCCAAAAAACTTTGCCAATATGTCACTATCTAGGTTAGGCAGATTCTACCAGCGTGACATGTGTCGTAGGTTTAACAATATGTGTTAACCCTTAAAGTGCTGAGCTTTTTTTACAAGTGTGCATATAAAATGGAATTACAATTCTAGTGTTTAGAGGCTAGACTACTACACGCGTCTAAAGGGTTAAGTAATACTGAGACACGGGCTTCATTAAATAGAATGAACTCTTTATAAGCGTGTTCATAGGTCTGAGCCCAGATCTCTAAGCAATAGATTTCTTTGGTGTGTTATTGTATGACAAATAAATGTATTGCACAGCACAAGTTCTCGTTTCAGAAAACTATTTCTAGATGCAGTTGCCTTAGACCAGTAGCCTCTGACAGCAGCCTCTGACAGTAGCCTCTGACAGCAGCCTCTGACAGCAGTCTCTAACAGCGACAGCAGCCTCTGACAGCAGCCTCTGACAGTAACCTCTGACACCAGAACTCAAACAAAATAAATAGAAGCTCATGAGACTATGGATTTAAACCCAATATAATCGAATTCGGTTAATCGGACCAACCATACATTAGAACATAAGCTGTCGCGTCCCGATGTGGTCTGATTAAACGGATTCAACTGTATTTCGTTTTTAAAAATCTGTCGTTTTATTATCCGAACGTACATTTAAAAACAAGCACATGAAATTCCTTTTTTGTGAACCATTGTAGATGCATGCTTACAAGAATTCCACTAGAACTTTAACAAAATCTATACCAGTACTATGAAACAAATTATATCAGTACTATGAAACAAATTATATCAGTACTATGAAACAAATTATATCAGTACTATGAAACAAATTATATCAGTACTATGAAACAAATTATATCAGTACTATGAAACAAATTATATCAGTACTATGAAACAAATTATATCAGTACTATGAAACAAATTATATCAGTACTATGAAACAAATTATATCAGTACTATGAAACAAATTATATCAGTACTATGAAACAAATTATATCAGTACTATGAAACAAATTATATCAGTACTATGAAACAAATTATATCAGTACTATGAAACAAATTATATCAGTACTATGAAACAAATTATACCAGTACTATGAAACAAATTATATCAGTACTATGAAACAAATTATATCAGTACTATGAAACAAATTATATCAGTACTATGAAACAAATTATATCAGTACTATGAAACAAATTATACCTGTACTATGAAACAAATTATATCAGTACTATGAAACAAATTATATCAGTACTATGAAACAAATTATACCTGTACTATGAAACAAATTATATCAGTACTATGAAACAAATTATATCAGTACTATGAAACAAATTATACCTGTACTATGAAACAAATTATATCAGTACTATGAAACAAATTATATCAGTACTATGAAACAAATTATACCTGTACTATGAAACAAATTATATCAGTACTATGAAACAAATTATATCAGTACTATGAAACAAATTATATCAGTACTATGAAACAAATTATATCAGTACTATGACTAGAATTACTACATTACTACTTTGAAAAAAAATAATTATCGAAACATTGCATGATTGTCTGACTTCCTCGATAGACTTGTGTCACGCTAGGAAGTTTGAAGCTAAAAAATCTGTGACTCAACTCCTACCCCCGTCACGCATCAATAAAGTTTAAAAAAAAACGTGACATATATTTTATATAGAGCTAAGACAGACAACCCTTTAAATGCTTTAGATGTAACCAAAATATTGGTCATGGCTGGGTCTCCATATTTACGAGGATAAAGAAATAGGATACTCTTCCTTTTAACTTGGGACACAGGCTTTAGTATCTAGGAGAAGGTTTTTCCGTGCACTCAGTAAACACAACTCTGCCCGAGTCGGGTGTCGAACCTCGAGCCCCCCATCATAGGTAGCCAAGCCAAGCCAAGTGCACTTAGCTTCTTGACCACACTTCCCACCAGATAGATACTCCCTACTAGGGGCTTCTCATTAACCTAAGTTTCTAGTGCGTTAAGATAGTAAAATACGCAAAGTTGTGATCTATACCATGTAACTATCCTTATTTAATAGTCTAAAACTTATCTAACATTTTTATAGTTGAAAGAGCTACCTTTATCTATTAGTTTATTTAATACTTATCTATTATCCTATCACTATCTCAAAATCTCAGTAAGTTGTGTCTTTTCTTTTTAGTGGAATGTTGTTTATATCAACTATTAGGATGGAAAGAGTTAATTTAAAAAAAAAGAGTGTCATCGCTATAAATTTCTAATAAGGATCAATAAAGATTTGTTCTAGTTGTATCTATTATTCTAGCGTTTTCTAACTCCAATCTATTATGTTTTTTTGTTTTACATGTATCAGATGTTCCTTCAGAGTTGAAGATAATTACTTCCTAGTCCAAAACCTCCCGCAGGACGATGGGGGATGGGAGCGGGCAGGGTTTGAACCCGAGACCATCGATAAATCTGAACGACAGTCCAGCGCGCAAACCGCACAACCAGGCAGCCATCCATTAGTTTATCTAGCACTTATCTATCATGTAATTGAAAGCTATTCAGCATCCATTAACTGAACGAGCACTTGTTTATACACCTATTTGTTACAAAGCGTATAATTCAAATTATTTTTAACCCATTCCCCCCCACTTCAACCTGTTCTCTCAACGTCATGTGTCTAATTGATCGAGAGCTAGGCATTTCATTAAATATTGTCTTAATGCTAGTTTTTCACAACTTATCATTACCTGTTCGTTTGTTTGCGGTACCCATGTGGTGGCACACTTAAGTTAAATAACAAATGTATTGATAGTTCAAATTTAAAGTCTTAAAATTGGTTGACACATTAGGTAATGAAACATTCTTTTAAAAATCTGTGTCATGATATATGGCTACGTGGCTTCATTGAGTCTTGCTCTTTACAGTTGATATATCACTGAAGAAAATATATAAGTACATTTTATTGTCTTAAAATGTAAGTTTTCAAAAAGTTATGATGAAACACAGAATTATGGTGTGTGTGTGTGGTTGTGTGTGAATTGGCTGGTGTAATACATGTACTTTGAATAAGAAAGCATTGCATCATTTGCTTGTAGTGGATATAAAAAAGCGGAACGACTGACAAAAGGGGGGACACGGGACATGTGTGAACATTGAAATGCATTAATAGAATTGAGTAGAGAGATATGTTGAAAATAGTTAACCACCTGTAATTTAATTACTATTTATATATATATTTATTCATAGAGATTTAAACCTTTATAAATATTTGTTTATAAAATATAATACATTTTTTTTGGTACAGGTTGTTTTGTGCGAACAGATTGCACAGTAAATTGTAAAATTAGTTAAAGCTTAAGTTCATCCCCCCCCCCCCCCCCCACAGATCAACATGGAAACGTACGTAGTGTTTATCTTTGCTATGGTAGCGAGACCGTTGTGTAAAATGACCTTGACCTAAGGACAATTTATTATGTGATGTGGTGGTGGATCCATATGGTAGACAAATGTAAAAGGTCATCTGTTTCTGTGGCCCACGGTTAACGAAGGTGTCATGTGTCCAGGATAACGACCAACCGCCTTTACCTTTCTCAAGCTAATGTCAGGTACCATTAGAGCTGTGTGGACTCTGAGGCACCCTAACGATCCCTAAATTAAAAATCCCAATCTTCACAAGGATTCGAACCCGGGACCCTCCGATTCGGAAGTCAAGCGTGTAAGGTAAATCGACCACCCCCGTCCCTTACAAATGAGACCTGGCAACAACTCTGAAAGAATGGCCTATATCATGTGACCAAATAATATTTAGCTATTTCATTTCATTGAAATAGTGGTTTTTTTTTTAGACTTAAGCGCTAGTTGGTCTTGATATTTTAGATTTGCTCGGACTGTCATGTCAAAAAACTAAGGTGAACGAAGCCTTTAACGTTATGTATCTCTCGACTTCATTTAAGTTTTGATTCATTGCATTTGTACCTATTATGTAGACAATTTTCTTAGTGTCAAATATTAATTACAAATCAAATTATATTATGAAAATCACTTGTAATGTCATGTTGTGCTCTTGTGTATTTAAATAATTCTAATATGTCCGCTATTTTTTTAACGCTGTGTTCCTATGAAACATTGCCATGAAGTTTTATGTTATGACTTTAACGTTTTTGCAGATTGAAACTTGCTCATACGGCGGTACCAGACCGGTAGTAAGTTGACACACAAATCGATGTTTTGTGTAGCATGCTAGTCTAGTTTCGATTTCTAGATCTTTTTTTTTTTGTTCTAGAACGCTTTTTGGTGTCGTAGTCTTTCTGTTTTGTATAACCTTTGCGTTGTTGCATTTTTAAAAAAATATATTTTTGCTATGAGGTTTATCCCGCGTCTCTCCAGCACTTCGCGTCTGAGTAATTGTGAAATGCTCCCAGCCAGCTGTTATAGAGTTCTGTTATTGTGCTTTAAAATAGAAAAACTAATTTTAGTGTAACTAAGTGTATACATAGTAAACATAGCCTGTGAATGATATCAGGACATTGAATTAAAAATAAATGATAAATAATCCTTGAGCTGGTTACCATAAAGTGGCGAAAGCTTGCTTTGTAAAGTCCAAGGCAGCTGGGATGTGAGATTTTCGACACGATGGTATGTACTGCGAATTAGTCGTGATCGAAGTGGTTTGGAGGTCTGGCGTAACAATGTCTGAAAATTGCATATCAGTATTTGTTTCAAACTTGTATAAAAAACAATACCTATCACTGGTCTGTCCACCAATCCTTCCTTGTATGAAACATGTTTTAGAAACAATACAATCACTGGACTGTCCACTAAATGTCATGGAATTCTTATCGTTCTTACGCTTAAAGAGGAAACGTTAAGTCTTACATTATTTATATAACCTCCTCTTATCTTATCTTATCATTTGTTACAAATTACAGGTGTTCCTCCTTAAAAGAAGATAATAAAGGTTCTTTGTGCGTCAATCTAGTCGTGCATGTTTATTAGAGACTTAAAATGTATTACACAAGAAGTTGCAAAGAGATAAGATCATCTCTCGAGACGTAAAATGCCATAGAAAATAAAACAGAAACTCTGTTAAGTAGTTTTCCTGGCTGATTCAGACAACCCGTCAAATTCTCTAATGGCACTTGGGAAGAAAAAGAACTTGTTAGAATTTGCCCGAACATATGAAATAAGGAATGTATTATTCAAGGAATGTTTTATTCAACTTTTCAAGGAATGTATTATTCAACTTTTCAAGGAATGTGTTATTCAACTTTTCAAGGAATGTATTATTCAACTTTTCAAGGAATGTATTATTCAACTTTTCAAGGAATGTATTATTCAACTTTTCAAGGAATGTATTATTCAAGGAATGTATTATTCAACTTTTCAAGGAATGTATTATTCAACTTTTCAAGGAATGTATTATTCAACTTTTCAAGGAATGTATTATTCAACTTTTCAAGGAATGTATTATTCAAGGAATGTATTATTCAACTTTTCAAGGAATGTATTATTCAAGGAATGTATTATTCAACTTTTCAAGGAATGTATTATTCAACTTTTCAAGGAATGTATTATTCAAGGAATGTATTATTCAAGGAATGTATTATTCAACTTTTCAAGGAATGTATTATTCAACTTTTCAAGGAATGTATTATTCAACTTTTCAAGGAATGTATTATTCAAGGAATGTATTATTCAACTTTTCAAGGAATGTATTATTCAAGGAATGTATTATTCAAGAAATGTATTTTTCAACTTTTCAAGGAATGTATTATTCAAGGAATGTATTATTCAACTTTTCAAGGAATGTATTATTCAAGGAATGTATTATTCAAGGAATGTATTATTCAAGGAATGTATTATTCAAGGAATGTATTATTCAAGGAATGTATTATTCAAGGAATGTATTATTCAAGGAATGTATTATTCAAGGAATGTATTATTCAAGGAATGTATTATTCAAGGAATGTATTATTCAAGGAATGTATTATTCAAGGAATGTATTATTCAAGGAATGTATTATTCAAGGAATGTATTATTCAAGGAATGTATTATTCAAGGAATGTATTATTCAAGGAATGTATTATTCAAGGAATGTATTATTCCTATACCCAGAGGAAACAAGTAAAAACAAAACAAAAACGAATGTCTTTAAATCCTCCAGATAAAAAAAAAAGTGTTTCCCCAACAAGTTGACAGACAGACAGAACGAACTGATAAAGCACACAGTGTCAGAAACAAAATAAACACATACACAGTCTGCTAAGCTTCTTATCTTTAAGTCTTGAAATGTGAGTAGAAGTGTCTTTGTTTTACTGTGTGTGTGTGTGTGTGTGTATTGTGTGTCTGTGTGTGTATTGTGTCTGTGTATGTGTGGAGGTAGTTTGATGTATGTACTGGGATATTAAGTTGAGGAAAAAAAAAGAAAAAAAAAAGATCTGGTATGAGCTTGTGTCTACATAGCTGGTAACATCATATACAAAGCAGCTATCAGTTTCAACTACAATGGTGGGGGATATATCCAGAAATAAGAGTCGCTTTATTACAAAGCTTATATACAATTACTCTGTTTATCTGTCTGTCCATCGGTCTGTCTGGTAAAAATGCTTGTACAAGCTATTTCTCCCACACCCAATTTAAGATCAAGTTGAAAACGTGCACCATTTTGTTTTCTTGTACCTGACAAAACAAGAATCGATACAAACAAACAAACAACTAAATTAGTTAATTAACTATTGTTAATTAATTATTTTGTTTGGTAGCGAACAAGGGCAAGAAATTGTACTTAAAAAGGTATAAGTTGAACTAGTCCCCTTAAGGAGGCTTGACCCTGAGTTTACAAGTTTTTTTTTAAATTGAATTTAAAAATCGATCACGGTAACATTCATAGATACACCTTTTCCGCCGCCTCCCCAGTCTTTTCTTTCCTAACTGGTCCAGACACTGAACCATAATCTTCAAATACAAAAACAAAATCTAATAAAATATTCTGAAAGACACAAAAATAAAGGCACATTCCTCGTCCCATATGCTAGGACAAATTTTTACAAATACTCCTTCTTCCCTAGTGCTATTAGAGCATGGAATGGGTTGCCTGAGCTAGCCCGAAAAACCAGTGACTTGGCAGAATTTAAGTCATTGGTTAATATGCATGACTAAATGCATGACGCGTAGCACGTAATCATCTTCTTTTTTGAAGTAACGTCTGTATTATATAAGATAAGATAAGATAAGACAAGTGATCATGGTGCATTGAGAAATCTAATAGCTTGAAATAGCGCTAAACAAAATTAATTAGTAGAAATATTTCTAATTGCATATATTTATTATTGTTAGTCTAGATCTATTACATATTTAATTACATGACTGATCTAAACTAATTGACACAATTACACTTAATATAAGCTTTTTTTTTTTTTTTTTTTTTTAATATTTTTAATGTTTTTCTTGTGTGGAGTCTATGTGTGAAGATAGTCTAAATTCTACTCAGCAGCTATTGTTCTAAAAGACGCCTTTTTCTCTTCAAATTCAGGCTTTTAGAGTGTGACTATTTGATACATGAGTTAGTTAGAAGATGTTACATAGGGGAGTACGTAGCATGATAAATTAATAAGTCTATATTTAAATCATTGAGGCAGTGGCGTCACTAGGATTGGTGTCATCCGTTGCCAAGCGTTTTTCTAACATTTCTGAGCTTCAGAAACTCTTTCTCCTGGCGTCTACAATGCATTATTTTTCTCATATTAGGCAGATAATAAGTCAAATAGAATTGAGAAAGTTTGGAACATGCAGATATTAAATTGTGAGAAACACTCGACACTTTTATTTTTAAAAGTTGCATTTTAAAAAAGTGCATTTTTTCCCACTTGGGTGTCACCCCCTGGTGTGACCCACACCCTTGCAGTGACGCCACTGGTTGAGACTCTATAAATTGACGGCTTATTCAATAGATACAACTTCTTGTTTTGCTCCGGATTCCCAAGTCATGACTCATCACCGCTACTGACAAACACAAGATCCTGACATACATGAAAATGCTAATTAGTCTTCTACACGACTACATCAAATCTCCCAGAAGTTCCTATTACACAGTTCTTAGTTAAACTATGTTAATTATTCCTCCATTATTGTTATGAGATAAGATAGTATAAGACCACTTGAATTCCTTTTTGTTGTTGTAAAGCATTATTGTCTCAATTTACTTGAATTAAATCTATTGATTATTATTTACTACAGTGTTTCCCAAACTGTGTTCCGCGAGACCTGAATAGGTGTTCCAATAAGTGCTGGAGTAATTAACTAGTAGGCCACCACATGCATTAATTTCTAAAAAAGAAAAATATGAAAAAAATAGCAAAGTGTTCCGCTAAATACTCAGAATGTGCAAAGTGTTCCGCTAAATACTCAGAATGTGCAAAGTGTTCCGCTAAATACTTAGAATGTGCAAAGTGTTCCGCTAAATACTTAGATTGTGCAAAGTGTTCCGCTAAATACTCAGAATGTGCAAAGTGTTCCGCTAAATACTCAGAATGTGCAAAGTGTTCCGCTAAATACTTAGATTGTGCAAAGTGTTCCGTTAAGGATTAAGTTTGGGTAACACTGGACTACTGTGTACAAATGTAGATCTGTTTCACGCTTCATGTGTTTGCTTCTCTTGTTGATGTACTGCGGCTTACACTCTCACAGCTTCTCGAAACTCTTTCATCATTCTTCTCTCTCTTTTGCCTTTGACACAACTCGTTTTCAATGACGGGCCCGTCCATTCCTTTGATGTTGTCTTCCCATCGCTTTCCCTGTCTGCCTCTTCATTTTATTGTTATTTTACAGTAGTTAGCAGGTCATCGTGGGGTCCAATCGCTGAGGTAATCCTGTTTCTAATCACCTATATGCATTTCTGTCGTCTTATCTTATATAATACACACGTTACTTCAAAAAAGAAGATGATAACGTCCTTCGCGTCATGCGTTTAGTCATGCATGTTAACCAATGACTTAAATTCTGCCAAGTATCTAGTTTTCCTGGCTGGCTCAGGCAACCCATTCCATGCTCTAATAGCACTAGGGAAGAATGAGCATTTGTACAAATGTGTCCTAGCATGTGGAATTACATGCACTGCGGATATGTGTCTCTCTCAGAGTATTTTATTAGATTTTGTTTTTGTATTTGAAGATTATGGTTCAGTGTTTTATGTATAATTGTGACTTTACTTTTGAGTCTTCATCCTGAATGCTTTCTAAATTTAGTGCCTTGAAACACAAAAGTTTGTACATACTAGAGTGTTTGGATAAAAAATAACAGACAATTATTTTCCCTTCAAACTAATATATAACAAAAACATATCAACTAAACAACAGAACAATATTGTATCACTCCATGGCTTGATACATTAATTTTGCTAATCTAATTACTAATACAAACACTCAGGTATATCTGTACTTTTCCTGTGAGACTCTGTCTTCGTTCAGGTCATAAATGACACATTGCTGACACACTTGTGAAACAGTCTGACACATTAAAGGAGTGAGATGAAAGATACACACACAGCTTTATATGGCAAGGATTAGCATTGTTTAACACTGAGTTTCATTTCAGTTAGTTGAACGTTAAACATTATTAAACTATGATAAACATATAAAAGTAATCAAACATTTTGTAACTGTCTTTTTCAAGTCAATCTAGCAATAAAATCTTTGGGGCCTCAAGGCAGACTCTTTCAAAAATTCACGCTTTGCATTACGGTCTTTTGTCTTTTTTTTTAAGGTGGCTGTAAAGAGTATGTAAATAAATATAGGTTTTATATAGCACTACTTTCATGCTTATAGCATGCTCAGAGGGCTTATTTCCAATGTCATTTGTGGAGGGGGTATCTGGGAGAAGGTTTTCCGCGCTGCCTTTAGGCGCTTAGTATACACAACTCTGTTCGAGTCGGGTGTCGAATCTCGAGCCTCCTTCATAGGTAGCCAAGCCAAGCGTATTTAAAGCGTTCTTAGCCCATATTGGTGTCTTTGTACAATAACTGATTAGTAACAGTTTTTATTACAGAGGACATGTTTCCAACTTCCTTTATTACATCAACACAAGCGCTGTTGCAACTGTCGCATTCGTGTGCAAATGTATATAAATAGATTATACTATTAGTGCGCGTTTATAGTTCTCGCTATATAAATACTATAAATGCTGCTTTATCTTTTAAATTGGCAGCCTGGGGAGGACTGGCTATATGGGCCTGTAGACAGCTCTGCTAGTAGGCTTCATCCTTTTAGGGCCTTCATACTTAGCGATAAAAAAACAACAAAAAGGCCTATGTTTCTTATAAATATATAGAGCATGCGTACACTTATCGAAATATTATCGAACTAAATGATTTTGAAGACAGATAATGGCCATCATATAATATACAATTTATTGGCTGGATGGTATAGAAATGCAAGGGGCCGATTTTGACACCTAGTCCGCCCCAGTAGGCAGCACTATGTCAATGTTTAGCATGGACATTGCTAAACCTCGAAATGGAAGTTAATAATTACCATACTTTGTCTCACGTCTTGGTGTTTCACATTTTTCTGTAAAATTCTTAAATTTTGAGAGCAATTAAAAAGAAAGATGAACGAAACAATAGTGAAAGTCTGTTTGTTTCAAATAACAAGATAAAGAGCACTATTTACAGTAGCACTGCGATTCTCAGTGAATCCTGGTATTAGAGAAATATACCCAGTGCCGGATCTAAGTAATTGGAGGTTCCTTCCCTCTAAAAGCTTTAACATAAATGCACTTTATAATACTAATAATCTTAATGAATTTCCTAAAGAATGTAATCTCATCTCCTTGATTTTCTTATGTTTAAATGTGTTACACAATTTATTTTCTATTTTTAAAATGTGTTAGAAGAAACCCTTTCAGTTTTTGCGACCTATAGGGCAGATGATGTAAAGGTCATCTATTTCTTTAGATGACGGTTGACAATGATGTCATGTAGCCAGCGCAACGATAACCACTTTACTCTCCCCAACTAATGTTTGATGCCCATTAAGGTATCAGACATTAGTTAAAAATCCCAGTCTTCACCGAGGTTCGAACAAGGGACCCTTCAGTTGGAAAGCCAAGCGCTGTACCATTAGGCCAACAAGACTTTAAACGTATTGGCCCCTTTAAAGGAATGGGCGACCGAAAATTCTTGCATTGTTGTGAAACCGGCCCTGCAATGTCAATTTTATGATAATCTTAGTTTCTTCTTAACTTTTTGCTATGCAGATTTAAAACGGATTTGTTATCTGTATCCCATGAGCTTTAAAAATAGGTTTAAGCTGGGTGTAGATTGGGATCTATTTCTAGGTGGCAATAAAGTGGAAGTGCAACGACCTAGATTTCGGCGAATAAAAAAGTTCGAAACTGTCGTAAATCATGGCTTTATGATCTTTTTGTTTTTGTCAACACTTCAAACGGTTTCATTCTTATGGTGTTTATAACCTACTAGTCGACCGGCGGCGTAGCATACGCTGCTATTTTGCAGGGCCAACCTTAGGCCACTGCAACCTATGCGACGCAGTGGGCCCGGCACTTTTATAGGACCCGCGCTAATTTTAGGTGTATAAATTATTAAATTAAACCATTTTATAACTTATAACAGATTTCCCGCGGCCTCATGTCGATTTAACAGGAGGTCCTGGAAATCTCCTGAAATTGCTAAATATACGAAGAAGTCCTGGAAATATCCGGAAATTATTAAAACCTTTTGAAAACTCATACCAATCTCCTGAAATATACAGACCCAAATTCTCTTTGTTTTTTTCACACTTAAATTACCTAGGATAACTCCCTCCGTCCGAGTTGCAAAAATAAAAGAGTGATCTTTCCATTGTGTCCAAGCTCTCGATAGTTACTACAGAGCAGAGTACTCTCCCCACCCCCTTTTTTTTTTAACGTGAGGTAGAAATAAAAAAAAAAACAAGAGTGATATTGCAACGGTCCTGCCCACCTGCTATTTTGTGACTACGTGTTCTCCCCCCCCCCCCCCTCTTATTTTCTCGTGGACTATCCGAAGAGTGATCTTTCCTTTACTCCTTACTACTCGTTTAAACTGTTGAGGGAAGAAGAAAATTATATATATAGATTTTTTTTTAAAAGCTACCTAATAGATCAAACTTGTGCAAGTATTTATATGTAGCGTATTCATAATACAATACAGTAGAACGTCGTTTATCCGACTCAATTGGGACCGGACACCGTTCGGATACGCGATTGTTCGGATAACCGAAAACCGAAGCGATCCATGCAGTATATGCAACCGGACACTATACGAATATTGAAAATCATCACATGCGGGACACGTGCGTGAAGAACGAGCAAAATAGGTGACAAATGTCGCAATTTTACCTTTATTGTGGAAAATAATCACTTATTTTTCGTATTCATACAGTATATGTGCATCACAGTACATGTGGTTGATAAAAAAAAAAAAAAAAAACTGGTCCGGATATTTGACGCTCCGGATAATAAACGTTCGGATAAACGACGTTCTACTGTAATAAACCCAAGAACAAAAAAGAAATCAATAAAAATAAAAGTTTTCTAGCATCAGAATAATGAAATAAAAAGTGCATGTTTTACTATCAATTCTCTCTGTCTGAAACAAGTTTTGTACACGTTATGTTTGCTGCTCTACTACACTCATTCTCTGTACATGTTGAAACTTTACATAATTATTTGATGTACCAAAAGAAAACATGAATTAATACACAAATTAACCGTTTAGTGAATTAATTGATGGTAAATAATTATTTTGTTCGTTATGGAAAAAGGGGAAATAAAAGCTATTTATTGAGTGATGTGGCTGAATATGTGGCGCTATTACCCTTATTACATTTTGTACACGATATTTCTGCCACTTCACATTCTCTTATGAAATTGAAATTATAGCATAATCAGTTAGTGGTAATTAATAACACATTTAATACTAAAAGGGAGCTTATTCCTGCAGTGATTTTTGCAGTTATCTCCCTTATTTAAGTTTTTTTTTTGCGAAACGCATTAATTCAGCATGATAAAGGAGGGCACTTGGGTTAACTTAAAACAAGTGCATTATCCATCATATTTTCTTATTCCTATCTAATAACAATATCACAAATTATTAATCCTTTAATTGTTTACAGTATTGAAAGAAGTTTTATTTTTAGTTTTGCATAATAATATTTGCTATAAATGCCACGTTTTGATGGCGGCGGTGATAACATGTAAATATTCGTTTGTTATAACTCTTATGGATCTATTTTCCGTCTGTTCTAGTTGCTTGAGTTGAGGGGTCCCCAAGAGAGGACGAATATTCTTATAGTGTTCTGACCAAGGTTAAATAACATTCTAGTTTTATGTTCTTATTTATAATGTAAAAAAAAATTCTTTAAACAAACGCAAATTTCGCTTTAAAAAAAAAAATTAAAAAATTATAGCTTTTATATAGCGCTTCTTTCATGTTTTTAGAACGCTCAGAGCGCTCTGGTTTAATCTCAAGTGTGGACCAATGGGGGAAGTCGGGTGTCGAACCTCGAGCCCCATTCATAGGTACCAAGACAAGCCAAGCCAAGTGTACTGAGCCTCTCGACCACGGTTTGTTTGATGCTATAATTTCGACTATATAGGAATTCTATAATTGTGTTTCGTTTATTTTCATTAAAGAGATTTTGAGTTTTTACTCTGTGTTACTGATTTAACATACATAAAATAAGTAGTTTTGTTACATTGTTTTTGTTTTTCATTACTGATAAAAGTAGCAGGCCCAATGGAGCTCCTCGAGGAACGCCTGAGTTTACCATTATTGGTTTTGATTTGGAGCCATTTATCATTAGACCTTGTTCTAACCCTATCAGGGAGATATTATATATTTAAACTGTCCAATTTGTAGGAAAATTCTTTTCGAAATTCCTGTCCAGTTTCTGGCCTTTTCCCAGGATAAGAGTGCAAGCTATTAGTCGGAACTGTACAACGAAGGAATTAGCACAACACGCACGTAAAATTAATGGGGAGTAAACACAATGTGATTGAGCATTAAAACATGAAAAGGGTTGTCTGCTCTTGACTACGTGTAATCGAGTTATCTCCTGATTTTTATCTGCCTTTTGGGTGTTTTTTTTTTTTTTAAATTGATTTCCAATGATTGTTATTGCATTGAAAACCCTGTAATGGATTACAGTGAGGTTGAAACGAGCTGCTATTGACATAGGTATGTGGTCTATAAAATACGTTATGGCTGAATTGATTTCTGCATGGTAAGTGCAGTGGCGTGGCTAGGGATTTGGAGGCTAGGGGGGCTTTTTAACATACGACATCATGACACGAGATAATAGCGATAATATTTAATGTAAAAACAACATTTCGGTCACAGAAACCCATCAAGTGGGGGCAATGGGGAATTTTCAAAGTTTGACCCCCCCCCACACACACACACCAAAGCTACGCCACAGAGTAAGTGAATCAGGAATAGCACAGAACTAGCAGAAACAAAAAGGTACAAGAAGGAGATGTAACTTTGTACAGTTAAAACCTTTAAATTTAAAAGTAATTTAATGAATTGCTAGCGAGTTTCTGCAAGATTTAAGGTACGTATGTGGAACAATGTCCAAACATGTGGGCCTCGACAGATTTACATACCATTGATGTAGACCACAAATTTCACAATAAAATTAATTCAACAGCTATGTCTTGTTTGTGTGCTTGTGTGTTATGAAGTGTGTGTGTGTCCTAGGTGATTGTGGATAAAATTATAGTAACAATATAGATGGGAACAAAGCGTTATATCTAGTGGTCCGTCACTAGTGAGAGTAATAATCGCTGAATAAAGGTAAGACCACTAAGATACCATACTGTTAGACTTTTTAAAAAAAAAGGCAGACCGGATAAGTGATATTCCGGATAACTGGCACTCCTGATAAACGACGTTCTACTGTATATCGAAACTAAGTCTTAATGCGAGGTGCTTCAGACTTTGTCACAGCTTTTCTCTGCTGCAAACCTTTTTGTTCTTTGATGACCTCTTAATGTCGAAACCGTAAGCTTTTCGCTCTAAATTATAATCTTAAGACTTAAGCTGCCGAGAAGGTGTACGCCATGCTGTCTACTAGCTATTGTCATGTTCCACAGTCCCCCCCCCCCTTTTCACTTATGTAATTCCTTAAACTGTAATGAACAAGTTAAAGGTGTAGTGTAGACTCCAGACTACCTTAAGATTATATTCTTAGTGGTTAGCTGATGATATTACACAGTCAGCCTACCTGTATAGTTTATTTTTTCTTGAATTATCTCTGTCTGTATGTCTGTCTGTCTGTCTCTCTCTCTCTCTCTCCCTCCCTCTCTTTCTCTCTCTTTCTCTCTCTCTCTGTATCCTATACTCTTAAGCGAGTAATTCTTGTATGTATGTATGTATATATATTTTATATATATATATTTTATTTCAAAAAACGGCTCTAACGATTTTCTTTAAAATGTCAAGGTATGTGCATATTAGTGAGAAAAAAATTCTCAGCTCATTGGCCACATCGGGAAAACTCGAGGTCGACCGTTATATCGGTTTGAAAATGCCTCATTATCGAAAATTTAATTTTGGCTAGAATGTTTTATGAATGAAAATTTTCCATGACGTAAACGGGAATAACGCTGCTTACGTCACTAGGCTTACAGCAGTACACTCAAATATTTCTTTGCAAACAAGAACGAGTTTTAAAGAATCAAGAGACCTAATTAAACATTTGCGCACCATCTAACTGTAGATTGATTTATTATAGAACTATGAAAGAAAAGTAATGAAATTAAATGTGCTGATGTATAATTAATTATTGTGTTTTATGTGCTTAATAAATTGTTTACTCTTTAATTGCGTAGAGTGGTGTAGATACCTTTTACATTGTTGTTTATTTTTCTGGTGACCTCCAGCTGTCTCGTTCTGAGGCCGCATGCAACCATGTGCTCTCTTCTATGTCAGCTAAGGCAAGTTGGCGCCTAAACTGGTCTTTTAAGCGTTACAGTGTTACGTCGACCACTTTTTAGCTCACCAAAAAAGACTGCCTTAGGCATACGTTCGTCTGAGATTCGTCTCCCATACAGGATACTGCTCTATCCAGCGTAGCTGTCGGATTTATAGAATTCCCTCTATACAAAGGCCGCGAATACACATTTGAGACCAAAAGAAAATCTGCTGCCGAGGACAGACGCAGACGCTAAAAGAAAATCTTAATCGAGCACCGCGGACAATGTTTATGCTTGCCCTGGATGTGGCAAAATATGTAGGTCACAGCTGCAATCCTCGTTAATTTTCGGACTCGAAGACAAGCCTTATTATTATTTTGCTGGTGAATTATTACCATGTGTTCATGCTTCGGTGTCTACTGTCCTGTACCAAAACAAAGGAAATGGTCATAACACAGCTTCTCTACGCCTTACTTGCTCACACTAAACATAATATCCATCTAGCGGTCAACGAGTTTGCGTACGCTGCAGCCTCTTATGATTTAATTATAAACCTCGGTAAAAAGCTTGGAGTTAGGGCGTGTTGACGGAAGGCCCTGGAGAGATCTGAATGGAGAGATCTGTGAAAACAGGCCATATCCCTCCACGGGCTGTAGCACCACTGGGATGGATGGATGGATGACAAAAGCCGGTATGAACTTCTTATAGTCCGACAGTCAGGCTGGGCAGGGCACGTATCCCGTAGGGGGGACGAACATATTTTTCGGCGTAACAAAGGTGGCCCACGGAAACGTTTCTTTAGAAAACTAATGCAACGATTTAAGTCTATTAAGAAAAAAATTGCCATTTTACTTTGACACAAAGTGCCAGCTTTACCCTATAACGTAGAGATTTGCGTCACTTGATGTTTCGTACTAAAGCCATAATGAATATATACTAATTCCATAATTAAATGTCTGAACGTTACCATCTGAGAAGTAACACTGCAAAGACTTTCTTCCAAGCCAATAATAGTAGGCCTACAATAGTTTTACTCAAAAGATGGATTGTAAAATTATAAGACGGACGTGAGCTGTGGTTTGTCTAGACTGTACGAGGACTTAAGAGACTTTATATTTAATTGCCATGTACAATTACATTTAGAACTAACAGAACACTAAAGCAACTCTTCAGATTAGTAGTCTTTATCTGATCGTTCATTTTCGTAATTACAACAATAGCCCAATAGTTTCACGTGAAAGAAGCAATGTAAAACGTTAAGACGTGAGCTGTGGTTTTCTATAGGCCTACTGTTGGGGGGACTTTCTATTCTAATCGCTATGTACAATTACATTGAGAACTGACAGAACGAAAAAGCAACTCTTCGGATTGATAGTCTTTACCCGATCGTTCATTTTCGTAATTACAACAATATTCCCAAAATGACTTCGGGTCTATATCCTTCCTTAACAAATTATTCATCCGAGTGAGGCTCGGTCACCTGATATTATATACGCTCTTTCTCTCTTCTTTTTTCTGCCTCTTTTTATTTCTTTCCGCTCTCTATCTCTTTTTCTATATCCGTTTTCTCTTCGTCTCTCTCTCTCTCTCTCATTTTTATCTCTTTTTTTAAAAATCTTTCTTCTCATTAAAATGCTTCGTTGTCATGTGACCTTTATGTTTAGTAACTCACTTGCTGTTAATACAACCATATTATATATTGACCTGTTAGAAAGAGTTATCGACTATCATTATCTTCAACATGCCTCACTGCCTAGTCGTGTGCATTTAATGAGACTCAGTCTTGGCTTGGAGATCTAATTTTATTAAATTTCAACATGCGATCAAATATTTAAAAACAAATTTTTTTACAATAGAGTAATTACCCTGTTTAGCAACTTTAATTGCATTATTAGCAAAACCTAGATGTAATTATTTGTGGCAAACTTGCCGTTTGACCTAAATCCAAATTCTTTATATTAAAAGGCAATCTGGTCACACATATTTCATACACTAAAAAAAGGTTTATTATTAGTTGTTTATGTTAAGCATTTACAAACATAAAAAAAAATAATGAAATACTCAGAAAGGCACAAAGTTAGAGACACATTTTTTATTCCATATGCTAGGACAAGTACAAGTACAAGTGTTCTTTCATCCCTAGCGCCATTACATAGAGTTGTCTGAATCAGCCAGGAAAACCAATGACTTGGCAGAGTTTAAGTCACTGATTAACATGAGTGACTAGATTCACACTTGAAATGCATAGGACGTAATCATCTTCTCGTTTAAAGTAACGTCTGTAATCTATAAGATAGGATAATATTTACACTCAAATTAATCCACGTGTTAATGTGCTAGTGTATTTTAATAACAGACATAAACTCAACAAATTTGTTGTTTTTTTTCCAATGTATTTTGTTCCATTTTCTAATGGCATTAGGTAAGAATAAGAACTTGTATGATTTTGTCCTAGCGAATGGGATAAGAAATATGACTTTAATCAAAATTGTACTTGCTGCAGTAACTCTTATATTAAAAAATAAATGACATATTGCATTATTCCCACAGGTGGTTTACATACAGGTTTCTAGTTAGCCTCCAAAAAATTGCTTACTGTGCACCACATCACATAATCTGAATTTCCAATTTTTATGACATCATCAAATAATGCCTATATTTGTTTTGCCTTTTTTTTTACTCCCCAGAGAAATTATCGCTTGTTGGAACAAGGGAAGATAGTCGTCTACGCCACTAGCATGTCAGTGGTAAGGGAGACAAGCGAGCGTTGCAAAATTGTCCGTAGCCTATTGCAGAACCATATGGTAAGCAGTTATCGATCTTGATGTTTATACTTTTTATTATTTCCATGACTGTCAATTGCATCGCCCCCCTCCCCTTAATTATATATACGTTAGTTGCATGTACTCAGTTTACTTGTCCATCTATGTTTTATTATACGCTAGCTAGTATCCACCATTTAATGTCCAATTTTTTTTAAATATTCATTTAACCTTCTTAATATCACGATGTCTTGCCGATAGTACACACGAGTGATATTGTGACTAGGTGTCTTGAAAATCTATACTCAAGGCCAGAGATACCCAAAAATAAGGCCCATGGGCCAGATTCGACCCAAGGCGTGGTTGCATCTGGCCCGCCGAAACGTCAGCTCAAAGTGTAGAAAATTTTCTTCTAAAAAAAAAAGTTGACAAATTTATCTTTACCTTCGTCAGGGCCCTCACTTTTTCTCTGATGGATTAGTACAGTCAGGGCCGGTCCTAACAATTGCGGGGCCCTATGCGAAACTGATTGCGCGGGGCCTAGTCTGGGTGGGAATAAGGATAATAAGTGAAAATTAAGATTTTGTATTAGAAAAAAATTCGACTTTGCATTTTATTCATTCTTTACTAAGTACAAAATTGCGATCAAATTAACTTTACTTTACTAACCTTGCAACCTATGGCATATGTATATGCCAGTGATATAAAAGTAAATAAGGTATTGAAACTTTCGGTTTAGGTGAAAACTCGTCCGATTATTACATTTCATTAAATTAAAACTGATGATTCCCTTTTTGTATCGCACTTAGGATTGGAGTTTTCCGTAATAAATGACACCCACAAATGACAATTTTGTCGATTTTCAGGAGATTTGTATGAGTTTTCAGGAGATTTTAATAAATGCAGGACATTTCAAGGAATTTTTCGTATATATTTTGCAATTTAATAATTACACATAGAATTAGCGCCGGGCCTATGAAAGCGCGGGGCCCGCTGCGAACGCATAGGTTGCAGTGGCCTAAGACCGGCCCTGGGTACAGTGGCATTTAACATTTCTGCATTTATGAGATGGGACTCTGAATGTAGAATCTACCAGAAAAAGTGAATGAATCTTTACTTTTTGTGGAATATGATAAGCCAAATATTTACTTTGTAAAGAAATGTGTAGCTGTTTAAAAAAAAACAAAAAACATTTAAACGACATTATCAAACAACGGCATTCTTAGTAATGAATTGACTAGTTGGTCAACTTTTTAAAAATCGATTCATATTTTGTCAACGCCAACGAATAACTTTTTAGCAGACAGACAGCGTGATTTAATATAAGCTTTGTAATAAAAAGATGCATTGCTTACATCCTGTTGTTAACCTAACTGTTCTCGACAGATTTTAAAACTGAAATAATTGGTTATCCTGGCTGATTTAGGCAACTTGTTCCATGCTCCTGGAGTTCCTATATGAATTTGTCCTAGCAAATATAATTAGAAATTAGTTCTATCTTATCTTTCGACGTAGTTTTTACAATACCTTTATTGAAGTCAGAACTTCATGAAATCTAGATCCAGATAACTGGATAGCTGATCTCAAAAACGGCTTTAATGGTTTCCCTAGCAATTTAATAGTTAAATGTGTATCACTGTGAAAAGGATTACTTGCTCGTTGGCCAAACTCAAGTTTGACCGATATCATTTTTCAAAGTAAAAAATAAATAAATGTACATTTGTCTGGAGACTATATCTAGGTCCAGAGCCAACATGCCGTAGTCAGCCGTATTAGCTTAGGCCTAATTATGCCACAACTGATTAAATTTTAAGTTACTTCAGTTTTATTGAAGTTTATAATCTAATATAGATCACATCTAGACTCTAGATCTATAGGCCTAAGTAGATCTAGTCTAGATCTTCAAGAGTTGTAAATCAGAACTTAAGGTCTAATGTTAGATCTAGATGCCCGTATAAATGATATAATAAATATACCATAAAATAATCGGGCAAATATACCTACCTCACTTTTGAAATCAGAATATGCATATATTTTGCAGCTGACGCTGTCACGGGTTCGATACCCAAATTGAACCAAAAAAAATGTTTTAATTTTTTTATTTCATTATTTTATTATATTTGAAGTTTAATACTAGAGCTATTGTCTTTGTTATAAACATATATTTTAAAAATGTTTTTTATTGTTTCACAATGCCTCTATTCAAGTCAGAACTTCATGGAGGGCGAAGAAACCTGGACACTGATCTCAAAAACGGCTCTAACAAGTTTTCTAGATATTGAACTTGCTGAGAAAAGAATCACACGGGGAAAACCCTTGTTCGACTGTTTCCATTTTCAAGTTTATAAAAAAAAAATGAAATAAAATTTGAATGTGTCTTATTTCTTCAATTATTTTGTTGACTGTGTTTACTTTAACCCTTTCCTGCCCAATTAGGTAAGATACGAGGAGAGAGACTTGTATATGAGTCGAGACATCCAGCAAGAGTTGAGGGAGAGGCTGGCCAAGGATGGGATCACTGACTTGCGCCTACCTCACGTCTTCGCCGATGGAATTCATTTAGGGGTAAATAAGCAAAGCAATCTGTATATAATGATCAAACCCATAAATATATCATATCATAACAATTAGGTAATAAATAATAATAATAATAATAATAAAATCTTTATTATCCTTGAGGAACTTTGCCATACAATTCGTGCACTACAAGAACTTCACTCAAACATGACATGTTAAATTTACATTAAAAAATTGGATTATATTTAATTATTTTTATTGCCAAGTTAAATTTCTATGATGTTTGATGCAAGTCTGAAAAATAGAGAGAGATTGTAATCATTGTATACACCATGAAGGTCCTAAATTATAATATTTTTTTGTAATAATTAAATCCTTTTTTCTTCCAATTTAATAGTATAGGTAACTAGATGATGTTTCCTTGACCCAGTAGTAATCAAAGCAGCTAGTTAGGAAAGATGTTAGCGCCTTAGTGTATTCTTAATAATGTAGATGGACATGCCAGAAACGTCTCCGTCACTCTATGGCGGCTAGATTGTGTGGACAACTAATATTAGGATCTCATTGGGGAAGGGAGAGAAGTGTGGTGTGTTATTTACCAAAAACCTGCCCCGCACACTGCACCGATACATTCTGAACTGCACCGATACATTCTGAACGAAACAGACAGACTTGACATGACCCGGCTTGACAAAACACCTAAAAAAAAAATAATATATATATAAATAAAAAACGCTAAGCGTATTTCTCGTCTTATCCCATTCTTTGTTATAAAATACAGACGTTACTTCACAAAAGAAGATAATTACATGCTACGCCTGTTCCTAGATCAATCTAGTCATGCGTGTTAACCAATGACTTAAATTCTGCTAAGGGAAAGCACTACACAATTACTGCCATATAGATCTAGATAGATTTATTTCCCCTTTTTCTAAATAAAATATTACTAGTTAATTACCTGTAATTGATTAACTAGTTTTTAAAAAAAAATTGATTCATTTCGACATTGTATAATTTTGCGAAATTTCAACTTGGGTGAAAAAAAAAAAAGTTGTACAAGAATCCATCCCGACAAACTTTGTAAGAAGAGAAACACACAAACGCATACACACCCTCCCCCACCTACCCATACACATAAGCTCTTACTCTCATACAAACACACACACACACACATACACACGCATACACACACAGTCAAAAAAAAAAAGAAAGAATGAATGAAAGCAATATACACACATACATACACTTTATTAATACGCTTTAAGTTGATCTGTCTTCAACCAACAAGAAAACAAATTAATTCAAATAAAAAAAAAAAAAAGCAAGAAAGTTTCATGTCACCTCCATGTTTCACACAGGGCTCAGAAGAGTTGGAAAGACTGAACGAAGTCGGCGAACTGAGACACATTCTGGACGCTTACCAGGTATTTCTTTTGCTTATCAGCACCGGAAGGTTAAAAAAAATTATATTTATATCAAATTAGGCTTTTATAATCTAAACGAAAAAACAACAACCTAAGTCATTTAGCTTTCCAGTTAGTGAAATGTGTATTGCTAGCCAGGAAAGAGAGGTCACGAGTCTGTGTTAAAGTAAAGTGTCCCCTTTCAGACTTTGACATCTATTGGGCAGATGACGTAACAACCAATATATCACATTAATTATTTTACACGAACGAGACTCGCTCAAAACAATCATTTGGATGGGGGGGTTCTCATATTGTTTACTTTATTGTTACCCCCTGATTTATGAACGGACTGACTGTATGGGCATTTGAGCAAATATCCAGTGGGCCGGCACTTAATATTTCGGTGGGGGCGTCTCCTATTATTTGCTTTGTATGATTTTATACTTTCTTGTAAAAGGTTCCAACGGACATTTATGATTGGCATTTGTTGATCCAATTATTACAGAAACCGAGACCAGTGGTATTAATAATGAATTGCAATGTAACAATTACACAGTGCCGACTATACGAATTACAGGGTCCTATGCTAAATGGATTGTGCAGGAACCACTCTAGTAGAATTGGCGTTTTCCATATTGAATGACACCCCAAAACGACAATGTTGTTTATTTTTCAGGAAATTTTGTATGTGTTGTCTGAAGATTTTTAGAGTTTTTTGAAGATTTTATTAATTTCAGGAAATTTTCAGGGCTTTTTCGTTTATTTTGCAATTTCAGTATCAGGAGGCCGTGGCAACCCTGTAAAATAAGTTAAAATGATTTAATTTAATAAATTACACATAGAATTAGCGCGGGGCCTATGAAAATGCGCGACCCACTGATGCGAATGCTCCAGTTTTTATGCATTAACTTAACATGTGGACAGGTATGAACGGATGCTCACCATAAGACCCACGCATGGTGCCCTGGATTTCATTTTAATGCCAGGTCGAATGTTTACACACAGTAAGCCTCCTTCCCTGATGAGTGTTACTTGGTGCGGTACGCACCCCTTTCAGCTCTCAGCAACGCCACTGGAGGTCTTTGTTGGTAGAAGCTTTTAATTTCTAAAAAAAAAAGTTTTAAAGCTTATTGTTTGCTAGATATTGCTCATTTAGCTAATTCGCTGTAATTTCGTTTGTTTTCAGAAAATTGTGGTTCGAATCATGTGTGACAAGTGTGGAGGTTACAGATTTGTGCCATGTGACTTTTGCCACGGAAGTAAAAAATCCTTGTTACGGAATCACTTCACTGAAGAGTTCTGTGCCTTACGCTGTATGCACTGTGATGACAATGGGCTCAGGAGATGCGATATGTGCGTTGATCAACAGGAGTAGTCTCCTTTGAGATGTCTCCAGTGATTTGTTAACTTAAATAGATTTTTATGACCTCATGAAATTTAGATTTTTTTAAACAAAAAGGGAAACAAATATTAAATATATATTTTTAGGTTTTATAATTTTTTTTTTTAAAAACACTCTATTTTCGAGCTTTGTATTTTAATATTAATTTAAAATATCTAACAATAATTTGAACCAGAAAAACAAAACGTTATGTCATGAGATTTTTTTTATTAAAAATTGAAAAACGGATTTAATTAAGAACAGATTTGAAATATCTAATAACAGAAAAAAAAAAAAACACTACATGTTCAATGACGCACAAAGCTATAGTGTTGTTTCACAGATAAAATTAAGCTGTACCAGACATGCTCGTGATCATTATCTATCTATATTTCACCAATGTATGTAATGTTGTAAAACCTCAATCTTGGATTGATGACAAGATAACAATTAAAAACCTCTGGAAAACGGAGCCCCGTTCAATCAACTTGTTGATGTTTCCATACTAATGACGTAGAATATACGGTGATCGTAATAAAGTTCCCTTTCAGCCTGTATACAACGCAAGCTTCATTCATAGCCTGATGATGGCTGCGTGAATGTTCAGGAACATTGTTTGCGTTGATCAGCACTGTTTTAAATATCCATTGTTTACATTTACACATGAAATCTGTCACCAAAAAAAAAAAACAAAGCAAAACAGTTTGTATAAGGTGTTTCGGTTTTTTAGCATCCACGATGGTCTGCAACTATATCAAAATGAATTACGCACACCAAAAGTTGTGATAACATGGAAGCCAATACGAGGAAAGCGCAGACAGGGACGTCCTCGTATTACTTGGCGACACACCTTCATGGAGGACCTCAGAACAGTGGACACCAGGTGGGTGGAGGCTTCAGACATTGCTTCAGGATCTAAGTCTAAGTCTAAGATAAAGAGAGACACTTACTTCCAAAAGAATCTCAAGTTCAAGGACCTCATTCGTGTGGGATTTGAACATTTATTAAGTGGTGGGTGTGTGCGCTCACGAGTCTACAACAGAGAACAATGAACAACATATTTATCATGAAGTTTGAACAATTTCTGAACAGCATTCATCGTTCGTAAAAACATGAAACGTACCATTTTGTCTTGTGTGTTTCTGATAATGTAATCCTCCACTGATCAAAGAAAAAAAAAAATTCACATTACAAAGTATGTGTCTACATCCGGAATGTTTCATGACACTAATAAAATAGAACAAACTAAATGGATTTGGGTGTCTCAATGTCCTTGCAAGACATGTCACTGAAAAGACAACAACCTCTTCAAAGACTTTGGTCATTCTAACGCAACCTTCGACAGAGCCTGTGATACCATAGATTAAGTAAAAAATTAAAACATAGATAAATTAATCCAGAATCCTTACGTCCAGACGACCACTGCAGTCTATTTCAACAGTAACATTGGAGATTACCCCCAAACCACAGTAGGAGTGAGTGCCTTCCATCTCCAACACTTTTAATTATCTTGCGTAAAAGAACAATGGAGGCTGCTCTTGAAGGTTGCAAAGCTACTGATACCATTGATGGGAGAAAAAAATCACCAACTTGTATTTTGCGACTGCCATAAGATGGTCTGGCAGGAAGGTCCCGGGCGCGCTGCCCTGCCTCAACGTAGCGCTCGGGTGGAAACGGTCGTGACAGGGAACGGCTAGGCCAAAGGGTAGAACAACTAGGCTCTTGTGGGAAGTGGCTAAGAGAGTGCGAGAGCAACCTCGTTGCACTGTGAGGGGATGTAAAAGAGCTCCCACAGCGATCTGACAACGTCCCTCAATGGGCATAAATGGCGTGTCCCGCACTGTTAGCCTGGTAGATCAAAGGAAAATGACGGAAGCCCCGGTGTACGCGGCCTCCGGCCACATCTCTAGTCCGCGAGTCCAGAGTGTCCGTGCCACTGTAAGTGAACACAAAACTAAACTTCAAGTTTAACCCCAAGTCTCACCCCCCCCCCAGTCAGACAGAACGGTGTATGCAAGGTGTCCACCGTTCATTCAGGCCGCTAGAAGGGAGCTCTTGTTTTGCTTTTGCTGGCCTTAGGGTTTCAATTGCTTTTACACAGCTCTACACGACAATGTCAAATGGCAGGAACGGTGAAAGATTAGCGGAATTAGTGGACAGCATGAACAAGAATTTAGCAGTATGCGTTTAGCAAATCAACGCCGAAACACAAAAATAATTCACCAACAGCGAACAGGCTTTAACATGGACACCCACACCAACGACCAACAGTGGCCAGTTTGAAGCACCTCGGTGGCTCTCGTCTCAAACGAGCGAACCAAACTTAAATTACTGGCAAGAACTGCAGTATATAGCAGCACTTTCGAGGCTCAAAAACAATATGGAAAGACATTTTAACTCTTTACCTCAGTTATTTTCCACGTTCAGGCATGTTTTGTTTTTTTTCATTTTTCACATTTGTACATTCTACCCTGCTATGATTTAACTTCAATAACATTTTTGTTGGTAATCAGAAAACGTTTTTTCGGTATAGAATTAACTCTTTCTCTCTCCGTAATTATTTACCACATTCTGGTGGAATCAACGCTGGTATCGTCAGTTAGGAGAGAAGGAGTTAAAAGAGAATACATGCTCTTTTTATATACAAAATTTAAGTTTATAAAGACAAAAATTAATTTAATTAAAAGGGGTCGAATCAACTACGGCATCGTTAATTAGGGTAGAATGAGTTAAAAGTAGTGCACTTGGCATAAAAGATTGATGTTCTCTAAACTCATGGCGACTTTTTTGTGTGCTTGAGAATCGGACTCTAACTGCAGAGCTAGAAAGGAGAATCCTACGGAAGCGAGGTGATGCGGAAGGATACTAGGCATCCCCTAAAGAGTGAAGAAATCCAACAACAGGATTACAATGGCGACTGAGTCTTCTGATCACTGTCAATAACAAAAAAACGCAAGCTAAGACTATGGCCATAGAACAAGATCCACAGGGTGCGTTAAGGGCTTTTGACAAGGAAAAGTAACAAGGCAAAGAAGGAGAGACAAACCTGTGATAGGAATGCATCAAGGAATGGACGGTCATGTCAATGAAAGACAATCTAATTCTGGCCAAAGACAGAGAGGAATGGAGATTGATGGGTCAACAAATCATATGTGATGGCCTAACTGTCCAAAAGGCTAAGGGATAATTAAGGTGATGTCCATGAAAATAATTGTTGATCCGCCAACTTTCACCAAATTATGTTAATTGTATGAGTAAGTGGATCCTGATTCAACTTGGTTCCCATTTGATTAAGAATTAGCCTATTGTTCATATCTATTTTGTTTAAAAAAAATAATTCTTTTTGCTTCATAGCGACAATACAAGATAGTTTACTGTAGTTTCAACAGGGGAGACAAAATTATTTTATGTGATTAAGTCTTTTTTTTTTTTTTTTTGGTCATAATTTATATTGCAGAATTTACTAATTTATTATTATTATTATTATCATTATTATTACTACTATAGTTGTGGAGCAACAATCAAGTGTTAATTTCTGTTTTTTATTTCATATCATAAAAATATTGTTATTAAAATTCCACAGCTTGTGTATTTCAAATTCTTTTTAAAAGTATTTTATAAACTTAAAATTACATACTTACTTATTCTGTTATACTGCACCATAATTGACGTAAAAAACACAAAACTAAAAAACTCAATAAAATGTTAAGAGCCGAAGAAGCAAGGCTCCTACACTTTAATTTGAAAATCTTTAACTCAATTCCACTTAGCAATAATAATAATATATTGAAAAGCATACCTAATTTTAGAAGAAAGGAATAGTACTTTCTTTTTTATAAAATGTATAATAGTAGTCCCTCCTGTCCTCCGTTAAATCCTGTCCTGTCTTATACCTACATTTAAAATCCCTTGTACCAGAGTTATTATGTTTAGATTGAGTCCAACTTTCACTTTTAATGCTAATATCTATGTCAGTGCCGTAAGGATGAAATTCAATTAAACAACAACAACAACAGACAATGTGACATTGTTGATTTAGATCTAGGTTCTCAGTCAGCAATAAGCAGACAATTACCATCAGTGTCATGGCGGAAAACAATACTCTATTATATTGAAAGCGTGCACTATTGCGCATCATATCAACATCCCCTTTTCTTTAAAAAAAAAACAACATTTCGGGGAGTATCATAAAAAAATAAATAAAACAAAACCCTAACAAACATAATCAACAAAACATAACATAATCATATACGCTTCAATGAATATGAAACATATCACATTTAACAATCAACATTCAATAGTTCATTAAGACACATAATCATTTAATCTTGTCGGTTTCTTCAACTGATCCCTGGGTCGCAGGGAATGATTTCGTTTGTCTTTGTCGCAAGCCCAAACAATATTCTCTTTTTTTTGCGTATTCTGCAACGTCATTAGTCTTTCTGGCTAGGTCACTACTTTTTACTGTCACTAAATAAAGTGAGCTAAAAGGTGGTCGACGTCACAGAGGTGCCCAACGGAAACTCTTTACAGACCTTCTCAGGGGCCAGCTTGCCTAAGCTGACATAGAAGAGAGCAGCTGGTTGCATGCGGCTTCAGAACCAAACAGCTGGAGGTCACTTACAAAAGCCGCGGGATACACATTTGAGACTAAAAGAGAATCCGCTGCCTAGGACAGACGGCGAAAGGAAAATCTTAATCGTCCATTGGTAGACAATGGTTATGCTTCGCCTGGATGTGGCAAAGTATGTACGTCACAGCTGGGGCTGCGTAGCCAAGGGAAATACTGCATTTCTGATAAATCTTCGGACTACAAGACAGCCTTTTATATATATATATGGCTTTTTTATGACAGTACGCACCGGGACGCACCGGTACGGCGTACCGGCACCTTTTTGAAAAAAAAATTCCTTTTCTTGTATTTCAACGTTTATTATTAATTAACTACTGAGTACCGGAACGTATTTTTTTTATACAAAAAGCACTGTATATATATATATATATATATATATATATATATATATATATATATATAAACTAATATAGTCTCTAAACTAAACCACTACAATTGACATGATTTTCTGTGAGTGAAATCTCATGTGCAAAGGGTGTGTATTATCTGTGAGATCTAGCTGTCACTAGTACGTCTGTGTTCTTGTTTCTTTCTAACTTTCTAAAATCTCATGTGCAAAGGGTGTGTATTATCTGTGAGTGTCACTAGTACGTCTGTGTTCTTGTTTCTTTCTAACTTTCTAAAATCTCATGTGCAAAGGGTGTGTATTATCTGTGAGTGTCACTAGTACGTCTGTGTTCTTGTTTCTTTCTAACTTTCTAAAATCTCATGTGCAAAGGGTGTGTATTATCTGTGAGTGTCACTAGTACGTCTGTGTTCTTGTTTCTTTCTAACTTTCTAAAATCTCATGTGCAAAGGGTGTGTATTATCTGTGAGTGTCACTAGTACGTCTGTGTTCTTGTTTCTTTCTAACTTTTTAAAATCGCCTTATTTTTAAGAGCAGTAGTTTTCTGGGCCAAACATTTACAAGTGTCAAAAGCTTCAAATGTCTCGGAGCTTTCGTCTTAGATGAGAGGAACCAGGTCTGAACTACTGGCCAGAATTGCACAGCCTACAGCAGTACATTTGGAAAGTCAGAGCATTAGCCTCAACATAAAAATCAGATTAATGCGCACAAATGTCATGGAGATATTCCTGAACGCGTGCGAATCTTTAGAATACAAAAAGAAAAAAAGCTATTAGCCATGGAACTAAGATGTTACAGAAGGGCTCCAAGCATCACAGAGTGTATATTGTATCTGTTATAATGAAAAGTGTGGTATATTCAAAGGTCACCACAATCTAGTATTTACATTAAGCTTTTAAATTTAGGTATGACTGGTTAATATTAATTTTTTGCATGCAAAAAAAATAAATAAATAAAACAAACATATCATTTTATTTAGCAAATGTAAACGATTCGGAAAATGTAATTAGATTGTTGAAAAAAATTAAGAGATATAATAGGCTCAAGGCCGTAGCATGGGTCGGAGGTTAAGAATACGATGGTAGGGATGATAGGCCCAGTGGGGTAACAAGGTGGCAGGTGCCTGTGAGCCCGCGTTCAGGAATACGACGTTAGGATCCCCCCCTCCCCGTTAAACTCGGACTCTGCCCAAACTGAGTCTTACTGTATGTAAACATAGAGTTGAAGCTAGGTGCTGAAACAAATGATACATACATATATTTATGTATGTTTAATATATTACTGTATGTAATGTGAGAATACATTTTCAATATACAAAAAAACTGCAGGTAGACAACTAAACACTAAACTGCAGGTAGACAACTAAACTGCTGGTAGACAACTAAACTGCTGGTAGACAACTAAACTGCTGGTAGACAACTAAACTGCTGGTAGACAACTAAACTGCAGGTAGACAACTAAACTGCTGGTAGACAATTAAACTGCTGGTAGACAACTAAACTGCTGGTAGACAATTAAACTGCTGGTAGACAACTAAACTGCTGGTAGACAACTAAACTGCTGGTAGACAACTAAACTGCTGGTAGACAATTAAACCGCTGGTAGACAACTAAACTGCTGGTAGACAACTAAACTGCTGGTAGACAACTAAACTGCTGGTAGACAACTAAACTGCTGGTAGACAACTAAACTGTTGGTAGACAACTAAACTGTTGGTAGACAACTAAACTGCTGGTAGACAACTAAACTGCTGGTAGACAACTAAACTGCTGATAGACAACTAAACTGCTGGTAGGCAACCAAACTGCTTGTAGACAACTAAACTGCTGGTAGACAACTAAACTGCTGGTAGGCAACTAAACTGCTGGTAGACAACTAAACTGCTGGTAGACAACTAAACTGTTGGTAGACAACTAAACTGCTGGTAGACAACTAAACTGCTGGTAGACAACTAAACTGCTGATAGACAACTAAACTGCTGGTAGACAACTAAACTGCTGGTAGACAACTAAACTGCTGATAGACAACCAAACTGCTGGTAGACAACTAAACTGCTGGTAGACAACTAAACTGTTGGTAGACAACTAAATCGCTGTAGGCGTATTATATCTTAATTTATAAAATTTGAAATAACTTGAATAACTTCTTAGTAAACAAAACTGAATATACTTTTTATTTCAATATACTCACAAATTCAACTTGAGATAAAACGAAATAAGTATAGTAGACTTAAGGAACAATATAAACGGTATTTTAAGCATAATCTGACTTTCTATAAAAAACACGTCTTGTCAATCTGGCATCCTGGACTCGTCTGGTCTGCCTTACTCAAGTCAGCTTACAAAAGTTCCGCTTATCTTGCATCATTCACACTGCATAGCCACCAGTCAATCGCTAGCGTCTTCTCACCATCACCATAGAAACAAACACACACAGACACTCCATAATATTTGTCCAAATCAATAGAAAGTCAACAGTGATGTTGAGCTCAGTTTCCAAGGTGAAAATTATTGGTTAAGATTCATTGGCCTCCTTCAGTCGTAGGACGACTATGGTTCATCTCAGAGCACACTTCCTGGTTGAGACTATAAAGCAATATTGCAACGAAAAAGATTGGTAAGGATAACTTCGAATTGTGGGTTAAATTTGTGGTATTGGATTAATGATTAGAATAATGATATACATTCAGAACTATCATCCAAAAACATATGGACTATGTCTAGGTCTAATATCTTAACTCGAATTTTTACATCCTCACATTAGATAAAAGAAATAACAATAAAACAAAACTAAACATAATTGATTAGTACATCTTTGAACTCATCTTTAACATTGACGGCTGGCTGGTCTTGTGGTATGCGATCTGGATTGTCATCACAATTGTCCCAGAGTTCAAACTCTGCCCGCTGTCATCCACTGCTGTCCAGCAGAAAATTTGGTCAAGGACCTAAGTAATGGTCTTCATTTCTTAAGGCCTGAATAAAATTTGAGAGAAGGTCATATAAGACAAGATGAGATCTATTTATTGGCTCAAACCAATAGAAATTCAGTTTGACTACATTTGTCCATCTCAAAAATACTACTATAACAATAGCATTACATAGATGCCAACAGGAACAACAATTTATCCATAACATACCCACTGGGCCAATGTACCCAGGTCCTACATGTTGCAGTGGCCTAAAACCGGCCCTGACTGTACCCACACAGAAAAAGCATATTTCAACTCTTCGATTAACTGTAGAATTTTTCACAATAGAGTTTACGCTACGAGGGGTATTCTGGGGCTAGTGCCTCAACTACATCTCTTAATTAAAAATGTATGCTTGAATGACGTGGTCAGTTTTTTTTCAGGTCTGTTTCAAATTCTCATTATCAAAATATGTATTTTCTTCACTTGTTATGCCCTGGAATTGAATTTAAAGCAAGAGATTTTGCTTATTCTCCGTATGTTTTATTTCTTTAATTAGTTGTATGGTTAATTTATATATTGTGATATCATCAGGTATTTTAAAGCAGCTTTCTTATCACAATACATAGTTCCTGATAGGAGCTATATCACCTTCACCTATCCTTAAAACTGTTGGACCGTTGGGGCACCACGCATGATATGTCAACTTTTATTCTCCATTCCTCTTTGTCCCCTGCCCTCGATAGAACCTCCCTTAATGTCAGGTCCGTCCATTCCTTTAAGTTGTCCTCTCGTCGCTTTCTGTCTTCCTCTTCATATTCTTCCTGGTACTGTTCCCTGAAGGAAGGTCTTTATGAGCCATGAAGACCTATTGATATGGCCATAGAGTTTTAGTTAGCGTTTTTCTTTTATAATACTTAGCAGGTCATCATGGGGTCCAATCGCTGTCTATAATCTCTTGTCTGTGATGCGGTCTTTAAATATGATACCTAGGATCCTTCTGCAGCATCTAAATTCTTTTGATCTGCACTCAGCGTCCAAGACTCGTAAGCATATAACAATGTGGTCAGAAATTTTTATTATTAAATCAAGAAAAGATAGATTCGATTTATCATTCACCAAGAAAGCGAATATTAAATTTAGAATATGTAAAAGTTTACTAATAATTGCTAAACTCTGACATATGTGCATTTGAAACGCAAATGTTAGCAATGTTACAAATACGAACTAAAAAAAAAGTCACAGCTTAACCTAAGAACATGCTCTGCACATCACGAGCCGATTCAACGTAATAGATGCTAGATTTCGCTGCCCTTCCCTTGTTGAATGTATGGGGAAGAGTCAACTTGTAGGTCCTTATATTATTATTATTATTATTATAAGTAAGAAAACAAAGCTTATACCAAGCATAGTTGTATCAATTAGTTTGGATCTGACATATAATTAAATTTGTAATAGAGCTACAGTAGTCTAGACAAACAATAAGTGTGTGCGATTAAAAATACTTTGACCAATTGTTTTTATTTCGTGTTATTTCAAGCTATCAGCTTTCTCACTACGCAATGATCCTATCACGTGCCTGCACCAGTTGGGAGGGGAATGGGGAGGGGGTGGAGAGAAAGAAAAAGAGATCTAGGTGGACCTTACAGTAATTGTTTGAAACAAGCGTTTTTTTTTTTAAGGGGGAGGGGCTCGACCTGAATTCGAACTTGTGGTTCAAGCTTCCTCGGGCCGACGTGCTAACCACTCCGCTACCACTCGTTAAATATTTTTTGTTTCTAATTAGACAGGCGATCTACAAAGGGGACTAATTCAGCTTGTGCCACAAGTTCAATTTCTTTCCTTTGTTCTAGATACCAAACAAAAATAATTCAAATAATACCTACTTGTTTAATTTTTTTAATTGACTCTTGTGTTGTCAGGCAAAAGAAATCATTTTGCTAAATTTCAGCTTGATCCGAGATTGGGTGTCAGAGAAATAACGTGTACAAACTTTTTACCAGACAGAGTGAGTTGATATGAGCTTTGCAAAACAGAAAATGATAAAGACACCAATCATTAAAATTTGTTATATTGAAATGTTAATCAACTATTCTTTACATATTGACTTATTGAGAGATTCTGTTCCATTCTATATCTACATACCTAAATTCTGTTACTTTCAGCTTTGTCTGGGTTTGATAGTCTGCTGTGTATCAACATTTTCTCTAATACTTCATTGAGGTTTGGTGGCTGAGCGGTAAAGCGCTTGACTTCCAAACCGGAGGGCCTGGGTTCAAATCCTGCTGAAGACTGGAATTTTTCATTCTTGGATCTTTGGGCGCTTCTGCTGAGTCCACCCAGCTCTAATGGGTGCCTGACATTAGTTGGGGAAAAGTAAAGATGGTTGGTCGTTGTGTAGGCCACAGGAACAGATGACCTTTACATCGTCTGCCTTAGAGATCACAAGGTCTGGAAAAAAACTTTACTTTTTTTTTTTTACTTGGTGGGGGGGGGGGGGGGGGGAAGAATTGGAGAATCCCCCAAGCCCCCCCTCCAAGTAAGTGTTCAAAATTGTTTTTTTTACATTAAATTTTATGCCCCCCCCCCCCCGGCCCTCAAATGATGGCAAATCGCCACTGGATATGAAGTAAAATAAAAACAGCTATTCCAGATGCTGAGGGTGTTGTTGATTTCCTACAACTTTAGAACAATCCTACACTCAATCATTCAATCAAACAATGAAAACAAGAACATCTTGAAATGTACAAGTAAACTTTATTGTCTCATGTGCGTACTGCACACAAGAAAATGTTACGATTTAAAAATAAAAATTAAAAAATAAAATGTCTGAAAATTTCTAAGGGCTAAACCTATTTCCTATCTCCTGTCACAATAATTCTAACCATTGACTTTTGTGTGATTGCCATAAAATATTAAACAAAGGGAGATAAATTGTAAAATCACAAAGGTTTGTAAACGTATCAAGTCCAACATCATTTCGCAATAAACTCTTATTTAACTATCACAAGGGTCTAAGCCTTACACATCCAGTAATGTTGATTTGTATACGAGAATGATTTTAAAATTACCGTAAATCTTGTACATCACAATGCAAAAAAAAAAATCCACAACACCCTGACAAAAAAACTTGTTTCAAAAAATGCTTCATATTATTCATCTTGCTGTGTACCTATTAGACATTGCTTATATTAAAATGAAATTTTCATAGCATATACATGTGGTGTGATTTTACATTCCATATATATAGTTACTATTTCTGAACTGATTGGGTACTTGGTTAATGTTCAAAAATTAAAATGGAATGAATCCCCAAGACATTAGTACTGGCCAACTTTTGTTTGAGTGACGACAAAATATTTTCAAATGAATCTGGCATTATTTCACTTTTAAAATGACTTCATTGCATACACTCAGCAAGGAAATAATCTGTGACAAGACCTTTGACTTAATCAATTAAGTTAAACAATCTATAACTATGACTAAAATATAAAGTATGGAATAGAATATAGCAATGCCTCTGAAAACAAACAAAAATGAAATTTCACATATGGCTAAGTGTCTATTTCATTACATAAGGTCATTTCAAATGATTAAGTGTCTATATCATAACATTAGGTCATTTCACAGATGACCAAGTGTCTATATCATAGTATTAGGTCATTTCACAGGTAACTAAGTGTTTATATACCATTAGGTCATTGTCTATATCATTAGGTCATTTCACAGATGACTTAAGTTATGTAAAGGATATTTTTTTTTAAATTATGAAGTTACAATAAGTAAAATGACTAAATCTTGAACAAATAATTTTTTAAAAATAAATTGACAAATTGTTGAAGCTTTTGAATCTTTTTTTAAATAGTAACAAATAGTACATAACCAAAATACACTATGAATGTATCCTTTTTTTATTTAATGTTTCTATACATAATCAATAAGCATCTTTATTTTGAGCTAATTTAAGTCTAATTCTTACTGCTTAAAAAGTCTTGGAAAATATTACATGGTAAAGTAACACTGAAACACTACAAATATTCAGGCTGAAAAATGTGATAAATTATTACTATTAGTAAAGCTTTTATCAAGAAAGTTATAATGATTTAAAAAATAAAATAAAATAGGGTTCATTCAACATAAAATAATTCAAGAAAGAAAAAAAAAGATTCTGGCACTAATCCTGATTTAAATGTCAAGACTAACAAAGACAAGTTGAGAATATATGTGAAAACATCATTAAACAAATTAAAAAACAAGTTTTGACAGAATATTATTATTTACAATTAAAGATGTATTCACACTATCAGTCGTGACTTCTCTTGCCAACTCTTATATACTCTGAAATTTGTAAGCACATTTATAAACAATTTAAAAATAGCAAAGAAATCATGTAACCCAGAAATCTTCAGCTATCCCTTAGTCTGTTGGACCAATGGGACATCACACAAGATCATAATTTCATGAAGTGTAACGGCTTCCTATACCATAAATAAATAGCTAGACGCTTTACTATTTGTTCTTGTTGATTCTTTTATATGCGTAAACTCTCCACCTCTTTATATACGTACATGCTTAAAACCCCTTGATTCAATTAAAAAAAAGACTAAATCTCCTGATACATGGTACATGATGAAAACTTGGACGAAGAAAAATGAAAACTTTTACCAAAAAGCATTTCAGAGCTGTAACAAAGGTTTCACAATGTTTATGCCTTCAAGTAAAGTCTTTCAGGACACAATACAAGTTAGAAACTTAACAGACCCTTGATATCAAACAATTTCCTTGTAATCTATAATTGATAGCCATTCTTGAAATAAAGAATTGATTATGATTCTCAATATTTCTTGAAACATAAAGCTTTGAACTTCAAAAGGCCTAGAAAGGTGCAAATCATTGGTCGAATCAGCAATTTTTGTTTAACATATAAATGTACAGAATCAACAATTACAAGTAATATTCATCAACCAAGCAAGAAAGGCATTTGTTAATGAATATGTTAGTAATATATATTTGTAATTTTAAAAATGTATACAGCTTTAGACCGATATAAAATCTATTTCTAAACTATATAAAGGATCTGAAATAAAAAAAAAAAAATGTCTGGTGTAATATAAACACATAGGAATGTATATTATTAGAATGTATTATTAAAACAAAAATGTTAAGTCCTGGTTGGAATAAATATTCTTAACAAAATGTCAACTTTCTCACACATAGAAGCTTTCACCCTCATAAAGGAATCCAGTGTTCCCCACAGAAATGCATATTAATACAACAAGAGTGTCTCTCCCTACCAAAACAATGGGCTCAGCCAAGGTAATTTCTGATGTTATAAAGATCCATTCTCTCGCAGATAAAACTTTTTTTGTTTCCAAGAGAGCAGGTATGAAATGTTTAAAACTTCTGATGATTGAGGTGTCAAGCTTGTGTACACGAGTTTCAATCATCAGTTTCCACTGGGACGCCTAAGAGGTTATCTTTAAATTCTGGAAGTTCTTGACTATGTCCATGACTTTGGAAGATCTGTTGGAGGCACTGTCCAGCTGAATGTTGCTTCCTGTGCTGCTCACTGAATCCTTCTGTTTTAGAAAATTAAAAAAAAATTTAGAAATCTCAAGAAAATATTGAGATGAAAAATTAAACTCAGAAATTCATTGTAAGAAATAAATGATTTAAAAACTTATTTTACTTGCATGACAGTAGAATTACTTCTTTTAGATCATTTTTTTAAAAATTTATTCTAATAGTTTAACCCAGTGCATCTCAAACATTTACTAGAGAAACCAAAAGTGAAAAATATTTTTGATTTAAACTCCCTTCCTCCCCCCACCTTTTCCCAACACCAATCAAAAAATGTGTATGTTCGTGTTAGATGGTATGGAAACTCTCCCAGCAGGGGCTGTAGGCTTGATCGTCATAAGATCCTTCTTGTGTTTAGCAACACATATTGTAGCAGTCCTCTTTTATTTTACTCCAAAGAGATAAAAAAAAGCATGATGGTACTTTGAGAACTTTGACCATAATGACTTAAGAGTGACGGACAACATTAGAATCACATTGGTGAAGACATATTGAAATGGTTCTTCAAAGGGAAGTTTTGAATTGATCTTACTGCAGACATTTCTTGCTAAAACAGTATGAAAGGTCAAGGACTCAAGTCTAAAAAGATGAAATTTCCTTCACTTGATTCAAAAATTTAATTTGTGAAAATTGTAAATAATATGTCAATGAAAAAAACCCAATAACATCTTAACAGTTCCACTGTAAGCAGATGTGCATAGGTGTGAGTGTCTGCACCATACAGTTTGAGAAACAATGCTCTAACTTTGAAGGATTTTTTTTTTAAAGAAAGAACATGTGAAATGAAAATAAAATGTGCAAAAGTAAAACTTAGAATTCAACAAAAAGAATGGAAACAAAACAATAAATAAATAGCAATAAAATCTTTAGACTTTGAAAGAATTGATTAGAAAAAGTTCATTGATAAGCCAGCAAAAAACTAATTTCAAAAACATCAAATACAAACTTGACACTGAACTCGTCAACTGCAAGTTCACATTTAGCAGAAGTGAATTTATTGACTACATGAACACAGAATTACATCAAAAATAAAAATTGGTAGAAAAAAAAATGTCAATAAAATGTCCTAGCTCTTGTGATTTATTGGGATTCTTCAACTTCAGAATATAAGTTTATTATAATGTTTAGTCACAACATGAATGCCATGAAAACTTTGAGAACTATTTTTCCTTTCAAGCATTCTCTCTAATGCATTGTACAGCTAATCAGAAATCATTCAATTAATAAAACCTTAAAATACATCTTTTAAAATTACAATGTGAATAGAGAAAACCAAAAAATTTACCAAAATCAATAGTATATTTAATTCATGTTACAGGTGTGTATGTATGTGTAGCAAAAAAAACAACGGAACAAGTCTGTGATGATTTTCGGAAACAGGAAAATGGCAACAATAATCCTACATTATTGAAGATGTTAGATCCTTCCTTGCTAATAGAAATTATAATTATTGTAAGAGACAGTACTAGAAAAAATTCAAATAGAGAGGGTGATAGTTCACTGGCAGTAAGATACTTTAATAAGTAAATACTAAACATTTTTAAACTTTCAATACTTCATAATGGTGGAATACACTTGTTGAATTTGAATTATGTTTGTAAAAACTCTATCATTCTAAATAGTTTTACTTTAATACTGAAATCATCTTGTTTCATGGTGAATAACATTTTCCCTGATTATTTGCTTTCAATTATCCATAATAAAACTTATTATTAACATCAAAACTGTGGTAAACATCTTGTTTTGTAGTAGACGATTGAGGGCACAATAATTTTCATTGTGGTAAATAGCTTCTATTGTATTTAGATGCAAGTCTACATTAAGAGATTTAGTGACCAAAGATTAGCTTCGGACCTCCATTCTTCCGAGTTATAACTTTATAATTAATTTGATACCAAAACTAAAGTTATCACTAGGGATAAGCAGAGATGTCAAACGTTGAACTCAAGAGACACACAGTGTTACATGAGTTAGGTGCGGAGAAATATATATTTCTTATAGGTGAATAGATGAAGTCATGTCAAATATTGCACTATTCTTTCTGACCCAGAGACTAGCCTAATGAAGAATTTAGTTTTTTAAATTAAATGTAAAGTTTGTTCCTGTTTGACTGCATTAAAGCAATGAATACCTCTACAACTGTTTAGTTGGGCTAGTCCGGAGTTAAAACCTAATTACTAGATATCAACACAGACAACAAATAATTAATGCCTATTTTTTTTAAAAATTATTTCTGCAAATATCATAGCTTTTTAAGACAAAACATTCAGACTAATTTAGAAAGGGAAAAAAAAAATCAAAATTGACATCCTGTAATGTTAACTCTAGACCACCTCAAAAGATATTGCTAAAATAAAGAAACTAAAAAGTCATGCCCTAAATATCGCAAAGTATTTTCTAGTTCCTACAATGACAGAGCTTGTCAAAGAAAATGACTTAGAATGGAATGACGTCGAATACAATTAACTTTCTATTTAGCCAAAACTTTAGCGCTAGAGGGCAAGTAAAACTAAGAAACAATTTTAAATTTGTTTTTCATCACTGTCATCACTGAGGTTTGCTAAACTCCCGAAAGATTTTGAAAAAAAACAAAACATAAAATTAATGTATCTGAATACTAAAACCATGACCATGAAAATGACAATTTTGATGTTTTGGGCTTGTATACCTTTGTGACTTGACTGCTCTTAGCCTTATCACTCCCTTTTCTGAGGATATCTGAGTTGGGAGTTGGCGTCTTCTCTATGATTTCTATTTTCACTTCCTTCTTTGAGGCATCATTCTTGAGGTTGGCCCGCCAGGCTGGAACATTAGAAGTAGGTTCTGGCTTCTTGTCTTCAAGGACCACTTTGCTATCCACTGGTTTGGTGTGCAGCACAGACTTTGGTGGAAGTGCCGGAACTGATGCGCTTGACACTTGTGGTTTGGGAGTGGCAGATGTGGTGAAAGAGGAATGTGGACGAGTAGAAGTGATGTGAGTGGCAGAGGGTGCAGGTGCATCAACAGAAGAGGAGGATGACACTGACGTAGGCACAAATGTTGAGGGTGTAGACACAGCAGGTGAAGGGTCAGAGGCTAAAGGTTTGATACCAACGCCAAAAGGCTTGACACTATGGAAAGCAGGCTGGGTGGGAGAAAGAGGCGAGGTGGCGGGCTTAGAGACAGGCGAGCTGGCGGGCTTAGAGACAGGCGTGCTAACAGGCTTAGGGGTGAACGCAAAGTTTGTAGAACCCTTGGCAGATTGAACACTAGTTATAGGTTTGATCGCTGCCGCTGGTGCAGTTACCGTTTGGGAAGAAGAGGTCATTGAGGAAGTAGGGGGAGTAGTAGTCACAGATGAGGAGGCTGAGCTCAGAGTCTGTGCCGCAGAGGATGAAATAGAATCCTGCTTTACATTCAAAGGCACATCAGGTTTCAAGGACTTGGAAGAACCCTGCGATGCTAACATTTTATATCCCAGAGATGCAGAAACAGAAGCAGGTGTTTTAACACTTCCAGGTCGATTGTACGAGATCTCACTTGACTTTGTAAATGAGTCTCTGACACTACCTCCAAAGATGCCCCTAATGTCTTTAGTACTGGGCTTAGCTGTTTCCTCTTTATCAAAGGAACCAGCACCCTGAGACAACTTATTTTTGTCCCCACCAGTTGCACTTGACAAATTGGTTGTAACAGTAGCGGACAATTTCACTTCCTGACTAGGTTTCATCAGCCTTACAGAATTTAATTCTGAGACATCCAGTTCTAAACTTTCCTTTTTAGATAAACCAGATTTCTCAATTATCACATCAGAAGAATTGGCGCTAATTTCAACCTTTTTTTCTGGTGTGAAATCCTTTTGTTTCAATGAGACTGTTTCAACTTTTTTATCAGCAGCCAAGCCTGACTTCTGCTTTAGTAAATCAGAGGCTGCGTGTTTAAAGCTCTCTGCATCATCAGCATCTTCTTTCTTTTTTCTTATATCTTTCCAGCGAGTTTCAGAGATGGCATGAGGATCCTGTGAGGGGAATCTCCAGTTTTCTAGTTTCTTCACGCTGGACGACACTGGGGGTGTCTGCGGACAGCTAGCAGTTGGTGAGTCAGGTGTTTTCTCTGAAGCCAAAGAAAGACCCATTTGTAGAGGATGCTCAAGAGACCCGGTGGTTGTCATCGGGATACGATGAGAACTTGTGCGTTGCACACGTGGCGATGATTGCTCTTCAGAAGTGCCAGGGAGAGTTTTACTGCGAACCTGCCGTTTGATTTTATAATCTTCTTTAGGTGACACTGTTATGTTGGAGCTAGGATCCGAAATTTTCAGGGCAGGTTCAGAAATATGACTTTTGGCTTCAAATTGGCTCATTCTTGACTTTAGGTCTATGTTTGGCTTATCCTCATTTAGATCTGACCCTCCTTGATGAAGAGTCTGCGATGGTTTGTCCATTGACTCTTCTTGTTGAAATGTTAGGGGTAGTTTGTCAATGCCGCGGCTGCTGGAGGAAAATTTGTCTAAGCTGGGCTTTTCAGTGATGTTCATTTCGGAGGATGCCTTTATACTTGGGCTGGTTGGGCTGGTCAGCAAAGAGCTGCTGACCTGTGACTCTCCAGGTTTAAATAAAATAGATGACCTATGACCTGGAGAGGAGGGTGTGGAGGCTTTGCCAGAAGATGGAGTTCCAACAATTGGGGCTGCTACGGGTGACCCAGGTAGATCCTTATCCCCTTTGCTGCTGGTACCTAGAGAAGTCAGGTTCAACCTTAAGCCATCAGGCTCAATCTTTTTACTCAGCTTGGGTGATGGTTGGGTTGGTAAGTCTGACACAGGTGATTTCACTGGGGATTTCTCTGGTTGCTCCACTACAGAACTTGATGTTGCAATTTCTGGAAAAAAAATCATATCATTATAGGAAGAAGTTTAGATTAGAGCTAATCAGAACAAATTCATAAAAAATTGAAACTATTGCCAATGAACCTGTCTCTCACTATATCCATGTGTATCAAAACACCACATTTTTCTTAAAATATAGTAATTTTTTTCTCCATATTGGTGTCTTTGTATGAATTTAACTTAAATAGACCCCTGGCAGACTAATGGATTTGTCTGCATTTAAAGTAACAAAATATGCAGGTCACAACTGGGTCTGGATGGTCATGTGAAATAATGCACTCATCCTTAATATTGGGAATTAAGGGCAACACATTGTATCACTGTCTTTGTTCAGGGTAACTAGTTTGGATTTATGAAAATGAACTTGGTCAAAACTTTATCTCAGCTCTAGAAATACAGCTAATGTAAGCCTTGGTAGAGGAAGTGATTCTATTTTAAAATTGTGTTATCTGGTTATGGATCATTTAATATATATAAACATACACACTGATATGTGGTATATAGAAATACAATATAGAATGAGAAAATTCCTTACTAAAAGATCCTATCTACTCACACAACAAAAATCTAGTTAATTTTGATGTTCTGTACATGACTGACTGTTATCAGCCTATGTACGTGTTTCTGATGTAACAATGCATAAAACTATAGCGAATAATTGGTTTGTCTAAGCTGAATAATTCTGATGTACTCATGATTACATCTATTGCAGTGGAGGTTATAAATAGCAGAGAGGAAGTGGAAGTGGGAGTAGAAGCTGCAGACGTGACAGAATGGCGTGAATTTATTAAAGTGAGTTTTATTTTCTTTAAATTGTTTAAAAGATTTTTCACTTGTGCCTTTACAATGTTAGGCGCTTCCGCACTGCGTATCATGCAGCTAAGTCAAACGGAGGTAACACTCGAATAATGAAATCCAATAACACAGGCAAAAGGCCAACTAGATAAGTTAGTTGATGCTGATAGCGAATATCGAACAAGAAGTTTAATAATAGCGAAGGGAACCATCAAAAGTCGTTAAGCTAATTCTTTAACGTTCATAAAAAGTTCCCTATCTCTAGAGTCGTCAAGATTAGACTGTTTATATCTTTTTTTAAATATAGATTTTTTATTTCTCAAAACCTAGTCTAGTATTTACTAGTACTGTCATTGTCTCTAAGTCTAAACTTCACCTATTTAAATTTACAGTGAAGTCACAAGCTGTTGTCAATAAAAGTTCTCTTCATTGTTGTTAAAAAAAATAATTTAATACTTGTTTTATTAAATGACTGTATTAAAGAAAGGAATACTTCTACAACAGTTTAGTTGGACTCGTCTGTAGTTAAAACCTAACATCTAGATCTTATCTTATATAATACAGAAGTTACTTCAAAAAAGATGATTACGTCCTACCCGTCATGCATGTTAACTAATGACTTAAATTCTGCCAAGTCATTGGATTTCCTGGCTGGTTCAGGCAACCCATTCTATGCTCTAATTGCACTAGGGAAGAAGGAGCATTGGTATAAATTTGTCCCAGCATAAGGAATGAGGAATGTGCCTTTATCTTTGTGTCTTTCTGAATATTTTATTAGATTTTGTTTTTGTATTTGAAGATTATAGTTCAGTGCTCTACATATAACTGCTACTTTACTTTTGAGTCTTCTCTCCTGAAGGCTTTCAAAATTTAGTGATTTTACTAATATCAAAACAGACAACAAATTTAATTGTTCAACAAAGAAGATGCACAGAAAAAGTAAATGGCAATAGAATCATTTTTCCACATTTATTCATAAATTAATTTGCCAATAGAGTCAAACAAATTAATGTGCCAATAGAGTCAAACAAATTAATGTGCCAATAGAGTCAACCAAATTAATGTGCCAATAGAGTCAAACAAATTAATGTGCCAAAAGAGTGATAAAAATGAATCTGCCATAAGTTTCTTATGGACAAAAGAAAACAGAACTTTTAGAGACAGAATAAAAGTCAACTCACTTTGTGCAAAGCTTGTATCTTCAGGAACCTGCTTTGTTGGGGACTCTTCATTCAGGCTAGGTAATGTTAGTGGGGATGGTGTCTGAAAAGAATAAAAAAAGTTTGGAAATATTTCCTGGTGGTCCACTAAAAAATAATGAGAAGTGAAATGCTTAAAAAAAAATCGTATTAGCAAACTTACACAAGAATAAAGTTAAAATATTTGTGCGCTAGTGATCTTTTTTTTTTTTTTTTTTTTTTACATTTTCTGACATATTGTACAATTTTACAGTTCTAAATCAAGGAATACCAAATATATAAAACATGAATGTGGTCAACCAAACACTGGTATGTTATTACTTGTATGTTTCTTTAAAAATCAGAACTATGGTATATAAAGATTTAAATATGTTAATAGAATTAGTATTACTGGATATGAGTAAAAATTTCAACCAAAAGTTTGTACATGATTGATATCTTCTATTATAATATTATGCCCTAGACTAAAGCCTCCTGTTTGGTGCAGGGGATGTTGACAGGCTGAGTTGAAACCATTAAGGAACATTAAGATGACAGTCTAAGCCCATAAAACACTGCCAGGTAGTCCTGTATTTTTTTATTTTTTTGTTCTTTATTGCCTAAAGGGTGGATAACTTGAAATAAGAAAAGTTAATTCTTCTATACTAACTGTTTTTAAGCAGTATTAATCTTCTTTTGTCAAGTGGATTTAATGCCTGTCATTCTGTTCCTACGTATAAAAATTACCCCACCCCCTAAAAAAACAATAAAAAACATACATCTCTTTTCTTCCTAGACTGTCGATTGCGTGCTTTGGGTTTGACTGATATCTTGGCTTTGGCGGCAGCATTGTTTAGAATGTCCGTCTTTTGTATGCTGCCAAAGTCTATAGAATCCATGCCACCTGGGGAGGCAAAGGAAATGAGAGTTTAATGTTTCAAACTAAAATAACATTCCTGAACATTGCTGGAGTGAATGTAGGCTTGGTTTAAGAGAAAACAGAAGTCAGTGAGTGTTGTTCACTATATTTGGTTTACCTTAAGATTGACTGTTGATGTTTTATGTATAATACACATGTAAGAGATGACATACACTTAAGATCTGACTCGGACAAATATATATCACATTCAGCAGATTTAGTGTTTTTTTCCAATCGGAAAAAGAAAGAGAAAAAAACAACAACAGCACATAGGGTGTTTGAACCAACTTAAAGGTCAAGTTGTGTATAATTAAAGCCTTGACCAAAATATGGGTTGGTAATATTTTTTTTTTTGGTCAGAAAAAAAGTTCTGGAAGTCCTTGAAATTTTAGTAAATAAATCTGCGGGTCACCAAAAGAAAGTACTAGCTAGGGGTGAAGAGTGATATAATCATCTAACAAAGTCTTTTTGAGAAATTATAGATGGACAACAAGGCAAGTCATTGGTGGCCAGTCTTTTGATCATTAATGATTCATTGCTCACTGTGTTTTATTTAACATTCATAACATTTGTCAGCCAAGCTATTTATATACATTTATATGATTAGTACAAGTGGTTTATATATCATCAAGTTTGTTCTGCGGTGCAGTAATCATTCGATCTGATTGAGTTCTAAGATTTGGAACTAAAGCAATATTGTATTCAATGTTTTTCTTAAGTGGCACCTCTGACAACATGAATGTTTCATTACTTTGATAGACAAAAGTCTAATTGATAATTAAAACAATATAAATGCCAAATAAAAGAGTCTTTTCTTCTCGTCAGGTCTTTAGAGTTTTAATGGGAAATTCTTTATTAGTCCAACTTCGCTATGATCATTTTTCCACAAGACAATTCTTATGCAAAGATTTTTCTTAAAGCCATAACTGTTTTCATCCATATATAGTTAACAGTTGTTCCTAAGTTTGCCCCCTTTTAAAAAAAAAAGGCTTTGCGCTAAAGACATCATCTAGTGTGGCAAATATTTTCCATAAAATATTACAAGCATTAAACAAAACAATATTCTACAAAAAAAACAAATGTCCACCAAAGAGTAGTTAACCCTTAAAGTGCTGAGCTGTTTTACAGTGAGTGCAAACAAAATGGAATTACAATTCTGATGTTTCGAGTCTAAACTACCACACAGGTTTTAAGGGTTAAAAGACAACTGCAGACAAAACATAAACTATCAACACAAAAACAAACAGACAGAAAAGTAACAAAACAAAACAACAAAAAAATAACAGACACATGAAACCCAGAAACATTCAGCAACAGATGATGTGGTAAAGCCTTGAGACCAGTTGAGAGAGAGACACAGATCAATGATGTCAGCTAGTGAGGTTCAATATAAGGGCCAGTGACAAGGAAAGACAACTCTGTTCAATTATGATGTGCTGCCAGCAAGTAACACAAGAGGCTATAAAAAGAAAAAGAGTTCAAGGCCAGACCCAGCAACACCTGGAACTACAGCTAGGTAAGAAATGATCAATATACTTTTCTGTGAGTATTTCTCTGCTGGTAGTGAAATTATCTTTCAGTTGAATCAATTATCTGAATGGATTTGTCAAGACATGATTATTGCCAAAACAATTGCATCAACTATATTTAAACATTTTGCAGTACTGGCTTAGGAGGATTGTGTAAATATAATAATATAAAGATGAGGGAATAGAAGGAGAGGTAATAAAAGAAAAGTCACAAGCCAGTGTGAGGTGTGGGAGTCTTTGAATAAATATGACAGAACGAAATAAAAAAATAAAAAGAAACAAGTGGCAAGTTATAATAGATAAGAAAAAGCTGTCAAAGATTTAGAATTGATTTACCAGTAAACTAACACAGCATACTGGCAGAGTGATAAAGCACTTGGCTCCTAATCCAAGAGGTTATGAGTTCAAATTCTGGCAAAAGCTGGGATATAGAACTTTAGCTTTATATCATCTTTCTCATGGACCCCAAGGTCTGAAGGGGGAATATTTACATAAACTTTAACAGTGTAAATCTGCTTATTCTTAAATATTACAGATGTTACTTAAAAAAGAAGATAATGTGCCAATCTAGTCATGCATGTTATGACACAAGCTCTGCTAAGTTTTTTTTTTCCTGGCTGATTCAGGCAACACATTCTATAAATATCACACTTAGTCACTTACTATCTGAACTGTTGGACAATGCCCTCTGGTCAGATGTTTTTTTGGCAGCCACTCTGCCTTTCCAATTACTTGCTCCAAACAGATCCTGGGGAAAAAAATGTTATGAATTAAATAATAAATATGGCGGACATGGGCGTCTGCTAAGTGCAGCACTGATATAGATATATCAATATCTTTCTCAAAATGTGTGTGCTCTGCCTATCAAACTTGAAGAGAGCTACAATGACAGCAGGATGTTTTAGGGTTTAAGTTAATGGTTCAATGTTTATTTTGTTTTGTTTGTTTTAGGTCTCCAAAAGTTCAAAAGAGTTACAGTTTTGATGGATCTAAATATATGCAAAGTGTCAGGTATTAAAAAATACAGAAAGTTTCCAGAATACAAGAAATAAAAAAGAGACATGTATTCCACTTCCCATTTATTATAATTCTACAACTAATCTATGTAATCTGTACATAATTTGTATGCAATCTTCAAGTATAATATATGTGACATGTAAGTACCCTATATGTGATCTGTAAGTAATCTACTTGTGATGGCTGTTCTCTATATGTAATCTGTAAGCACCCAATGTTATCTGCAAGTACACTACATCTGATCTGCAAGTACCCTATGTGTAATCTCTGTCTTATTCGTCAGTACACTATTCAATCTGTATATAACTATAATGCAGTGCATGCAGATGTGATATTAGATTGCCATATCTGTAAGTACAATAGGTAATAATATGTACCCTGTTTGTAACTATTATGCAGTGTGCAGCATTGGCTGATGGATTCTGATGTAACTTCATTGGCTGATGGATTCTGATGTAACTTCATTGGCTGATGGATTCTGATGTAACTTCATTGGCTAATGGATTCTGATGTAACGTCATTGGCTAATAATAAAAGGTCGTTAATGGGTGATGAACTTCAGTTGAAGTCAGAGAACCAGTACATGTATATTTTATGAAGAAATAGTTAATTTCGAAGTTGAAACATATTTTTTGAAATTGTTCCAAATCTTGTTATTTCATGTGTGTTTGTTCCAGTGAAATTAAAAGCTGTGCATATTTGTGTATACAAGTCCAAGTTTAATTTGTTTGTAAAAGAAGCTTTTCAAGCTTTTATTAAAGATATCATCTCATCTCTCATCTCTGCATGTGGTCCCAACCGGCTTCCTCCAAGCATCTCGGTTCTCGGCATCTTATTTAAGATATGGGTGAAAACAAACTTTTACAACTACAAACATACTGCAAAATGCAAAGGTTTAGTTGGACTTGCTGTCTGGAGCTACAACCCAAAACACCCTCTTAATGAACACTAACCCATGTTTCTAAAAGCCCTGTAAGTTACTCTCTTAAGATTATGTTTTATGTAGACAGACAAAATAAAAGAAAAACCACCAAAAAAAAACCCAAAACAACCAAACAATGTGATTCAGCAGACTTGACCCAACAACAGACATATTGAGCAAATATTTTATATTTCAATACGATAAAAGCAATAAAGCAACAAGGATGAAATAAGACAAACAGCTAACATGTAATATTGTTTGCAAAGACCTTCCTTCAGGGAACAGTACCAGGAAAAAGAAGAAGAGGCAGGCAGAGAAAGCGATGGGAGGCAACATAAAAGAATGCACGCCCTGCAAATGAAAAAAGTTCTAACTAAGGCAAAAGACAGAGAGAAATGGAGAAAGACTGTCGACGAATCTTGCATGATGCCCAAACTGTCCAACAGACTAAGGGACAGGTAAAGGTAAAACATGTAAAAAACAACAACAAACAAACAACAACAAAGGGACTTGAACTGTATCATCTTCTGTTTTACTGACCTCTTCGTTTTCTGAACTATCCACACTGATAAGGCTTTGGTCTGAGTCTCTGGTGAAAGGTTTCTGACCAGATGTACCAGGCTAAAAGAAAGAAACAAATTCTTAACTACAAGTTTAAACAAGAAAATATAAACAAAATTAAAAAAAAACAAAACGAAACGAACAAAGCTTATATTAAGCAGAGTTGTATTAATTAGTTTGGATCAATCATGAAACTAAATTTCTAACAGATCTAGACTAACAATAAAAATGCCTTTACAAAAATAAATAGTCTTGTCCTATTTGTCATATGTTCACTGAGACACAGAAGATGACCTATAAAGGGAACTAATTCAGCTCATAGCACCATTTCAGTAAAGTACAAAGTTGTTCCATTGTTTGAGGTACCAAAAAAAAAAATATTACCAATAGTTAATTAACTAATATGTGAATTATTTAAACTGATTCTTGTGTTGTCAGGTAAAAGAAATTATTGTCAAAATTTCAGCTGAATCTGAGATTGGGTGTGGGAGAAATAAGGTGTAAAAACTTTTTTACCAGACAGACAGAGTAAGTTGATATAAGCCTTGTAAAATTTTATGATATAGGGTGATACATTGGGATTTTGTGCGATAGAGTTCTCAATGCAAATAAACAGAGATTTCTTTCTTCAAAAAAAAAACAAAAAAAAAACAACAACTAATTACCCCAGGCAACCTCACTAGGGTTTTAGAAGATAGACTAATCGGGAGAGGGTAAACAAAAGATTAACAATAATATTTTGTTTCGGTTAATGAAAGTTGATCTTTATTTTGAAGCAGAACAGAAGTGTTATTTAAATAATAAAGCACCGTAATATCCAGATGAGGGGAAAATATCAAGTTTTAGAATCAGTTTGGAGATAAAACATAAAAAAGTATAAAAAGTATGTTCATTACAATAAATAAATGCATAACAATATTTATTTACAGGCCTATCATTTTAGGAATGTTCTAGATCTAAGTCAAAGTTAGCTTTGAAATTATATATTTTTTTTTTCTTTTAAAGTTTTTATTTGCCCTCGTAACAACGACTTTGCTAGAGAGAATGGCAAATAGTTTCTGACATTTTTTATTTGTCAACACGGCGACGACGAACAGGCGAAATGACGATCACTGTGTATCGATTATCAAGCAGCAATGACAAATGCAAGGGGGGGGGGGGGCGCTTGGCGACACAGCACGCCACGGGTGCCTGCACAAAGAAAATTATAGAAAGCATCGCCCGTGAAGAGCTGCTGCTATTTATCCCTGGTATTGATGGCACCCTGAGAGTAATCGATCCACCCATACGCCTTTCTCCACCCAGCTCTTCTTCCATCTGGAATACTTCAGTCATCTGTGCAGTGCGTCCTGTCGTCTGCATCCTAGCATCACGACACACAAAACAATCAGTTTAAAACCCATCATCACACACACACGAACTTTAACTTAAACAAACACAGTCTCATTGATTTCAAAGCATTTAAATTAAAACAACTTTTTTCCCTCTCTAAATCAGCAGACGAACAAAAGATTTTCAAACAAATTAATATTACTATTACACTCGTGTTTCTTACATTGTAATTTACAATATCATTTTTTAAATTCACTTTTCAGTGGTTAAGAAAAGTGTCAACAAAATTCTTACATTGCTCTAAAAATGTAAGTTTATCAATACTTCCGTATTTTCTATACCGGATACACCAAAAAAGCTTGATGTTTGTGACATTGCCTACATTCTTATGAAAATATCCCGTCGATAATTAGTTAAAACCATTTTATTTCGTAATCGTCAACGAGTATTTTCTATGTGCTGATTGATAATTTGACTACAAAACTTTGACATTTAGTCAAAGTAGAAACTAGAATTAATATCTCTAGTTCAGAATTGAGCAATTCAAAAAGACTCAAAAATCCCTAAAAGAAAACAATGGCCACCAGTATTTAAGCTGTCTGCCTTCCCTATGACGTCACTCATCCTTCACGTCATCGTGTTCATGAACCACGCTGCGCCATTGCATCCCCACCCTAAAAAAAAATTACATGTAAATAAAAAATGTGTAATTAAAAAGGGGGCAGGGCAAAAAAGGAGAGGGGGGGGGGGTTACATTTCGTCAAAAACAAGCTTGCAACGGCAGAGCCAAATTGATAAAAGCTACTTTTTTTTTTGTTTACAAAACACAAGTACCAGACTAAGGAATTAAATGCAGCAGTACTAGAGTTTCTAGGTTTCCTTAGCACTGAAGTAGCGATGTCAAAGTGAGAAAAAAAAGGGGGGGGGGAGTGTAAAAGTACGATAAAAGAAATACGATCCGTTTCCATGCTAACAAAATGTTGTTATAAATTAAAAGACCCCCGTTAGAAGAACACAAACAGATCATGGCAGGTTGGTCTTGTACTTGTTGATAACACTCCATTGGCATGGGCAAGGAATGTATGTGCGTGTTTGTATTGGTCGATGAGTTCTGATGTGGCCAGAAACTAGCGGCAGACGCGGTTTCCATAAAATGGGAGCGAAGGGCTGGTGAAAGCCAGTTGAGGTCGGAGACCAAAAGACAGCAGGATGTGTGTTTATTGTTGTACTTTTGCTAAACTTGTTCAAAATAATATTATTACACTCGTGTTTCTTACATTTATCTACATTGGAATGGAAAAAAAAAAAAATCAGAATCCAATGTATCATTCTCTGTCCGCCACCAGCACATAGCATCCCTCGCCCTCTCTCGACATTTCTAATTTGTTGACCTCCTCTCTCTCTCTCTCCTACATACAGACCTTTCATATCCACTCATTAGCCTCTAGTTCACCCCCTACCACACACACATACAGTTCATTCACTGTTGATCTCTTAGTGGGGGGGGGGGGGGGAGAGAATGACCAGACGACAAAAAAGAAAAAAGGTCATTTCCGGTGTTTCCTTGTCAAAATTCATAGCATGAAACAGCATCGGCAGAGGGGGTCATAATGAGGCCCGGGGGAGAGGGGCGATATTGAAATGTTACAAAAGGGGAGGCGATGACTCACACTACAAGCATGTCCCATGGAAGACCACGGCCTGTGAGCATTAGAATGGATCGTTTCAGCCGGAAATAAGTCACCATTCCTACTACGCCAAGGCAATCACTCAATGAAATCCATATTCTCTAAGCCCGATACCTATAAGCCGATTACTTTTCATACATTCTTTATTAGCGAAAACGAAGAGAAAAAAAAAAGGTCCCCAGGACAACCATCAACATCGGAATAGAAGATTTCCATTGAATAGATACGCAGAGAAAAAAAAAGTTCCATCGGATTCATACGCAGAGATGTTTACAGTACAAAAAGACAGCGAGGGGAAAAAAAGTCATCTCATTATTTGACAAACCACAATGAAATAAAAAACAAATACTGATAAAACCTGACTTTAGAATTCATCTGAAATGACATACTTAGTGAGGGGAGTAGTGGCAATTTTAAAGAGATCGAGACTAAGAGACTACACTACTGTACGCAATAGATCTAGTTTTATACGTTGTGTGACAGAGAATCAACCTCTCTTCGACAGATATTATAAATACTTGGGGGACATCTTAAAATATCAAATATAAAAGATTTTGCTGTGTCGTGAAAATTCTCGTTGAAGTACAAGTCATCTATATTTACTTCACAAAAACGCCTCCTAGAGATGTATAGCTAAAACCGAAACGTTAAGGAGATGTACCCATTTTTACATTTTCCCCCCAAAAGACAATAATATATGTCGACAGCTAAACGCAATTTCTGTCTCCCGTGGGCCAAGCGTCTGCCGTTCCTTATCCCCTAGCGTCAATCAGGGATGCACAACTTGGGCCTATCCTTCCCAGAAGATCTTCGTCATGTGTCAATTACCTTAACAGGGTCACATCTCCTAAGCATAATCAAACCTACGTCCTGATTCAAGCTGTCAATCATGCTGACAGGTCAGCACAACACGTGCTATGAAAATAACTTTCTTTTAAACATAAGGGGGCATAACCTTTACATTTTTTAAAAAAGATTGAAGACGTCAAGTGTTAAAAGCTGGGAAAGTCAACCTCGAGCGTTGAACTGATACTGGACTAGATCTAGACTTTTAGTGTTTCATGAGCGATGTCGTCATCAAAAAGAGCGCTTTCACCCATAACATGATCTCGCTCATAATCTCAACTACAGTGTGACCTAATTGCGACGAACTATTTCTGTGGCGGAGTGAGCTAAAAATGTGAATGTTGTCACCTAAAGGTATCTTTACCAAGAGTTCGTAAACAGTAAGCTGAAATAAACAATTACATTCGGTACATCGTAAACACATTGGAACTAGATCTAAAACAAAGATATGTATCATTCGATATTTAAATATTTCATCATTTTTTCTTCAGTTTTGTCAATGAAAAAACACTTTAAAAAAAAACAACACAAAAAAAAAAAGCAGAAAAAAAGAACAACACAAAAAATACACACAAAAAAAAACAAAGCTTATAGGTAAAATGTTTGTTTGTTTGTAAAATGTTTTACATGTTTCGGATGTACCTTCAGAGTTGAAGATAGTTTACTTCCTAGTCCAAACCTCCCGCAGGACGACGGGGGATGGGAGCGGGGAGGGTTTGAACCCTCGACCATCGATAAATCCGAACGACAGTCAAGCGCACAATCCGCACGACCAGGCAGCCAGGTATAAGGGAAAGAATCACAGAATCAATGGCATATCTCTTTCGATACTGCAAGATTTGTCTCCATTTTCACTGTGTAAAGCAAAATTAATTAAGTATCACTAATAATTATTTTTGGATTGATTCATGTCTTGTCGGGAACAATGAATAAATGTGGAAAGTTTCAACTTGATCCGAGAATGGGAAATGGTGGAAATACAAGACTTGTACCAGGCAGACAGGCGGAGTGAGTTGATATAAGCTTTGCGACAAAAAAGGAGTCAATATGACCAAAGCATAGAATAGTTCAAAAGGTCAGCGGCCTTCAACCCTCTACTCCTACTAACATTTCCATCTCCACGCGCACAGTTACCTCCCTTTCTGGCTTAAAATAATTCTTATTCCGTGGGCGTGGTCTCAGTCTCTAATGAGCAGACATGAATGTTTAATAATATACACTTACGTAAAAGAGAAAGCTTATAAACAAAGTTTGCAATACGTGTAATAAAAATAGAATATTAGCGAGGTCAAACATAAATAAATCAGGGCACGTGAGTGAACATGAATCTAGCAAAATATAGTAGACATTCAGCTTCGTGGGAGGCTTTTGAAAAATACCCAACAAGAACTGTATCAATATGAATACCCAAATGTGACGCGTATACATACACACAAACAACGCATTGGGAGATCATGGGTGTAGCTCAAGTGTGTTGATACATTTATTGAGAAAACCTGAGAAATCCTCTCTTTTTATTGAAAGAGCTACGCCTATGGCAGCATTTAATTACTTTCATTCTTACACACGCACGCACACACCACACCCAACGCACACACACAGCCTACGTTAAGTTTACTTGACAAGCCGGCACGTGCTTGACCCCCCCCCCCCTTTTTTTTCCCTTCTTGTTGTTAGGTTGGTCTCTTTTGGGTCGACAGCCAGTGGTCATCAAGTCCAGTGTGAATGACAGGCCACTACGCCCTGCTGTAGAGCCACCGACTACTCACGTCATCTGCTGGAGATGAAGAGGCGGACGTAAGGGGAAAAGAAAGAGAAAGGGGGGGGGGTTCCCTTTTTTCTACAGTAACTGCAGGTCTATTTCTAACAGTGTCGGGAGGTGGCAATGGAGACTTGGACATAAGGGCACTCTTACAGAATATCAGGTTTTACAATTGAAAGTATTCGATTTAATGCTCATTGCATTGGTAGCGACAAGTCAGTTGCTACTAACTTCATTACATCCGTTACGTGGATGTAATAAAACGGGACTTCAAAACAGTGAGCATTGATACTGACCATTGGGAAGACATACCTCTAGACCGCACTAGATGGAGACAGACGGTAACCAAGAAAGATATGCAATTGAAAAAAAAAACATGGGCCTCAGCTCTGGAAGAAAAGTATGCCATACTAAAAAGCTCCTCTACCACCAAAGCAAAAGCCACCTTAATTTGCAATATATGTGGACGGGGGCTCAAAAAAAAAAAAAAAAAAAAAGCGTCAAGACAATAATACGGAGCAGTAAATCATCAGCAGAGATCGGCACTTAGGTCGCGCGAAGTCTTGGGGTAAGCCATGTTCAATCATCCTTCTTTGTGACATACTATTTCCGTCGCAAACAGTCCTGCCCGTTTGAAAGTTCTTGAACCACATATACATGTTGGACGTCCAGGCTCATTGAATGTCAATATCCATGCTTGTCTCTTAGACCCGTATCGTAAGCTTGCACTGCTAGTGTCGATTCACCCCTGCGTCTAAGTGTACATCTCTGAAATCGTCTGCTACTGACTGAACTTCTTCCGGCCTGAATTCAGGTACGATGAGTTGACGTCTGTAAGCCGTCGGAGAATTACCCATACACCCACTTTCGCAGGAAGACGTCATTAGGTTAGCGGAAGTGCGACGTAGCCCGAGCTGCAAATGTGATTAGCGAGGTGCGCCATCAGCACCAGGCTAGTGCAGTGCACATTTTCAACGCAAAATTAGTGCCAGAATTTAGATTGTTACATAAAAGCAACGATCTTTACTGGACCAATCAATTTGCTGACCATCTCTCAGAATTGGGCTATTAACTTAAGGCAAAGTAGCTTCAACAACAACAACAAAAGTATACAAACGAAAAACCATTTTTTTTGGCAGGAAATCCTCCAGAATCCTGAATTTTCAAAACACTTTCATATAAGGTGAGTTTCCTGAAATTTAGCTGTATTAACTAGTACTAATGCAAATTTAGTTTGAAATGCTAGTGTAGGAGGTTTTTCACGATGAACTAAACAAAGGTCAAGGACGTTCAATTAAACGCCCATGTTGCCTTACCAACTAAAAGTCACAAACGGAAAAGCTTAGAACATTGCATTCTCGCAGTGCTAGGAAGTGCACACACGTGATCATAGAGCTTCAAAAATAGATTAACAACGCTTCCTTTATACTGTACACCGGATACACCAAAAAAGCTGGCTTTTTATAGTTTTTTTTCCCCGCCATGTTTGTAAATCTCCAATAATTACAAGCCTGCAAGGCAGGTTTTCTATATTGTGAACATATATCCTTTACAACGAAAGCCTGAGATTGATGGAAAGCTGACAGAAAGAGTGAAACTCTTTTAAACCATGTATTTGAAGGCGTCATTAGATACTTTCCTAAAATTCTATAACTGGTTGGTCGGTGACTCACGCCGACCATGTAAGTGTAAGCCGCTGATGTATTTGAGTCGCGGCATTCCTCAAAGCCCGGACGACGGACCAGCAACAAACGCTTGGTGAGGACGTTAAGTGCCTCTATGTGCCCGATGGCTCATCTTACAGCCGAACTCTGGGAAATGCTTCGTCACTCGGTCGGTTAATTACTTCCTCTTTTTGAGACGGGGGAGTGGTGGACAGAGGATGGAAGAGCCAGTGGTCATTTTTTATAAGAGCCGGGCAGTCTGAGAATTGGATCGAAGTTCTTTGAAGACCCATCTATTTAAACTAGAAATGTATTATATAGACTATGGTAAGATAACAGTGGAAATTGAATCTTCCAATATCTATAAAGATCGACAACTAACATAATGACTAAATGAATTGCAGATAAAGAAAGGAATATGCTAACACTATCATTGCTGTCACGATCTCTTAATAGTGGCGATGTCACGTTGAAGATTATCTTGATCTATATCGCACTATCAATGATCGTGGTTGCCGAGGATTCAGAAATCGTCAGTTGATAAGATGATCATCTAGAAGTTACTAGTTGACAAGAAGATCTAAGTATTTTATTATATATTCAATGAAGAAACTTCTCTTCGTCTAAAACAATTACTTTAATTCAAAACTTGGAAAGGCTATTCACAAATAATTACAATGGTTAAATGTACTTGAATAAAATAACTGATCTACACAATAATACAATTGAGATCTAACACTAGACTCTAGTACATGTTATATCTAACACGTTCCGCACAAGACTGGCGTCAATCTAGAATCTTCCCCGGGCTCTAGAGCGTTACCACGTGACTAACATCTCTACACTGAAAGGCCAACCAATAAATGCAGCTCAAAATACAATAATTAATATTTCTAACCAAACACATTCACTCCAAAACATACGTTTGTTGCGTGATGGAAATTCCCGAGCTAACAAGTTCTGGCTGGTAACCTTGGGCGGCTCAGTGTACGTGACAATTGCCCACCGGCTACGCCCGTTGATTTGTTCCTATGCAATATATTGTTACAAATGAACAGTGATAGGTAGAGGTCAACGTGTGACCCCGGCGAGATGACACAGCAGCGAGTGTTCTCTGGAATCTACGCGTATAAACAAAGACAGGATGTGACGTGTCCTAACGTGTTGTTCCAGGTGATACTAGCAGTGTTTGTGCAACTTTGGAGTAGCGATTAGGGACTCTATATAAGCCAGAGAGTTAATGTGAAAGTCAGTCGTATGGAGTCGTGAGTGAGCCGTTACAATCGATACAGACGATGTAAGACGTGTGCGGCTCTAGTGGAAGAGAAATGTGTACGACTCGATGCAAGTTAACTACGGTAGAGTTAACTGGAGTGGACTACTGTCGTTAAAGTCTATACAGCGAACTACAGTGGACTTGAGCCGTTATAGTCGATACAGTCGATGTAAGACGTGTGCGGCTCTGATTCGTTAGACTTGAGTACGACTTGGTTCAGCTTTGGGAGACCTGGAGCGACACTGGGAAGTGTGTCGTTGGTCTGTTCTGTGGAATACGGCTCGATGCAAGTTGAGAAGAGATGAATTGCAACGAAGTGAAGAGATGAATTGCAACGAAGTATAGCTAACTGTAAACTGACAGATATTGTACAGTCTTCTACGCTACATGTTACAGTAACGAATTGTTAGAGTTAATAGTCATTAAAGTTATATGAAACTGAAAGTTGAGTCGTCAAGTTCTTTACAGTATTTTTATTTGTGTGCCTACTAATACATTTAGCCAGAAGATTCAGAAATACGTAACAATATTGTTTATTTTGTCATGGAACCCCGTCCCATTTTTTCTTACTTGTAATAATGATAAAAATGTAAGGGCCCACAAGTTAACCTCTTCCCCAGACATTCCATTGGCCAGTGGATTCTAGTATCTAATAGATTAAATGGGAAAGTCTGTAGTCATACTTATGCATTAATAAGTACCAAGTAATTATATGCAGATTAGGAAATGCAATGATATACGAACAATTATGAACGTTTACTTATTCAAAATTGAATATTCTCTTTTATGGTGAATGATACATTAAATCTCTCTTTTAAATAACATTGAGTAAGGGGAACAATTCAATGAAAACTAACAAGTTTTAATTTTTTTTAAGCCTTATTATGCTCGGCGCTCACAGACCCTTTGCACATTAAATATAGAAAATCCAATCATAGTAATCCGTGCCTCTACTACTTGAAACATAGAATGCTCAATAATAATAAACAAAATTATATCAGAAACTAGATGCCCATAATTGCTTATAAGTTCCAAATCTTCAACGTACACAAAAAAATATGCAAAGCTAACTTGTCTCGATGCTAATGATATACCACCATTTGATCATTGTGAACAATCTTTAAATATACAGTCCGAATGAGTGATCTTCGTAATTAGTGAAAAATGAGTAATGTTCAGTTGACCACATTGTCCTATGGTTGAACTATAAGCTCTTTGATTAGCGATACTCCCTTCGTGCACAATCTTTTACAATTAGTATAGGAAAACACGTTTTGATTATTGAGTAGTAAAGAACTTGGCTTCCAAACCGAGAGGTCTCTGGTTCGAGTCCTAATGAATACTGAAGTTGAATCCAGGTGAAGACTATACCTTTTTTTTATTTGACTTGAGCTGGCCTTTACATCGTCTGCCCCAAAGATCGCAAGGTCTGAAAGGGATGCTTTACTTTAAAGTGTTTAATTAGACTGTTACTATGGACATGACTGTTACTATGGACATGACTGTTACTATGGACATGTCTGGAATGACAGAAATAGTGGACTAGTCATTGTCTCACTCGAGCCCCCAACATTCTCAGTTATACTTCTGTTTGCGCCCAGGACAGTTCTAAAGTAATGGCAAGGGGAGGGAAAAACTTCCCGAGCGCGCCAAAGAGTTATTCAGCATGAATCATTTATAGTGTCTGGCACTTTTGTTTTGTTTTTTTCCCGACGGGTTTTTCTTTTTATCTCCTTTTAAGGAGAGGTTATGATTGTGAGAGAGGAGAGGGGAGGGAAGTAGAATAGTTGAATCAACTTGTTAGGGCAAAGGAACAGGGGATTGACTGACCTAAACATGACCCGCATCAGACCATCAAGAGGTCACTCGCAAAATACAAAAAAACGGATTAATTGAAAATTGATGTTAGGGGTAAATATGAAAACGGGTCGACACAGAAAGTATTTTATATCGAAAACCAAAAAATATTAGAAAAAAAAAGTGATGTTTGCTAATTACAGAAAATTGCGTCTCATATCAATAGTCATTAGTGTGCATTCAGTGAGAGTCGTCAGAAAGGGCCATCATTTTTTTTCTTTTACTGAGATTTGAGAGTTAAAGGGAGAGTGGTCTCAAATGTTTCCGACCTAACACTGAAACGTGCCTTTTTTCTTAAAAAACGTTTTTTCCCAACAATGTACTTTAAGATGTAGACGCATCTCTAGGTGCTGTTCTAACATCTCTCAGTGCTGTTCTAACATCTCCCAGTGCTGTTTTAACATCTCTCAGTGCTGTTCTCACATCTCCCAGTGCTGTTCTAACATCTCCCAGTGCTGTTCTAACATCTCTCAGTGCTGTTTTAACATCTCCCAGTGCTGTTTTAACATCTCCCAGTGCTGTTTTAACATCACCCAGTGCTGTTTTAACATCTCCCAGTGCTGTTTTAACATCTCCCAATGCTGTTTTAACATCTTTCAGTGCTGTTCTCCTATCTCCCAGTGCTGTTCTAACATCTCTCAGTGCTGTTCTAACATCTCTCAGTACTGTTCTAACATCTCTCAGTGCTGTTCTAACATCTCCCAGTGCTGTTTTAACATCTCCCAGTGCTGTTTTAACATCTCCCAGTGCTTTTCTTACATCTCTCAGTGCTGTTCTCACATCTCTCAGTGCTGTTCTCACATCTCTCATTGCTGTTCTCACATCTACCAGTGCTGTTCTCACATCTTCCAGTGCTGTACTCACATCTCTAAGTGCTGTACTCACATCTCTAAGTGCTGTTCTCACATCTCTCAGTGCTGTTCTAACTTCTCTCAGTGCTGTTCTAACATCTCTCAGTGCTGTTCTCACATCTCTCAGTGCTGTTCTCACATCTCTCAGTGCTGTTCTCACATCTCTCAGTGCTGTTTTAACATCTCCCAGTGCTGTTCTAACATCTCTCAGTGCTGTTCTCACATCTCCCAGTGCTGTTTTAACATCTCCCAGTGCTGTTCTAACATCTCTCAGTGCTGTTCTCACATCTCCCAGTGCTGTTCTAACATCTCTCAGTGCTGTTTTAACATCTCCCAGTGCTGTTTTAACATCTCCCAGTGCTGTTTTAACATCACCCAGTGCTGTTTTAACATCTCCCAGTGCTGTTTTAACATCTCTCAGTGCTGTTCTCCTATCTCCCAGTGCTGTTCTAACATCTCTCAGTGCTGTTCTAACATCTCTCAGTACTGTTCTAACATCTCTCAGGGCTGTTCTAACATCTCCCAGTGCTGTTTTAACATCTCCCAGTGCTGTTTTAACATCTCCCAGTGCTTTTCTTACATCTCTCAGTGCTGTTCTCACATCTCTCAGTGCTGTTCTCAAATCTCTCAGTGCTGTTCTCACATCTCTCATTGCTGTTTTCACATCTACCAGTGCTGTTCTCACATCTTCCAGTGCTGTACTCACATCTCTAAGTGCTGTACTCACATCTCTAAGTGCTGTTCTCACATCTCTCAGTGCTGTTCTAACTTCTCTCAGTGCTGTTCTAACATCTCTCAGTGCTGTTCTCACATCTCTCAGAGCTGTTCTCACATCTCTCAGTGCTGTTTTAACATCTCCCAGTGCTGTTCTAACATCTCTCAGTGCTGTTCTCACATCTCCCAGTGCTGTTTGAACATCTCCCAGTGCTGTTCTAACATCTCTCAGTGCTGTTCTCACATCTCCCAGTGCTGTTTTAACATCTCCCAGTGCTGTTTTAACATCTCCCAGTGCTGTTTTAACATCACCCAGTGCTGTTTTAACATCTCCCAGTGCTGTTTTAACATCTCCCAGTGCTGTTTTAACATATCTAAGTGCTGTTCTCCTATCTCCCAGTGCTGTTCTCCTATCTCCCAGTGCTGTTCTCACATCTCTCAGTGCTGTTCTCACATCTCTCAGTGCTGTTCTCACATCTCTCATTGCTGTTCTCACATCTACCAGTGCTGTTCTCACATCTTCTAGTGCTGTACTCACATCTCTAAGTGCTGTACTCACATCTCTAAGTGCTGTTCTCACATCTCTCAGTGCTGTTCTAACTTCTCTCAGTGCTGTTCTAACATCTCTCAGTGCTGTTCTCACATCTCTCAGTGCTGTTCTCACATCTCTCAGTGCTGTTCTCACATCTCTCAGTGCTGTTTTAACATCTCCCAGTGCTGTTTTAACATCTCCCAGTGCTGTTCTAACATCTCTCAGTGCTGTTCTCACATCTCCCAGTGCTGTTTTAACATCTCCCAGTGCTGTTCTAACATCTCTCAGTGCTGTTCTAACATCTCTCAGTGCTGTTCTAACATCTCTCAGTGCTGTTCTAACATCTCTCAGTGCTGTTCTAACATCTCTCAGTGCTGTTCTAACATCTCCCAGTGCTGTTTTAACATCTCCCAGTGCTGTTTTAACATCACCCAGTGCTGTTCTTACATCTCTCAGTGCTGTTCTCACATCTCTCAGTGCTGTTCTCACATCTCTCAGTGCTGTTCTCACATCTACCAGTGCTGTTCTCACATCTACCAGTGCTGTTCTAACATCTCTCAGTGCAGTTCTCACATCTCTCAGTGCTGTTCTCACATCTCTCAGTGCTGTTCTCACATCTCTCAGTGCTGTTCTCACATCTCTCAGTGCTGTTCTCACATCTCTCAGTGCTGTTCTCACATCTCTCAGTGCTGTTTTAACATCTCCCAGTGCTGTTTTAACATCTCCCAGTGCTGTTTTAACATCTCCCAGTGCTGTTTTAACATCTCCCAGTGCTGTTTTAACATCTCCCAGTGCTGTTTTAACATCTCTCAGTGCTGTTCTCACATCTCCCAGTGCTGTTCTAACATCTCCCAGTGCTGTTCTAACATCTCCCAGTGCTGTTCTCACATCTCTCAGTGCGGTTCTAAATCTCCCAGTGCTGTTTTTACATCCCCCAGTGCTGTTCTCACACCCCCAAACCCGTCCAAAGAAGACCTATGATCAGCTATTATTGATTCTTTCCTAAGACCATCCTGATATAATTCAGATACTGCGGACTCCGGTTTATCGGCACTACATCGGAACGCGCGTGTTTTTGGTCGTTAAGACCGTATCAGAAACCCCCTTGAGTAACAAACATACAGAGTATTACTCCCTTAGAGCACGTGGAGGAAATCGGGCAGTGAGTCTTGGTGGTCACCTTGTCCCCGTTCAAGGACAGCCTCGTTGCCAAGCAAGGGCCAGTTCTCTCTCTTCCTAATCTCACCCTTCGTTCAAAACGCGACATTCATGAAGAATGTGATCCACTGTCTCGTCGTCCTCTATGCAGTGGTCACACAGTGTGCCGTAGTGCTCACTAAACCGCCCGATCTAAGCACCTATTGGGAAGCGGCCGACACGGAACTGGCCCATTCCTCACGCTTAAGTTGCCACCACGCATCCTTTCGGTCTGGTCTACTCATCCGCCTCCAAAGCTTACGCCCTTTCTCCGAAGCATCCCAGGAAAGGTCCTAATAACCAGCTGGCCCGATAAACCGGATTCCGGCATATTCTTCACGCTTAAGTTGCCACCACGCATCCTTTCAATCTGGTCTACTCATCCGCCTCCAAAGCTTACGCCCCTTCTCCGAAGCATCCCAGGAAAGGTCCTAATAACCAGCTGGCCCGATAAACCGGATTCCGGCATATTCTTCACGCATAAGTTGCCACCACGCATCTTTTCAGTCTGGTCTACTCATCCGCCTCCAAAGCTCTCGCCCCTTCTCCGAAGCATCCCATGAAAGGTCCTAATAACCAGCTGGCCCGATAAACCGGATTCCGGCATATTCTTCACGCTTAAGTTACCACCACGCATCTTTTCAGTCTGGTCTACTCATCCGCCTCCAAAGCTCTCGCCCCTTCTCCGAAGCATCCCAGGAAAGGTCCTAATAACCAGCTGGCCCGATAAACCGCATTCCTGTATATATCGTTTCCATGAGGAGGTAGCTAATACAGCCATGCATGTGTATATCAAGTTTCATGTGTTTACGAGATTTGTTACCATTGTTTACTGATAGAAAATGCTCCCGACTCATTGACAGAGCCACACATACAAAATTTCCATTTTTTGTAGCCAGCCTACAAGAATGTGTGCCTTGGGTGTTTGCTGGCTGGGATTTATTCCCTGCCATATAAATCTCCATGTCTGGGATGCTATTCCACTCGGCGGAGCTGTTGATTGCGACAGTGAGAGAAGTAAATCAACATTAAAGCAAGACATTCCGTATCCAGTGTTTGTGTTCAGGCTGTTCAATGCTAAGACACGCACGCTTTTACACACACACACGCACACTTTAACACGCACGCATTCTTACGCACGCGTACACACACATATTTACACATGCACACGCTCGCACACACACACACACGAGCGCTCGCTTATGTACATGCTCTGCTAGATACCGCACATACAAATCTCACATGCGCAATGAATTGAATTTGGATATTTCGTTTCGTAAAAAGAATAAGAAAAAAAAAAAAGTTGTGAATTCATATTTTTAATTTTATAATATTCCGATGGCCCGACATATGGCGATTCAATATGTAGCAGATTATCATTTCAAGGCTATTGACCGCATACAACGAAACATTAGTCAGGAAATGATACTCAATAGTAAGGTAATGGGGTGTGTGCATTAACCAGAAGCTAAGGGCTTAACCAGTCAGCCACCGCACCCACTAGCCCTGTATAGCTATCTACAATAGTTGTAGATGTCCAATTAGACATGCGATCACGACATATTTATGAAAAAGTCATATTGTTAATATTATTCTTAATTATTAGCAACGACCCGTATTAACGAAGAGACGTCTTTGCGAAGAGTCGTGGGATGGCAATAAAAGTACAACATGGTTAGTCAAAGTAGATACGGACTGTAATGACAAAGCGTTTACTACCTAAACATACAAGGCGCTCCTTACCTTCAGGGAACTCACATCGGCGGCGATGAAGGGGGGCACGGGGCTGTTGGGTAAGCCGTCATCCCGCTCGTCGTCAGAGTACAGGGAACGCCTCTTGTTGAGTTTGGTGAGGAGCTCACTCTGTGGGACAACAAGCAACAACATCAAGGTGCTCACACATAAACCAGTGCTTTTTTTAGAGCTCATTTACTAAAGATAATAGGTTCGGATCTAATTGAGGATGTATGTATAATACATCGGATTTTTGGAGAGTGTTTGTGTATATTAAATTGAAATATTGTAATGTCCACAGGATAAGCTGCGTGGAGCTTAGTGTAGTACTTTACAGTGAGTATGTATCGGAAGTCTAATAATTTTTTTTTTTGTTACTTGCACTTGGCGTGCGAGTCAAGCCAAAAGGAGTAGAGTTAACAGTTTAAACATTGTTTTTTAAAGTAAAAAGTAAGGTACCCTTTTCAGACCTTTATAAGAAGAAGATTAGAAGGAAAGAGAAATATTTAATTTCATGCAGAAGTCTATTCTTTAAGTTTCATCTTGAAAATCTATCTATCTATCTATCTATCTATCTATCTATCTATCTATCTATCTATCTATCTATCTATCTATCTATCTATCTATCTATCTATCTATCTATCTATCTATCTATCTATCTATCTATCTATCTATCTATCTATCTATCTATCTATCTATCTATCTATCTATCTATCTATCTATCTATCTATCTATCTATCTATCTATCTATCTATCTATCTATCTATCTATCTATCTATCTATCTATCTATCTATCTATCTATCTATCTATCTATCTATCTATCTATCTATCTATCTATCTATCTATCTATCTATCTATCTATCTATCTATCTATCTATCTATCTATCTATCTATCTATCTATCTATCTATCTATCTATCTATCTATCTATCTATCTATCTATCTATCTATCTATCTATCTATCTATCTATCTATCTATCTATCTATCTATCTATCTATCTATCTATCTATCTATCTATCTATCTATCTATCTATCTATCTATCTATCTATCTATCTATCTATCTATCTATCTATCTATCTATCTATCTATCTATCTATCTATCTATCTATCTATCTATCTATCTATCTATCTATCTATCTATCTATCTATCTATCTATCTATCTATCTATCTATCTATCTATCTATCTATCTATCTATCTATCTATCTATCTATCTATCTATCTATCTATCTATCTATCTATCTATCTATCTATCTATCTATCTATCTATCTATCTATCTATCTATCTATCTATCTATCTATCTATCTATCTATCTATCTATCTATCTATCTATCTATCTATCTATCTATCTATCTATCTATCTATCTATCTATCTATCTATCTATCTATCTAATCTATCTATCTATCTATCTATCTATCTATCTATCTATCTATCTATCTATCTATCTATCTATCTATCTATCTATCTATCTATCTATCTATCTATCTATCTATCTATATATCTATCTATCTATCTATCTATCTATCTATCTATCTATCTATAAATCTATATGGAGAGAGAGGAGACGAGTTTATTTCGAAGTCTACAAATCCGTCTGTCAATAAGTATCAAGATTCATGTTAAGCCTACTTAAGTAAGTTTAGTTTTAAATCAGGATTATAATGTATATAATTGCTAGATGGAGGCGCGGTGGTGGAGTGGTAAAGCGCTTGACTTCCGAACCGGGGTACGGAGTTTGAATCCTGGTGAAGACTGGAATTTTTAATTTCGGGATCTTCGGGCGACTCTGAGTCCACCCAGCTCTAATGGGTACCTGACATTATTTGGGGAAAAAGTAAAGGCGGTTGGTCGTTGTGCTGGCCACATGACACCCTCGTTAACCGTAGGCGACAGAATCAGGTGACCTTTACATCATCTGCCCTATAGACCACAAGGTCTGAAAAGGGAACTTACTAGATATATTATATAGTATGTGTTCAATCCTTGAACGATTTCTATCAGAGGGTGAAAACAATTTTGATTCGAAAAGAGGAAATTCTACTATTTCTCCCCCCCCCCCCCCCCGCAAGAATATCTTGCAATCCTGCATGCTCTGAACATCTTTACAACCCAACTCTGTTGTAACAGTTGCCAAAACAAATAGCTAGCAAATATTACAGCTATAACAATATGACATTCAAGCGTAGACAGTGTGATATGTCTAATTCAATCAGTGGTGTAGCAAGGGATTTGGGGGCTTAGCCTCTTTAGGGACCTCTGCATTTTCACATTCGACATCATGACATGAGATAATGTACTTAATAAATAGACAAGTCTAATGTATGGATTATAAATGCAACATGGTCACCAATTGACATAACAACATAAATAGCAAGATAACATGGCATTGGCTTAATATTTAATTTAAAAATAAAATTTAGGGCACTCATTCGGGGTTCTCCTCAGGTGGGGTCCTGGGGGAGGGGGATTTTCAAATTTGGACCTCCCCCAAGCCTAGCTGCGACACTGACTTCAATCTCACTAAGACATACACCTAACATATAACAAACACATACACTTGACACGGTCTAGTCTCACCTGGAACGCCGACGACGTCCTAGGGATGTTCTCAGCAGAGGCGGCGGTGGTGGGGAACCTGTTGATGGACTCCCTGGCTTCCGTGGAGAAGACGCTGTCCTCGGAGAGACTCCTGGCCCCAGCCAGAGGCGCGACTTTATGACTCTTAAACCTGGATAAATAAGACACAATCAGGCGGTTAATGAAAAATTAAGACCAGCAAAGTAGACGGAACAATTATATTTTGTAGCACGAATTTCAAGGAACTAAACCAAAGTAACTATTATTGAATATGACGTTTTAACGTTTTTTTTTATTGAAGACTAAATGTTTTCAACACGAGTCTTGATAACTTGGTCAGATGAAGTTAACATTTTGGCCAGTAAAATCATACTAAAATGTAAAACATTTTTTATTCAAAAGGAAATAAATAAATGTATGGCTGTGAAAGTAACGTTTACATGAAGGAAATACACTTTTTTTGTTTGTACTCGACCAATCTGTTATTTTTGTTTATATTTCTTTGTATATCGCTTCATATCTTGTGGGCTGTAGAGACTTGGGGAAAGGTGCACAGGGGAGACTACCGAGGGGGCGACTGGGACAGAAAGGTGAAGTGACTAGTTCTAAAACTTGACAATAGGAACTGGATACTTCCTAGGAAAATTCATATCCGGAAAAATTGGAAAATAAGGGTAATAACGACCTGAAGAAATGATCTCTTTCATGTGAATCGTGACAATATAGTGTCGAAGAGTTCGTGGAAGTCTTTTTCCGTCACTTCGTGAATTTCTTTTATCTAGCATTTCTTGACATTCTACTAATGTCAGGCATTTCTTGACATTCTACTATTGTCTGGCATTTCTTGACATTCTACTATTGTCTGGCATTTCTTGACATTCTACTATTGTCTGGCATTTTTTGACATTCTACTATTGTCTGGCATTTCTTGACATTCTACTATTGTCTGGCATTTCGTGACATTCTACTATTGTCTGGCATTTCTTGACATTCTACTATTGTCTGCCATTTCTTGACATTCCACTATTGTCTGGCATTTCTTGACATTCTACTATTGTCTGGCATTTCTTGACATTCTACTATTGTCTGGCATTTCTTGACGTTCTACTATTGTCTGGCATTTCTTGACATTCTTCTATTGTCAGGTACTTCGTGACATGTTTTCTCTAGTATATTGGGATATTAAAACACATTTTAAATGTCTGAGCCATAAAAATACAAATAAACTGTATAGAATCCTAAATGCTGCTGGTCAAGTCATTGGCAAAAAAGCAAACCCCATTTGGACAGCTGCTTGAGAACATCCATAAAAAAGCTAACAAGATTCTAGAAATAGAGAATCACCCTTTGGGTCAGGATTTTGTGATTTTTACCATCACAAAAGAGATACAAGACACCGAAAGCAAAGACAAACAGACACAAACACTCTTTTGTTCTCCAGGCAATCAAATCTTTAAATAGAAACAATCTGATATAAACTTTTCACATGTAAATAATGAGTGAGTCTGGTGTGAATGTGCATTTTGGTTTTTTAAAGTTACAATGTTTTGTTTGGTAAGACAAACTTCCTTACAGACAATCAAGATTATTATTATTATGTATGCTATATCGTGACATTCCTTTCTATGGTCTATAGTGACAGTCTCTTTTCACGTAGAGCTTCAGTAATATATTGTTCAGAATCTGGCATATTGTGACATTTTCTTATTCTGGCGGCGTATAATTATTACGATTATAATGTTTTCTTCGTAAAGCTTTTAAATCCCTCCCAAACCCTACTGTGGGATCTTACAGTGTTCACCACCCCAAGACCCCAGCTGGCTTGAGAATGGTGGGAAGGAGCCTGAACAAAATTTTGTTGCGCGCGGGGGGGGGGGGGCACCACCGGTAAAAATTTGAGAAACACTTATCTCTTTATTAGTAATTCTCTCCCTCTCTCTCTCTCTTTGAGCTCCAGACTTTGAGCAAACAGCACATGGTTCCTAAGGTCCGCTACGACAATTTGCGTACAAGATGTACAGCTCATTATACATGTACACTTGTGTGTTGTCTGCTTGAGGACGTCCCTTTGAACAGTACCAGCCCCGTTTATCTAACCAAGTGATACCAGAGCTAGGGGTTGGGGGGGGGGGGGCGTGCGGTGATAGTTAATCTCTGCCCTGACTCACTGATCATAAAACAATGCTTCTCGGACATTCTGAATGAAAAAAGACTAACTTGCAGTAGAGGTATCAGGTCGAACGTAGCTACATCAAACTTTTGAGACGCGCTCCAGACAACGATCCACTCTGACAGGCGACATTTACAAAGAAAAAAATAACTTCTATGAAGAACTTAAGCTTTCGTTATAAGAAGCATGTATCCTAACTAAGAACTAGTACTTACACATTGGATTTTATTTATACTGTGTCAATGGCAGAGGCGTAGTGAGGGGATGGGGCAAAGGGGAACGATGCCCCGGGCGCCACCCTCAAGGGTGACAGGCGCAAAACAAAAATAATTATTGCAGATATTTTAGTTATGTAATACATTCTAAGGTTATTTGTCTTATATTATTATTAAATACATTTTATTTTATAAGCCTCTATTTCTATGTGATGTTCCGTGGAAAATGGAGAGGGGGGGGGGCGCCAATGAAGTTTCTTGGCTCGGGGGCACGTTTCTCGCACTACGACTCTGCTCAATGGTGTTTGCATTGAAGAATGACAGGTTGGGGTTTGATACTTGATACAGACAGAAACATTTCATGAACAGTGCAGTGTAGCTACTGTATTGATAGTTGGAGATTGATACATTGCCTTCACGTCCCACAAGACATTCTCTACGGTGATCTAGCAGAAGGCGGGAGAGCCGCTGGTCGTCCAATTTCTAAGGTATACTGATGTATGCAAACGCGACATGAAGCTCTTCAAAAATCGGGAAAAAGAGGCACTGGACAAAGCAAGGCTAAAGGAAGGGTCCTGGATTGCATAAGGCGTACACGCCAGAAGTACAAATAAAGGTGACAGTGCAAAGTCTGATGATCACAGATGCCCAACCTGTGCCCGCAGTTGTGTACGAAGACGCCTCTTTAGTCACACGAGAAGTGCAAAGTGAAAAAAAATGTCTCTCGAGACGTATAATGATACAGACACATTGCATATTATGAACTGTTAGATTACTGATACTGTCAGACAGATTTAAAGCTAATCCTGGATTTAATTTTACACCATAAATAAAATGTGCTTATGAAGCTTCCGTCAAGAGAGAGAGAGAAAGAGAGAGAGAGGAAGAGAAAGAGGCAGAGAAAAAAAGGAGAGAGAAAGAGCAAAAGACAGACGAAAGGACAGATGGTGAACTCAAAAACAACAGCCAATGACATTTAAAACTCTTGCGCTCAGCCTTAACGCCCTCACAGTCCAGAGGAGAAACTAAAAGAGAGGGGGTGGGCCGTTAGAGGCGGTGCAAGTTGGAACCTAACAATGGAGCGGTCTCACTTGCCACTGTCTTGTTTAATGTTTTAAGTTCGGCTCTAACACACACGCTCACGCACTCATACACACACAAACTTTAAAAAATGCCAAAAGCACAGACACATTACAATATTCAAGAACGCTAAGCAAACGATAAAGGCTACATTTTTATATAACAAACGCAAAATCCATTGATTTGTGCAAATATTATTCAGTTAATCAATTCTACCAATTACAAAGAATAGCAAATTAAAATAAGTTCGTTCAGGAGTTCTCTCCCATGTTGCTAGATGTATTTTTGAAGAAAAAAAAAGCTAAAAACGACAAACTTATTGTGTGTGTGTGTGAGAGAGAGAGAGAGAGAGAGAGAGAAAGAGAGAGAGAGAGAGAGAAAGAGAGAGAGAGAGAGAGAAGGAGGGAGAGAGAGTTGTTTAAAAAAAAGGAGAATTAAAAGCTGACAGAGTCAGAGCACAAGTATAATTAGTTTTGCTCAATATAAGAGTCGTTTGGCAGTATACTCAAAGACAGGGCCATATGCTGTTAATCCAAAGAAATATACATGTTCATTACATTTAGATCTATATGCAGGTCACATGAGACAACACACACACACACTATTCACACCTTATTAGTATAATTGGTCACAGCGAAAAACGAAATGAGCTATACTTACCAGTTCCTTTTTACTGTATGTCTATTATAAGAGGTGTTACATTAAAAGAATTTAAAAGAAATCACAGGCACTCCAGAGGCTAACAAGAACGGTCACCCAGTAATAATAATCCCAATCTCTCACAGCGGCGAATCAAGAGAACCTTGTTTCCTTCTTACGGATATTCAAATCAGTTAGAAAACACATCGCAAAACAAAGAAAGATACTTCCACGGCGGCAGCAACAACAACATCAACAACAGAGAAAATTAGATGATTCCAAAGACTTAAAGATAGAATCCCCCGATCCGCGCCGACACTCCAACACACACACACACACACATGCGCGCGCACGAGGGGGGGACGGGAGCAGACGTGGAAGACAAAGCCGTGGTTCCAGAGAGAAAGAGTCTGGACTGTCATGCTTAGCGCGCCACTTGAAGCGGGTCAAGCAGCGCGCGAGGTCCGGCACCCTCCCCAGGGCCGACCCTGCCCCTCCCTTGCAATAAGTGAAATAAGCGGGGACAAAAAATAGCAAAAGGGAATGGGGGGGTGGTGGTGGTGGACAGAAATGTAGCATTATCGATGGTCTCCTTTGATTGTCTTAACTTGTTCTTGCAATAATTAGTTTTAAGCTGTGTCTGAATATATCACAGCAGAGGCGTCGCTATGTGTGGGCGAGATGGGCGAGCTGTCAGAGATCTGTATGACGTGGCAACGAGCTATCGGTCTAAACTTCCCCACAAGTTGTGACGTTGCAGATCAGTGCTGAGGCCACTATGGTGTACTGGTTCCCACGGAGGGCACCTTCCTCTCCATTGTTTGAAAAAATATCTGAAGAATATATTTAAATCTTCTATCGACAACTTTATAGAAATAAATTTTGGATATTTTTCAGCGTTAAAGTTTGACTGCATACGTTGCAAGTATATACTTCTTACACAATTAAAACAAGGTTTAGTAAAATAACCAATGTAACAAAATGCTGATAGGGAACAATCAGCAATCGTTTACCCTTACCAGTAACTCGCAAAAGCCCCGAATCTCTAAAAAAAAACAAACAAAAAAAAAACAAGGTTACAAAGACAGTTTGTGTGGAAACACAAACTCAAAATCGGCCCCCAGGCAGATAAAAAAGGCAGGTTTCAATATTTTCAGAAATAATATCAGAATGAAAATCTAACAAAGGTTAATGACAGAGAAGAATGGAGAAAGAAGGTTGACAGATCTTGTGAGGTGCTCCAACGGTCCAGCAGACCAAGGGATAGGTGAAAATGAAGAAGTTCAATGTGAACCTAGCCTAACTGATGTCATAAAATGATTATCTGATTGATCTAATTGTTTTGTAAAGGGTTAATCTCTTAATCAAACCCGTAAGAAAAAAAAAACATTCTCTCCTACTTTTAGGTGATTGTGTTATAATACACACCTCTGCTGTTCACTCTATAAGTATGTAAGACTACTTATAAATTGTTGTTTTAAATTATGTTTCATTTATATGCATATTAGGTTCTTTCTCTTTAAAAATAAAACTAAATATTTGTGTGTGTGTGTGTGTGTATGTGTGTAAATGCCTTTGAAAGAACTTACTTAACTTAGCAATACAATTGTTAAAAAAAAAATTAACAAAAATCTAAAACCATTTGCATAAATGTGTTATAAATATACAGTAAATAGTCATCTCCCTTACTAAATAGCGTTACTATTAATAGTGAATAGTTGTAAAAATGGTGTATTTTTATGAAAAAAAAACAACAACTGCTTGTATAGTTGATTTTAAAAATCAAATTTTTCGTTTTCAGAAAAAAAAAAAGTAGCCGTTGCATCCGAACTTTGAATGGTCTAAAATATCATGATGTCAGATTTTCAATATCTTTTTTAGTTTACGAGATCTAAACGGGACGGACGGACGGACAGACATACCACACAAAAACTAATAGCGTCTATTCCCCTTTCGGGGGGCCGCTAATAATAATGGGCATTAATTTCTTAGATAAGTTATACAGATATAGATCCAGACGTACAAGGCGGTGCGCAAAATGTCCTTGAAGGTATATTTATATATTAAACTCCTTATGAATAGGACCTAAGGATTTTTCTAGATTGTCAAATTTAATTATAGAAGATAATATTTCGAAAACTTAAAACACTCATACTAGAGGTTTTTTTTCCAGTGTGGCCAATTAGCTCATAATTACTTTCCTAAAGATATAAATCAACTGTCTCAATTCTAGGAAAATCGCTAGAGCTATTTTCGAGAACTATATCCATACAAACCCAGGCTTTTGTGTTGTTTTTTTTTTTTTACCCAATGAAGAATTTGCGAGCTAAATAGAGGAAATGTAAAAAAAAAAAAAAAAAAAGTAAAAATGTTTTTTCTTTAATCAATTATTCTCCATAAAGCTGATGGTAGCCGATTATTTCTAGGTTCTAATATATCTCTTGTAATGCTTCATAGTACTAAGTAGGAGTCTTCCCAGCGAGCTCTTCTATCAACAGTCCACCTAATGAGTTCTACATAAGACACTGCGCAAGAAAAAAAGAAAAAAATATCTACGTCTATTTATGTATTCAACTCTTTACTAACTACAAAGAAACATTAGAGTAGAGTGCGGTAATTTCCGATGAATCAGCGTTTAAAAAACAAAACAAAAAGGAAACGTAATCCAAATTTCATTGTAAGGTGATTGTATTTAAACAAATTATAACGGTCAAACCATAGTTTTCATCTTGTAAACATTTAGTTCTTTTCACAAAAGATATTTGTAAACTGTCAAATTGCAAGAAAAATTGTTAGAGCTGTTTTCGAAAACACGTCCACCCAGTTGTCGTTTCTCCTTCAATGTTGGAGAAGCTAGTTTTTTTTAGAGGGTCTATCTATCTATCTGTCTGTCTTATCTGTCTGTCTATCTACGGGTATATATATAATTAAAGGGGGTGATTAAAATAGTTTCAACCTTCGTGTGAAGTTTATTTTTCTGAATTTATTATTGCAAATTAAGTTTTATTTTTAAGTGTTTTATAAAGTGTGTACTGGGAGTATTCCACTGATTTATTTCGTTAAAAAAAAAATTAAAAATTGTAATTTGTTCACCTCAACGAGTATCTCCCCTGTGGAATTTCGGGTAATCCAACCTAGTTTGTGAAAAAAACAAAGACATACTAACCAATCAATTCCTTTGGTACTAGAAGGGATTATGATAGAAATGCACACAATTGGCAGAGCCTTAAATCCAGCAGCAAGCCAAACTTCCATGTATTGAGAGATAAGGAAGGCGACATATTAGATCGGTCGTGGATTTAGTTGTATGTGTTTGTGTGTGTCACACTTTCAGTCCCAGGATCAATACATGTCAACATGTAGATTGAACAAGTCATGACTTTCCTGGAATCAAATGGACACAGCCAGGTTTAAGCAAATCAAGGTTCTTAGTAAGAAGGCTTTTTTTTTTCCATTTTTAAATGACACCAAAGGCGTTTCTAAACATGACTTGCATGTACCACATAGGATGTTAGAATAAACAACCCCCAGGTACGCTGTTCTGCCTCATCGTGGCACCCGGGTGGAAACGGCTACTTGAGGGGGTAGCTAGGCGAAATGAATGGCGAAACATAACTCCCGTGGGGATGCCCACGGGTAGACGAGAGTTTACCCCTTACACGGGCGGGGTTGTAAAAAAGTCCCCACAACCACGTCCCACATCCATGCGCCGTTCCTCAAAGGACCGTTACATAAATGGCGAGTCCCCCACGGCTAGCTTGGTATAACGAAGGAAAATGACGGAGGCTCCCGGTGTCCTCGGCCTTCGGCCATGAGCGGCGAATCATGCGTCGGGGGCCAAAGGCATTGGAAACAGCAATGTTTTACATAGGCATTGACTTGGGTCGCTCTCAAACAGAACTGTGCGTTCACACAGGTTTTTTTTTTTTTACTGTTCCGGCTGGACGACCAAACAGGTTTTTTAATTCAAACTTAGAGCTCGAAGAGCCTTCGGCTCAGCTCTTTTGGACATCAACAAGAATAAACAACTGGATGTGTCAAGGCCGATAACATAAGATTTAGACGGCCTAATTGTAGGCTTTTGATTTTGTAACTTGTAATAAACGGGACGCATGTTAACTATCCCCGTAAAATATTTTTCTAGCCCATGAATTCTATTATCAAGCTCTCTTGACCCCCCCCCCTCGTTTATTTTCCCCCTTTTTCACTCTGCGCATCGTAATATTCGCCCATTTTTTTCGATCCACTTTTAATTGCTCCACCCCCAACCCCTACACAGACTTTTTTGGCCCGTGAATTGGGTGTATTTTTTACCCCCCCCTCTCTCTCTCTCCCCCCCCCCCCCAACGCCACAGCAAAATAGTTAGTCCTACGTAATTGTTCTGACTTTCATTCGGCTCCTCAAATGAATATCGAAATATTTCATAGTTGAATTGGTTAGTTTAAAAAAACAACAACATTTGTTGCATCGTTTAATAATAAGGCAGTCATTGTACGATACTAGACACCGTACACGTTACTTTAGGCCATCCGTTTCAGGGCTAGAGGAAAAAAAAAACGCATTTCCGAAGGAGCCAAATGCCACTTTCCGGTTTCCCACACTACATGTATTATACCCTATGAATAATGGAATTTAAAACATGAATATATAAATAATGCGACCTCCCATCCCGAAAACACGTTTGATAATCCAACAGGTCTGAATAGTTCCTCACATTCACTCTGACTCTATCGGTTTATCTATTCTAGATCTAAAGTCTACAGGAAATTTAGCTCTAGATCTAGAGAGAGAAGACGGTGTTACACTTGTGTACACGAGCGCAATTAGTGTCCAAGACAAAAAGAAATGAATCTTTCCGATGCTATTAGTGTTGTTCTTTATTTCGACCGCGTCTAAAAGGAGGCGGAAATGAAAATGCAAAATGACGCAAAGGCAAATTGAAAATAAGTCGAATTATGGGAAAAGAAAGAACATTTCCTTTAAAAATAAGTCTCATTTTTGTGCTATTCATGTTTTATATGCAGAATGCGGCTATTTGGGAGGGGGGGGGGATACCGAAAATAAATACGCAAGTTTAATAGAAAGATTGCAGTTTTTTCGCGAATTGCGGCGATCAGACTGCCCTTCTTTAAAAACCATTTCTTAGCAAGCATCTAAGAGTTAAAAGGCACATAAGTACGAAATTTCATGCGAATCCGTTCGGCAGTAGCTGAGATCTCTTGATACGGGAATCATTGTACCAATCGATCACACAAGTCTATCTTACGTTTATGACAAAGATTTAATCCTAAAATGAGCTTTTAGCTTATTCCAACTGGGATGGTTTTCAATAATCAGCTACAACCAAAAATAAAAGACAATGCCTTTGCTTCTATTTGGCCGTCGTGTTGTGGGGGGTGGGGGGGGGGTGGCGGGGGGGGGGCTGATGGCCAGAGCACGTAGAGTCAATTCATTGCTGACCACGATCTGTCACTCCAGCGTATAATTGAATTGAAGGCGCCGCCAGCGTGAACCGCGTTCCCTGGTTGATGACTGGCTGACCAATTAGCACGGGTTATGTCACACAATACTAGAAGGAGTTTGATGCTGTCAGGGTAGGACACGCATAGAGTGGGTCAACTGAAGAGAGAAAGCCTTCGATAGACAATTTTTTTTTTTTACAAATGTATAAACAGAGCGTCAAAGGGAAAATCTATTGTAATAACTTAAGGGAGGCAACTCAACGAGATATATGTGTTTATTTACAAGAGGAAATGACTAACACATAGGGCATCTGCCTTGAGCACAGCATCTTTATCTCGGCTCTAGACTTGGGCGGAAATCGTTCTATCTTCTTCCCTCATGTCAACATCCTTCCTAGTCACTAATAGTGCGCACCTTCTGCACTATATTGGATGGCGGTGTGCATGGCAGGGTTATAACACTATTGTAAAATACGCAAGTTAAAAATCTATGGCATTATTACAAGGTCTTCGGGGTTCGCAAAGACCTTTCCTTTAAGGAACAGTACCAGGGAAAAAAAAAGAGGAAGACAACATAAAAGAATGGAAGGGCCTGCCATTGAAAGACAGAGGAGTGGAGAAAAACGGTCGATCCTGCATGGTGCCCCAACGGTCCAACAGACCAAGGGTAAAGGTAACCAAAAAAAAAATAGGGAAAAAATCTGAGAGTTGGAAAAGAGAAAAACGAGGCCAAAAAAATCCAAAGACTAAAACTGTGTGTGAGTGTGTGACTGAAATGCAAACTGATGCAGCTAATAAGTCTTGCTATACATAGCACAAAGCACACAAACAGAATAAATACAACATACACATACACAGAAGGTCATACACACGTGACATAGAGAGAGAGAGATACACAAAGAAGATATGAATTTTGTTCGCCAGTATTTCTTTTATCTAGACATATTTGTATGTGGCCAATTCATTTTGGGACCTAGCTCCTATCCGCATCATACAAAACAATGACATTTCAAGCAACGAGGACCTCCAAGGGAAACATTTAGTGTTCTTCACGTCTGCTAGTTGTCGTCCGGTATGTTCTGTGGATTTACCTCCCCTTTCTAGAAGGAAATAGAACGACGCAGACGGAAGAGGAGAAAGACAGAGGGAACAGTAAGAGAGGAGACAGGGAGACAATGTAAGACAGTCCTTCAGACTATAAATCCAAAAGTTAGCTTTAAAAACCCAAGCTCATTGTACGTCAAATATTTAAAACCACAACTTCAGCCAGCTGAGAACTCTGGCCCCAGTAAACTTCCAACACTGATCTAGATACACGATATAGACTTACTTTCAAAGAACAAAACAGCGGTACGACTCCGTTTCAGTCTCGGAGACTTCCAACAACGATCTATAGATCTAGATTCTAGATCTAGATACACGACAGAGCCTTACTTCAAAAGAACAAAACAGCGGTATGACTCGTTTTCCAGTATACTTCAGTGTCTGAGACTTCCAACATAGATCTATAGATCTAGATACACAACGATAGAGCAATACTTTCAAAGAACAAAACAGCGGTATGACTCGTTTTCCAGATCTATTATTACTGGATCAATGAGACTGTCCTTCTCTACGGTACGTCAGCCATAACAAACATGGGATCCATATCTTCTGAAACTGTTGATCTCAGATTCAGGAACAACTACTCCGTAGCGCGTTACACACAATAGACAGCGGTCTACGCATGTTTCGGTCATAATTATAAGGTCATTTCTTCCACAGAATCATTCGCATTTTTTTAAAAACACATTTTGCATTCAGAAATCTTCAATGTGTTGGTGTGTTGGTTTGTATGTGAGCATTTTTTTTTATTATTTGCGTTACAAATGGTGGGCGCAAATTTTTCCATCTGGACACCTCCCTACCCCCCCCCCACCTCAAGATGCAACAGGTATGAGGTGCAGGTGGGGGGGGGGGAGAAGGAAGGAGTGGGAGGTGAGGTACACAAACATTCGCGCCTCCAACGTAAACAGGGGCCGGCCATGCAGGGCCTAAACTCTGACCGAGGGATGGCGACTTGTTAGCGCCAACGTAGCGCCAGGGGCCATCGTGAGGAGAGGGCCTGGAGAAGGGAGGATGGAGAGAATGTGATGTGACACTTGTGTGCAAGGGAGGAAGAGAGAGTGAGAGAAAGAAAGAATTGAGAGTGACTGATAAAGAGCTGGGAAATGACAGAAAAATGATATATTTGAAAGTAATCATCTAGAGACAAGTTTTAAAAAGTTAGTGTTAGTATATTTAAGTGCTTTTTAAGAAAGAGACAGAGATGGAGGGAGAGAGAAGCAGATAGGGAGAGGGAGAGAGAGACAGACATAGAGGGAGAGGGAGAGAGAGAGAGACAGACATAGGGAGATAGATGGAGATAGAGGGAGAGAGAGACAGAGAGAAGTAGAGAGAGGGAGAGAGAGAGACAGAGAGAAGTAGAGAGAGGGAGAGAGAGACAGAGAGAAGTAGAGAGAGGGAGAGAGAGAAACAGAGAGAACACAGAGAAGTAGAGAGAGGCACAGAGAGAGAAGGAGAGAGAGACAGAGAGAAGTCGAGAGAGAGACAGAGAGAAGTAGAGAGAGGGAGAGAGAGAAACAGAGAGAACAGAGAGAACACAGAGAAGTAGAGAGAGGCACACAGAGAGAGAGAGAGGGAGAGAGAGACAGAGAGAAGCCGAGAGAGAGAGACACAAAGAGAGACAGAGAAGCATAGAGAGAAAGAGAGAGAGAGAGAGACAGCAGAGTGAGAGACAAAGATAGGGAGAGAAGATGGTGGTATTATTAGATTCTACAATCAAACAATGAGAGTGCCAGAAAGAGAGAGAGAGAGAAAGAGAGAGAGAAAAAGAGACAGTTGCCATGAAAAGAGGACCAAGAATCCATTGTCTTAAGACAGCTGTGACAAGTGGTACTTTGGAATGTTTGTGACTAGGTGTGCAATATAAGAACTGAAGGAGAAAAACTAGCGTTCAAAATGTTTTGAGATATCTGGAACAACGTTTCACGGGGCTGCTTGTCGCAAGTACTGTCAAGTACTTTTGTAATAAGATTACAAAGAGAGTTTGTGTTGCCATACAAACTCAGAGGCGGCCCCCGTGGGAGACGGATCACTGTCGGATCCGCATATTCGCTGGTCGACTGAGGATGGCATCGAGCAGGGTATGAAACCGAGACCGTAGAGATAATCAGTACTGCGCGCTAACCGCATTACCAGGCATTGCTCTTAATCTAATGACAAATTGGTTAGAAACTAATAGCCTACTATTAATAATATACCTACACATTACGGAATGACAACTACCGGATATGTACAATGTCAGAAGAGCGATTTTAGATAATCTTTTAGTATTGAGCATTTTCATTTAGGCCTAAATGGAACTAGAATGAGGATGTAGATCTACCTAAATTAAACTACTAATTTAGCACTCTCAATATCTATATCTACTAGATCTAGATCTAAAATATATATTTGGGATAATGTAGATGTAATTTAGATAAGATTTGTATTTAAAAAAAACACTACATAATCAATTAATAGACTAATTGCAAATCTAAATATTAAAATAGTAGATTAGTTTTAGTATTTTATAACATTGCAATATTGACAATCTAGACTTTAGAAAAAAAATCTACACTTTAAGCCTAGAAATTAAAATTATAGATCTTGATCTAGTCTAAATCATGGCTGTCTGGTAGTGCGGTTTGCGCGCTGGACTGTCGTTTGGATTCATCGATGGTCCCAGGTTCAAACCCTGCCCGCTCCCATTCCCCGTCGTCCTAGGGGAGGTTTGGACTACAACTCTGAAGGAACATCCGAAACATGTAAAACAACAAACATTCTAAACTAGACCAAGAAATTCTAGATCTAGATTCTATAATGATTTTAATTAGAACTTAAATCTAAATCTAGTTTTAAAAATCTAGCTCTAGTGTAAAAAATCTAGATTAGATCTTAATCTATTGTGTCTTTTTAAAATGTGAGTCACATGACGAGGTTTAATAAACATTACTATACCGAGTTGTTTTAGCATTTAAAGAATTTATTGCAGATGACGTCAAAGGAAAAAAACCACTACGTCACATGGTCTAGTTAGACTAAAAATGTCATCTATACGAGCAGCTTGTCGAGTGTTCATAGACATTGGTGCACCGAGTGAGATCTTTAAGCATTTCATTTAAAGAATTAACTCCATATGACTTCAAAGGAAAAAGATTCCATTACGTCACACGTCCTAGTTAGACTAGAAAATGTCTTGTGTACGAGCAGCTTCTCGAGGGATCATAGACATTGGTGCACCTTGTTCTTTTAGCATTTCATTTGATGGGCTAGTCAATCCATACTTTGGTGTTAGGAAGTTGTTTCCCTTAAAAATCAGAGCATAATATTAACGATAATTAGATTTTTTAACGTTTTAGCTAGAAAGTTAAGTGTAGTGTAAGAGAGAAGTGCGATTTTACATAAATAGAGTTCAACTATTTTTCATAAAAAAATCCGGAACAACCAATTTTCGTAAATGAGAAAATTATTTGTTTTATTTATTAGAAGAGGGATTTCAAACATTTATTAGCGTTATTAGATTTTTCATATAAAATTCGGATCATTTTTGGCGACGATTTGTAAGAAAATTAAGGTAATGTAGGTCGATTTCTTTTTCGAAACAAAATCCGAAATATTCTTTACCGATTAAACAACTTTAATTATGTTTCGGCAAAAAAATTAACTGTAAAATAAGTCTCAAAATTACTTTCTTATTTTAAAATCCTGAATAACCTATAGTCGATATTTTTGAAAAAAAAAATAATTATTTGACATAAATTTGTTTTTCATAAAACAATATCAGGAACAACTTTATAGTTAATGAAATATAAATCAGTATAGATATTTTTATTTAGCAACGTTTAAGCATGGAAATAAAATCTACTATAACTTAGATGAGCAAACAAATATTCATTGGCATTGATTTGTTTTTCACAAAACATCCGGAACAATCTATTATAGATACTTTAAACTATTGCAATATTTCTGAATGAAAATAAAGGTTAAATCAGATTTACAATAGCCTCTAGTGTTATTTGTTAATCTAATCGTGACGGACAGACCGACCAACAGACAAAACGCACAAAAATAAGCTTCTTTTATTCGGATGGGGGCACTAAACAAAAAAATAAATAAAATCTGATTTTTTAAAAAAGTTTAAGGAATTGGTTTGGTACTTCTTCATGTTGCCACGTTACGCTACTGCACGAAAGTCGCTGCTTAAAAAGTCCTTTTTAAAAAAATTTGCATGATATTTACATACCAAGTGCATTAGAAATGTTTTCTTTTAATTTTAGCAGCTAGTGAACCACAAAAAACATCTTTAAGTATTATTTATATTTGTTGTAAACATTTCCTGTACATTTTATAAATATATTTGACTTAGTGATACTGAAAATACACAAAGATTATACACCTTTGTTAGAATATTGTAACATTGCCTCCCTTACATTTACGTAATTGTTTTAGAATTGGTGTATTTTTATGAAGAAATGGCTTGCATAATTAATTTTATAAAATAAACGGTTTGCTTTTAGAAAACCAAACGTAGCCGTTGCACCTAAACTTTTCAAGCCGGATTTAATGATGAAATAATATTTTTCATATCTCTTCTAGTTTTCGAGATCTGAGTGTGACAGACGGACATTTTGCACAAACCTAATATGGCTTTTTCCACTTACGGGGGCCGCTAAAAATGGCTTTAACAAGAAGTACGATGTTCAAATGAATGTAACATCGAAATGTAGATAGTGCAGTGTTGATGATTGGGCTTCCTTCCTTCTTCTATTGTTTATGTGCGTGTTGCGCAACAAAGTTTAAAGTAATGACGCCATGAAACCAGCTGGATGATTATTTGAGACGATAAAATACATAGGCCTGAAGAATTGAAACACTTTTGAATATAAAGTTCAGAATAGACCCACAGGGGACAGAATCTTCGCTTCAACATTATAAGATGTGACTATGTGTGAGCGTCTTACACTATATCTACCTATAGCACAATGGGGAACACCGTACACTATAGGCAAACACTAAAGCTGTTAGCCATTGGAGAAATTTTACGAAATGTTTTACACAAACCTGCATCTAATAACATAAAACAAATTCCTGTGATACAGTTCAAAGGCTTATTGGTGAAATGAGTTATCACATTGAAAGCTGCAAAAAAACATATGCCTCTGTAAATCTGGTGAAGCTAACATTGCCTGTCAATGAAGCGTATTTTAATGTTTACATGAATCAAGAAATCCACGAGGAACTTCCGAGAACTTGTATCAGTTGTTCCTTCACACTTAAGTACGATGGTTGTTTTATCTCTTTTTTTTTTTTTTACTCTGTTTTGGGATGAATCAAGCGGAAATCGTAGTCTATTCAGCAGATTGTTTCATTAATGTAACTTCCGGTCACAGGGTGATAACCTAAATTTGATAAAAACTAAGATCATAATCTCATCCTTCTTGTGACTATTTAACTTATCAATCAAGATTATTGAACAGGACCTTTTTTTTAATTTCCAAATTTAGAACAGTCAAACTATCAAATATTTTTACTTATGTTGAACACTTGAAGGTCTCCTCTCTCTCCCTATTTTTTGCTTCAGGATTTGGAGATATTCTGAATATTGTAATACCTTAATTAATAATCGAGCAATAGGATGATGACAAAGGAAAGGCAAGACGTAACGTTACAAGAACAGATCGAATAATTAACTGATGAAAATTGTAAAGTGCCAATTTAAAAATGGAAATCAGGTCATCTGGTAAATTCATGTAATAAATATTAAATTTTATTTTGCTTTGATTTAATTAGAATTTCATTAATAAATATATAGGGCTTAACAATCAGTGAAAAAAAAAACTCATTTGAAATACATAATTAGATAAGCAGGGGGTCTACCAAAAATGTATGAGCATGACAAGGGGTCTACGAGACAAAAAGATTAGGAACCACTGATCTAGACCAACAATAATAATTTTGTTCGATTATAGATATTTTTACCAATTGTTTTTGTTTAGCAGGGCATTTTCACGCTTTTAGCTTTCTCAGTGCGCTATGATCCTATCACTTGTCTGGGGGGGGGGGGGGGAGATATCCGTATGAATGTTATTGTGATCGCTTTTAAATGCATTAAAAATACTACGACCTAAATAGAAACTCAGGAATTAAGCCGCCTGCCTGGTCGTGAGGTCTGTGCGCTGGACTGTCCTTCAGATTTATCGATGGTCCAGGGTTCAAACCCTGCCCGCTCCTATCCCCCGTCGTCCTGTGGGAGGTTTGAACTAGGAAGTAATTATCTTCAACTCTGAAGGAACATCCGAACTATGTAAAACATTTAACAAACAAAACATTTTACAAACACCACATCAGTCAAGTACGATTTCTTTCCCCTGTTAGATACCAAACAATATAATTAATTATCATTTGAATTGATTCTTGTTTTTTTTCCTTTAGGTACTATAAATAGTTGTGCGAAATTTCAACTTGATCCGAGATTTGGGGGTGGGGTGGGGGTGGGCGGGTGTAAGAAATACAGAGTACAAACTTTTTACCAGACAGAACGAGTTGATATAAGCTACATTAAAAAAAAAAGATTCTTAAAAAAGCCACAGAAAGAAATCAAGTCTGTTGGAGGATCGAACCTCAAGAATGACAGCACGTGAGAACATTGCTTGAATATTGCTTCGTGACCCCAGAGCCTTCCAGCAAAGAGAAATCAAAACAAAAAAACCTTCAACATTTTTAAAATATGATACAAGTAGTATCATTTCAAAGACAAAAAAAAAAATATATAAAAAAATCTCGTTATGAGAACGTCAGGCCAGGCAATCGTTACATCGGACACGACACTGGCATTTCGTGAAAGCGTTTCCAGTTATTTTTACACACCGTCTGCAAGGGAGATAAGCTGAGGAGAAACCACAGAAAATTACCAGACATTCATGTCACAATTATCTCCCTCTATGTAAGCTCACTTTTGTTTCTTAAATTGCTTTTAAGCAGCGCATCTCTCATGCTATGTGCATGTTCATTACGCTAGAGTCCAATCTGTTTTGAGGACATGTGTGTGTGTGTGTGTGGGGGGGGAAGTATCTGAGAGAAAACTTCCTGGTTGTCTTTAGGCGCTTAGCAAACATAGCTCAGTTCGAGTCGGGATTCGAGCCTCAGCCCTTTTGGTAGGTAGGCAAGCGTTTGACGCCACTCAGTTATGCACATTCTTTCATTATCGTAAACTTCCGCCTAATGTTTTGTATTTCGATAGAAAGTAACCTTTAAGTTCACAAAATCGTCCAATACCAAATATATAAATGTCGCTATAAAAATCTTTCCATATCTACATTTTGTTAATCTAAATCTTAATCTGTGTTTTGGCAATAAAGAAAATATTATATATATATATATATATATCACATCATCAGATATAATTTTTAACATTCTAGTTTCAATCAAAGGGAAGCTACTTCTAGATTTGAAATATTAGCCAGACACCTTAAAGCGCAGCCTTTAAAAAAAGAATTTTAAATAAGGGAAGTAATGCCTGCAAAGCTAGTTGTAACTTACATATAAATCAAGTTATCTCCCTCATTCACTAGCCTTTTATTGGCCTATAAACTCTCTTAATTAAAATACTCGTAGTCGTACTAACAAGTTTAGATTTCGCATGTTTTTTTGTTGTTTTTTCCACGCACGCTAATAATTTCAAGAGGGGATCGAAAGGTGAATGAGGTCCGAAATCCTAGTTAATACTTAATGAGGTCCGAAATCCTAATTAATACTTAATGAGGTCCGAAATCCTAATTAATACTTAATGAGGTCCGAAATCCTAATTAATACCTGATGAGGTCCGAAATCCTAATTAATACTTAAGAGGTCCGAAATCCTAATTAATACTTAATGAGGTCCGAAATCCTAATTAATACTTAATGAGGTCCGAAATCCTAATTAATACTTAATGAGGTCCGAAATCCTAATTAATACTTAATGAGGTCCGAAATCCTAATTAATACTTAATGAGGTCCGAAATCCTAATTAATACTTAATGAGGTCCGAAATCCTAATTAATACTTAATGAGGTCCGAAATCCTAATTAATACTTAATGAGGTCCGAAATCCTAATTAATACTTAATGAGGTCCGAAATCCTAATTAATACTTAATGAGGTCCGAAATCCTAATTAATACTTAATGAGGTCCGAAATCCTAATTAATACTTAATGAGGTCCGAAATCCTAATTAATACTTAATGAGGTCCGAAATCCTAATTAATACTTAATGAGGTCCGAAATCCTAATTAATACTTAATGAGGTCCGAAATCCTAACTAATACTTAATGAGGTCCGAAATCCTAATTAATACTTAAGAGGTACGAAATCCTAATTAATACTTAATGAGGTCCGAAATCCTAATTAATACTTAATGAGGTCCGAAATCCTAATTAATACTTAATGAGGTCCGAAATCCTAATTAATACTTAATGAGGTCCGAAATCCTAATTAATACTTAATGAGGTCCGAAATCCTAATTAATACTTAATGAGGTCCGAAATCCTAATTAATACTTAATGAGGTCCGAAATCCTAATTAATACTTAATGAGGTCCGAAATCCTAATTAATACTTAATGAGGTCCGAAATCCTAATTAATACTTAATGAGGTCCGAAATCCTAATTAATACTTAACGAGGTCCGAAATCCTAATCAATACTTAATGAGGTCCGAAATCCTAATTAATACTTAATGAGGTCCGAAATCCTAATTAATACTTAATGAGGTCCGAAATCCTAATTAATACATAATTAATACTTAATGAGGTCCGAAATCCTAATTAATACCTAATGAGGTCCGAAATCCTAATTAATACCTGATGAGGTCCGAAATCCTAATTAATACTTAATGAGGTCCGAAATCCTAATTAATACTTAATGAGGTCCGAAATCCTAATTAATACTTAATGAGGTCCGAAATCCTAATTAATACTTAATGAGGTCCGAAATCCTAATTAATACTTAATGAGGTCCGAAATCCTAATTAATACTTAATGAGGTCCGAAATCCTAATTAGTACTTAAGATCTTAACTCGTCATCGCCGTGATAATTTTCAACTTTCTGACAGAGTTTTGTTATTTGTCACATCTGGTACATTCTACCCTGTTAGGATGAAACTTCAAGAACATTGTTTTGTTTCTAATATTTAAAAAAACGTGACTTTTGGTATAGAAGTATAGGAGAAAGCTTGCTCTTTTTATATAACACAAGTACACGTTTATAAAATCGAAAAGTAATTTAATTTAATGGGGTCACACAAACGGTGGCTTCGCTAAATAGAGTTAAGTCGTACGGCCATGTTACAAGTCCCCCCATTGACTTGCACGAGACTAAAGGAAACGACGCAAACAAGAAATTGCAAGAAGACAACAGGAAAGATTGTATGACCATTACATAAGTCTAATGGTAGCGGCAGACTGGTGTGATTATCCATTACTCTAGCTGGAACATCAGACGACTAGTACAAGTCCGTCCACAAACATACAATGAGGCCAGAACAGGGCTCACCATCAGAGAAACTATAGATAACTCCGTCTAGACGCGTCCCCAAAAAACGTCATCAAATATTTAGTAAAAATCGTGGCCGGCACCTGACAATACCAGGATTCAAACTTAGAACGATCGGTTGGAAAGCTAGTGTTGCTACCCTTCATAACAAAACCGAAGTAGTTAATCGGCTGACATCGAAACAAAGCCTTAGTTTCGTTTATAAAACGATATTGTTGATAAGGCACAATGATTAACGAGATATGGATATGAATTTTTTGTTGTCTTTATGTAAATGACAATCAACTTATCAAGCGGCATAAATTTCGTCTTTAAGTAGTTTAATGATTAGCGGTTATTCCCAAAGTGTAGCAATACGAATAATATAACTTTTTTTTTTCTTTATCTTTCTCTGTTTGGCCAATTAGTTAGTGTATACATAAACTGTCTAATTTCTAGGAAAATCGTTAGAGTATTTTACGAAATACCCGCCCAACTTTCTGTTTCCACTCGCCACCCATACGGAGTTTGCAAACTAATATTCACAAATACGAATAGAATTTCCAAGCCGACGATACATCCCATTAAGCATGAGCGTAAATGCATTAAAAGTAACCACACATCCACACAGCCTTTGACAAAAACTCACAATGGCTCAAACACAAACACACACTGATCGTCTACACTTGTAACAGCCTTGAACTTGAACTTACACACGTTTAAAGGCCTACAAACACACGATCTCAGAAACACATCAGGGGCGGCCTTAGATATAGGCAAACTAGGCAGCCGCCTTCCGATTGGTGGTGGTGGTGGGGGGGGGGGGGCCTCGTACATAGGTGAAAAAAAAAATTTTTAATAGAAGAAATAGCGAGACTTTAAGCTCAATGTTATTATTGTTCACTAGGGTTTAAAATATTTTAAATAAATTGTCTATTTTTATTTTTTCGCAGTTACTTGTTACTTATTTCCATTTTATTTGGGGACGCCTAATAAAATTAGCCTAGGGCCTCAAATTATCCAAGGCCGGCCCTGAGATCACACACACACACGCATATGTATACAGTCTTTACTCACCCTCCATCGTCGTCATCGTCATCCTGTATGGCAGTGGTCGAGTTGGCCTTCACTGCCACCACGGCATCCTCTTTCTTCTTCTTCGGCCGGAAAAACCGCCGGACAGCGGACAGGGGCTTAAACTTTCTTTTCTTGCCGTCCCCGCGGATATCTGAGAGACAACAAGCAGAAAAATAAAATCTTCAAAACAATAGAAAAAAAAAAGCTTATGTAATGGGAAGAACGGCAAAATCATTGTCATATATCTCAACACTGCAGGAATAAACTTTCTTGTTTTCTATATAAAACAAAATTACTTAATTAAGTCATTGTATCCAACGCAAGAGATAGAGAGAAATGAAGAACAGATATTGTGTGGAGCCCTAGGTTTAACAGACCAAGGGATCGATGAACATGAGGTGGCGAATTACCAATAATTGATTAACTTGTTTTTTTTTATTATTATTGATTCAAGTATTGTCATCAACTATGAATAATTATGCAAAATTTCAACTTGATCTAAGAATGGATGTGGTGGAAACAACATGTACTAAAATTGTATCAGACAGACAGAGTGAGTACTGTAAGCTTTCTAAAAATAGATCAACTTTTTTTTAAAACTCAGTAACATCATCACTAAGCACACAAAAACTAAAACAGAAACAAACAGCACTAAAAAAACAACTTTTTTTTTTTAAGGTTTAACACTTTTGTTCCAGTTTAAAGACTTCGAAGCTCGGGTTCATTTGTTTGATTAATGTCGCCTGTCGTTTCTATTATTTTCTGTGTCCTAAGTACAGAGAGACCTTTATTCTACAATAAAAGTTTTTTTTTTAGATATCCTTGTGGAATTGTGAGTAGCAATAAATCATTTTATTTGTGCGAGATATAGAACTTTTTTTATGATTAAGAATTGGTCTTTCATGACGTCATCATCGTATGTTATTGTTTCTATAGCGACAGCTGTCTCTCCAGCTTCATTGCATCTATAATGAATACGTTTGGGTTTTGTTAAAATTTTTTCGTTTATTTCTAGAACTTTTTTTCATGCATATCAGTTTTTTTTGGCACCTGTAAAACAGAAAGTCATTTGTTCTCAGGATTCTTCCCACCAAAAGATATATATAGTCAATGCTGTACACGTTTGTCCTTGAGGCTGTTTTTATGACCAGAAAAATATTGTTTACTAACAAACTAAAGCAGCACGCTGAGCTTTAAGATGAACTGTAACTTAATTTTACAAAGTGTCAGGGTGGCGAGAAAACAGCAATAGGTTTACACTTTTTTTTTATTCTAGAAATGCTAAAAACAAAATATTTCGGGGGCCGATTTTGAGTTTCCACACAAACTGTCTTTGTAACCTTGTTTTCTTTTTAATTCTAATTTTGAATAATAAGGTTTTCATCTCTTTCAATAAAGACTAAAGTATGTCTTTATTCTCATTTCAATAACAATTATTGTCCCAAATTTGTAAGTTCGCAGACTCTTAGATGTACTTCACACAGAGACGCGACATTATCTCTCTTTATATATCATTCTCTTCGTGGCCCAACCATGCGGGACACTACGATGAAAAAGTCATGGAAAGATAACTTATTTCTGCAAGTCGGACTGGAGTTACCCCACGTACCTTTCGAGGTGACAGAGAGCGAGGCTCAGAAAAAAAAAAAGGGGGGGGGTATGCTACGCCGCAGGTCGGCTCGTTTCTATTATTGTAGTAAGTGTTTAGCGCTAAGTGTTAATTGTTATCTGGACATCGTATTTTCCTTGCAATGTTTCCAACGAGTTCAAACAAACAACAACATCTACAGCAGTGAAAACAAACATCAGTGGTGAAAGTGTTCGACATCCACAAAGCCATTACACAAACACACACACTCAGAGAGACTATGTGATCCAAGTTGATTGACCGCTCAGCATTAACTAGGCCTCGCTTTGTTTGTTATGGGTTTCTTGTTTTCTAAACATTCGTAAACCACCGACTGTAATGCAGGGCAGACGAAATAATGAAGTAGACCAATATCAATGTGTATAGCGATGAAGGGGCGGCGATTAAGAACGGGCTAGGTTTGAGTGTTTCATAATGTAGCATTGTACAGATGTTCCTGTGTAACATTTGAAGGGTAGCTTATAATCCGTAGCCAAAATAAGAATCGAAATAATTACAAGAACATACATCGACAACAGCTTTTTTTGGCGTGTTTATTCTTCTATAACATATATATATAGTGGGATATATTAACCCATAACCTGCTCTTTTCAGTACACATACCATTCAAGTCTTACCCTTTTTTTCCCCAGCACGACCCACATGATTACGTCAAGGTGGGGAAGTGCTGATCTATTAAAATCTATCAAAATAATCGCTTTTAACTACAATGTGTAATGTCGCTTTTAACTACAGTGTGTAATGTCGCTTTTAAGTACAGTCATTACAAGAGACAGAGGAAACTTCCTATGTCTCTCCTGACAGAAGGAGCTGTTAAAGACAAAACATCCCTTGTCTCTTGAGACAGCCATATAAAGAGGAAACATCCCTTGTCTCTTGAGACAGCCATATAAAGAGGAAACATCCCTTGTCTCTTGAGACAGCCATATAAAGAGAAAACATCCGTCTCTTGAGACAGTCATATAAAGAGAAAACATCCCTTGTCTCTTGAGACAGCCATATAAAGAGAAAACATCCCTTGTCTCTTGAGACAGCCATATAAAGAGAAAACATCCCTTGTCTCTTGAGACAGTCATATAAAGGAAAAACATCCCTTGTCTCTTGAGACAGTCATATAAGAGAAAACATCCCTTGTCTCTTGAGACAGTCATATAAAGAGAAAACATCCCTTGTCTCTTGAGACAGTCATATAAAGAGAAAACATCCCTTGTCTCTTGAGACAGTCATATAAAGAGAAAACATCCCTTGTCTCTTGAGACAGTCATATAAAGAGGAAACATCCCTTGTCTCTTGAGACAGCCATATAAAGAGGAAACATCCATTGTCTCTTGAGACAGTCATATAAAGAGAAAACATCCCTTGTCTTGAGACAGCCGTATAAAGAGAAAACATCCCTTGTCTCTTGAGACAGCCGTATAAAGAGAAAACATCCCTTGTCTCTTGAGACAGTCATATAAAGAGGAAACATCCCTTGTCTCTTGAGACAGTCATATAAAGAGGAAACATCCCTTGTCTCTTGAGACAGCCATATAAAGAGAAAACATCCCTTGTCTCTTGAGACAGTCATATAAAGGAAAAACATCCCTTGTCTCTTGAGACAGTCATATAAGAGAAAACATCCCTTGTCTCTTGAGACAGTCATATAAAGAGAAAACATCCCTTGTCTCTTGAGACAGTCATATAAAGAGAAAACATCCCTTGTCTCTTGAGACAGTCATATAAAGAGAAAACATCCCTTGTCTCTTGAGACAGTCATATAAAGAGGAAACATCCCTTGTCTCGAGACAGCCATATAAAGAGGAAACATCCATTGTCTCTTGAGACAGTCATATAAAGAGAAAACATCCCTTGTCTTGAGACAGCCGTATAAAGAGAAAACATCCCTTGTCTCTTGAGACAGCCGTATAAAGAGAAAACATCCCTTGTCTCTTGAGACAGTCATATAAAGAGGAAACATCCCTTGTCTCTTGAGACAGTCATATAAAGAGGAAACATCCCTTGTCTCTTGAGACAGCTATATAAAGAGGTAACATCCCTTGTCTCTTGAGACAGTCATATAAAGAGAAAACATCCCTTGTCTCTTGAGACAGCCGTATGAAGAGAAAACATCCCTTGTCTCTTGAGACAGTCATATAAAGAGGTAACATCCCTTGTCTCTTGAGACAGCTATATAAAGAGGAAACATCCCTTGTCTCTTGAGACAGCTATATAAAGAGAAAACATCCCTTGTCTCTTGAGACAGTCATATAAAGAGAAAACATCCCTTGTCTCTTGAGACAGCCGTATAAAGAGAAAACATCCCTTGTCTCTTGAGACAGCCGTATAAAGAGAAAACATCCCTTGTCTCTTGAGACAGTTATATAAAGAGGAAACATCCCTTGTCTCTTGAGACAGCCATATAAAGAGAAAACATCCCTTGTCTCTTGAGACAGCCGTATAAAGAGGAAAACGTTTGCACTAAAAAATAGGTTCTCATAGTTTTATCAAAATTTTGAAACACTTTCTCTTCCTGATGATTTGTTTTTCTTCTGGTCTGATAAGCCATTACTTTAATAGAATTTCGATGTATTCCATTGGAAATAAGTACAATTAAAAAGATGTTACCTAAGTTGATAAGTCTTACCGTACATGTCTGCCACGGCTATAATGGATATCATGATGCTTCCTTTGAAAGTGTCAATCTCATATATCCAAGTGAGTCAACTTTTAAACTGCTGCCACATATTCTAGATCTATATTAATTGTTATCTAAATAATAGGGAAATATGATTCGATCCAAATGAGTCTCAAGTATAAAAAAATGGTCGAATTGTTTGTGGAATCGTGTTATTCTGTTATATATGCAATCGTAACAAACTAACCCAAGCTTTAAATCCTTCCACAATAAGATCTAAAACTGGTTAGAGCTAAACTCATATTTTTTCTTTCTGCTTGTCCAATCCGATAAATACACTACATGATAAAGTAGAAGAGTTCTAACACTCAGCAAGACAGCAGCAAGTACAATAATAATCATTAAGCTTCATCAGCAGTAATAGCACGGGACCTTTTTAAAAAAAAAATAAGCACATAACAACCCGAAACTAATTTGTATAGATATATTTTTCACAAGTTGCTAATCTCGAAAGTGACTTGCAGAGAGAGTCTAGTGTACAGAGTAACTCTTAGTAGAGATAGTGTGAAACCTCAAACTAATCATCAGGAGCACAAATTTATGTCTTAAAACGTAAAGCGTCAGTCCAAATAGATCTAACATGATTTTTTTATAAGTTTAAATCCAAATAGAAATTGTATGAACTCTTGAACTATTACTATCTGACATTTAGATCTACAATATATCCGAAGAAATTTGTCACATCCAAACATCATTGAATAGTTGCATTGTCCTAGATCAAGAAATCACTCAAAAATAAGCTTAGATAGCTCTGTGTTTGCTTCACCTACGAACACTACACTAATAGATCAAAGCTCAAACATCCAAAAAGCATTGTTCTTCAGAGGCGTAGAAGAGGAAAGGGCCCATCAGTTCAAACTGACTGGAGCCCCTGACTGCGCCAGCGACCAACGGCAAGTAGGGGAACATTATGTCACCTCCTGTCAGCGACACACACACACACACACACACACAACTCAATGACCAGGACAAACAGGCCCAGTGGGTGAGCCTGGGGAGGGAAGGAGCAAGAAGTCAACTGATGTTATCCATGCTGACTAAACAGCGCAGACACGAAACAAGACTCCCGTTTGTGACGTCAGATCTTCGGCTATTTCCGTCGTCTCCCAATTCCCTTATAACCCCCATCCTCGGCATCAGAAAACGAAAGCAGACCTTCAAAAGAGACAAGAAGAAAAAAAAAAAAGAAGAAGAGAGACTATTGGTATAAGGGCAAGGAGTGGAAGGAAAATAAGGAAACTGTTCGGTATACTAAACCTCGGCAAAGAGTCCGGTAAACAGAGGCTCAAGGAAAAAAAATGACCACAGCTCAGGTCCACGGTTCTCAAGATGCATACAACTACGCAAGACAGCAGGGTTTCTGTCCAGTGCTTTTGCAAGAGAGGATTTGAGCCTCTCAAGCCCTGACACTCAAATAGAGTTTGATGCTGATAACAACGTAGCCTTAGCAACCATTTCAAGACTAAAACAAAAACTAGCATTTCTCTTAACTGCACTTTGGTTCAGTTCTACGTCATAGGGAAATGTACTCTATACGTCTGCGAAGTTACAACAAACGGACGCTTGGCCGAGCTATGTTTTAAGAACAAAGGATAATATCGTTTGTAAACACTGTTCAGTACTGAGGAATCGAAACTCCTCCACTTGTAACGCAGAATATTCTTTTTCATTGCGATTCCTCGTATCAGCTTTCAAACTCTGCATGGATGGATGGACACGGAGTTTACAAAACTCCTCTAACGATTTCCCAAGAAATTTGACAGTTTATGTGCATCTTTGAGAAAACAAAAACCAATTGGCCCCATAGTGGGAAGCGTGGTCGAGGCAGCACGGAAAACCAACTCCTAGATACCCCCCCCCTCGCTGGTCCACTAATGAGATTGGACCAAAAGCGCTCTGAGCATGCTATAAGCATGAAAGTAGCGCTATATAAATGCTATAATAATAATAGTAAAAACTATAATAATAATAATAATAACGCTTGTCTTCGAGTACGACGATAAACGAGGAATGCAGTATTTCCGGTGGATACGCAGCCCCAGCTGTGACCTACATGTTCTACATCCATGGCAAGCATAACCATTGTTCGCCGGTGGTCGATTGGAAAGTATAATCAAATAAAAAATAACACACTTTCAGTGGGAATTAACACACAAGACTCAGATGTTTCTTTGCATTCAGTAAAAAGTGGAATAAATAAATACATAGACAGTCACGAACATTCTGCGCACTGTCTTATGCTGAAATAAGCTGGACTGGAATAGAATTTGATTGTACAGCAAACTAGCAAACTTGAAGTATTACAAGAGACAATAGAATGAAATTTTATATACCACCAGCAGCCTCGTAATGACAGTGTTTGTTTGTTTTTTAATGTTATTTAGTTGGCAACAGTGACATTCCATTAGTACGTCCTTGGCATTGTGTATTTTTTGTATCTACAACGTGATTCGTACAACTGCTTTGTAATATATAAATACTTGCTATGTGCCATTAGAAATAGTTTTACCAATTGTCTTTGGTTTAGCTTTCAGCTTTCTCAATGCGCAGTGGAGCCTATCCCTTTGTCTCGACCAGTCGTGAAAGGGGTTTACATGCTCACTCAGGGCTCAATAGTCCTCAAAGGGACTACGTCAGTTTACATCACCACATCTGTCAAGTACGATTTCTTTCCTTTATTCAAGATACCAAACATAATAATTAATTACCAATAGTTAATTAACGAATTTTTTTTTTTTTTTTTATTTGATTCTTGTGTTGTCGGGTAAAAGAAATAATTGTGCAAAATTTCGGCTTTATCCAAGATTCGGTGTGGGAGAAATAACGTGTACAAACTTCTTACCATACAGACAGACAATGTGAGTTGATATAAGCTTTGTAAAGAAAGAGTATTAATGCAAGTACATTAAATCTAACTTTATAGGCTACGCTTTACTTCAACCGTTCCGACCACCTCAAACACACACACACACAAATAATGGAGTTTACTGTAAAAGAGTTACGTGTTGTGGCCCCCATGGCTTGGTGATCTTACAAGGACAGAAAGGTGGACAAACATGGGAGCGTGGGGGAAAAGAAGGGGGAAAAGAAGCGGGAAAAAAAAAAGACCGGACGTTGACCTCCCATGTTGCATTAGTGGCGCTGAAATAATTCCCAGCATGCAACACAGAAATGAAAGCAGCCACGTAAAGTGCCGGAACAAAAAAAAAAGGGGGGGAAAGGGGCGGGACTGACGAAAAAAAAAAAGATTTTAAGAATAAAATCCATTGTTAGGGAAAGTGGTAAACGGGCTGAAGACAGGAGTCTAATTTTGGAAACTGAAATTCTTGGGATGAGGAATTCTTCAAACGTTCATTCCAGAGACCGTGCTGACTTGAGAGCAAGGAGTTGAAGTATTGGGAGGGGGCGCTGACCAAGGTCCAGAGCAGCTCAACAACATGCTGAAAAACTTTTGTGCAGAAGTGTCCGAGCATTTTGAAGTTTGGTCGTCAACAAAAGGCATGTCCAGCTGTGTAGGTGATGGCGTTTCGAGAGAACAGAAAACAAAAAGTCTCACCGTCAAAGAGGAAACAATAAAAAAAAAAAAAAGAGCCTCAACAAGAAACAAACAGAAAAGACATTTACAAAGCTGAGTATCACATACAGTGGTAGCACGATAGAAGCTGAATATCACATACAGTGGTAGCACAATAGAAGCTGAATATCACATACAGTGGTAGCACAATAGAAGCAGATTAAGTGCACATATATGTCTGAAAGAAATAAAGGCGATGATGTAAAATGCACATATACTTCTGTAAGAGATAGAGGCAATGAAGTAAAAATGCACATAAACTTCTGTAAGAGATAGAGGCAATGAAGTAAAAATGTACATATACTTCTGTAAGAGATAGAGGCAATGAAGTAAAAATGCACATATACTTCTGTAAGAGATAGAGGCAATGAAGTAAAAATGCACATATACTTCTGTAAGAGATAGAGGCAATGAAGTAAAAATGCACATATACTTCTGTAAGAGATAGAGGCAATGAAGTAAAAATGCACATAAACTTCTGTAAGAGATAGAGGCAATGAAGTAAAAATGCACATATACTTCTGTAAGAGATAGAGGCAATGAAGTAAAAATGCACATATACTTCTGTAAGAGATAGAGGCAATGAAGTAAAAATGTACATATACTTCTGTAAGAGATAGAGGCAATGAAGTAAAATGCACATATACTTCTGTAAGAGATTTAGGTGATAAAGTGAAATGCACATAAACTTCTGTAAGAGATAGAGGCAATGAAGTAAAAATGCACATATACTTCTGTAAGAGATAGAGGCAATGAAGTAAAAATGTACATATACTTCTGTAAGAGATAGAGGCAATGAAGTAAAAATGCACATATACTTCTGTAAGAGATAGAGGCAATGAAGTAAAAATGCACATATACTTCTGTAAGAGATAGAGGCAATGAAGTAAAAATGCACATATACTTCTGTAAGAGATAGAGGCAATGAAGTAAAAATGTACATATACTTCTGTAAGAGATAGAGGCAATGAAGTAAAAATGCACATATACTTCTGTAAGAGATAGAGGCAATGAAGTAAAAATGCACATATACTTCTGTAAGAGATAGAGGCAATGAAGTAAAAATGTACATATACTTCTGTAAGAGATAGAGGCAATGAAGTAAAAATGTACATATACTTCCGTAAGAGATAGAGGCAATGAAGTAAAAATGCACATATACTTCTGTAAGAGATAGAGGCAATGAAGTAAAAATGCACATATACTTCTGTACGAGATAGAGACAATGAAGTAAAAATGTACATATACTTCTGTAAGAGATAGAGGCAATGAAGTAAAAATGCACATATACTTCTGTAAGAGATAGAGGCAATGAAGTAAAAATGTACATATACTTCTGTAAGAGATAGAGGCAATGAAGTAAAAATGCACATATACTTCTGTAAGAGATAGAGGCAATGAAGTAAAAATGTACATATACTTCTGTAAGAGATAGAGGCAATGAAGTAAAAATGCACATATACTTCTGTACGAGATAGAGACAATGAAGTAAAAATGTACATATACTTCTGTAAGAGATAGAGGCAATGAAGTAAAAATGCACATATACTTCTGTAAGAGATAGAGGCAATGAAGTAAAAATGCACATATACTTCTGTAAGAGATAGAGGCAATGAAGTAAAAATGCACATATACTTCTGTAAGAGATTGGGGTGATAAAGTGAAATGCACATAAACTCCTGCAAGAGATAAGAGGCAGGGGAGGTAGATCCATGATTCTGCCACACACTCTGTCATGTTCGTGTTTTTCATCTCTTGCTAGTTTGAGCTGTAACCTACAAAAACTTAACAAACAAAAAAAAGGGGGGGAAAGGTAGGAGGAGGCAGACAAAGGAGAGGGGGGCGGGCAGACAAAATCAGATCACGTCTGTTGACCAGGCTATACAGCTAGCTCTTTGGATCTGGACAGACCAGACCGCCGAAAGAAAAAAAAAAGACAATCCGCGCGCGATGACAAGACTTAAGACAAGAGTCTGTCGATGATCGTTAAACCTTTAGGACAGGTCACCTCGACTTGTCAATTTGACCTTGGCACTTTTATTTTTTTTAAACAGACAAGCGCAGCAGCAAAAAGGAAGGCTTGCATACACACACTTGCTAGCACGCAAACACACACGCAAGCAGCACCAGTAGCTTATTAAGACAGAACTGTGTCATGTCGAAAAGCTTGTTCAACAAGAGTTGGTGGGAAGGGAAAAGGATGCTGTCACTGTGGTGCAAGTTCACATCTACACCTCTGAATGAGTTGCTGACACTTGGCCCAAGTCAGAACAACATTGACAGCAATTGTTACAAAGAACTTCTTTCTTTAAAAAAAACGAACTTATTTCTTACACCGGACTGTTTTTCGTTAAAGTAAATCAAGAACAGCACTTGCTGATGCGAACGCTCAGAAAACACACAGTGTAGGCTTACAAAACTCTTTCGAAAATACATCAAAGTCACAGATCTGATCTGTCAATGAAAATGTTACACTGCCAGCAGGAATCTAAATCTACAAACACGCAATAGAAAAAAAAAAAGATACTTTAAAAGAAAAAAACAAAGCTTATCAATGATAAAGAACCGCTAATTGTCATTTACTGAAAAATACAGGGTTTAGCTCCCTTTTTGCTTAATGAAACAAAATTAAAGAATTCGTACTAAATGATCAACTTGTCGGGTTTGTTTTTTTTAGGTTGATTCCTGTATATTCATCGACTACGAATAATTATGCAGAATTTCAACTTGATCCGAGAATGGGACTAGGGAGGAGAACAACTGCTAGAACATAATAAGGGGATTAAATCCATATATACATCCACATCTCTCATTAAGTAGCATTTATTTCCCCATATTTCCATATCAAACAAAATAATTAATCGTCAACAATTAATTCAGGTTATCCAAGGGGAAAAAAAGTACACATTTACAGCCATATGTATTAATAATGAACTACTTATATTCATATTTTTCGATGAAAACGCACTTTATAATCCCCATCAATTAATTAATTAATTGGTTGATTTTTTTTCTTTATTGATTCTTTTTTTTTTTTGGGTTAGAGAAATTGAATAATAGTGCAAGGTTTCGACTTGATCCGAGACTGGGAAGTGGGAGAAATAATGTTCAAAACGTGTACCAGTCAGACAGACAGTCATAACAACAAAAAGATAAAGAAATAGCGAAACGTGTTTTACATATTAACATACATCCCAGTATACCCAATAATCTTGTAATGAACTACAATGCAATCATCTTTTTAGGAATTTTAAGGAACCAACATACTTTTAACATATTTTAGTTCAATTTTTTTAACAATAACTTTTACTGTTCATAAAAACTAGCGGGAGTCCTAGGGACGTTAAGACTTTTAGGGTTTTCAACACAATAAACGATCTACATTTATAGCAGCCATCAGCGCTGTTTCTGAAATGGTTGATCGTCTGTGTCTCTAAACAAAATCAACAGTTGATGCCGTTCTTTCCGCCTATTCACTCAGTCTATTCTATTGTTAGAAGGTGACAGTTGGCGGGCCATGTTCAAACGGCAGCGCTAGGTGGCGCTGGTGAATGTCAACTGTGATGAGGTGGAGCTAGTAGAGTGGCATGGTCCAGGGTTCTTGCAAAGTAAACAACTTATCTAGTTAGGTCCAGGGTTCTTGCAAAGTAAACAACTTATCTAGTTAGGTCCAGGGTTCTTGCAAAGTAAACAACTTATCTAGTTAGGTCCATGGTTCTTGCAAAGTAAACAACTTATCTAGTTAGGTCCATGGTTCTTGCAAAGTAAACAACTTATCTAGTTAGGTCCAGGGTTCTTGCAAAGTAAACAACTTATCTAGTTAGGTCCAGGGTTCTAGTTACATATTTTAAGTCTTCTTTCTTTTACTACTATTTTGAGGCCGGGGGGGGGGTGTTGACGGTCGTTGGTTTGCAACACCAAACAGCTGGTAGGCAACCAAACCGTTGTCTGTGTATTAGATCTGAACATGTAAAATTTGAAATAACTTGAATAACTTTTGTGAAAAAAAAACAACTAAATATAACTTTTATTATGATATAGTCAAAATCAAGTTGATATGAGATAAAATAAATGTAGCAGACTTTAGTAATAATGTTCTTTAACAAAATCTAACTCATTACGATAACACAACCTTTTTCAGTCTCACGTTCTGGGGTCGTCTCCCCTAACCAAGACCAAATGACGCAACCAATCGCAAATCTTTTCCCACCGTCACTATAGAGACACACACACACACACTCTAAAATAGTGGAAACTAAATGGGTGATTTATTGAGATATATGTTGAAGTCTAGTTAAGGTGGTGTTTTTTCTTATGTCTGGGAACATCACTTTCTCTTTAGATGGTTGAATGGACGGGGATGTCTACGGACGAAATGATGGGCAGATGAGATGAGTAGCAGATAAGAAGTGCAGTGATATACAACTTGATCAACTTTAGTTAATGCACATTCCAAGAGGTAACAAATGACCAATCCGAGAAAAGGAACACTTAAATGAGTTTCTACATAACTGTAGTAAAGTGAGAGTTCTATCTAAATAAGCTAATTTCTATATAACTGTAGTACAGTGAAATAGAGTTCTATCTAAATAAGCCAGTTTCTACATAACTGTAGTACAGTGAAATAGAGTTCTATCTAAATAAGCTAATTTCTATTTAACTGTAGTACAGTGAAATAGAGTTCTATCTAAATAAGCCAGTTTCTACATAACTGTAGTACAGTGAAATAGAGTTCTATCTAAATAAGCTAATTTCTATATAACTGTAGTACAGTGAAATAGAGTTCTATCTAAATAAGCCAATTTCTACATAACTGTAGTACAGTGAAATAGAGTTCTATCTAAATAAGCCAATTTCTACATAACTGTAGTACAGTGAAATAGAGTTCTATCTTTAGGGCGCGAAGGACACTTGCGCTAATCGTCAGGTGATTGTTGATGGCATGTAAAGCAAACTCTCACTTTTGGAGGCCCGTGGAGTTTCACCGATAAACAGAAACGACACAGCCTAAAAAAAGAGGGGGGGGGGGCTTTTATCTATGTTATCTAGATCTGTGCCCCACGTGTGTTAAGTACGATGATGTGTGAATGTCTATGTCTGGTCCGTGACGGAAAGCGATACACGATCCACGAGTTTCTGGTGTGAAAAGAAACTCTACACATGTCAACCCAGGTGTTTTGTATCGAACAAGTTTTTATATTATTATTAGTTCACGAGCTGTCGCTGCGAGGCTCGACACTCACTGAAGGAAAATTTGTTCAACAAAAATTTACAATGAAGAACAATAGTACTCCATTTTTTCTAATTAAGTAAAGTTAAAGCTACGTTTAAACAGAATATAATGTTGTAATTATAATATTTAATCCGCAAGAAATCAATTCATTTTCAAGAAAGGCTATAAGGTATAAAAAAGGTGTTGAATTCTTTTCATAATTTATTTCAACCAACAAATGTTACAAATTAAAAACGCTCATGTAGAATGTTTCTCAAACTGTTACACAAGTGCTTCTCCGCTGAAACAACGATTTTTTTCGTGCTACCACCCCCTTTTAATCTGCATCCTTGTCTTCAGAGATTGATTCCCCTGGCGTCTACAATTCAGTATTTGGCACAGCAATTCACACAGAAGACATTTCCACTTATGCACATGTTCAATATAATTGCTTAATTGGGAATGGGTGGTCGCCTTAAGGTCTTCTTTAGAGGAACGTCTGTAACACTTTCAGCAGGTTGTTCTGTTCAGGCAAATGACTGCAGAACATGTATACAGCACGAGAAACATTGAGCGTGTTGGTGTAAGATAGGCGGAAAGACTATAGAGTCGCATAGGCGATCTTGTAGCAGAAGCAGATAGTATGAAATGTTCTACTTTACTTAGAGCAGGGGTTCTGAACCTGTGGGTCGCGACCCCCTTTAGGGGTCGATTAACGATTTGCCAGGGGTCGCCTAAGACAATCGAAAATATGGATTGTTATTGTCTACTCTTCTATTGCTGTATGTGTGTGTGTGTGGGAGGGGGTCGCGGCAGAGTGGGGGATTGTAGAAAGGGGTCGCCGAGCATAAAAGGCTGAGAACCGCTGACTTAGAGGATGAAACTGCGTCACTGAATTTAATTTGTTGTTAAACATTGGACAAAATGCATTTTTTCATTTGATTAAGACTCAATATGGATTTATAATACAATACAAAGTTTATCCTTTGCCCCAACCCCCTTTTTCTTTTACTATCAGCAAGTTTGATAATCCCCACAGTTTGAGAATCGCTGCCATGCCCCTAAAACGCCTAATCTACCAAAATATACAAGCAATGAAACCGTAGAAACAAGTAGAAATAGAAATATAAAAAAAATATAAAAAATTTAAAAAAAAACTCACCATCATCGTCAGACTGCTCGTTGGAAACCACTTCCGGCTTAAAAGACGCCATGACAGTATTATTCTCTGCGATGCCTTCTTTGAAATAGTTGATTCTCAGAAGTTGTATCCAATTCCAGAAATAGATCACAACATCTTCAACTTGTCACGATCAAGTGTATTAGAAAAATACACACAAACAGCATAGCACGAACCTGTTTGTCTCGCTCTGTCTAAGCCATCCTCCTTAACATGGCTAAGAAATGTATGTTTACCCAAACACGCTCTAACTCAAAGGAATGCAAATTGAACTGACAATCATCTCGACGTCATGGCGAGAGATTTACTCAACAATAGAACCAACACTTGCTATCTACAATACCGGTTTCGTTTCTTTAATCAAAAGCACCTTCGACGTCTAAGTTTTTCAAGTTTCCGAGAAGAGAGATGTAAGGTTGATCTGATGGAAAAGTTGCAATCAACTTTCACATCACCAGGGTCGTTGACTCTGCTAGGGGAAAGCATCCAAAGAGACTAGGTTCTAGGGTACTGGCATATCCCTCGGGACATTCAAAAATATTCTGTTTAGAAAAGAGAGATAAAACATGTGTAAATAGGTTATCAAAGAAGTACCAGCTTGTGTGAATATTGTTAAAACAAAAGTAATTTAAGAGTTAATATTTTTTCATGTTGTGTGTTTGATGTCATGATACAAATATGGGGGGGGGGGGGCAAAGTTGTAAATATCTTGGCTTTCGAACCGATGTGTCTCGGGTTTGAATATGTTTGTTTGTTTTACATGTTTCGGATGTTCCTTCAGAGTTGAAGATAGTTTACTTCCTAGTCCAAACCTCCCGCAGGACGACGGGGGATGGGAGCGGACAGGGTTTGAACCCGGGACCATCGATAAATCCGAACGACAGTCCAGCGTGCAAACCGCACGACCAGGCAGCCATGGAAAAGTTGCAATCAACTTTCACATCACCAGGGTCGTTGACTCTGCTAGGGGAAAGCATCCAAAGAGACTAGGTTCTAGGGTACTGGCATATAAGCAAGCGAAGGCAGGGATTTCGAACTGTTTTGATTTTAAGGACGCCCTTGAGTCCACCCAACTATCGGTTGGTCGTGGTAGTGGTCACATGACACTGTCGTTAATCGTCGGCCACAGAAACAGATGAGCTTTACAACATATGCCCTAAACTAATCGCAAGGTTGCAGATTGAGAAAGAGCCTTGGAAGGGGTGCCTTACTTTACTTGTATATTACATACTTAGATACGAGTAGGTTAAATTAATGACTTCAAACCAATAAAATCTTGTAAAGTTTATAGAAGTAGTAAACGATAGGGGGGAGTTGTTTTTTTCATGGCTACCGTTTACCCTGACAACGACGTTTGCTAGAAAATAGTGGATTATGCCCTTATCATAATACAGTTGATTTTAAAAGCGATTCAAATTGCGACTTCCTTTCACATTTAGAAAGTAGAGTCTAGCAGACACTCACACACTGACACCCAAAGGCATAGGAATAAAGTGACACAACGCATCGCGCGCAAAAGCACACACACACACACTGTCACATTGCGACCTAGATTCTAATTCAAACAAGACAGACGGAACGTATTCACCAGCGTCACGTCTGCGTGTTGACAACGGGACATAACCGAATGTTTGATATGACGTCATTAGCAGTACCGTACTAGTAGTCTCCGCTTGGAAAGGTGTTTGTTGAGTGTCTTCAGGAACTGAGCTTCGCGGTTTCCAGCCTCCAGTCCGCGGGCTGGTTCTGACCTATATTGACTAGCTGCCTAGAGACTCTTATCTTGGACGTAATGGGCGACAAGCATAATGACTTCACACCCCACAACAAATCTTATCTTATAGATTACAGACGTAACTTCAAAACAGAAGATAAATAGATCTACCTCCTACGCGTTTCATGTGTCGATCTATTCATGCATGTTAATCAGGACTTTAAAAATCTTGCAAAGTCATTGGTTTTCCTGGCTGATTCAGGTAACCAATTCCATTCTCCTAATGACACTAATGAAGAAGGAGCACTTGTAAGAATGGGGTTGTTCCGAATCTATGGCCTACTTTTAAAAAAGTCACGTGATTATGGTCTTATTCATGACAATAATGACTTCCTATGATAAGATGTAGATTTAGATCTTGTACAAGGCTAGATCTAGATCTACTAAATAATCATATCAATTAGTGAATTATTGTAACCTACTTTGTATTTCCTAAAGATGTCTAGATCTAGACTAGTTCCATATTCCAATTTTATGAGTTTTCAGAATTTTTATTATTGAAGCATATCTCCAGGACTTTTTCGATTTTGCTATTTTGGCCGCATAGATAGCAGTGGAATAAGACCTTCTCTGGACCTAAGCAATCCGATCACTTTTGCATACTGTGTATGTTTTGTTTTTTTCAGGCTTTTGGACATTAAGCATTAAGGTGACAAGCGTAATCAGTTGTTAAGGTTTACGTACAAGATTTAAAACAGTTACTTTGGTTAAGGTCTAGTATAAAATGTATAATTGTACACTTCGGTTAATGTCTATGCACAAGATTTATAACAGTTACTTAAGTTAAGATTTATGTACTGAAGTAAGCAATGTGCAAATGGCTGGAGTCTGTGAACAAAGGTCGCAACTGTAGACTCTGATAACGAGTCAAGTCTTAAACTAATTATCGACTTTACTGACAAACAAAATCTGTTGTTTTTTTTTAATATCTTGCATTGTTTTAGAATGTTATTTTGTTCTTTTACTAAAAGGGATATACTTACTAAGTGTTTTCACCAGAACCAACTCACAAAACAGTCCCAAGAAATAGTGTGTGTGTGTGTGTGTGTGTGTCCGCCCGCTACAAAAGTGTGTAAATAATCAATAGCTATGATCAAGACAGTGAAATGATAACACATACACACGAAACCAAGTGAGTCACGTCTGACTGGCCTACTTAAAAATGATCAGGTCAATAAGAACTTTATTAATCGATCGCTCGTCGACTTTGTTCGTAGGACTTTGTATTGATGGGTAAAATCTTCCAACTCAAGATATGTCCACTTATTCTTCTAAAGAACTTTCTTAGTCATGTATTGTATAGTCAGTAGAGTCCATTACATTAAACACAGAAGTCTGCTTTTCTTGACATTTTGATTTTAAATAGCCGGTTAAACATTCGATAAATAACTTTTAACGCAATCATACGTCAATTTAAAAAGAAAAAAGTGAAGAAAAAAGTGAAAGTCCCATTTCAGACCTTGCGAGCTAAAGGGCAGATGATGTAAAGGTCCTCTGATTCTACGGCCCGCAGTTAACTAGGGTGTCACCTAGATTCAAACCCAGGACCTCAGGTTCGGAAGCCAAGCGCTTAACCACTTGGTCACCGCGGCCCCAACGATATTTCATAAGCGAGAGAAAAACAAGCGAAACGGAAATATGTGTAGGCAATAATGAACAAAATATTATAATTTTAAGATAATAATAATAATAATAATAATAATAATAATAAAACGATTATGCAAAAAGTAGGATTGGAAGAGATTTTGAAAAAAAAAAACAATGTCAAGGACGATATATTTGAATACAACGGTAGCCAACTATATAATTCAAATTTCACTGTGCTACAAATGGACTTGCTAAGACATTTGGTTCTAAAAAGTAGACATAAGTTCTAAGATCTACAAGCCTTTTTTAAACGAACAGCTTATCAATACTTCCGTATTCTGTACACCGGATACACCAAAAAAGCTATATATTTTACGATTGTCCTGAGTTTATGAGAACTTCTCATTATTCAACAATAAAACTTTTTTTTTAAAAGATAAATAAGGAATAACTGAAAAAGGAAAACACAGAAAAACTCAGATCAGCGAAAACATCGACTATGACTTGTATGAAAGCAATACAAGATGGGACTGATTGACATTACAGGGTCAACACCAAACAAACCAAAATCACGACAGATTATTTAATATCAGTTTCTCGATGTCGCCCCGAGGGACACGGCCTGACAAGAAAGACATGACAAGGACTACAGAGATGGATGGCACTGCGACACGCGTGCCATATGACACTCCCCTGTGTTAGAGTTTAACTCCTTCTGATCTTCTAGGTAACCCAATGCTCTCTTTCCTCTCTAGGTTAAGTCTACCCTAACCCTTACCAAAACTCGTTTGTTTGTTTGTTGTTGTTTTTTTAACCAAACAATTATGAAAATGAGAAAACATTTCTTTTTAACAAAGCTTATATCAACTAACTCTGGCCAAAAATGTGTACACGTTATTTCTCCCACACCCAAACTCGGATCAAGCTGAAATTGTGCACAATTATTTCTTATACCTGACAACACAAGAATCAATTTTAAAAAAAGTAACCAATTAGTTAATTAACTATTGGTAATTAAATATTTTGTTTGGTATCCGATGAAACCTTTTGAAAGAAAACATTGACATTTGAAGTAAGCTAAACTTGCTTTATTGTTACAACAAGCGAACACAAGACCCCTTTAGCCTCCGACTGGTGCAGTATTATTATGATCTTTTCTCCACACAAATAGTATGGCCTAGGGCCAAGCACATCAGCGTCTTTATCAGCTGGTTATCTCAGGGGTGGGGGGGGGGGGGGGAAAGGCCATCACTGGGCGTGTCCAGTTACCACCCAAAATTCAAGGGATGTCACTGGAGATCATCGCATTAAACATAGGCCTTATTGATTGTGACACATCTACACTGCAAACGTAGTGAGAAGAATACCTGCCTTATAACGGATATAAATCAGAGCCTGTTTTATTTAGTAGTCGAGCTAACCCAGCTTACATAAACGCTAGATTTAGCGTTACATCAGCAAACACAGGTTTGATTTTTTCTTAAATCGAAACAAGTTTTTTTTTTATAGATCTACATGTAAAGGCTTAAGATACTTGTTTTGCAAAATAAATAAAATAATGATTACAAAGAGAGTTTGTGTAAAACACAAACTCAGAGGCGACCCCCGATGTGCCCGCCTATAAGAGAAAAAAAGGAGACCAAACAAATCTAAGAGTAGGAAAGAGAAAAAAATTAAGTTTCGATAAGCTGATAACCAGAGTAGTGCATGTAAAACTTGTTTGTAAAGAAAGTTTCGGTGTATCATCACCCTGAAACAACCTCTAGAAAAACAGTTGGCGATGCGGAACCACCCTCTGTGATACGCTTGAGCTAGATCGAGCCAGAGAGACACATTTTAAGGACATGTTTGTCTCGATCCAGACATTGTCAATAACAAACACGAGGGTAACATTTTATCCGGAAAGCTGTATGTCTACATCTTCTTTCCTTGATTCCTTCTTTCACACCCACACACGCACGCACACATATTTTCTCCCCCCCCCCTTCTCTCTACGTTCTTTTATCTAAATATCATTCTCTTTAAAAGTGCATTGATGATCACAAATCACCTCGTTTTTTCCGGACTTTTTAATCTACTCTTTTGGCGCTTCAAGTTATGACCATCTAAATGGTTTCAGAATGTTCAGCTACAAACTAAAGGTGTATCACAGCCTGGCCGTGCGACATACTCTCTTGATTATCATCTCGATGGTCCCGGGTTCAAACCCTACCTTTCCCCCTTGATCCTGCGGGAGGTTCGGGCTAGGAATGAATAATCTTTAATTGTGACAAAACGTCCACGGCGTATTAAAAAAAAAAAATTCCACACATTTATATTCAAGTTGAATTAAAATTTCTTTGTGTAGTCCAAAACAAATTAGCACAGAACATTTAGCTTGACAGATTACAAGTTATTTCTATCAGGCCAAACACTTAATAATATATATTTTCTAAATAGTTATTTACTGCACCTAGACGGATTACAGACAAGTCTGAATTCTCTCAATGTTAAGTCTTTTATGTAATAATTTCTAGCCCTGACACTGTTTTAGTTCACAAACACTGCTCTATTACACACACAAAACACTATGTAATTCTTTACACGATAGTATTTCAACGGAAACTTCGAGGTTCTAACAAAATGATACACAAATATAATGTCCATACTTTCCTCGTGCCTTGGTCTACATAAGCAATTATACATATATAACGTTAGCAAGCTGGATACATGAACAGAATGAGTTCTAATATATCTAACGATATACAAGACCTACGGTCACCCAAAAAAAAAAGAAAAGCTAAAAATCAAAAAGAGTTACACTAAATGAATGCCATCTTTGTGTGACACCTATGCTATCTGTTTACTGATGGAGGGAAATAGCGGCTCGAATACACATTCCTTCCCGACTTTCTTCAAGAGGTTTTATAATAAAGACAAATAAACGAAAAGTGAAGTCCCGGATTTAAACAGTAGAATGTTAAATGTTGTTTTTTTTCACAGCGCAAATAACCTTCGAAACTTTTTTTTAAAAATTACATTCTAAAATCGTAGAGGTTTACCTTTCTTGACAATAGCCTTTTGGAATAAAAGATTTTATCAAAGACTGGACAGTCCGATTTAATACCATTATTGCCATGATGTTGATAAAAAAATAGCAATAATAAAAACAAGCCCAGTGGGTCATACTATGTCAATACGAAACTCCATCCACGCGACTGGTGCATACTTCATAAAACTGTTACTCCTGTAAGCACACCATTATTGACACAATATGTTACCCGTATTCATCACCGACCCGACCATTTCACATACGTTAAAAGAGTAAATAAACCACTCTACACAGCAAATTTAGAAACTACACCTCGAAATCCAACGGTTGGTACAGTTAAAAAGGACATTAAGCCAAATAGTTAAACAAGCCAACATAGACTTACAAAAAATCACATAAGGACTGTATCGGATGTGAGCTAAATTTAGACATGAGTAAGGTACATAGCTGATTTTTACAAAACACATTTTCAGATTCAACCATACAATAAAAGGTAAGTAAAGAGCTTATTAGTACTAGTCACGTGGAGTACGCGTCAAGGTCTCAAGAGAAGTGAAAACAATATATTAAGAGACTAGAGATTTCCAGTTTTTACGGGAAAAGATTAAATAGGTAATGGGGAATAATTTGTTGAAGTTATCAGAAGATCGTAGAACCGCGTTTTATTTCAAAAATAGGATTTCTGATATTTTTTAACTTAGATATTTCGGGCATATTTTGGAGAATACGTCATCGTATATAACTTCTGAAAATAACCAAGACTTAATAACCACCCGATACATGAATATATACAAGTTATAGGCAAATTGTAGATTTTTAAATGAAAGTAAAGCATGTCATTTCACCTTTCTCTCATAAGCCTCTACAATGAGTCTCTCAAGGGAATGAAAACACTCACTCGTTTCAGCGGCCGAGTGATTAAGCGCTTGGCTACCTAACCTGGGGTCCTGAGTTCGAATCTGAGATTTTGAAATACGGGATTTTTAGGCCGCCCCTGAGTCCACCCAACCTTAATGGGTACCTGACTTTAGTTGGGCTGTAAGTAAAGGCGGTTGGTCGCTGTGCTGGCCACACGACACCATTGGCAAAAAAAAAGATGACCTTAACATCATCTGCCAAATAGACCCCATGGTCAAAAAGGGGAACTTTATTTACTTAACGTTTTCAACAATCATAGTCCATTAGATCCTCCAATTAAAAAAATAATATTAAAGTTCTAGATATTGGTTCAGTATCGCTGATATCAGTTGAAGGGTTAACTCCGGAAAGATGAGAATAGCAAGGGGTATGAACAACGCGCAGAAAGAGGCGTTCCAATGACATGAGCGGGATGCTGGAGCCGGTACAAAGTGTACACATTTTAGAGAAAGCTCAAGGCTCAACGTTGGTAACCTATCTAGCTGAATTCGTTGAACAACTAGAATAGTAATATGAATTCAGTGAACATACTATAATGTAAAGGGTAGTAAAGCAAGGTTTGACTTTCAGACCTTGTGGTTTATAGGGCAAATGATGTAAAGGCCATCTGTTTCTGTGGCCTACGGATAACGAGGATGTCATGTGACCAGCACAACGACCCACCGCCTTTGCTTTTCCCCAACTAATGTCAGGTACCCATTAGAGCTGGGAGGACTGTAAAGGGTGCAGCTTCAGAAATGTAATTACATTCCCTTGCCAAATGAAGTATTATTTATTTATTTATTTTGTAAATGGTATATTGAAATGCAAATTGGACATGTATTAAATAGAAAATGATCTACTAACAGTTTTACTCTGCAAATATCTGTCAAATTCTGAGTGTTAAATATCTGCATATTTTTTGGTAATTTGAGCATTAAATAATATAAATAAGCAAAAAATGTAAATCATGCCAGCAACATCATTAGCAATAACAAAAAATCGAGACTTCTATTGCAAAAAAATTATTATTATTATTATTAATTATTTAAAAAGCTGATAAGATTTTCAACATTATTGTGAAGTTTATGCTTCGACCATCACAAAAACGAGCCAATAGTCACAACAAACAAAAATTCTTTCTGGCGGTTAATCACGGTAGGTTAAAGTGGACCTCTCAGTAATAATAATAATTAATTGTATTCTATCATTACACTATCGATACGTACTAAACACTCCCCTTTTAAAGAATGATCAACGAGCCGACATTAATTTATTTTTTAATTGCTATTTCTACAACGCGAAGTAATAGGACTTAAACACTCTTTTACAAACGCACAGGCTTTTATAGAAACCAATGCAGACACTATTTAGTCTCTGACTTACCGTTAATAAGAAAGTACAAAGCAGCTACAAAATGTATATAGTATGAGAGACTAATTTCACCTTGGTTACAGCATATAACAAAAACAATCGTCTTATCTATGGTCCACATGTGTCTGCATAAAAAGAAACGTACCCATTCACTCTCTAGACTACATCAAGTAAGTGCTACCGGCTTTGAAAAGTGGGAGAAGAGAGAGAGTCGGAAATAGGCGAACCCTATGTAATGCTAATATTGATCCCGGAATTCCTTACCCTAGAAATGAAGGCTGCGTCATATACGGGGGCAGAGGTTAGGTCGTGGTGACTTTGTTTCAAGTGGGGAAGGGGCGGGGGGGGGGGGGGGGGAAAATCGAAGAACGAGGACCACCAGGGGAAATAACTAGATAAATGACGTGCACAAGTTTTGAAGGAGTTGTCCGAAAGAAATCAAAACGTTTTATCTCTGCACCGATTGGCATTCATGCAAAGGGAGAGAAGTCTCAAAATAGTTTCAACACTCATGTGTCCACTAGAGCAGTAGTATATAAAGAAACAGTGTTCCATAGAGTGGAGGAACATGAAGTTTTGTACGCGTTAAAAAATGAAGATTGGGGAATTCGGGAGAGCTCTAGACCCGATGTGCGCGTTAGGTGCGCGTGAGTGATTCAGTTACTACAATATGCGGTTGTATTTTGACAATAAGAAAATGATCTAGTAAAAGTTTTACTGTCGTATTCCGAGTGTCAACATCTGCATTTTTTGTGTGTGTGAGATATGAAGATTAAATAAAATATAAAATAAGCAAAAATGTGAATGCTGTCAGTAAGGTCAATTGCAATAAAATAAAAAAAAAGTCAAGATTTAAAATAAATAAATAAATTCGACATTTTAAACATTAATGCTTCGACCATAACAAGAACGAACAATTTAAAAAAAACCATAAGATAGTACAGAATCAATTTCGTCACTTTACAAATATTAAAAAGACAAAGATAGCGAACTACATAAACGAATATAAACAATGTTTAAAATAAAAAAGATTAATGGTGCCAATTAAATAATACAAACTAATTTGTGCTTGTAGCGAACAGCTTCGAGATTTGCTTCAGAAGTGCTAGATAGCTTATCAATGCTTCCGCATTCTATACATTGGGTACAAGAATTAAAAGCCAGCTAGATATACCTCTATTTCTGAACACACCCCACCTCCCCCAATTGGTCAAGTATTTATTAGGAAGTAAGTAAAAGTTTAAAAAAAAAGAACTTGATCCAATAATTAGGTCGCACACGTCACGTGGTTAGGGGGTGATCCAGGAGATGAATACTTTGTACTGCCATGGCTCCTTCTGTCTCGGGAGACAATGGGTGCGCCCAGATGAGTCACTGGCTTGTGGTTTCGTCTTGAGACGGGGCAGAATCTGGAGTGACTAAACAAGCCAATTCTGGAGCGGCCGAGTTTGCCACAGTTCGTGCATGTAAATGCATCTCTTTTTAGGGCTAGTTCATAAGGGCAGCTTTCTTTTTCTTCCTCTTGACTAAGGCAGCTTCGTTTTGTTTGCTCCCTAAATACTGTCAAAGAAAACAAAAAACGCACCAAAACTCTGTCCATATCACAAAGTCCTCAGTGCTCGCAAAGACCTTCCTTCAGGGAACAGTAGCAGGAAAAAGAAGAAGAGGCAGACAGAAAACAACATTAAATGGACAGGCTTGCCATTGAAAGAAATCATATCCAAAGCTAAACTCGGAAAGGAATGAAGAAACACAGTCAACATGGTTTTGACTGGTGCCCCAACGGTTCAACAGACTAGTTTACAGAAAAAGCGATACAGTGTCCTACTCGGTTTCAATTGTATAATGTGTATTAGTTGTAGACACTAGAAACAGCGCTAGCTCAAGCTTTTGAGCAAATAGAGGACTGCCTATTACTGAAGTATCATTCGAAGCTAATGTTTACCGAAAGATCTTCCTCTTTACAAAAAGTACTATTGCGTGCTTCAGAGGCCTATCTTTGGTGACCCCCCTCCCCATCACATACACACACACACACATAGTATGATGTCCCTCCCCTGTGAGAGGTAAGTGTGTACATTGTTATCTGGCCTCCTCTCATTATCTCCTCCCACTTTTGTGGTCAAGGATCTTAGCTCAAGGTGAACAGGGACAAGTTGTTCACAGTCAGGCCAACACTGAAGCACGAACATGTTCATTGCCTTTGCTTTCTCCATCCTGGCTCTTGCAGCGGGAATTCCCACGGCTTCTAATGAAATGTAAGTAGTTTGATATCAATTAAAAGTATAGACTTCATAATGTAAGCCTCATTTTTTTGAAAAAGAGACTCGGTTGCATAACACAACATTAAAACGCAAATGATTACGAAACCTACCAGTGTGCTGCTACCAGTGCAGATATTGTAAAAGAAAAAGGCATTTCATCCGTTGTAATGTCGGAAGGCTGCTTAGGCCAAATAAGGTTCTGTTAAAGTGAAATTTCTCACTTCTGAAGTTATCAGCCCAGATTGGCACAGTATAGATTAGTAGTTTAAAATTGGTGTAGTAAATAATATGTGTTATCTTGTTAGATTTTCTTAAAGTAGCCTCACAAACAATTAGTACATTAAAGATTTAAAAGGTGTTTTTAATTTACATTGGTTAGTCTCATATTCAAATACAGACTAACATTTTTAAAACACATATTGTGAATATGTAAGACTTGAGACTAGATTCTTATTTCACAATTAAAATGACATTCGTTATTCTCGTAGCGTCTCTCTCCCCTTTCATACTTTGACATATATATATATAAACCCGCTGCTTGCTTTGACATACTAAATTAGTCTTTAAAGTATGTCTTTAGATGTTGCATTTTTTTGCATATTAAAAACCTTTTTATAAACAAAGCTTATCTAAGGGAAAGCAAGGTTTATCTCCCCTTTTCCATATAGGCCTACGACAAAATTAATTAATAGCCACTAAATGATAGAAATCAGATTTTTAATAGCGGGCTCAGATTTTTTTTTTTTCATGTAAACGTGACAGACGGACGCACATACAGCTGCTAAAAATTATTTTTAAAAGGGAAAGAACGGCTTAAGATAATGTCCTTGATACATGAAAGAAACAAAATAGTCTTAACTATATCCTTCATAGAAAAAAAGTTCTGGTCGGGATTTATTAACTGAAGGGGGAAAAAGTGCAGGAGCGTAAATTTTAGTTCACATTAGCTAAAGAATATATTTGCCTTAACGAAATGAGAAGGCCCGGTGTGTGTGTCAAGTACACCATCACGTTTCATGTGTACACATCACATCTCGTGGTATATTCCCTCGCATCAGAACAGAAAGAAGGGTGCAAACAGAAAAAGAATGAATACAATTTCAAGACCAAAAAATGTCGTTTTTCGGTGTCCGGGTTTTTAGCAGCTTGGGAATTTCCCTCAAGCTTCAATTTTTTTATGAGGTTGACATAAGTTTGAGAGAAAATTCTACGCAAAGTTTTAGTTGTGTTTGAGGCTTTGCTGTTTAAGTTTCCCGACGGTCATTAGTTCAACACGTTCTGCAGGATGTTAGGAGATGACATCAGACCGAAGTGCAAACCACAAGGCCAGGCTGACCCACATTTCTACTGTTAACTTACACGTCCGTCGTAACACCAAAAAATGTCAATCATTTATTTTAATAACATTTCACTGACATTTTGAATTTAAATTTCGCACATTAACTCGTGCTGCGTGACAGCAGGCTTTAGTAAAATTTAAGAAAGATAATTTCGTTAATTTTTTTTTCATTAACAGCTAAAGCCCAGTGTTCCATCTATATATTATATAGATTTGTTTCTATTACTGAGTATCAGTAGGCCTATTATTCATTATTTGCGAATGGCCGCCCTCGTGCAAAGACATGACTCAAGTTTAATGTTGTATTAAATATAAAGAACCGGTAATTGATTTATTAAAATTATTTGTTATACAATGCGTTGTTTTATATAGTCACGTGACCTGCAAGCAGAGGCGTAGTGAGCAAAACGTGCGACCGGGGAAAGGTACATTATCGGCGCCCTCCCCTCCCCCATTTACCATAAACATGACATAGAAATGTAGGCTGCGTGAGGTGATCCCCTGTGGGTTGCGCCCGGGGTATCGTTCACCTTCCCCCCCCCCCCCACAACGCCTCTTCCTGCATTGACTAACACATTTCAAAGTTCTAAAAACAAGGTTAAAAGTAACCTCTCCTAGCAAACATTGTGTACGGGGTTTGAAGCCTACAAAATTTTGGATTATCGCGTCATTTGTCATAAGAGGCAATGCAAAGAAACACAAACCTGAAGTATTGGGAGACATAATAAGCAACCTACATGCGTAAAATTTTTAGATATCCCTTGATTTGTGTGATAAAATCAAGTATGGAATTTAAAAGTCTTCACAACATTGCCAAGGACAGCAAGCCTTTATAAATACACTGCATAAGATAAAAATAAATAAAAAGATACCAAAACGAGATAACAAACACGATAGCTGAAAATTGAGCTCATGCAAAACCCAAATTGAATGTTAAGGCCCTTTGTATTTAATTCGCTTTTTTTTTGTTCAAAAATGTGCAGAGGCATATGTAGATAGACCTAGAACTTCACGAGACAATACCTCTCAACTATCAGTCTCAGCATGCCGCCCGGGTGTGAAACGGTCGTTAAAGGGGACGTCTTGTCCACATGAGGAGGCACAAAACTCCAGTGCAAAGCCCTCAGCCCCCCCTCCCCCCGATGACAAAAGTGGTCATCATCGAACCACGATAGACGAACTGTTAGGAAACAAAACAGAACTCCCGTTTGGGTTGCCTAGGTACCGAGTCTATTTCTCTCGCGAGTTCGGAAGGCAGTCCAAACAACAATCCACACCGTTGAACCGTTTTATGGCAGACATCAGCACAGAGATGGAAAATATATATGAAGATTTCCGGGTAAGCTCGGTCTTTGGACTCGCCTAAAACCCAATTTAAGCAGCCAAGAACCATAGTTAATAGGAATTTAACAAATTACATCTGATTGAATCCCTCCCATTAGTTCAGACAGGTTGATGAGCAAAGAATTCCAAGAGTCTTGGGACAATGAAGAAGATTTTATACAGTGTTATGTAAAAAATGTGAGTCTTTGTACAAATAGGTTGCTGTCAATTAAACAATGAAAAAAAAAGGGAGAAACTCGTCCAACTTTCCCCTGAGTTATCTGCCCACATTTGCATAGTACAGTGTTAAAATCAAGCAATACTTGTTGCTTGAGTAAATACTAAGTCCAACAACTCCACAGAAGACTTTCTCGCTCTTTGAGGATACCTTTTAAGCAATCTGATATTCTTACATAGGACAGTAACTAACTAGGTTAACTTCTTAAGATAGAACAGGGGCCTGGCCTTATTTTTGAAAATCCAAGCAAAAAAAAATAAAAATTCTATTCTCAATAATTTTAACCTATTATTTGTCATTTACGTACACTGATAACTTTTCTGACCAAATGTATCATCGTATGTATATTAATTCCGTAATCTGATCTTAACAAAAGCTTCATTAAAAAATACTAAATACTAGATGATTTTTCTGTTTATGCTATTAAGTTTGTAACAGTAAGTGGAGACCCCTGCCATTAAGGGTCTCGATCTTTAGTTTAGTATCCTACACAGCTGTAAAAGGGAGATTACCCACTGTTAATCTGATATTGCACTTAGTGCATTTTGATTTTTTTGTTTTGATTCTGTGATGCAGAGAAGAAAAAAAAATTCTTTCTAACAAACTTAGATTACACTTAAATCAGGTCAAGTGACTAGACTATGTACTTAGCAGATAGCACCAACACCTACTGATTGTTAATTGCGATAGCAGGTCTAAACAAAAATAGAAAATAATAAATTTAATATTGAAAAAACAACAGATGCCTACATGTAAACATGATCGCCCCATTTTATTTTATTTATATGGCTATCCTTTATGTGATAGATTCTGTTTGTAATTGTGGTTTCAACCAAACAGTCAATAGATATACTCAAATTCATTGTGACACAAAAGGGACTAAAAATTAGACGCTCAGTGTGAAAATTTTAGAACCTCTACTATCTTATTCATGAACAAAGTCAATGATGTTGTTGTACTGCTTTTCAAATCATTCACATCACACATCAGTCCATTTGGACCCATCAATGATTAGAACCCTTGTTAAGAGGTTTAATTCATTCAATAATTCATTGAAACATGATAGAGAAGGAATTTGGGAAACCTAACTTAAAAATAAAGTCACTCCCAAATGTTATGAAACCCATGTGAGGTTTTACAACGTTTTCTCAAAACCAAACATTGAAAGGAGTAAAATAGAAACAGAGTGAGAACTACTGACTTCATTAACTAGGTGCAGAGAAACCTTGCTCCTAAATCTATTCCTAAAAACATATTTTACTTTTTACTTATTTTATTTGAGAACTGCAAGCCGTTATTTTAAGAGTATTGTACCAGCTTTACTATCTGTAAGCACAGTAGAGACCCCTTTCCAGAAGCATTGGCTATGAGGCCCTTGATGATTAGTCGACCATTTCATAAGATAGTCCCACCCTCCCTGAAGCATCCTCCTCATTGCAGTCAACACCTCCTACTTCTACCGTGGTATTACAACTCCAGATGGCTTGAAGCCGTTAGTGGTGGTGTCTCGAGATACGAAGCAAGGAGAGTGGCCAGCATAAAAAACGTAGAACCAACAAAAAAGCTGAGAGAAGAAGCAGGCCTATCTGCAATTTACTCAACTTACCCATGCCATGTATGCGGCTGGCTTTTTAAAGAGAGGCTTGGACTTTACAGTCATCTTCGAGTTCATAGGAAATAAGAAATATGCTTATCTTCGACCACAAAGGAGTGAATATATATATCTACACCGCCACAGACCCCTTTACATCTAAACCTTCCACCCCAAAAACAAATATAAAAACAACTTAAAGCTCACATTAGAAAGATTTTCTTTATAAAATTGTTTTTTTTTTTAAAGATGAAATTTCTCGCCTTTAACAAATTATCATCTCAAAATGAAGTGGGTCCAAATCCGGAATTTGTCGCACACCTTGACTGAAGCATACGAAAAAAAAAGTGAAGCCCAAATTATCACAGCAACAATTACTGCTGACTACTTATTAAAACTGGTTCCATCGGAAAGGCTTTGAGAGTCAATCATGAAAGTCAGGAGCTGGCAGCGGAAGTGTCATAATTATATTTCGAACAATTGTGACAAAGTGCTGATATATTTTTGTGGGGTTCAATTCTTTTTAACACAAACTTGAAATAATAACATGTATGTTTTATGTACATCTAGTATTCTAGTTAGATGAAGATCTATTGATACAATAGATTAGAGTAGTATAATAGAGTTATAGAGATAGATTCTAGAATTCCAGATCTATACAAGACTTAAAATGTATATCTTATTTTGATATTGATATAATATCTATAGCCTATTATAGTCCTTTAGTGCCCTATAGTCATAGAATAGATCGTCTCCCTCTCTCTCTATATTTAATATATTAATAATATTATAAATATTATTATATATATATACTAATATTATAATATATTATAGATCTAGATCTAGTAATATAGATCTAAATCTAGGGCTAGATATTCTAATCTACAGTACTAGGTACAATAATCTATAGGAAAGTGCGAAGTTCAAGCAGCCCCGATTTGTCAAGAGGTTCGAACAGTTCACTTTTTATTGCTATAACTTTTTTATTCGAATGTTTACCAAATTACTACTATATTGCTACTGCGCATGCACCTTTTTTCTTTACTTCCGACACATACTATTTCCTTTTCCTTGTAAAGGCTAAGTTCATGGTGAGGTCAAACTCAGGAGGTGTGGAGTTTTTCTTTTTTACTACCCGGTAGTGAAGGAAATGGGTAATGGGCTTAAGGCTATTTTTAAGTATGATTGCTCATCAGCTTAAAGAGACTATTTGAAGTTGTGGAGGGTGGGAAATGGTGCAATGGATGGTGTTCTTGCGCTGGAGTAAAAAGAAAATGACTTTGTAGTAAAAATTAAATATTAAAACATGTTTTTAGATATATTTCCTTTGATCTGTTCGAACCTTCCACCAACCCGATCGAGGTTACTAACTGGGGAAAAATCCGCTTGAGGAAAAGTACGCTTGGCGATACTTACCCTACACCTCTTTGACTTCGTATTTAATTTTAACTAAGCCTAGTGATACATTAAATCCAATCTATTTTCATAGAAAAAAGGATGAGGAATTCAGAGATACTATCAGTTTTTTCATAGGTCAGACCGTTACTGTGCTATAAAAATCCAAACTTGAAAATTGCTGCCAGCGGGCTTAATGCGCTCGAACTTCGCACTTTACTCTAGATCTCAGATCTAATCTAAAATTCTAAATCGATCTAGACTCTAAGTCGAACTCTAGATTTATAATTTTAAAGATCTAGAATCTAGACACACTCTGTCTCTAGACTAGATCTACAAATACTACACTTTACAATTTTTGAAACCTGAATCTGCGTATCAATTATACTATTATTTTATAGATCTATCTAGATCTATGTTTAGACTAGAGACAGAGATCTATCTAGAATCTAAATCTAGAAATTTAAGAAAAAATCTAGATTCTAGTAGATCTAGATCTAATTCAGTAATTGAGACTAAAAAACTAGTCACGTAAAGACAAAAGTCGTAAACTAATAACTAGATCTAGATATAATCATAATTAAAATAATAATACCCTACCCTAGCCTAGTCAGTGACAACAAGGCTTTGAAGTAGTGACAAAAGACTATAGACAGTGACTACGACTAATGAATAGGGCCTAGCATAGAAAAATATAGATCTAGATTTAATCTAGTTTTTAGAGCTAGACTCTATTTGTGGTGTTTCTTACCTGTGAATTTCTTATAATCTAGATCTACTTTGGCAGGTCAACCCGTTATTTTTACCTAAACAAGGTGATATTTCCGGCTTTGCGAGTTTACAGACTTGACAAGTCTAAGAGTAAGTTAAAGAGCAATACACAGAAAAAAATATCTGTTAAGTCATGTGATCTATGTAAGCTGACGTACTTTTTAGCATTCGCTGAATTTTAGTTCTAATCTAGATCTACATTACATCTGTCACCATTTATAATTATCCTTTCTTACTAATCTTAGTATGTGAGTGTTTGCATCTATTCTTTGCTTTACAAATCTATTAGATCTGATCTTTGACAAATGGTGTAGATCAAGATATCAAGAATCTTTTAAGTTTTTAGAATCTAAACATTCTTTACATTAATTATCATTCAATCAAAATAAAATCTAAGTTACTAGAGTATAGATCTAGGTCTAGTCATAGATCTAGTCTAAGTCTAAGAATAGTGTGATTGTGAATCATTGTGAATGGGTTAATCATAAAAAATAAAATTAACCTAATGATAATCATATTCATAATGATGTGTTGTGTAGATCTAGACTGAGACTCTAATTAACTCTAATACTACTAATAGATCTAGATCTAGTAAATTAGTAATAGATCGAGTAAGAGTTTAAAGACTCTTAGTTCCGTTTTAGACTAATTTAGACTTATATTAATATAGATCTATATCTAGATCTAGATAGTTAAGATAATATAAAATTTAGACTAAGAGTCTATGACAGATTTAGATCTAGATATATAGATCTAGAGAGTAGAGAGAGACAATCTTAGAGATTCGAGATCTAGACTCTAGAATCTATTTATGTCTTGACTTGATGCTAGCATATATATCTTTTTGACTTACATAAAATTTTAAAAATTTGTTTTACCAATATAAGTAGTAAGTTCATTATGAATAGGTAATATGCTGTTTTCTGTTTTAATAATATTTATAAAAAATATTTTAAAAAATTTGTTCTTGTAAAAAAAAAATTGAGATTTCTTTTTCTGCTAGATATGTATAATTTTAATAATTAAGATTTTTATTTAACAGTTAATCCAACTTGTCAGTAGAAGACACTTTACATTGAAACTTGTTTTAAATTACCATAACAGGTTTTCAACCATGTCTAGGCAATCAGCAATAATGAAGTCTTGTGCTGAAAAAATTTAGAAGAAAGAATTATGTCGAAAAATAGCTCTGCTAAACATTCATTCACTCTCTGGCTGAGCCGGATCCTTGTTGTGATATTAACTGTGTTGATATTATTTGTCCTATTTTACTCATACCTATCAACATTGCCTGTGTGTCGAATATCAGGGCCAAAACACTGGACGGCTGATGGATTTAGGTAAATGGAATCATGTGCCACATGCTGTATTTTATTTTGTGTAAGCTAATAACATTTGCAGCATAGTTAAGATACTGTTTGAAAATACTGATTCTATTTCTTCAGGAATTTTGCCATAAGAACTACATGGAATGGTAACTGTGTTAAGCATGAGCCTGTCAAAATTTCATTATCGCCATCAGCTGATGGTGGGATGATCATCAAAATAGTGGCCCCTTTTTTTAACAGCCCTGGTAGACCTAACGGACCAGCTGGACAACCATTTCCTGGGCTCTGGGACTATGAAGGTAAATTTTGAAATGTTAGTAATACAAAATTAAACACAAAGTTTTTACTGTTTCTTCATTAGCTGTGCACTGAAAAGCAAACCATCTTAAATCTCAAGCAAACTTCCATGTCTTTAAAAACATGAACTTAATAAACAAACTTATTTTATATATATATATAATATTATTCGCTTTGACAAAGGGTTGAACAATATACACATCTGTTTCAAATTACATTCAGTTTAGGGCTTGTTGCCTTAATGAGCCCCCTAATCAAAGAACTTTAAAGAAAAGGATTGTTCATTTACTCTGTTGGAAATTCTCCCAAGGCCATAATAAAAATTAGTTTAGAAGAACTAAAGCTGGATGGTCTAAATCTTTATTAAATTGATTGAAATAAATTTGGAGTATCTCGACACTTCATCTGATTCTCTTTGACGTCTGAAATGGAACCTTAATTAAAATGATACTATGAACGTCAGTGTCTTTTAGGTCTACATTTACATAATAATAGCAAAATGTAAACAACAACTGTGATATAGCCCTTACTTTGGGAATACTTTAAAAATGTGATTGTTGATTGTAAGTTACAGCAATAATATCTTTCAAGTTAAAATTAATTTGTTTGTTGTTTGTTGTTGTTAGTCATACCAGTTGTTGGCAGGTGGGGCTGAGGGGGACAATGTCATTTCGTTTTTGTCTTGCTGAAGTGTGGTTAAGTGTTGCACATTATGAATGCCAGTCACCATTTTGTTGATATGGACTTTAGTTTTATTAACTATGAAATACTAACACTTCTAATGTTGATCTACAATGGTTCATTGAATGTGGTGGAATTGGATCATAGGTGAAACTACATCACATCTTAGAGCAAACAATATAACCAATCAATACATTGTTGTTTTATTGATTGTTCTTTGGGTTTTGTTTAACATTATTTTTTAATCTTTACCTTCACCTATCGCTTTTTCTATGGAACTTTTGGGGCACCACTCATGATCTGTAGAATGACTTCCTCCATTCCTCTCTGTCTTTTGCCTTAAGTTCAATCTATTTTAGTGAAAGGCCTGTCCACTCTTTCTTGGTCTGCCTCTTCTTCTTTTTCCTAGTTTCCTGTTTCCTGAAGGAAGATCTTTGCTAGCCCTGAGAACGTAGTGATATGGCCATTAAGTTTTAACTTGCATTTTTTGACAATAGTCTTTAGGTCATCATGGGCCCTATTTTCACAGTGATACCTAGGATCCATCTATAGCAACTCCATTCTATGATCTCTTCTCTAAATCTGCAGTTAGATTCGCAAGCACACAAGAATTTGGCCAAGGCCAAGGAGCGCATCTGTCACATCAGTCTGATTCTAGTGTTTAGGGCTATGCCTCTGTCTTTCCAAATTGTTTTGAGCTATGCAAGTGCTGCTGTGGACTATGCAATGGCATTCTGGCCACTAGTTGGTTCCATCAACTAAAATGATAGCTCCCAGGTATTTCAATTTAAAATTTGTGACACCTGCCATCTTTTTGCCTTCAATACTGAAGTCCACTTTGAAGACCTGTTGGCCATTTGAAGCCCTTTAGGGTTTCATACATGACCTAAAAGTAGACATTTCACTGGCTGACACTAAATAATGCTTTACTTTTAAGAATACAATTTTCACCCATTTGTACAAACTATATTGCCAGTTATTATTTTGGAATTTTCCTAGATTTTTATCTGCACTGTTTTGCTCAGTCCATCATAAGTCTGCATAGCTAGTCTGGTTTAAGTCTCTTTAATTTGTAAAGTACCTCAATTTTAGGTACATAGTTCAAAAGTGCTATATAACACGACTTTTGTGTTGTTTTCATTTTAGTTGTGGAAGCCTTCTTTTTGAATGACAAGAACCAGTATCTTGAAGTTGAACTGGGGCCGTAAGTAAAAATTGTGGGATTACTCATATTAACTCTTTCTCTCCTAATTGACAATGTCAACTTTGATTTGACCCCATGCAATTAAATTGATTTTTAGATTTAGAAACTTTAGTTTTTGTTGTGTAAAAAGAGCATGCATTCTCCTATAATTCAATACCAACTATAACATTTTCTGATAAACAAAAAAGTTATTGAAGTTTAATCATAACATGGCTCTGTGATTTGGAAGCAGATGGGCAAGACGTGGAGACAGTTGAAGAGACTCCCCCAGAACCGAGATGCCTGGAGGAAGCTGGTTGGGGGCCTATGCCCCAGAAGGGACCACAGGCAGAGATGAGATGAGAATCATAACAGGATAGCAAATTACAAATTAGCAAAACTAATGATTCTATCGGAATTAGAAAAATAATTACGGAGATCAAGAGTTAACTTTAGTAGAAATTATTCTGTGAATGATTTGTTGCCAGAAATAATATTTTCTTCAATTATAAAATTTCTTTGAAACAACTGTTTTTTTTAACTGTTTTAACAAAAACAAAGAATTAAAATCACTTCAATAAGAAAAAGAATATTATATTGTTATGATATTCCCACTATTAGTTAGGTATTATTAAGAAATATATGCAAAATTGTTAATAGTGCATATGTTTAAGTAATATATAAACTAAAAAAAAAATTTGACTGTAATTTTGTATGCATATTTTATCCTTGTCTACTTTAAAAAGCACACTGTATTCAGTGTTTTATTTCATTATATAGCCCATTAAGGTCAGTTCTATGAAAAAGTAATCGTTTTGTGGTAGGAATAGCTGCATGGTCAAGTGATACATGCTTCAGACTGATGCGTTGGTCCTGGACTAGAACCATGTCTGCCTTCATCACATGCCAACCTACTAGGATGTAATAGTCTTCATTTCTGAAAGAACTACCAAAACCTGTAATGAAACAAATGTATAGTAACAGTTGATAATGTTTAATGAGAGTGGAATTTGTGATCAGATCTAGTCCCTTCCCTTTCATTGGATCCTCTAGCGCTCAATAGAGTTTAATTTAACTATTTAGCGCAGCTTTAAGCATTTACACTAAAGTGCTATTTGAAATAAGCTAGATAATTATTATTTTTTAATCATAGAAGCTATTGACATAACTAGATTAGTTAGTGTGCCTTTTTTTTTCTTCTATTTTTTATTCAATTTACCATATTCTACTGTATGTACTTGTGTATTGTTATGTTGAATAGTACTAAAAGAATTTTTTTTTTGTCTTTATAACTTCAGCTGGGGACAACATCTGCTGCTGATATTGAATGGTGAAAGGCACGCTGTAAAGGTTTGTATGGAAATCACTTGTTGCTTTGCAGTGGTGCATATTGTTATTGACTTGACCCTTGATAGTCAAACATTTTTTCATCTGAACTCCCAGTAATCCAAGATGGGGTTGACTTGAGAACAATGAATTCTTCAGCTGCACATCCATGTTGTGACTTGCAGTCTCGCCTCTTCTCATGTGTTCCTTGCTGTGTTAAGTGGTGATATGTTTTTGATTGTCTTACTGTGATAAATACATGTATTAGTTTTACCTGCCATAATTTTTTGTGTTGACGTTTTTTGACCCTCTAGGTTACATAGCTATTCAGCTTAGTAAATTTGCATTGTGGACTTAAAGCTCCATACTTACTAACAGAAAATGTTTGAAGCTAATCTTACTGTAGAAAAAAGTTGTTTGCCAGCTAAATAAAACATACTATTTACTTTTTATTCTATTAAGGTGGATATAAAATCAAATTCAGTATGTCATTATGTTTTTGTTTTCTTATATATATGGTAGGTTTCACATCTTTTAACGCACAGAAATCATTAATCTGGAAACCACTGCGCAGTTCATCTCAGGTATAGGATTACTGATCCCTCCGACATGTAAAATGAGAATGAAAAAGTTTTAACTACATATGTCACAGCATATGTTGCCAAACATCTTTCCAAACATCCTTGAAAAGGAAGATTGAATACTGATTGAAATATACAACTGTTCAATTATTTTTTTAAAATTCTTCTACAGATGAGATACAATGACATTTTAATTTCAGGACAAACTGTCATTGACCACTTACACCGCTACCATTGATGGTGACCGTTGGACAGGGGAGGCCATCCTGCCCAGAGGATATTTTCCACCAGCTGTTACCAAGTTCAATGCATATGCAATCCATGGTGAGGGTGACAACCGAGTCTATGAGTCCCTCTATCCAGCTACTGGCTCTGAAACAAAGCCTGATTTGTAAGTATTTGAAACATCGCAAACTGTAAAATTCTAATACATTTTTTTTTATTTCATTAAAATTTAACTTAAAAAAAAAAAGAAACAAAGATGTAAAAACATTTTTAGACTTGCAGATTTGTTTAAAAATTAAAGATCATGGCTTGTTCCTGAAGACTTTGAAACCAAGGCCTGTTGCTACCACATGACTTCCTCTTTTGCCAAAAGTGAGATATCATCTGAATAGGATCAGTTTTATACGTTTTCAAAAATATGTTTAAATATGAAAATATTTACACACTAGCCTAAATCTCCTGTGAAATGGCATTGGTTAGCAGTGGTCAGAGTATGAACGTGGGACCATTGTAACCATCGAAGGACAGTCCAGAGTGCATACCACACAACCAGGAAGCTATCCTTGAAGTGCTCTCTTTTTTTTTCATATCTGTATTACTTGCTAAGGCTTTTCCGCGGTGTTGAATACAACCAATGAAATAAACAGGAGGTAACGTTCAAACTTATTCAGTAACACCGTCGAAAGGCCGAAACAATCACTGTAGATAGTGGAAGTAAGTGTTGAACATCAAACACATTTAATACTCAAGAAGGGAACCGTCGAATGTCACCTACTTTTAGCCGTCTATATAATGCTTCTTCTTCCTACTGTGATAAGAAAAGCATCTTGTTTATAGCGTCTCCTAAAGTGTTCTTACCTTTTAAAAAATTTACGTCATCTTCGCTAAGTAAAAACTTCCCCCCAATTCCTGAAACAAATAACTAATTTCTAATCCTGCCATAAAATACTAAATCTCTATAACTAAATGTAGGAAAGATGTTTTTTTGCACACAGTTATTCTTAAACTGGTGTAATGCCTTGCACAATGCTGATACTCAACTGAATTTTACTGCTTTAAGCTCACCAAAGAAGATCGCCTTGGAACTTTAAAGTTTGAGAAATATTTAAATCTTCCCCTTTTGATGAGTAAACATTCTAGTTTGAATATTTGTAAGTTTATTAAAAAAAAAAGGAAAATCCGAAAAGGACAATTTTTATTTCGTACATTGGCTCTTAATTTAATAGTAATCCTTAGCAAAGTGTTGGTATTGAGCCTTTTAACTAACACTGACTTATAAATAACTGGGTTTTTGATTAACACAGACCTCACTGAAGAATTGTTACTAACCTTTAAAGCTTACACTGCCATAAGGAATTATTGTTATTATTGTTGACGTTGTTTACTGAATAAAACAAATTTTGTAATTTACGCCAGGTTCACGGGCCAAAAGTTGTTTGGTTTTTTAGTCATTTTGCTTTACACAACTCTCTTTCATTGTGTTAGTGGTCAGTATTAAATACTTGCCTATATAATATGTATTTTCCTATTTCTCTATTGGTTTTCCTACATTTTTTTAAATTCTGGATTATTGCGTTTAATATTAAAAGGAAGAATGAATGAGAAAAAGAAAAGAGAAATTGTAATTAATTTTTTCATATTGTTTATATGAGTATCTTGAATGATACCCCCTTGACTAAGGGAGTGAACGTTGGAATGTTATGTGTCATGTGTAATTACTCATGAATCTGGCGTTTGGGTGTTGATGTTGTTTATGATTATTAAATGTAGCATTTCTAGTTAACAGTTATGCTTTCAGCTAATTTAATGTCTTTCTTTTTGTTCCAGCCATAACCTGCGTTACTTCCAACCAATAGACATTAGTGCACTGCTCAATAATTACAACCCCAGTGACGTCTCCGACTTGTGGAAGCCTTATGTAAATCCACACTCTGTGGTTGGTTAAAAGGTTGAATTTTTTAATAGTCTATATATTCTCCTTGTTTTATCTTGATGTATGATGTAATCAATTTATTTCCAACCTGATGACATATTAATTGTATCAAATGTGTTCATTAAACTAATTTTTTTAAAGTTGATCCCAAATGGTTTTAATTTTTTTTTTCTAAGAATACAGTAATAAAGGAGTCTTAATGTTTGGTAATGTGAATGTACAAATAGAAATAGATTATTCAATATCTTAAATTCTTGAATCAAGATTAGCAACAATCAAAATATCCTTGGACACCTATTTGAATAATGCAAAACAGATTCTAAACATTAAAAAGTTCCAGGCAAATTTTTTTTTACCGTCACAAAGACCAGTCCCCAATGACACCAAACAAAAAACACTTTATTGAGTCATGAAATAAAAAAAATATTTTTTAAACAATTCTCTTTGCTTATAGTCCAGTGAATGTACATTGTATGTACCAGTTTTTTTTTATGTTTTCTTTTTCTATTCTTTTGAATTATTGTGTAGAACATGGAATTGAAACATTTATTATGATTCACAAACTTTCTAATGAAGGCAAAACAAAATGTACAAATTAGCAACTAGATTAGTAGATGATAGATGTTGTTGAGTTAAAGTCATTGACTTGCTTAGGACGTAATAATCTTATTATTTTTTTTTTTGTAGTAATGTCTGGGTTTTTTTTTATAAGATAGATGAAAACAAATGTTTTACAAGTCCAGTGTCATTGATTTATCATATAGGTCTATTGCTTGGAAACAGCTGGTAAAGGAATGGATTGCACGATGGCATAAAAGTGTGTCTCTCATGGAGGATTTAATAGTTAGTTTCATTGCGGAACATTCTCGGCTTTTTAAGCCTTTCTCATCTTTTGGTTGCTCTTGCTAAAAACTAAGAAATTCAAATGCTTGCTCACATTTGCTTGTCAAAAAATGTTTAGCAGAGTTCCTTTTCATTCATTCAGTTTTTATAATCAGTGAAACAAACATATTTGATATTTTGGGCTTTTGGCACATGGGCACAAATTAGGCCATGTTCTGCCGATAATCCCCCAAAGGTTACTTCCCTGTTATAGGTCAAGTGCTAAAAGCTACACAACTAAGTTATTAAAAATAAGGTCCACTCACAACTCAAATAGTGAAAATTTTTATAATTTAATAAAAATCAGTTGTAAATATTTACAAGTACTTTGCCCGATCTCAACTCAAAATTTTAGTAGTCAACCTCATCTCCCGGATAAAGCCCAGTATTTTCCCAAGATCAACATAAGGCCACTCAGGTCATAGTAAGTTTTTTTATGTGGCCTATACACCTTAATGAGTTTGATATGGCTGCTCTAATATCTTGAAGCAAACAGTTATGTAGGTTATACTTATGAAACATCTCAAAATGTCAAAGAATTTTTTTGCTTTCTAAATTCATCACTTCCTTATTGATTAACTCTGTTTTGAAAGGCACAACATGGCCTAAATTGTGCCGATGTGCCTAAAATCAAAACCAAACCAAACTCTGTTTTGAGAGTGATACTGTCAAAATACTGTTAAAGCCTTACTCTGTCATTGAATATTTAGACTGTCTGGACCACAGATAAAGCTAGTTGCCAAGTGCAAAATGAAGAAAAGATGGTCTCCCATCTAAATAACCTTGGTTAGGCCAATAATAGAATATGCATCCACCGTGTGGGACCCCTCAACTCAAGAAAACATTAAGAAACTGGAACAAACACAAAATAGAGCAGTGAGATTCATAACAAACGAATATTCACATTTGACTAGGGTAACACCATTAGTAAAATCACTAAATTTAGAAAGCCTTCAGGACAGAAGACTCAAAAGTAAAGTAGCAATTATACATAAAACACTGAACCATAATCTTCAAATACAAAAACAAAATTTAATAAAATACTCTGAAAGACACAAAAATAAAGGCACATTCCTCGTCCCATATGCTAGGACAAATTTGTACAAATACTCCTTCTTCCCTAGTGCTATTAGAGCATGGAATGGGTTGCCTGAGCTAGCCAGAAAAACCAGTGACTTGGCAGAATTTAAGTCATTGGTTAATATGCATGACTAAATGCATGACGCGTAGGACGTAATCATCTTCTTTTTTGAAGTAACGTCTGTATTATATAAGATAAGAAGATAAGATAAGAAATATACAAATGTCTTCCACGTATTTGTGTGTGTGCATGTCTGCAGTAAAGCACATGTGTAATTTGTTACATTATTTAAAGAAAATACCATATCTACTGGTACATTTATTTTAATTCTACATAGCCTATTTTAAAACATAATTAATAAATATTTGAGTTACATTTGCACTCAGGTTCACATACAGTCGAAACAAAAATGTATCCTGCAAACACAGGTAAAGATTTAGAAAATTTCTTTTAAAGTCTGAACCTGTCAATGACTATAACAAACTAGCTTAGCTTAATATAAGCATCACACAAACTAATTATTTTTACATTGATCAAGAAAGAAAAAAATGTAGCCTATATATTTATAACATGACTTACTTGACATAATTCTGAAAACCCCCAGTGCTGCAATCAGTCCTCACTCTACATAGACTCAGATCTGAGCAGCTTTCTTCATCTGCTTTCATCATCATTTGCTGATGACCAGGGCCAGGCTTAGACCACTGTAACCTATGCGGTCGCAGTGGGCCCTGCCCTTTCAAAGGACCTGCGTGAATTATATGTGTAAATGACTAAATCAAATCATTTTAACTTATTATTAAAGGGTTCCTTAATTTTCCTGAAATTATTAAAATCTTATGAAAACTCATGCAAATCTCCTTAAAAAACAGACTATTGTCATTTCGGGGTGTCATTCAATATGGAAAACGCCAATCCAACTCACGATGTAAAAAAATGGCATTGTCATCTTTAATGAAAATGTAATAATAAGGCAAATTTTAACCAAAAGAAAAATACTTATTTTTACTTTAATAGTCACTGGCATACAAATATAGATGTAAATTTTTCTCGACCTCTTAAAAAAAGACAAAAGCGATATTTTGCTAGTCGATAGTAAATCTGAAAGACAGATCTGAATGTTTATCGGCTTTTTGTTGGAGAACTAATATCTGCTGTAGATGGCTCGTAAAGTTGGTTTGACAGTGGTTTTGTACTTAGTAAAGTATGCATAAAATGCAAAGACGAATTTGTTTTCTAATACAAAATCTTAATCTTAATTTTCACTTATTATCCTTATCGCTATCTAGACTGGGCCCCGCGCAAACTGCTTCGCATGGGGCCCCGCAATCTGTAGGACCGGCACTGCTGATGACCGACCTCTTACAGTTTTGCATGGGCAGTGCCACGTTCCTATTTTGTTGACTCAAAACCTATAGTTCGTTATTGTTTATAATAATTTGTTGTCCAGTGCTCGTTTTCAAAACTACACTAAGAAAGTTGAAATAAGGGACATAATATTTAAAATGAATGATTTAAAAATAATTATCTAGTTATTTCCCTTAGTTTATTTTTACCAAATGTGTATCTGTAAACTACATCATTAGTATATTAAAATTAATTCATCACGCATACAAATTATTTGTTTAATAAACTTAAAGTAAAACTTCACATCTGTCAGTTAATTATAAATAATAATGAATATAATAATAAAATAATAATAATTAAGAAGTCTAAACCAACTTTAAATGTGTTAAGAGTTAGACCCTAAACAAAGATACGTCATTTGGCGGATGTATGTAGCGGTATTTCTTTGCGATTTGGTTTAGAGATGAGAGATAATGAAAGTACTACTCTAATATCATTATATAACCTAAGTATGTTTATGATTGAAGTACAAAAATTTTGTGAAACCAAAATGTTAACACAGGAATGAAACTCTTTAGCAATATTTTTATCTATATATATAATTCTTAACATGGCCCAACCATGCGGGACACCACAATGAAAAAATCATGGAAAGATAACTCTTTTTTTTCTGCAAGTCAGACTAGAGTTACTTCACGTTATCTTTCGTTGTGACAGAGAGAGAGGATCAGAAAAAAAAAAGAGGGGGGGGGGGGCGTATGCTACGCCGCGGGTCGGCTCGTTTGAAAAAATGTGTATTAATTATAATAAGCAATTTATGTACATTCTTGCCTTCCTTGTATAATACCATATGATATAATTATTTGTACTGGTAATTTAGTTTGACAAAAAGAATACATTAACATTTCTATTTTGCATTCTTCAATCTGTTCTGCTTCCTTTTTCTCGTTCATTCGTTTAAAAAACATTTTAAAAAAAAATAAAGCTTATATTAACCCTTATGGCGCGTGTGGTAGTTAGCCTCCATTGCTTATGCATTCATTGTAAAACAGCTCAGCACTTTAAGGGTTAAGTGTAAGTGTATCAAATAGTTTGTATCAGTCATTTTTAGTACGAGGAAAAAAAAAAAACAAGACGAGATTCTGCTACTGGTCTGTTACGCACATTCCTTTGTCTTCCTGTGAAAGCGAGAATCGACTACAAGGTGTCCACACTTTGTCATCTGTACATCTACAATAAAGAAATGCCCTTGTACCTTAGTGAGAACTGATCTCTCTATATGTTCCGTGGGAGAGGTCTGGCCTTAATGGACTTAACGCTTCCAGTCGTGTTTCCGTTTCTCGCATGTGTGTTGTTATTTTTGTAAGTTATTTATATTTGCACCTATATCGTTATAGCTATAGTAGTCGAAGAGGTAGACAACTTAGAGTCAAACTGAATTTCCATTCGTTTGGACCAACAATGATCTTATTTAAAAAGGAAAATAATACACTGTAAATTGTCGACAAACAGCTAACTGTGCAGTACGAGTCAAACAGGCAATTTTAGACAAACAGATCTAATAACTGGCAAACGTGGGATTATAGGATGCATGGTCGTTTGGATATAGGCTCTCGACTATCGTTTGGTCGTCTAAGTGGCCCCGGGTTCGTACCCTAACCGCTGCCACCCCCGTCGACCTGCGGGACGTTTGGACTGGGGTGTAGATTATCTTCAACTCTGGAGGAACATTCGAAACATGTTAAACCCTTGTTACTAACATTTCTTCAACTATACCCTCTACTCCTCTCAGGGGCGTAGCTCGGAATTTTCCATCATTTGGGGGCCCGGGGGGGGGGGGTTACCTCTTTGGGTGCCCCAGTATTTTGCGTAATATTTAATATTTAATGTAAAAAATACTAATTTATCTTATCTTATATAATACAGACGTTACTTCAAAAAAGAAAATGATTACGTCCTACGCGTAGGGTCATGCATATTAACCAATGACTTAAATTCTGCCAAGTCACTGGTTTTCCTGGCTACCCCAGGCAACCCATTACATGCTCTAATAGCACTAGGGAAGAAGGAGTATTTGTACAAATTTGTCCTAGCATATGTGATGAAGAATGTGCCTTTATCTTTGTGTCTTTCTGAGCATTTTATTAATTTGGCGGGGGGGGGGGGGTTCAAATTATTCCCCTCCTCCCCCACCCTAGCTACGCCACTGACTCCTCTCACCGCTTAGTTTTTCTTTGATTCTGCGAGTAAAAAAATGTTTCAGACACTGACCTATATAGATATTTGGTTTTAAAGCTTGCTGACCTAGATTAGAAGCCCATTATACCTAGATCTGTGTTTAAGCTTGCCTTCGACTCGATGGGATACGGGATTATATCTAGATTGCAAAAAATAGAAGGATACACATAATTCATTAGTTCTGTCTTTGTACGTATGCTATTTCATTCAATACTGCTATATCTAGTAGACATGTTCTAGCCAACTTCTAGCTAGGCGTAATAATATTCAAAAAACCGTTAAACACCAGAAGCAAGTGATTCAACCAATGTAATACTGTGTACTGACGTTAGTCTTGATGACCTAGATAAAAAAAACGGGGGCATCAGATTCACTGGTCAGGGACTCCTGTCTCCCTTAACACGTGCATGCCCCGTTGCAATACCAGAAGTGGGCGGGACAACAGTCGATAAAAACGTTGACCAGTGCCGGCTAGTCCAGAGAGCCCTGACAGAAAATTGCGCATGCTGCCCCTGGAATGATTGACGAATTCGGAATAATTCCCGATAAATCCATCCAGGGGATGGCACTGGGCTCGCGCCTGGAACCACGTGACCGCCTGCAGTGACACGGGGCGAGACCGTGGGAGAAATCGTCTGCAGTTTGTCACTGCCTCTGCACGGTTGACATGGGCGGAGGCAACTTGTCTCAATTATCTCTGGTAACCAACGTCAAGAGTTATCGTTATTTAAAGGCCCCGGATGTAAAGATTTACATTGATACAGGAGCAATAAAATGGAACTCAGTTGATGTGAGGTTTAGGTCATGATGTGTAATAGATCTACCAGAAATTGTCAAAAATTAAAGTCTGCGAGCTAACATTTATTTAGAATTGTAAGAATTAAAAACTCCCTGTCATTTTAGTTGGTGAATTTTTATTTTATAGATTTTTTTTTAAAAGTTAATATTCAGTAGGAAAATCACAAGAGTGACGTTTTCTTGTTTCACTGGCTCCTTACCTCCCTTACTGCGCTTATAACAATGCTTCACACAAATGTCAGCCTACATAGACTGAATGTTTCATTTCCCTATTTAAAATTTATTACGACATAATTAATTGTAAAAGAAAAACTCGGGACTATCATGGGTATTCATGACGACATTCTGAGGTGCATATCACACAGTTAGGCCAATATTCAACTTACATTATTAACTCTTTCTCTCCGCAGTTATTCTCCACGCTCCAACGATATCATTAATTTTCCTCATCTGTATTTCACTATCATGTTATGATTAAACTTTAATAACTTTGTTTGGTTGTTATTTGAAAATGTTTTATTTGGTATAGAATTAAATAGTATTGAATGCTCTTTTTACACAATTTTAATTGAAGTTTAAAAAACTAAAAATTAATTTAATTTCATGGTGTGAAATCAACGTTGGTAGAGTTAATTAGGAGAGATAGAGTTAAAAATATTTAAAATTTATTTATTTAAATATATACTTGGGGTTAAATTACCTTTATATACATTAACTTAATACCAGGCTATATAAAGTTGACTCAACAACTATCAGGTATGTAATGTAGGATCGCAGCATACGTGGGAGGGTCTTCTCAATACATAAACGGTCTTACCAGTCTGGACATTCGTCCAATATCATGGGCATACACCCCACATCATAGAAATGTATTCCAGATTATGGACATTCATCCCAGATTATGGACATTCATCCCAGATTATGTACATTCATTCCAGATTATGGACATTCATCCCAGATTATGGGCATTCATTCCAGATTATGGACATTCATCCCAGATAATGGATGTTCATTTCAGATTGCGTACATTCATCCCAGATTATGGACATTCATTCCAGATTATGGAGATTTATATCTCACAAGATAGAGATGCAATCCAGATTATGGGCATATACTTCACATGATAGAGATGTAATCCAGATTATGGGCATATACCTCCCATGATAGAGATGTAATCCAGATTATGGGCTTTCATCCAAAGTTATCATCAAGAAAGTACATTTTTAATTCTCTCCCCCTCCCCCACACCCTAGCTACGCCACTCTGTGTATTACTAAAAATCTAGAATTTTAAATATTTGTTTAGTGTTTCGAATGTTCCTTCAGAATCAAAGATTGTTACATCCTTGCCCAAACTTCCTGCTGGACGGCGGGGGATGTCGGTGGTCAGGGTTCGAATCCCGGGACCATTGAAATGATAATGAAGGTAGTATAGTACACGACAAGACAGCCTTAATTTAGATTCTATAAAAAATCCATCGAGCTGTTAATTGGTATGTATTTTATTATCTAGGAACAGACAATCAGGTCTCCTTATAATCACTTCGCACTATGTAAATAGATATAAACAGATGGTGTAAAATGCTACCTATCTGATGAAAAGAACATGAACATTATTTATTCCAAGCGTTTACAAGAAATATTATTAATACTCTGTATGTTTTATTTACGTAAAATAAAACTATCTTTTTAACGATGATAATGTCCAATATTTGCTTTAATTTTTTATTTTTTTTAAAACGGGCACGAGGAAATATAATTGTGCAGAGAAATGGTAATGTAAGTTCGGTCAGTACTCTCCCTTGAAGGCAACAATTGCTATAATTAGATTATGTCGAGTTTGTCTGAGTAGAGGCTGGAATCCACCTGAGAAGGGACACACACGCATACATACACACACGCACACACACTCACAAAGTAAGGACGACAACTCTGAACTGGATCATACATTTTTTATTGTCAGGGAACTTGGGTCTCCGCTAAATTTAACAACAAACAAGATCGCACTTAACAGAAGCGTCGTTTCGAGGGCTCGGGGAACTGGAGCATGTATTGTGGAGCAACACCCAACCCAACCCCCTTTCACTCGAAACCAGTTTCTTTCAGCTAGACGTAGATCAAGGTCCCTGGTGCTATCTAGCTGTTAACCTATTGGTGTTTTTGATTCAAGCTACAGAAGTTCCTAAAAAGAAAAAAAAAAGTACCCTTTTCGGGCCTTGAGTTGCATGTGTGACATGTTTCTTATGTTCCTTCAGAGTTGAAGATAATCTACTTCCTAGTCCAAACCTCCCGCAGGTCGACTGGAGATGGCAGCGGGCAGGGTATGAACTCGGACCATCGATTCGACAGATCGACAGTCCAGCGCGCATACCGCACTACCATGCAGCCAACCCATAAAGGTAATCTCTTTCGTTGCTATGGGTAATTAACGAGAATGTCATGTGACCAGCACAACGACTAGCCGCCTTTACTTTCCCCAACTGATGTTAGTCACCCTTAGTGTTGATTTGGACTAGGGAACATCCTAACTAGGGAACATCCTAACTAGGGAACATCCTAGAATCGTGAAATTCAAAGTCCCAGCTTTTACCGGGATTTGAGTGTGGAGTTTGAAAAACTGCAATATTATGAAAACTGTCTTCTCTGACCGACAAATAATAGAAATGTTAGTGCCTTCTCCGATGTTACATTCATTAAGAGTGATTGTGAGTGGAAACGCACCAACTTATTAAGTTTTAAATATAATTTTTTAAAAAAATATTGAAGTTGACGTGAGGTAAAAAAATTAGCAAAGTTCCCCTTTCAGACCTTGTGGTCTCTAGGGCTGTTGATATTAAGGTCATCTGTTTCTGTGGCCTACGGTTGACGAGGTTGTCATGTGACCAGCACAACGACCAACTGCCTTTACTTTTCCCTCAACCCACTCAGGTACCCATTAGAGCTGAGTGGACTCAGAAGCGCCTAAACATCCCGAAATTTTAAAAAATCCCAGTCATTACAAGGGTTCAAGCCCTGGACACCATTTTCAGAAGCCAAGCGCTTTGCCGCTCAGTCACCGCGCCTCATGACGGAAAGTAACCTTTTAGAAAATTATGGAATGTTTTCAGCACGAAGTCTTTAGCTTTAACTGCTACCCAGCAAGACTATTAAATAACGCAAGGATATATTTGTATATCTCTTAGGTATGATGTAAATATATGTCTTTAAGGTAGAACTATAGATGTGTTACAGAAATGTGAAATTTCATCTTGATCATTTCATCTCAAACTAGCCCCCATTGCTCTTGCATATATTCTTTACAGCAGTGCACAATAAACAAATGAACAAGAATAGAGTCTGAAATAATGTTTATGTAAATGTCCCATTAAAACAGATCTTCAAGCTAACCACTGTTTCCCATGTAGATTAGATACGCGCCATGTTGAGCATGTAACTACAGTTAATCGAATTTAAATTTCTGATGCGAAAAGTGCTTAGAAGAGAGGTTCTAATTATAAAAACAAAACACCACGTGATTAAAAAGAGAGAGAGAGAAAAAATAAAAGAGATCAACCAGACGATGTGGAACCTTTTATTTTGTTCCGTTTCCAGACAGGACTTCATCTCCTGGCTCCGTATTTTAATAGACTCCACTCCTGTGATAACACTGCCCATAAAATTATGTCCACAAAGTCGAGAAGTGTTTGGCTTCCCAGTTTTGTTTGCCCGCGACGCATTCTTGTTCCCTCCTTGTCTCGGATTCTTTTGAAAAATTCCTCGCGGCATCCCGGGCCAACTGTCTCTGTTTGGTCATCTTTTTTTTTTTTTTTCAAGATTCTCCAATGGTTGTCTAGTCGGAGTGTTGGCCCTCTATGTACGGGCACGGCGAAGAGAAGGAAAAACATGGTAAGAGAATCAACAGTGACAGGCTGTCAGGCAAACAGTTATGGCTCAACGCATTGCAGAATTATTACAGAAAACTACGCTGGAGAATTCCTTGAAGCCTAACTATGGTTAAAATTTATTCTGTTTTGTTATTTTAAAATCTGGTGAATGATTTTTAGGAGTCTAAGAATTACACTTGTATTTTATCAACATCAATACCGTGGTCATTTACCAGCCTACAGTATAAGCCTACAGTATAAGCCTACAGTATAAGCCTACAGTATAAGCCTACAGTAGCCAAGTGTGTTAGTGTAAATACATACAAACTGTGCATTCATTTCTTCACCAATAATTGAAGGGAAGTAATCATGTTTGTAAAAATGTTTGTCAAATGTTTGTCAAATGTTTGTCAAATGTTTGTCAAATGTTTGACATGGTTCGGATGTTCCTTCAGAGTTGAAGATAGTTTACTTCCTAGTCCAAACATCCCGCAGGACGACGGGGAATGGGAGCGGGCAGGGTTTGAACCCTGGACCATCGATAAATCTGAACGAAAAGTCCAGCGCGCAAACCGCACGACCAGGCAGCCGTCCTATTTGCGTAAGGCAAGTCGTTTCCCCTTCGAACAGCTTTATAACAACAATTTGTGTTATAAGATCTATTTCTCTAATTAGCATCTATTAAGACAGGTTAGTTTTCTAGCGGGGTGCTAAGCATATAGGGGCGTACTTGCCAAGCGGGGTCTATGATGTAGGCTAAGCTAAACAACAATAATCTATTCTTGTGTTGATTTGTAAGTTTACACCCCAGCGCAAATCAGCCTAGCCATGGTTGTTATTTAAAAAAAAAACTCGACTACATACGTATCACAGCATACTTTAATACTTATTTTATGACGAAGTCATCTATAGGGCATGTTTCTTTGACCGATGGTTCACGAGGGTGTCATGTGGCCAGCACAACTATCAACCACATTTACTTGCCCATCGTATGTCAGGAAGCCAATATAGTTAGATGGACACAGGGGCGCCCTAAGAGTGTCTAAGCTCAAAAATCCCAATCTTCAGTGGAATTGGAACTCCAGGCTCGAGACCCATCTGTATCGGAGGCCAAGTGCTTTACCACTCGGGGATCACTCCCCAGTCTATTACTGGTGTTGAAGTTTAATGGCTAATCAATGTGTAATAACAATCTGTGTATTCATTTCTATATTATAAATGGGGCATAAACTTACCGCGCTAACCCGAGGTTGAGATTCAATTCTTTCTTTTCTTAGTAGAAGAGTTCCCCAAGGAAAGAAAATAGTCGGATTCTAAAAACATATTCACCCAATTTTTTAAAAGAATCACACTTCTTGTCTTTTGTGTAGGCTGAAAACTGCTCGAAGAAATATCGGAACACTCCTTATCTTTTTGTAGCAACTTCCCTTCACGAAATTGCGGTTAGTATCCATGACTTTTTGCAAGACAAGATTTCAGCCTCTAAATCGCCAACTCACGTAGAGTTTGATATTGATGGCGAACTTCCCTGAAAAGCCGCTGTCAAGCCTTATATTCGTTTATATTTGTAATGATGGAATTGTGTCGTTTGCATAAAGGCTAGTTATTTTTTCTATGTTTTTTTTCCCAAATGAAATAAACACTAACGTAATTGAATAAATTAATAAAGCACCGAAGAAACTCTAGCTTGTGCCAATTACATTATAATACATAAGAAAATAGTAAAAAATAAAAAGTAAAGTTCACATAGACACCTACCGATCTACAGGCTCACGGTTAACGAGGGTGACAAGTGGCCAGCACAAAGACCAACCGCTATTTAAATGGACTCGAAATCCCATTCTTCATCGAGATTCAAACCCCAGGATCGGAAGCCAAGCGCTTAACCACTCGGCCACAGGCGCTTCCACATAATCAAATAATATACTCGATATTCTTTTACGAACCCACAATCAGAGGCGGCCTTAGCAGTGTGTGAGGTCCTGGGGGAGTGTCATATGCGGAGCCTTGAGCCGTAAGGGTAGACTATATATACCAGGGGTTCTCAACCTGGGGGTCGATTGACAATTTGTCAATGGTCGTTTAAGACCATTGAAAGTATGGCCTAATCTAAAATGTAAAATTTGACACATACATGTTTTTTTAACAACGGAATTTACTATTTTTATTGTTATTCGAAGATAGATGTAGCAGACAGCAGAATCAGAATTCATTTCAAACATTTTAATTGTCGCAGCAGAATAAATTTCAACAGTTGAAGTAAATGCGCTTAATGCATAAGCCTGGTTGTGTGTAAAGCTCTGGTATGTAGTACATAAGGTAAAGATTCATTATTAATCGTCAATAATTAATTAGATATAAGTGAAGTTTAAGGTTCTTTTTTTTTCTTTTTTTTAAAGAAGGAAACCTTAGAATTTGCGCTATTTAATTTTAGCTTTATCATCATAGTTTAAGGTTCGCCACTAAAAATGACATATTTAGCATTCTATTATGTCTAAAAATGTGCTTAATTTGTAATATGTGAACCAAAATGTGTACGTTTTGAAAAAGGTTGAACAGCGAACCCATAAATTTGAAATTTAATACGTAAACTTTGTATAGAAATACATAACGTATTGGACAACATGAACCTTGGATGAACTTCTAATGGTAGCAGGGCAGGAAAGCATGGACCTCCCGTAGTGCTCTGGTAAGAAACTCTGTTGTGAGCCTCTCCAAGTGCTCTGGTAAGAAACTCTGTTGTGAGCCTCCCATAGTGCTCTGGTAAGAAACTCTGTTGTGAGCCTCCCATAGTGCTCTGGTAAGAAACTCTGTTGTGGGCCTCACATAGTGCTCTGGTAAGAAACTCTGTTGTGAGCCTCTCCAAGTGCTCTGGTAAGAAACTCTGTTGTGGGCCTCCCATAGTGCTCTGGTAAGAAACTCTGTTGTGAGCCTCTCCAAGTGCTCTGGTAAGAAACTCTGTTGTGGGCCTCCCATAGTGCTCTGGTAAGAAACTCTGTTGTGGGCCTCTCCAAGTGCTCTGTTAAGAAACTCTGTTGTGAGCCTCCCATAGTGCTCTGGTAAGAAACTCTGTTGTGAGCCTCCCATAGTGCTCTGGTAAGAAACTCTGTTGTGGGCCTCTCCAAGTGCTCTGGTAAGAAACTCTGTTGTGAGCCTCCCATAGTGCTCTGGTAAAAAAACTCTGTTGTGGGCCTCTCCAAGTGCTCTGTTAAGAAACTCTGTTGTGAGCCTCCCATAGTGCTCTGTTAAGAAACTCTGTTGTGGGCCTCTCCAAGTGCTCTGTTAAGAAACTCTGTTGTGAGCCTCCCATAGTGCTCTGGTAAGAAACTCTGTTGTGAGCCTCTCCAAGTGCTCTGTTAAGAAACTCTGTTGTGGGCCTCCCATAGTGCTCTGGTAAGAAACTCTGTTGTGGGCCTCTCCAAGTGCTCTGGTAAGAAACTCTGTTGTGAGCCTCCCATAGTGCTCTGGTAGAAAAATTCTGTTGTGGGACTCCCATAGTGCTCTGGTAAGAAACTCTGTTGTGGGCCTCTCATAGTGCTCTGTTAAGAAACTCTGTTGTGGGCCTCTCCAAGTGCTCTGGTAAGAAACTCTGTTGTGAGCCTCCCATAGTGCTCTGGTAAGAAACTCTGTTGTGAGCCTCTCCAAGTGCTCTGTTAAGAAACTCTGTTGTGAGCCTCCCATAGTGCTCTGGTAAGAAACTCTGTTGTGAGCCTCCCATAGTGCTCTGGTAAGAAACTCTGTTGTGGGCCTCCCATAGTGCTCTGGTAAGAAACTCTGTTGTGGGCCTCTCCAAGTGCTCTGGTAAGAAACTCTGTTGTGAGCCTCCCATAGTGCTCTGGTAAGAAACTCTGTTGTGAGCCTCCCATAGTGCTCTGGTAAGAAACTCTGTTGTGGGCCTTCCATAGTGCTCTGGTAAGAAACTCTGTTGTAGGCCTCTCCAAATGCTCTGGTAAGAAACTCTGTTGTGAGCCTCCCATAGTGCTCTGGTAAGAAACTCTGTTGTGAGCCTCCAATAGTGCTCTGGTAAGAAACTCTGTTGTGGGCCTCCCATAGTTCTCTGGTAAGAAACTCTGTTGTGGGCCTCTCCAAGTGCTCTGGTAAGAAACTCTGTTGTGGGCCTCCCACAGTGCTGGTGAGAAACTCTGTTGTGGGCCTCCCACAGTGCACTGGTAAGAAACTCTGTTGTGGGCCTCTCCAAGTGCTCTGGTAAGAAACTCTGTTGTGGGCCTCCCACAGTGCTGGTGAGAAACTCTGTTGTGGGCCTCCCATAGTGCTCTGGTAAGAAACTCTGTTGTGGGCCTCTCCAACGCTCTGGTAAGAAACTCTGTTGTGAGCCTTCCATAGTGCTCTGGTAAAAAAACTCTGTTGTGGGCCTCTCCAAGTGCTCTGTTAAGAAACTCTGTTGTGAGCCTCCCATAGTGCTCTGGTAAGAAACTCTGTTGTGGGCCTCTCCAAGTGCTCTGTTAAGAAACTCTGTTGTGAGCCTCCCATAGTGCTCTGGTAAGAAACTCTGTTATGAGCCTCTCCAAGTGCTCTGTTAAGAAACTCTGTTGTGAGCCTCCCATAGTGCTCTGGTAAGAAACTCTGTTGTGGGCCTCTCCAAGTGCTCTGGTAAGAAACTCTGTTGTGAGCCTCCCATAGTGCTCTGGTAAGAAACTCTGTTGTGGGCCTCCCATAGTGCTCTGGTAAGAAACTCTGTTGTGGGCCTCCCATAGTGCTCTGTTAAGAAACTCTGTTGTGGGCCTCTCCAAGTGCTCTGTTAAGAAACTCTGTTGTGAGCCTCCCATAGTGCTCTGGTAAGAAACTCTGTTGTGAGCCTCTCCAAATGCTCTGTTAAGAAACTCTGTTGTGAGCCTCCCATAGTGCTCTGGTAAGAAACTCTGTTGTGAGCCTCCCATAGTGCTCTGGTAAGAAACTCTGTTGTGGGCCTCCCATAGTGCTCTGGTAAAAAAATTCTGTTGTGGGTCTCTCCAAGTGCTCTGGTAAGAAACTCTGTTAAGAGCCTCCCATAGTGCTCTGGTAAGAAACTCTGTTGTGAGCCTCCCATAGTGCTCTGGTAAGAAACTCTGTTGTGGGCCTTCCAAAGTGCTCTGGTAAGAAACTCTGTTGTGGGCCTCTCCAAGTGCTCTGGTAAGAAACTCTGTTGTAAGCCTCCCATAGTGCTCTGGTAAGAAACTCTGTTGTGAGCCTCCAATAGTGCTCTGGTAAGAAACTCTGTTGTGGGCCTCCCATAGTTCTCTGGTAAGAAACTCTGTTGTGGGCCTCTCCAAGTGCTCTGGTAAGAAACTCTGTTGTGGGCCTCCCACAGTGCTGGTGAGAAACTCTGTTGTGGGCCTCCCACAGTGCACTGGTAAGAAACTCTGTTGTGGGCCTCTCCAAGTGCTCTGGTAAGAAACTCTGTTGTGGGCCTCCCACAGTGCTGGTGAGAAACTCTGTTGTGGGCCTCCCATAGTGCTCTGGTAAGAAACTCTGTTGTGGGCCTCTCCAAGTGCTCTGGTAAGAAACTCTGTTGTGAGCCTCCCATAGTGCTCTGGTAAGAAACTCTGTTGTGAGCCTCCAATAGTGCTCTGGTAAGAAACTCTGTTGTTGGCCTCCCATAGTTCTCTGGTAAGAAACTCTGTTGTGGGCCTCTCCAAGTGCTCTGGTAAGAAACTCTGTTGTGGGCCTCCCACAGTGCTGGTGAGAAACTCTGTTGTGGGCCTCCCACAGTGCACTGGTAAGAAACTCTGTTGTGGGCCTCTCCAAGTGCTCTGGTAAGAAACTCTGTTGTGGGCCTCTCACAGTGCTGGTAAGAAACTCTGTTGTGGGCCTCCCATAGTGCTCTGGTAAGAAACTCTGTTGTGAGCCTCTCCAAGTGCTCTGGTAAGAAACTCTGTTGTGAGCCTCCCATAGTGCTCTGGTAAGAAACTCTGTTGTGAGCCTCCCATAGTGCTCTAATAAGAAACTCTGTTGTGGGCCTCCCATAGTGCTCTGGTAAGAAACTCTGTTGTGAGCCTCTCCAAGTGCTCTGGTAAGAAACTCTGTTGTGGGCCTCCCATAGTGCTCTGGTAAGAAACTCTGTTGTGAGCCTCTCCAAGTGCTCTGGTAAGAAACTCTGTTGTGGGCCTCCCATAGTGCTCTGGTAAGAAACTCTGTTGTGGGCCTCTCCAAGTGCTCTGTTAAGAAACTCTGTTGTGAGCCTCCCATAGTGCTCTGGTAAGAAACTCTGTTGTGAGCCTCCCATAGTGCTCTGGTAAGAAACTCTGTTGTGGGCCTCTCCAAGTGCTCTGGTAAGAAACTCTGTTGTGAGCCTCCCATAGTGCTCTGGTAAAAAAACTCTGTTGTGGGCCTCTCCAAGTGCTCTGTTAACAAACTCTGTTGTGAGCCTCCCATAGTGCTCTGTTAAGAAACTCTGTTGTGGGCCTCTCCAAGTGCTCTGTTAAGAAACTCTGTTGTGAGCCTCCCATAGTGCTCTGGTAAGAAACTCTGTTGTGAGCCTCTCCAAGTGCTCTGTTAAGAAACTCTGTTGTGGGCCTCCTATAGTGCTCTGGTAAGAAACTCTGTTGTGGGCCTCTCCAAGTGCTCTGGTAAGAAACTCTGTTGTGAGCCTCCCATAGTGCTCTGGTAGAAAAATTCTGTTGTGGGACTCCCATAGTGCTCTGGTAAGAAACTCTGTTGTGGGCCTCTCATAGTGCTCTGTTAAGAAACTCTGTTGTGGGCCTCTCCAAGTGCTCTGGTAAGAAACTCTGTTGTGAGCCTCCCATAGTGCTCTGGTAAGAAACTCTGTTGTGAGCCTCTCCAAGTGCTCTGGTAAGAAACTCTGTTGTGGGCCTCCCACAGTGCTGGTGAGAAACTCTGTTGTGGGCCTCCCACAGTGCACTGGTAAGAAACTCTGTTGTGGGCCTCTCCAAGTGCTCTGGTAAGAAACTCTGTTGTGGGCCTCCCACAGTGCTGGTGAGAAACTCTGTTGTGGGCCTCCCATAGTGCTCTGGTAAGAAACTCTGTTGTGGGCCTCTCCAAGTGCTCTGGTAAGAAACTCTGTTGTGAGCCTCCCATAGTGCTCTGGTAAGAAACTCTGTTGTGAGCCTCCAATAGTGCTCTGGTAAGAAACTCTGTTGTTGGCCTCCCATAGTTCTCTGGTAAGAAACTCTGTTGTGGGCCTCTCCAAGTGCTCTGGTAAGAAACTCTGTTGTGGGCCTCCCACAGTGCTGGTGAGAAACTCTGTTGTGGGCCTCCCACATTGCACTGGTAAGAAACTCTGTTGTGGGCCTCTCCAAGTGCTCTGGTAAGAAACTCTGTTGTGGGCCTCTCACAGTGCTGGTAAGAAACTCTGTTGTGGGCCTCCCATAGTGCTCTGGTAAGAAACTCTGTTGTGAGCCTCCCATAGTGCTCTGGTAAGAAACTCTGTTGTGAGCCTCCCATAGTGCTCTGGTAAGAAACTCTGTTGTGAGCCTGTCCAAGTGCTCTGGTAAGAAACTCTGTTGTGGGCCTCCCATAGTGCTCTGGTAAGAAACTCTGTTGTGAGCCTCTCCAAGTGCTCTGGTAAAAAACTCTGTTGTGGGCCTCCCATAGTGCTCTGGTAAGAAACTCTGTTGTGGGCCTCTCCAAGTGCTCTGTTAAGAAACTCTGTTGTGAGCCTCCCATAGTGCTCTGGTAAGAAACTCTGTTGTGAGCCTCCCATAGTGCTCTGGTAAGAAACTCTGTTGTGGGCCTCTCCAAGTGCTCTGGTAAGAAACTCTGTTGTGAGCCTCCCATAGTGCTCTGGTAAAAAAACTCTGTTGTGGGCCTCTCCAAGTGCTCTGTTAAGAAACTCTGTTGTGAGCCTCCCATAGTGCTCTGGTAAGAAACTCTGTTGTGGGCCTCTCCAAGTGCTCTGTTAAGAAACTCTGTTGTGAGCCTCCCATAGTGCTCTGGTAAGAAACTCTGTTATGAGCCTCTCCAAGTGCTCTGTTAAGGAACTCTGTTGTGAGCCTCCCATAGTGCTCTGGTAAGAAACTCTGTTGTGGGCCTCTCCAAGTGCTCTGGTAAGAAACTCTGTTGTGAGCCTCCCATAGTGCTCTGGTAGAAAAATTCTGTTGTGGGCCTCCCATAGTGCTCTGGTATAAAAAATTTTTTGTGGGCCTCCCATAGTGCTCTGTTAAGAAACTCTGTTGTGGGCCTCTCAAAGTGCTCTGGTAAGAAACTCTGTTGTGAGCCTCCCATAGTGCTCTGGTAAGAAACTCTGTTGTGAGCCTCCCATAGTTCTCTGGTAAGAAACTCTGTTGTGGGCATCCCATAGTGCTCTGGTAAGAAACTCTGTTGTGGGCCTCTCCAAGTGCTCTGGTAAAAAACTCTGTTGTGAGCCTCCAATAGTGCTCTGGTAAGAAACTCTGTTGTGAGCCTCCCATAGTTCTCTGGTAAGAAACTCTGTTGTGGGCCTTCCATAGTGCTCTAGTAAGAACCTCTGTTGTAGGCCTCTCCAAGTGCTCTGGTAAGAAACTCTGTTGTGAGCCTCCCATAGTGCTCTGGTAAGAAACTCTGTTGTGAGCCTCCAATAGTGCTCTGGTAAGAAACTCTGTTGTGGGCCTCCCATAGTGCTCTGGTAAGAAACTCTGTTGTGAGCCTCCCATAGTGCTCTGGTAAGAAACTCTGTTGTGGGCCTCTCCAAGTGCTCTGGTAAGAAACTCTGTTGTGAGCCTCCCATAGTGCTCTGGTAAAAAAACTCTGTTGTGGGCCTCTCCAAGTGCTCTGTTAAGAAACTCTGTTGTGAGCCTCCCATAGTGCTCTGTTAAGAAACTCTGTTGTGGGCCTCTCCAAGTGCTCTGTTAAGAAACTCTGTTGTGAGCCTCCCATAGTGCTCTGGTAAGAAACTCTGTTGTGAGCCTCTCCAAGTGCTCTGTTAAGAAACTCTGTTGTGGGCCTCCCATAGTGCTCTGGTAAGAAACTCTGTTGTGGGCCTCTCCAAGTGCTCTGGTAAGAAACTCTGTTGTGAGCCTCCCATAGTGCTCTGGTAGAAAAATTCTGTTGTGGGACTCCCATAGTGCTCTGGTAAGAAACTCTGTTGTGGGCCTCTCATAGTGCTCTGTTAAGAAACTCTGTTGTGGGCCTCTCCAAGTGCTCTGGTAAGAAACTCTGTTGTGAGCCTCCCATAGTGCTCTGGTAAGAAACTCTGTTGTGAGCCTCTCCAAGTGCTCTGTTAAGAAACTCTGTTGTGAGCCTCCCATAGTGCTCTGGTAAGAAACTCTGTTGTGAGCCTCCCATAGTGCTCTGGTAAGAAACTCTGTTGTGGGCCTCCCATAGTGCTCTGGTAAGAAACTCTGTTGTGGGCCTCTCCAAGTGCTCTGGTAAGAAACTCTGTTGTGAGCCTCCCATAGTGCTCTGGTAAGAAACTCTGTTGTGAGCCTCCCATAGTGCTCTAGTAAGAAACTCTGTTGTGGGCCTTCCATAGTGCTCTGGTAAGAAACTCTGTTGTAGGCCTCTCCAAATGCTCTGGTAAGAAACTCTGTTGTGAGCCTCCCATAGTGCTCTGGTAAGAAACTCTGTTGTGAGCCTCCAATAGTGCTCTGGTAAGAAACTCTGTTGTGGGCCTCCCAGAGTTCTCTGGTAAGAAACTCTGTTGTGGGCCTCTCCAAGTGCTCTGGTAAGAAACTCTGTTGTGGGCCTCCCACAGTGCTGGTGAGAAACTCTGTTGTGGGCCTCCCACAGTGCACTGGTAAGAAACTCTGTTGTGGGCCTCTCCAAGTGCTCTGGTAAGAAACTCTGTTGTGGGCCTCCCACAGTGCTGGTGAGAAACTCTGTTGTGGGCCTCCCATAGTGCTCTGGTAAGAAACTCTGTTGTGGGCCTCTCCAAGCGCTCTGGTAAGAAACTCTGTTGTGAGCCTTCCATAGTGCTCTGGTAAAAAAACTCTGTTGTGGGCCTCTCCAAGTGCTCTGTTAAGAAACTCTGTTGTGAGCCTCCCATAGTGCTCTGGTAAGAAACTCTGTTGTGGGCCTCTCCAAGTGCTCTGTTAAGAAACTCTGTTGTGAGCCTCCCATAGTGCTCTGGTAAGAAACTCTGTTATGAGCCTCTCCAAGTGCTCTGTTAAGAAACTCTGTTGTGAGCCTCCCATAGTGCTCTGGTAAGAAACTCTGTTGTGGGCCTCTCCAAGTGCTCTGGTAAGAAACTCTGTTGTGAGCCTCCCATAGTGCTCTGGTAAGAAACTCTGTTGTGGGCCTCCCATAGTGCTCTGGTAAGAAACTCTGTTGTGGGCCTCCCATAGTGCTCTGTTAAGAAACTCTGTTGTGGGCCTCTCCAAGTGCTCTGTTAAGAAACTCTGTTGTGAGCCTCCCATAGTGCTCTGGTAAGAAACTCTGTTGTGAGCCTCTCCAAATGCTCTGTTAAGAAACTCTGTTGTGAGCCTCCCATAGTGCTCTGGTAAGAAACTCTGTTGTGAGACTCCCATAGTGCTCTGGTAAGAAACTCTGTTGTGGGCCTCCCATAGTGCTCTGGTAAAAAAATTCTGTTGTGGGTCTCTCCAAGTGCTCTGGTAAGAAACTCTGTTAAGAGCCTCCCATAGTGCTCTGGTAAGAAACTCTGTTGTGAGCCTCCCATAGTGCTCTGGTAAGAAACTCTGTTGTGGGCCTTCCAAAGTGCTCTGGTAAGAAACTCTGTTGTGGGCCTCTCCAAGTGCTCTGGTAAGAAACTCTGTTGTGAGCCTCCCATAGTGCTCTGGTAAGAAACTCTGTTGTGAGCCTCCAATAGTGCTCTGGTAAGAAACTCTGTTGTGGGCCTCCCAAAGTTCTCTGGTAAGAAACTCTGTTGTGGGCCTCTCCAAGTGCTCTGGTAAGAAACTCTGTTGTGGGCCTCCCACAGTGCTGGTGAGAAACTCTGTTGTGGGCCTCCCACAGTGCACTGGTAAGAAACTCTATTGTGGGCCTCTCCAAGTGCTCTGGTAAGAAACTCTGTTGTGGGCCTCCCACAGTGCTGGTGAGAAACTCTGTTGTGGGCCTCCCATAGTGCTCTGGTAAGAAACTCTGTTGTGGGCCTCTCCAAGTGCTCTGGTAAGAAACTCTGTTGTGAGCCTCCCATAGTGCTCTGGTAAGAAACTCTGTTGTGAGCCTCCAATAGTGCTCTGGTAAGAAACTCTGTTGTTGGCCTCCCATAGTTCTCTGGTAAGAAACTCTGTTGTGGGCCTCTCCAAGTGCTCTGGTAAGAAACTCTGTTGTGGGCCTCCCACAGTGCTGGTGAGAAACTCTGTTGTGGGCCTCCCACAGTGCACTGGTAAGAAACTCTGTTGTGGGCCTCTCCAAGTGCTCTGGTAAGAAACTCTGTTGTGGGCCTCTCACAGTGCTGGTAAGAAACTCTGTTGTGGGCCTCCCATAGTGCTCTGGTAAGAAACTCTGTTGTGAGCCTCTCCAAGTGCTCTGGTAAGAAACTCTGTTGTGAGCCTCCCATAGTGCTCTGGTAAGAAACTCTGTTGTGAGCCTCCCATAGTGCTCTAATAAGAAACTCTGTTGTGGGCCTCCCATAGTGCTCTGGTAAGAAACTCTGTTGTGAGCCTCTCCAAGTGCTCTGGTAAGAAACTCTGTTGTGGGCCTCCCATAGTGCTCTGGTAAGAAACTCTGTTGTGAGCCTCTCCAAGTGCTCTGGTAAGAAACTCTGTTGTGGGCCTCCCATAGTGCTCTGGTAAGAAACTCTGTTGTGGGCCTCTCCAAGTGCTCTGTTAAGAAACTCTGTTGTGAGCCTCCCATAGTGCTCTGGTAAGAAACTCTGTTGTGAGCCTCCCATAGTGCTCTGGTAAGAAACTCTGTTGTGGGCCTCTCCAAGTGCTCTGGTAAGAAACTCTGTTGTGAGCCTCCCATAGTGCTCTGGTAAAAAAACTCTGTTGTGGGCCTCTCCAAGTGCTCTGTTAAGAAACTCTGTTGTGAGCCTCCCATAGTGCTCTGTTAAGAAACTCTGTTGTGGGCCTCTCCAAGTGCTCTGTTAAGAAACTCTGTTGTGAGCCTCCCATAGTGCTCTGGTAAGAAACTCTGTTGTGAGCCTCTCCAAGTGCTCTGTTAAGAAACTCTGTTGTGGGCCTCCCATAGTGCTCTGGTAAGAAACTCTGTTGTGGGCCTCTCCAAGTGCTCTGGTAAGAAACTCTGTTGTGAGCCTCCCATAGTGCTCTGGTAGAAAAATTCTGTTGTGGGACTCCCATAGTGCTCTGGTAAGAAACTCTGTTGTGGGCCTCTCATAGTGCTCTGGTAAGAAACTCTGTTGTGAGCCTCCCATAGTGCTCTGGTAGAAAAATTCTGTTGTGGGACTCCCATAGTGCTCTGGTAAGAAACTCTGTTGTGAGCCTCCCATAGTGCTCTGGTAGAAAAATTCTGTTGTGGGACTCCCATAGTGCTCTGGTAAGAAACTCTGTTGTGGGCCTCTCCAAGTGCTCTGGTAAGAAACTCTGTTGTGAGCCTCCCATAGTGCTCTGGTAAGAAACTCTGTTGTGAGCCTCTCCAAGTGCTCTGGTAAGAAACTCTGTTGTGGGCCTCCCACAGTGCTGGTGAGAAACTCTGTTGTGGGCCTCCCACAGTGCACTGGTAAGAAACTCTGTTGTGGGCCTCTCCAAGTGCTCTGGTAAGAAACTCTGTTGTGGGCCTCCCACAGTGCTGGTGAGAAACTCTGTTGTGGGCCTCCCATAGTGCTCTGGTAAGAAACTCTGTTGTGGGCCTCTCCAAGTGCTCTGGTAAGAAACTCTGTTGTGAGCCTCCCATAGTGCTCTGGTAAGAAACTCTGTTGTGAGCCTCCAATAGTGCTCTGGTAAGAAACTCTGTTGTTGGCCTCCCATAGTTCTCTGGTAAGAAACTCTGTTGTGGGCCTCTCCAAGTGCTCTGGTAAGAAACTCTGTTGTTGGCCTCCCATAGTTCTCTGGTAAGAAACTCTGTTGTGGGCCTCTCCAAGTGCTCTGGTAAGAAACTCTGTTGTGGGCCTCCCACAGTGCTGGTGAGAAACTCTGTTGTGGGCCTCCCACAGTGCTGGTAAGAAACTCTGTTGTGGGCCTCCCATAGTGCTCTGGTAAGAAACTCTGTTGTGAGCCTCCCATAGTGCTCTGGTAAGAAACTCTGTTGTGAGCCTCCCATAGTGCTCTGGTAAGAAACTCTGTTGTGAGCCTGTCCAAGTGCTCTGGTAAGAAACTCTGTTGTGGGCCTCCCATAGTGCTCTGGTAAGAAACTCTGTTGTGAGCCTCTCCAAGTGCTCTGGTAAAAAACTCTGTTGTGGGCCTCCCATAGTGCTCTGGTAAGAAACTCTGTTGTGGGCCTCTCCAAGTGCTCTGTTAAGAAACTCTGTTGTGAGCCTCCCATAGTGCTCTGGTAAGAAACTCTGTTGTGAGCCTCCCATAGTGCTCTGGTAAGAAACTCTGTTGTGGGCCTCTCCAAGTGCTCTGGTAAGAAACTCTGTTGTGAGCCTCCCATAGTGCTCTGGTAAAAAAACTCTGTTGTGGGCCTCTCCAAGTGCTCTGTTAAGAAACTCTGTTGTGAGCCTCCCATAGTGCTCTGGTAAGAAACTCTGTTGTGGGCCTCTCCAAGTGCTCTGTTAAGAAACTCTATTGTGAGCCTCCCATAGTGCTCTGGTAAGAAACTCTGTTATGAGCCTCTCCAAGTGCTCTGTTAAGGAACTCTGTTGTGAGCCTCCCATAGTGCTCTGGTAAGAAACTCTGTTGTGGGCCTCTCCAAGTGCTCTGGTAAGAAACTCTGTTGTGAGCCTCCCATAGTGCTCTGGTAAGAAACTCTGTTGTGGGCCTCTCCAAGTGCTCTGGTAAGAAACTCTGTTGTGAGCCTCCCATAGTGCTCTGGTAAGAAACTCTGTTGTGAGCCTCCCATAGTGCTCTGGTAAGAAACTCTGTTGTGGGCCTCCCATAGTGCTCTGGTAAGAAACTCTGTTGTGGGCCTCTCCAAGTGCTCTGGTAAGAAACTCTGTTGTGAGCCTCCCATAGTGCTCTGGTAAGAAACTCTGTTGTGAGCCTCCCATAGTGCTCTGGTAAGAAACTCTGTTGTGGGCCTTCCATAGTGCTCTGGTAAGAAACTCTGTTGTGGGCCTCTCCAAGTGCTCTGGTAAGAAACTCTGTTGTGAGCCTCCCATAGTGCTCTGGTAAGAAACTCTGTTGTGAGCCTCCAATAGTGCTCTGGTAAGAAACTCTGTTGTGGGCCTTCCATAGTTCTCTGGTAAGAAACTCTGTTGTGGGCCTCTCCAAGTGCTCTGGTAAGAAACTCTGTTGTGGGCCTCCCACAGTGCTGGTGAGAAACTCTGTTGTGGGCCTCCCACAGTGCACTGGTAAGAAACTCTGTTGTGGGCCTCTCCAAGTGCTCTGGTAAGAAACTCTGTTGTGGGCCTTCCACAGTGCTGGTGAGAAACTCTGTTGTGGGCCTCCCATAGTGCTCTGGTAAGAAACTCTGTTGTGGGCCTCTCCAAGTGCTCTGGTAAGAAACTCTGTTGTGAGCCTCCCATAGTGCTCTGGTAAGAAACTCTGTTGTGAGCCTCCAATAGTGCTCTGGTAAAAAACTCTGTTGTGGGCCTCCAATAGTTCTCTGGTAAGAAACTCTGTTGTGGGCCTCTCTAAGTGCTCTGGTAAGAAACTCTGTTGTGGGCCTCCCACAGTGCTGGTGAGAAACTCTGTTGTGGGCCTCCCACAGTGCACTGGTAAGAAACTCTGTTGTGGGCCTCTCCAAGTGCTCTGGTAAGAAACTCTGTTGTGGGCCTCTCACAGTGCTGGTAAGAAACTCTGTTGTGGGCCTCCCATAGTGCTCTGGTAAGAAACTCTGTTGTGGGCCTCTCCAAGTGCTCTGGTAAGAAACTCTGTTGTGGGCCTCCCATTGTGATGGTAAGAATTTCTGTTGTGGGCCTCTCATAGTGCTCTGGTAAGAAACTCTGTTGTGGACCTCCCGTAGTGCCCTGGTAAGAAACTCTGTTGTGGGCCTCCCATAGTGCTCTGGTAAGAAACTCTGTTGTGGGCCTCTCATAGTGCTCTGGTAAGAAACTCTGTTGTGGGCCTCCCGTAGTGCTCTGGTAAGAAACTCTGTTGTGGGCCTCCCATAGTGCTCTGGTAAGAAACTCTGTTGTGGGCCTCTCATAGTGCTCTGGTAAGAAACTCTGTTGTGGGCCTCCCGTAGTGCTCTGGTAAGAAACTCTGTTGTGGGCCTCCCATAGTGCTCTGGTAAGAAACTCTGTTGTGGGCCTCTCATAGTGCTCTGGTAAGAAACTCTGTTGTGGGCCTCTTATAGTGCTCTGGTAAGAAACTCTGTTGTGGGCCTCTCGTAGTGCTCTGGTAAGAAACTATGTTGTTGAACGTAGTGTCTCATAGCCTCCATGGAGTTCAAGTGACCCTTCAGTTGTCTCCCCGCAGCATTTGGACACTCTCGTAAGACATTCACCAATGTTTCCTCTGCCTGCCCCATTAGTTTGTATGTCAATTGTAGCGAAGTTATTTAAATCGAATTATCAGTGATGCCATTTGCTAATGCTTTGCGGACAAAATTTCATCCAACTTTCCAAATTACTTAACATTCCATTTGCACCTGCCAGAAATCCAATGAAAGTCAAAAGTGAAGATGTTTAGGAAACAGAAAAAGTTTATTGAACTCATTAATAAAGATGCAGCGAAAAATTTCTTTATAATTACACACATCTGGATCAAGTGTTTACAGTCATGTGCCAATTTGTCTGTGTCTGTGTTGCACCTTCTTCTTCAGTTTACAATAATACATTATTTGCATAACAGCCTATTCATTATCATGTCTAAATACAGTAAATCGTCACTTGTGTATACAATGTGAATAATATGAATTAGAAATAGTAAAATAAATAAATGCATATCATAAAGAGATATTGGCTCATTTATGTATATTTATATATTTCAAGAATATAATTACACATTGTTTCATGATTAAACATAAAGCTTTTGTAATGAAAATCAGATTTACTGTAGAGGGGGGGGGGGAGGTCGCGGCATAGTGAGGAGTTGTAAAAAGGGGTCGCCGAACAAAAAAATGTTGAGAACCGCTGATATATACCGTACCACATTGCGCTAATGGGCTCGTCCGATCTAACGCTTATTTTTGTTACATCTATAGTGCCTTACGTAAGTACTGTACATTACTGTTTTCCTGGCTGATTCAAGCAACCCATTCCATGATCTAACAGCACTAGGGAAGAAGTCTGTACATGCTCTATTAGGACCAAATGATTATACGCTGGTCAATACAAAAAAAACCAATAACTTAATTTTAGGAGGTATGACTTTTAAAAATTTACACTTCTTTATAATGTGTGTCCAAGCTTATCTTCTGACATTGTTAACCAACAGGACCGTCCAAAACTGACCAGTACCCTTCTCAGATGACCTGCTGTATAGTATAGTTCCTATTACATCTGCATCGGGAATACAAAGTAAAGAAAGTTGTCATTATGTCTGACCCTGTTTACAATTCAATAAGAGACATTTGTTTGGGGGTCAGGGGGGTCTAAGCGTGTCTCAGCAGGTCACTAATATCGCTAATGGATCACGCCGACCTGTACATTTAACCTCGTTACCAAATACAGAATTAGAACAAAGGGAGACAATATAACCATGTGAATATAAGACAAAAGGGGAAGATTTTTTTTTTTCGAAGGGGGAAAGGATGAGCTGGCGAGAATGGGAGATGTGACGTTACGTAGGTCAAAGGTTACAAGAGGCCATCAGTGCACAATGAGTCATCCTCATTGGGTAAGACACTATTATAAGTATAGATCAGAATTGTATGGAATTCGGTGACATCCCTTCAGATTTATTCCCCCTATCGTATATTACCCGATGTAGCATGACTATATACTTTCCAGCATTGGTGCATTTGACAGAATCTTATTTCATTTACTCCGCAGGGTTATCATTACCGGGAGTGGTCATGGATGAAAAACACTCCACTACCTAATGGCATGCGTCTCAAATAGCCTCTGACAACCAGTCCAACTCCTGGCCTTCACGTGTGGCTTACAGATTGAGTCCGGCGGAACTGTTTTCACTAACAGAAGGGGCGAAGTCGAGGTCCACCCTTTTTTCAGCTAACGAAAAAAAAATGGTTTTGAATTTGAATATCATTATTAGCATTTCCTTCGTTTTTCATTCAGTTTCTGTTCCAGCACCCCCGTATCCAGGGCCGGCCTTAGACCACTGCAATCTATGCGGCCGCAGTGGGCCCCGCACCTTATAGGCCCCGAGCTAATTCAAGGTGTAATTTATTAAATTAAACCATTATAACTTAAATATATAATAACAGGGTTTCCCCGGCCTCCTAATTTAACAGGATCTCCTGGAAATCTCCTGAAATTATTAAAATCTCATGAAAAATGGACAAAGTTTGTCATTTTTGGGTTCCAATCGTACGCGTGATTAAAAATACAACAACGGAATTAGCCCCTTTTAGCTAATAAAAATATTGCAAAGACGAATGTATTTTCTAATATAAAATCTTAATTTTAACATTATGCTTATTCCTACCCAGACTGGGCCCCGCTCAATCCGTTTCGCATTGGGCCCCGCAATTGTTAGGGCCTGCTGTTATCATATATTTTTTTAATGATGAAAACATTTTATGCTTAATATTTAAACTCTCCTTTAGGTAAAATCTACTAGTATAAAGATAATGAGTTTTATTATTTATATAAATATATAGAAACATCATCTACAAGAATATTAAAATCGGTTAACTACCAAGTTTATTAATAGATTATCTAAGCTTTGCTCATAATTTTAAGTCAATCTAATATAGATTAGGCCTATGTTTAGATTCTAAGATCTAGTTCTAGATGTCTATATAATGAAAGTACCAATAAATAATTATCTTATCTTGTATAAAGGTTTAGATAATAGTGAACAAATAGATGCTATCTTACTAGATTTTTCCAAGGCTTTTGACAAAGTTCACCACCATAGTTTGCTTAAAAAATTAAAATATTTCGGCATTAACGGTCCACTGCATCAGTGGATTAAAGATTTTCTGATAGGGAGAGAACAAACTGTAATAATAAATGGCTCTAAATCAACACCAATAACAGTAAACTCAGGTGTACCTCAAGGAACAGTCTTGGGTCCACTACTATTTTTAATTTACATAAATGATTTACCAAATTGCATTAGTTCAGGAACAAAAGTCAGATTATTTGCAGACGATTGCATAATATATAGAACAATAAAAACAAAACAAGACACATATATTTTACAAAGAGAATTAGATGAATTACAGAAATGGGAATCAAATTGGAGCATGTCTTTCCACCCAGAAAAATGTCAGTTGTTAAGAGTAACAAAAAAAATTAAACAAATTAATTCCACTTATCTTATTCATGGCAAACCAGTAACACAGACTAAAAACTCAAAATACCTAGGTGTTATAATAAATGAAAAACTGTCATGGAATCCACATATTGATGAAACTATAAAAAAATCCAACAAAGCATTAGGGTTTATTAAAAGAAATTTCTATAAATCAAATAAGAACATAAAACTAAAATGTTATTTAACCTTGGTTAGGCCAATAATAGAATATGCATCCACCGTGTGGGACCCCTCAACTCAAGAAAACATTAAGAAACTGGAACAAACACAAAATAGAGCAGTGAGATTCATAACAAACGAATATTCACATTTGACTAGGGTAACACCATTAGTAAAATCACTAAATTTAGAAAGCCTTCAGGACAGAAGACTCAAAAGTAAAGTAGCAATTATACATAAAACACTGAACCATAATCTTCAAATACAAAAACAAAATTTAATAAAATACTCTGAAAGACACAAAAATAAAGGCACATTCCTCGTCCCATATGCTAGGACAAATTTGTACAAATACTCCTTCTTCCCTAGTGCTATTAGAGCATGGAATGGGTTGCCTGAGCTAGCCAGAAAAACCAGTGACTTGGCAGAATTTAAGTCATTGGTTAATATGCATGACTAAATGCATGACGCGTAGGACGTAATCATCTTCTTTTTTGAAGTAACGTCTGTATTATATAAGAAGATAAGAAGACTAGTAAACATAGAGTCATAGTAGAGACAGAGTTAAACTAGTAAACATAGAGTCATAGTAGAGACAGAGTTTGACTAGTAAACATAGAGTCATAGTAGAGACAGAGTCTGACTAGTAAACATAGAGTCATAGTAGAGACAGAGTTAGACTATTAAACACAGAGTCATATTAGAGTAGAGTTAGATTATTAAACACAGAGTCATAGTAGAGACAAAGTTAGACTAGTTCAGAATGTAACATTACTTTAGGCAAATACAAGGTCTTTCTCTGGTTCGAGATACCAAACAAAATAATTTATTTTGATTCTTGTTTTGTCAGGTAAAAGAAATAATTGTGCAAATTGTCAGCTTGATGCCAGATTGAGTTTGAAGAAATAACGGGTACGAACCTTTTACTGGACAACAGACTGACAGACAGAGTGAGTTGATATAAGCTTTGTGAAGAGATATACATCCAATAAACACATTAAAATATAATAAAATGTAAAAAAAATAATATTTTTTTTGATCAAAACAGGCGTTGAACTCATGCTTTTGACTCTGTCTCTACTATGACTCTATGTTTACTAGTTCAACTCTGTCTCCAGACTCTGTCTCTATTATGACTATATTTTTACTGTGCCATCTACGGAAATTGTAATATAGGAATTTCAGTTATTTGTCGAAATAAATATATAGACATGCAGTTTTTTAAAATAAATTGCATACTTATATTTTTTTCGCTTGTTCTTTTCATTTGTCTATAACTTTTATTTAAGGCCACCGAATTCTCTTCGCCTAGGGCTTTCATTCATCTAAGGCCGACCCTGTCCGAACGTTAGGAATAGGATTTTTTTTTCGCATAAAGTGAAAATAAAAAAAAAAAAAAAAGGTTTTCACAGTTCTAGATCCATGAATTATACAGTAATGATCAGCTACTATGGACTACAGACAATACTTTACCTCTTAGTAAATATTTGTGTCTAAAAAAAATCTTAATCATTTCTTTAGTTTAAGTTATACACTCCCTAAGGTATAACAAGTATAAGAGTGATTGTGAGAATTAGCAACTAAAGTGATGTTTTAATCATTTTTGTTGTAATAAATTAAATGTTTAAAATTGTTTTTTTAATGTATACATAAAATCAAAATCCAAAGTAGTATATTTTTATTGCAAAGATATTCGGAGAGTTAGAACTAAAGTAATTAGTCAACATCTGGAGGTCATTTATTTCGTCCATATTGCCTTCGCCTTTCATCTTCTATATCATCGTCTTAGACGTTATTGTCATCATCATTCTGGGGGGGCTATCGCCTCGCTCCCTTGTGGTGCCGTATCCCATTCCATCTCTGCAGGGAGTCCAGATGTGTCCACTCCTCTGGCATTGTCCGTCTCGCCCCGGCCATCAGTTGACCACTCTATCGTATTACAGTCTCTGTTCAGCTCACCCAGAAGAGCGTGAAGGGGGTGGACAATGGGCAAGGATCTTGACCAGACCGGCACCTTACTGTCCCCATCATCAGCTGGGAGGCTGGGGTAACTTGATGTCTTTTTTGTGTGTGGACATTCTTAGTATAAGTTTGAGTAGAAATCCATTTGTCTATCTATCTATCTATCTATCTATCTATCTATCTATCTATCTATCTATCTATCTATCTATCTATCTATCTATCTATCTATCTATCTATCTATCTATCTATCTATCTATCTATCTATCTATCTATCTATCTATCTATCTATCTATCTATCCATCTAGCTAGCTAGCTAGCTAGCTATATGTCTGTCTGTCTATCAGTCTATCTAACTACATCATTGTAAGAAAAACATGATTATTTCCATTAAAAGGTTTCCGAATTGCCATTCGTAGGCTTAAATTAGGAAAGGGTTATTTTATTTGGATACCTAAAATTATACAAGTCTTTATTTATTTAATTCCTTTCTTTTTGTGCAGATAACATTATTATAATGACTACGTCATAATGGCATTGAATTGTCTACGATAAGGTTAAATGGTTTCTAAGTTCCTCAAATCTTTTTCTAGAAAATTATTCAGATCATTATTGTACAAATGCTCCATTCTTCCCTAGTGCTATTAGAGCATGGAATGGGTTGCCTGAGCTAGCGAGGAAAACCAGTGACTTGGCAGAATTTAGGTCACCGGTTAATACGCATGTCTAAATGAATGACGCGTAGGACGTAATCATCTTCTTTTTTTAAGTAACGTCTGTATAATATAATATAAGATTAGATCACGTGGGCGGAAGTGGAGATCTGATATCTAGGTTGAAGAAATACAAATAGTGGGCCTATTTAGGGAAGGAGAAATGACTACCTGGTCGTGTGGTATACGCTCTGGACTGTCGTTCGATGGTCTCGACTGTCCCCTGTTCGAATCCTGGCTTCTGCCAACACACGCTACACGCCGTCCTGCGTTGAGGTTTGGACCTGAATTAAATTATGTTCAGATCTTCAAGTACGTGCGAAATCTTGTCTATAATGTAGCATTGTTATAAAGATCCTACTAATTAATACATCTTAAACGCCCAACAGTAAGTTCTGTTGTTAGTATACCAGGCTTTGTTGCCTTCGTTTTGATAGGAAAATTTTGAACTAAAGATAATTAGAAAAGCAATCTTTCTTTTTCATTTGTCAGGTTTAGATTGGAACCACTAGACGGTGACAGCTCTAGTATAAGCACATACACACTCGACCAGTTCATCTATTCAAGCTCACTCTATCGAACTGAAGCGCCCATCAAGAGGGGGCCGGGGAAAAAATCTCAATTCCTCACCGCTCCCCCTCTTTTTCTGGACGCACCCACGAAACGCCCCGAGTGAGAGAAAAGCGATCGGCTTTTGAAGGGGGTTGAAACGGAGGAAAATGAAAATTAATTTTGTCCTCTTCCACAGTCAGCGAGTGCATTGAGGCGAGATGGGGTGTGGTGGCGGCGCCCCGCGGGGGTGAGTGACGCGTGCGCTTTTCATGGCAGATGACATTGACCATTGTGTTCTTTTTTTTTTTTACCTTCCCCCCCCCCCAAAAAAAAAATCCAATGAGAGAGAACAGTTGTTTTTTTTTTTGGTAGAATAACTAACTGGAGATACTTGATCAATGAAAGTCAAGAGGGATTTCTTTTTTATCTCCTAAAAATAGAGAGCGAATTGGAAAACGTTGAACATGTAGTGGTTATCTCTCCCACATTCTCGGATCAAATTGAATATTTAAGTAATACTTTTTTTTGTATCTAACAAAACATGAATGCATTTAAAAAAACGACCATTTATCAATTAATTATTGGTAATTAATTATTTCGTTGGATATGGAATAAGTTGCAGAATAATGTATAGACACACTTGTAGTCAAATTGAATTTCCATTTGATTGGATCAATAAAATTATCTTATCTTATCTTATATGACAACGTTGACATATGAAACGCGTTGGACGTGATTATATTCTCTTTTGAAGCAATGTCTGTAATTTATAACCATAAGACGATAAGATAGTGCTGTTAGAACATGGAATAAGCTGCCTAAATCGGCCAGGAAAACCAACGGGTTATTAGAGTTTAATTCTCTAATTGACATATATGATTAGATTAACTCATTGGGAAGCGTTTGACGTAGGACGTAATTCTCTTTTGAAATAACGTCTGTAATTTATAAGATAACAATGTCCTTCACACAGAAAATGGACGTCTTTTTTTAAGATATAAGAGTACGCTGTTGAATACATTGCGTACTTTGGGCAATCGTAAATAGCCGTAACCCCTTTCAGCCCTAAGGGTCGCCGGCCAAATACTTACTGCCACAACTGATTCAGGGCGCTCCACCGACCGCCGGAGACATGTCCCAGGCACGACAAGAGAGATCACCGAGGTCGACAGTGTTTTGAGCGAACGGACGGAAGAGCCTTGCCTCCCCTTGACCGCGAAAGACAAAACTCGCCTCCGGTATTGATTGCCCGGGTTTTTACAATGATTAAAGCGGGACACGCGTCCGGGACAGCTAGACTGATCTTTACGTTTCATAACACGGCCTCATGGGCGATGTTCAAGTGAGCAGTTTTTCTCCTTGAGAGCCGCAGCTTGAACAAATTTCCGGCCCACAAAACTGTTAGTGAAACAAAACAAGCAAAATATACAAATACTTAAAAAAAAAACACACAGCTTATAGAAGGGAAAGAACCGCATAACTACTGTCATAGCTCTCAATACTGCAAGATTTTTCTCCCTTTTCTATATGAAACAAAATTTATTAATTATCACAAATTAACTAATTTAGTTATTTCTCCCTCTTCTCATTCTCAGGTCGATTTGAAACTTCGCATAATTACTAATGCTACTAAAAATACAAAACATGAATCAAACAAAAAAAAATTTAAAAAAATTATTAATTAAAAAATGTTTTTTTTTCCAATATTTTTTCTCGAAAAAGGGAAATAAATCTTACAGATTTGAGAGCTATGCCTGTAAATGTGCAGTTCCTTCCCTTTTGAACGATTTTTTTTTTTTTTTTAGTATTTTCTATATTTTCTTGTTTTTTTCTAGAACTGTACAACTTACTAAAAATCTCTACAGTTTGTTTTTCGCTGATATTCTAGATAACTATGCTAGTCACAGCCCAGAACTAGAAAACTGGGGGGGGGGGGGGGGGGGGGGGGCTGTTTTCCAAACCACTTACAGTGTAGTTTGCCATTCGAAGTCTCCCGATGAGCCGCAGAGGAGTGGGGGGGGGGATGGGGGTACAAGGGGGGAGGGTGGTATGGTCCTTGGCCAGTTGACAAAAAAGCGGCCCACAACTCGCTTACTAATCCAATTAGCCGATCGTCACGAAGTTCTGCCCCTTGGTCGCCGGGAAAATTACATTATCGTAACGGGTCTCAAAAAGTTCTTCAAACCGGCCCCAGCCCCTTGTTAGACTGAGCTGTGGGTCTAAGTTTGTAGCAGACGTGGTATTGTTTGTTTTTATCTTAACACCCCCCCACGCCCCCCGCCCGAACTTAGCGCATTAATAATTAAAGCCAGTAGTAAGTTCCCGTTGCATTTCGGGAGGTCGCTGGTACATGTCACGTGGGACAGTCTGGACACTGAAACAAAAGGAAGATGGAAACCCAAGAGAAACTTGAGGTTAAACGGTATAATTGAATTACACATCAAGTACTATTACCAAACAACGTTGACTGGATTAGTTCTCTATTTTACATTTAAAACACACAAATATTTTCCTTACAAGAGATAATTTGACTGTCAAGTATTAAACAAGTACTTCTCCCACCCCATCCCCGTTACCGTTTCTAACACGAGGTGGCTGAGTGTAAGTGCTTTAGCTTTTGATCCAAAAGTTATGGGTTCTAACTATTCCGTGGATGATCATGAGTCCAGCGAGTTCTGTTTTTCACGAGAAGCTAAACAATGGCATGATGGCTGAATGGTTAAACGCTTGGCTTCCGAACCTGGAGTCCTGGTTTCAAATCTCAGTGAAGATTGGGATTTTGAATTTCCGGATTTTTAGGGCAGCCCTGAGTCCACCCAACTCTAATGGGCACCTGACTTTAGTTGAGGGAAAATAAAGGCGGCCACATGACACCCTGCTTGTTAATCGTTGACCAAAGACACAGATGAGCCTAACATCCTCTGCCCTATAGATCACAGGGTTCTAAGGGGGAACTTTACTGACGACTGATACCACATGAAATGGAGATACGATCGTTTATTAGTCTGGATAAAACTCAAATATATTCAATGAACTGATGATTGGGAAGATATGGTTCAATGTGGATCTGGCTTATATGATGTCATTGAATGATTATCTAATCGATCGTTTTCTAAAAGGTCAATCTCTCATTCAAGGCCTCAATGAGGAAAATATTCTTTCTGATTAAATCTCTACTTGATCTCTGGTGGTTACAAAATGTATAGCTAGCGAATACTACGAAAGAATGCTTATTAAGTCATGTTTTACATAGTATGGTACATACAAAATACATTCTTTCATTTTTTCAAACAAAAGTAAAATTTAAATAGCTTGTATAGCAAAACACACTTAATTTAGTAATAAAAATATTTTTAAAACAGGTTTTTAAGAAAATAAAAAAAAAATGTTTGCATGAATATTTGAAAAATATACAAGTTAATGACGTCCAATAGTAATATATTCTCCACCATAGAAACAGACATGAGAGAGAGAGAGAGAGACAGACATGGAGATATAGAGAGAAAAAGAGTGAGAGAGAGACAGTTATAGAGATAGAGAGAGATAAAGAGTGAGAGATAGACAGACATAGAGATAGAGAAGATAAAGAGTCAGAGAGAGACAGCTATAGAGATAGAGAGAGATAAAGATTGATAGAGTGACAGGCATAGAGAGAGATAAAGAGTGAGAGAGAGACAGACAGAGATAGAGAGAGATAAAGAGTGAGAGAGAGAGTGCGATGTAAGTTATACACTGGATGACAAACCCCAGACACAGTCGGAATTTCACGAATGACACCTCTGGCATTCTTTGACCTCTTCCTCATCCCCGCTCTCGCCCAGCCCCTTCTCTCATTTCTCCGGCCCACCAGTTTACCCCCCCCCCCCACCCCACAGTTCACACAGCCCCTTAAGTGTGACCACTGCCAAGACGCAATCAGCGATAACTGCATTAGTGGAATTTCAGTTTTTCGCTCACCAAATAGAGCCTGTCTCAGACGGGGTTGCCATTTGGGACGACGCTCTCGGCTTGTACCAGAGATCGATGCTCATTCTGAGCTGGCCGAACGATAGGTTAGTTAGTGTAGCTAGACAAATCGTGTGATTAAACAAATATTTGTTTTTATAAATCAGTTGAAAACAAATATTTGTATCATAAAGTTTCTTTTTTTCCTCTTCAGGTTTTAGTTAGATGACGTCATTTCAATTATCCACTCTACGTACCTTAGTAATCTCTAACCCTATTGTCATTTCAATGATCTACTCTACGTACCTTAGTAATTTCTAGCCCTTAACTTTACTACTCTGCCCTAGTTTACTAGACAGCATGACAACGCTTAGAAAAATTTCTAGCGTTCGTGCTACAGACAAGAAGATATCTTGTTTGTCTCGTGTTTTGTTAATGAGTAACTCAACCAAAAACTCGTGTTACTTACTTCAAAAGGTGGATCCTCAAGGTGTTTAAAGATGAGTCATCGTTGCGATGATTGTATTGCGAACTCTAAGAAGACTAATTGACATGGAAAATAGGAGCGTAGCAACCATGGCGTGAAGAGGTTCATTGAACCCGCGCCCAAGACCATTAGAGGCCCTCAAGATCGCTTTCAATAAATTTTAAAAAGAATGTGCTGACTATACGAAATGAAATGTATCAAATTATTATAAAATTGTACTACTTATTTATATTATGTTGTAATTAAAACAAAATTGCGAAACAACAAATGTAATGTAAACCTTATTGGTAAGAATATCTGTTAAGATGAGTCCACCTTTCATATAGCGAGAATAGCATTCAGGTGACTGGAGCAGTATAGAAAATTTATTAGCGGTGATAGATTTTGACTTCTAGTCACAATCTAAAGTTCCCCATTTCAAACCTTGTGTTCCATAGGGCAGATGATGCAAAAGTTTGACCTAGTGTTAGAAAAACAAACATAAAAGTGTAAAACTAATTAAATCATTCCAAAAATGAGGTATTTTTTTAATGTGGTTTATTCAGATTATACTTTCACTTACAATAACAGACAAGACAAGCAGGTTAACGCATCCACATCCAGACCATATAACACTGTTGAACAGTCAAGGTTATTGAGAAATTGTATAAAGTTAATGATTATTTTACACTTTACACTATTCATTGTAATATACCCACTGGAGCTCATCAGTTACAAATTCATAATTGTTTTGTTGTTTGTTTGAAACCTTAAATTCGATTTTTCCACAATAATTAAGGTTAACATCGTCCATAAATTGTGCAGACGTGACAATCATTGAGTTGTCTATTGTCTTTTATTGTAGACACAATCGAATTCATTGATAATGGGATTCTTTCGAAATTCAAGAAACATTAATGTTTTTTTTTTCTTTTAATAGTAATAGAAATATTATGTAATATCAAAGACATACTACCTAACCATTGAAACCACTAGAGACAGAAAAATCCTCTACCCCAATCAACATAATATCAAATATCCCTGACCCCCAACACCCCATTTCTGGTATTGTACACGCATAGGAGAATCAAACTAGATACTTCTCCACCCTAAATGTCCGTTATTTTCCTAACTGTCGATTCTAAGTGATTAGGATCAAACACCTTGATATTATAGCCACAAGCAATCCTAGTAAAATAACAATTAGCTTGAATGTTCTCTTTAATTATATATATCATTAAGAACGTTAGAAAAGTGTATGAAATTTGCATAAATTTCTCAATTTGTTTCGTGATCTCTTTTGATGGAGTACCCAAAAAAATAAACAAACAAATAAAAAAAAACAGTCAAGTTCCTGTTTGCCAAATGGGGCTACACCTAGTTGTCTTGAAATAAACTGAAAAACGAATGTCAGGATCTTTCCTCCTTCACAAGTGGACAGAAGAATTGCTTTCAGGTATTTCTTCAACCAAAACAGACGCGTGTGTAACGCTTGATTTGTAAATCCCAACTTAAAATGTCTCTGTGGCATTTTACGTCTCAAGAGCCTATCTTTTTCCTTTTCAGCATCTTGTGTGACTAAAGAGGCCCATCCTTGACACACAGCTGCGGTCACAGATTAAGCATATGTAATCTCTAGTCGCCGTTGCATTTACACCCTTCTTTCTACTTGTGTCTGTCCAAAGGCTGTGTGAAGCGTCTAGGGGGGGTTGCTTAGCTTAGAATAGGTCTTAAACAATTCCGTCATCAGCGTTCGAAAAGTTACAGATTTCTATGACTTACTGTGTAGTTATTTTTTTTTTGGTGCTCAGTGCAAATCAAGATGGCGCTCCTGCAACTGGGTCGTGGTGGCTGAGTTGTCACGCGCTTAGCTTCTGAACTCAGGAGTCTTGCGTTCGAATCTTGGTGAAGACTAGGATTTTGAGGTTTGGGATTTTTAGGACGCCCCTGAGTCCACGCAACTCTATTGGGTACCTGACTTAAGGAAAGTAAAAGCGGTTGGTCGTTATGCTGACCCTTGTTAACCTTCGGCCATAGAAAGCAGATGACGTTTACATCACCTGTCCTATAAAAGGTAAGCGTTACATTACTTCTGCTATTCGATTGAGCGAGTAAAATGTATAGGACACTCAAACAATGATGGTCAAGAAGCCAATTATTTCATATATTTAATGTGCTAAGTGGTGTTAAGACAAATGACTTGGTATCCTCAAAGGCCAAGCAGCAATGAAAAAAATTATTTAAAAATTCGATACATATAAAAAAAAAATATCCTAGAAACAAAACAACGGGGAAGAACTCAGCTTTTACAAATGCATCATTCAAGCATGAATAGTATGGACGAGGCCCTTGGATTCATTTATTCATTCATAATGCTATCTTTATAGGGCTTTTTTAGTGCGTTTACCAGCTGACAAGCAAGAAACTGTTTTTAAGTCCAAAAATGTATACTTAAAGCTGGGTTAATCAGTGCAAAAATGCTCCTGCATATCACTCAGCCATTATCACGATGTCAAGTAGTGTATAAGTGGTGTGTCCTGCGCCATTGTATACAGACTATGAGGCTAAAAGGGGGTTCAAAGGAACTTTAGTAATCTGACCTTTTTTTTTTCTAAATCGTTAGTAGAGAAACCTCCACAAATTGACGGACCGGCACCGGTTTCTGATGTAAGTTGTGATCAAACCAAGATTGAGGCTAAACCGCATTGCATGAGGAATTTAGTGGACCAGATAAAAGTAGATTAAGATACCGAGCATGTCTGGTCTGTTGATCGTTCGGCATTAATAGCAAATAAGTAATGATGTGTATGCATATTGTTGTAACCCTGCCTTGCACTAGTGCTCGTGGTGCAGTAGAGGGCACTATTGAGCAGGAACAGGAGGACGCTGGGATAGAGAAAGGAATAACAAGTGATTGGGAAGAGTCTGTATTATTGGAAACTAAGGAGCCGTCTTTTGTGTTTCCTGAAGACTGTAGTAGGGACCTGGAGAGAAGCAGGGAAGGCTGTCGTTGGTCCGTATTCGACTTTGGTGGAGAAGGGACTTGAGGATTTTGGAACAAGACTCTTCAAATGTAGAAGTCTGTTATGTGTTTGTCCTGGTGAAAAGACACACCTATTTATTTACTGTAGAACTTAGTTGAGTTGCTTGCCTTTGCGTACCGTATGGACATTATTATTGCATACAACGTTTTTTTTTACGATTTCACGAATAAACTCAAATCGACTGTTTGTATATCTCACTTGCTTTTTTTTTTCCTTTTTTGCCAATAAGTGTTTGATGAATTCAAATTAAACAAGAATTACCAGAAAAAAAATGAACAAAAAAAAACAAACCCAAAAGACAAACCTAAAAAAAACTTTTTTGTAAGCGCATAAAGATCCTCCAGCGATGTCCGGGGCGAGGCCCCGGGAACCTAGCATTTTTCAGCATTTCTGAGCTTCAAAAACTCATTTTCCTTTAAGTCTAGCCTGCACAATTCTAGTTGTAAGAATATTGCAGGTCAAATACAATTCACTCAAGAAGAGGTGGGCCGTATCTGAAGCGTGATAGACATTTGAGGCGATGGAGCAGTGTTTCTTTCATTGTCACCGTTTGCACCCCGGCCCACTAAAGCGAAGTCTCTTTTTCTTTTTCAAAAAATAGTGTTATGAATATAATTTTACATTGTTGTGTTTAACCGAAGGCATCAGGTCTGCCAGGTTCCCTATCCATGTTTGTTGTCAAATGTTTTACATGTTTCGGATGTTCCTTCAGAGTTGAAGATAGTTTACTTCCTAGTCCAAACCTCCCGCAGGACCACGGGGGATGGGAGCGGGCAGGGTTTGAACCCGGGACCATCGATAAATCCAAACGACAGTCCAGCGCGCAAACCGCACGACCAGGCAGCTATCCGCAATGTGATCTGTTGAAGCGCCGTTAGCTCCACCAAGCCTTTTTTTCCCGTCGCTCTCAGCTTGTGTCGTCTTCAACCTATTTTGTCTTCCCTTAGTAAGAAGAGCCCATGTCAATGTTAAATTATAACTGGATGGGACGTTTCGATAATGGGCGCAATATTTATACTAGTTTTTAAAAAAAAGTTGCTCAAATAAAGCCTAATAAAGAAGGAGGCACCATTGGCCACTTCTATTATTCAACTATTCAACATTTGATCGATAACTCAATTAACAGACAACTTTTTAATTTTACCCGGATAAAATAATTTGAATTGCTTCACCCCATTTCCCATTGGTTAGGACGTCGTGCACTAACGAGAGAACATAGCCCCCTCTCCTTGGGGTGCCCCCCCCCACACAGCTTGAGGAAAGCTGCAGTAGTTTATGCTAGTTGTCCTAAGATCATCCTCATCTTTAGAAGGCGTCTTGTAGCGAGTCTGTTCTGTTCACGCAAAAAAGCGTCAATAGTGTGATGGTACGTAGGTCGGGAGAAATTGGTTCGTACTGCCGTAAAAACGGGATAGACTCTAGAATCAAGTTGAAGAGGCATAACATGTTTTCTTTAAAACAGACTTTTGAATCTTTTTGCTACAGTAGAAAATTTCTATTTGGACGATAAAACGACGTCACGTAATAAAAAATTTAATTTTTCTTAAAATTTGGTAATTAAGTCGCGTTTGTCTATGAAATACTAAAATAAAAAGAAAATAACTATGCAAATACAACCAATTTTCGTTGTTTAAAAAAAGTCTGCCTTTGTATCCCCATTGTTATCACGTAACGTTTTGAGCATTTGTACCACAGAAAATAAAAATATGTACAATATGGCCTAAAATATAATATATTGATTTAGATTAGTACAGTAGATATGCCTAAGCATATTTGGCGAGTTTGACGGAACAAAAATATAATATATTGATTTAGATTAGTACAGTAGATATGCCTAAGCATATTTGGCGAGTTTGGCGGAACAAAAATAAAATATATTGATTTAGATTAGTACAGTAGATATGCCTAAGCATATTTGGCGAGTTTGGCGGAACAAAAATAAAATATATTGATTTAGATTAGTACAGTAGATATGCCTAAGCATATTTGGCGAGTTTGACGGAACAAAAATATAATATATTGATTTAGATTAGTACAGTAGATATGCCTAAGCATATTTGGCGAGTTTGGCAGAAAAAATCGCTCCACCTGCCTACAAAACTCAATGACTACCAAGCAGTAGTTGTCTCAACCCTTCTAAATGGCGCTGAGACATGGAAACTATACAGAAAACAACTAAGACTTCTTGATCGCTTTCACCAAAGATGCTTGCGCTCCATCATGGACATACGGTGGCAAGACCGCACTACAAACAGCGATGTCCTTGCTAACGCCGGTATGGACAGTATGGAGGGACTTCTTATGGTCCGACAGTTACGCTGGGTGATCTAAAAGGTGGTCGACGTAACAGAGGCGTCCCAAGGAAACGCTTCAAAGACCAGCTTTCCTTGGCTGAAGAAAGCACCTGGTTGCATGCGGCCTCAGAACGAGACAGCTGGAGGTCACTCACGAAGGCCGCGGGATACACATTTGAGACCAAAAGAAAATCCGCTGCCGAGGACAAACGCAGACGGCGAAAAGAAAATCTAAATCGACCACCTGCGGACGATGGTTATGCTTGCTTTGGATGTGGCAAAATATGTAGGTCACAGCTGGGGCAGCGCAACCACGGGAAATACTGCATTATTTTTTTATTTATTTGCTGTATTCTGCCGATATTCTTTTTTTTTTCCGTTCGGGTGTCTACCAATAATGGGTGTCACCCGGTGCGGACCGCACCCCTAGCACCTCCCTAATAAAGACGCCACTGTGTAAAGGTCATCTGTTGCTATGGCCGCTGTTGAACGAGGGTGACGTGCGGCCAGCACAACGACCAACCTCATTTACTTTCCCCAACGAATGCCAGGTGCCCGTTCGAGTTAAGTGGATTCAGGGGCGCCCTAGAAATCCCAGAACAATGAAGTATCATGTGTTTGAACAGTAATCCCCTTATATTTATACTATGCAATTAACAAAGTGGGTAAATATTTTTTTGCCCTCTTAATTAAAATCACTTTATCAACGGCTTTCCCCCCCAAAAAATCTGGAAATTAAAAAAAAAATTGGAAGATTGGAAAAAAAGAAACTCTAAGCTTTAAAGAAGGGCAGATTATCCTTAGAGATAGAGATTTAAGCCAAATACACGTCCACAAAAAAATTCAGTTATCTCCCCTATCTTTTTGTCTTCTATTCTGTATCTAATTCCCGCCTCGCCTCCTCTATCCCGCCCTAAATATTTCACTGGCACCTCAGTTTTAACAGTTCACTTGGTTTGGCCGTAGAAGAGATTCCATACGATGAGGGGGGGGGTAGTCCTGGGTGAAATTCGGAGGTGTTAGAAGGGGACAGATGTTGAGGGCGTGGTCAGACCAGGCATTTAGAGTGAGCAATTATTCTGCACAAACACGTGAGCGAGAGAAAAGAGATGGAAAGAGTGACAGAGAGTTGGAGAGAGAGAGAGAGAGAGAGAAATATAGAGGTGGGGAGAGAGAGATTCAACGGGATTGTGACTAAGGGAGGGGTTGAGTGGCCGGGGGGGGGGCTGAATTAAGGGCGCCATACCGGATCTGTTTCAGTGATATTGGGTATCAAAACACCATGTTGTAGTCCATTGTTACGGCACGCATGCGCGGGGATGAGCTGGGACCAGACAATGGGGGCGTTAGCCTACAAGTCAAAAGTCACCGCCGGACATGCTTGACTTTGTGAGTCCGGCTTTGATCCTATGGTTAAACATTGCACTGCGACATATATTTTTATGCTTTACTTTATTCAAAAGTACGGTTAAACATAGCACTGCGACACTTATCTATAACCTTTACTTTAGCCAAACATAATGTTAAACATAGCACTGCGACACTTATCTTTTAACTTTACTTTATTGAAACGTTAAAGTCAATTATTGGACTGCGACACCTATCTTTTAACTTTACTTTATTGAAACGTTAAAGTCAATTATTGGACTGCGACACCTATCTTTTAACTTTACTTTATTGAAACGTTAAAGTCAATTATTGGACTGCGACACCAATCTTTTAACTTTACTTTATTGAAACGTAAGGTTAAACATTAACTCTTCGGCACCTAAACTTTTTTTTTTTTACATTACTCACACCTACATTTTAACACCGCATTTTAGAAATTTTTGGCTAAACATTACATTGTTCAACACGAATCTTAAATATTTCATTTACGGCCTATGGCTATACCATAGACTTATATATTATACTAGACTGGACAAGGAGATTTTTTTAACACTACAAAAAAAGTCGTGAAAATTTGTTAGAAAGTTGGATCAAGGCGTTGTTTTGTAAAGTAGTTAAAAGAAGTAAAGTGTTGTTTTTTTTTCAACCCTAACCTATGAAACATATAATTTAATTTTTAGATCTAGATCTAGTAATTGAGCATCAAAAATAAGAGTACTCTTGTCTCATAATTATTATTTTGGAATTTTTAGAAACATAATCTAGAAAGATCTATGTAATCAATTTATTTAAATGTATATAAGATGATTAAAATCAACATGAATTATTTCCATCTAGGATTTTTGAAACATTATCTCAACGGCAACAAACAGGAAATGTCTTTGTTTCATATATTTGCGTCAATATCCGAGAAATCATTTTGCATTATTTCTAAACTTTGAAAACTAAAGATCATTACTTTCTAAGACAGAAAAGATTGATTGGGGCTACTCCCCTTAGAGCCTTAAAAAAAAGTTTACGTACATAAAAATCTGTACATATATAGGTCTGTGAATCGTTCAGTCGCGGATAAGAATTTATTTTCGCTTTCCAGTCTAGTATAATATATAAGTCTATGGGCTATACATTACTTGAAACTTCAGGTTAAACATTTAGACCTACGTAAGACTTAGCATCTTTAAGGTTATGGTTAGAATTAACTCTATTCATAATAAGGTTTGTCTTCGAGTCCGAAGATTAACGAGGAGTGATGTATTTTCCGTGGCTATGCAGTCCCAGCTGTGACCTACAAATTTTGCCACCCCCGGCGCAGCTATAATCTTTTTCCGGTGGTCGATAAAGACTCTATTTTTGCCGTCTACGTCTGTCCTCGGCAGCGTATTTTCTTTCCGCATCAAATGCGTATCCTGCGGCCTTTGTAAGTGATCTCCAGCTGTCTCGTTCCCAAGCCATCTATTGCCAGGTGCTCTCTTCTATGTCAGCTAAAGCAAGTTGGCTCCTAAGCTGGTCTTTAAAGCGCCTCTTTTACGTCGACCCCCTTTTAGCTCACCAAAAAAGACTGCTTTTGGCATACGTTTATCTTAGTACGGAACACCTTCCCTGCCCAGCGTAACTGTCGGACTTTAAGAAGTCCCTCTATACTGTCCATACCGGCGTTCCCAAGGACATCGCAGTTTCTAGTGCTAGGACAAATTTGTACTAATGCTCCTTCTTCCCCACTACTCTTAGAGCATGGAATGGGTTGCCTGAGTCAGCCAGAAAAACCAACGACTTGGTAGTAATTGTAGTAATACATGACTAGATTGATGTAGGGACATGCGTAGGAAACACAAACACGTACTTTTATGTAACGTCTATATGTCTATATTATATGGAAACGCGGCTCTAAAGAAAAGTCCTAATTTGACAAAGCCAAGTAGAAATATTCAATGTCCTAATACAAATGATAGCATACTGGCCAAATATTTCTCTACCCAAAACAAGACGAAGAAATTAATAGAGAGGTGTATAACCCAGATGTGGACCACTTCTTACACCCAAACCTAAGTATAAATAAACAAAATGAAAAAGCTTTCCCAACTCTGTGGCATTGTGCGTCTCGAGAGAAGATCTTTTCCATTTGAAACTTCTTTTGTGACTAAAGAGGCACAGCTGCGGTCACAGGAAGGGCATATGCAATGACCAAGCGCCGTTGCATTTTCACCCTTCTTTCCGCTTCTGTTGTGTATGACCTAGCTCAAGGTTATCATTTGTTTACCTAGTGAAACAAATAAAAAAACTAGGTCAAATGAAAAGAAATGGCGGTGTAAATCGATTTGACCGCTCGGAAAGATTGAGTCGGTCATTCAAGGAAGAGGACATGAATCACGTCTTCACTGACCGGAAACCAAGGATCAAGGTCATGCAAGTGTCCGTACATCAAAACTCAATTAGAGAGTGTCACACTTTAGTTTCAATTTCTCTGAAATCCATTTACCTTGCGCGTACAGGGTACACAACTTAACTTAAACTCATCTTGTTGTTCTAAAGCATGTTCAGTATGCTCTGGTCCCCTGAGGAAGGAAAGTATCCAAGGAAAGCTTCTGTACTGCTTTTAGACACTCACTAAACAAAATAAAGTCACAGTTTGAATTCAACATCCTAAACTTATTTCCTCCCTCAAGTAGCCAAGCGGCTTATGCCAGCCAGACACAAAGGTATTGACAAATCTAAAACTTTGAGAAAACATGTAAAATGTTTTCCAGGTTTCGGATGTTCTTCCTGCAGAGTTGAAGATAATCAATTTCCTAGTCTAAACCTCCCGCAGGACGACGGGGGAAGGCAGCGGGCAGGGTATGAACCCGGGACCATCGAGACACCCGAACGACAGTCCAGCGGGCTTACAGCACGACCAGACATCCAGACTTTAGTTTACCACAACGTTAATCTCTTTGATACTTTCAAGTTTCATGTATTCTTATCCTAGCTGTTTTAAAACATTAATTTCTTCTATTAACTTATATTTGGAATTGTTTGAATAATGCACCTATGTGCAACTATGCAGCAATGGGATAAAATAAATAAATAAGTTAATATAAGTTTTGTAAAAAAAAAAAAGACTCATTTATTTCAACATAAAATTGTACACATAGAAGTTTGGCTGGTTATTTGTTAGAGCCAAACCCAATAACGCTACTATCGCGCGTTCGCTACTTCCTTTTTTCCCCTCAATGACAATTAAAATATCTTCCGTGTGTTTTTTATTGGAACATAAAGTATTTATTTAAATATATATATTTGTGTTATTTGACAGTAGTCAGTAGGTCATCGTGAGGCCTAATTGCCATTGTAATCCTGTTTCTAATCTCTTCATTTGTGATGCGGTCTTTGTTTGTGATACCTAGAATCTTTCTGTTGTATCTCTATTCACTAGCTAGGATCCTCCTCTCTTTCTGTTGTATCTCTATTCACTAGCTAGGATCCTCCTCTCTTTCTGTTGTATCTCTATTCACTAGCTAGGATCCTCCTCTCTTTCTGCTGTCAGTGTCAAAGATTCGCAAGCGTATAAGAATGTGGCCATTACAAATAATAATTTCTGAGGGCCTCAGCCATCCACCGACCGAACCCCAAACCACTAGTATTTTTGACTTTACGAATATAAAGCAAACCACAATCTTCACAGTGTTCTACCGTTCAATCCTTACAGCTGTAATACCAGGGAGACTCTGTATCTCCGCTCTGGTTCTGCCTAGCTATTAACCCACTATCTAAATTACTTCATGGCACTACAAACGGTTTTAGGGTTGACACTAAATGTACAAAGTCTGTGTCTCACCTGCTATACATGGATGATTTAAAGCTATATGCAGAGAACGATCAAAAGTTACACACCTTAATTAAAACAGTAAAACGCTTCAGTGACGATATATGTATGTCTTTTGGCCTGGATAAGTGTGGCATCATAAGCATTAAAAAGGGCAAGGCAACGAACACCAACATTGAATTTGAAGGCATCGTGGAATTGAACTCTGCCTCTCTTTATAAATATCTTGGAAAAAACCAGAATGCCAAGATAAACCATAAGAAATTAAAAGAGGACTTTCTTGGTAAATATAAGCAAAGAGTTTATAAAATCCTCAACACCAAACTGTCTGGTAGTAATCTCATCACTGCAATAAACAGCTGGGCCGTCCCAGTGCTCTTTTACACGTTCGGTGTGATCAAATGGACTGACACCGACCTACATGACATTGACAGACTCACTAGAAAATTACTAACCAAGTTTCGATGCCTACACCCCAAGTCCTCCACCATAAGGTTATACCTGCCCAGGAAGGATGGGGGTCGTGGATTGCAGAACATCTTCAAATTGTGTAAGATGCAAGTTTTAAAAATACGATCAAAACTGCTCGCCTCCAGCAACAAATTAGTTTCCTTTCTACGCAAATATGACTCCGAAGCAACCCCTCTGAACCTACACAATGATGATGTCAATGTCGGTTTGGACGACGTAGGGCATGAGATTCGCCAATGGGAAGAAAAAACACTCCACGGAAAATTTCCGGCTTCATTACATGGGGACAACATCGACAAGGCTGCTTCCTTAACATGGCTCAAAGCAGGTCATCTCTACCCTGAAACAGAAGGCTTTGTTACAGCAATACAGGACAGAGTAATTAGGACAAAAAATTACGAGAAGCATATCCTGAAACTCAATGTTGTCGACAAATGCCGAAAATGTGGAAATGTGGGCGAGTCGATTGAATACATTATGGCAGGATGTCCAGGCCTATCAGAATCAGCCTACCTAGGTCGCCATAACCAAGTTGCAAAGTTAATACACCAACACTTGGCTTTGACGTACAAATTGATCGGTAAGGACACTCCCCCTTATTATAAATACTTTCCGCAAGAGGTTCTCGAGTCTACTGAACATCTGCTGTACTGAGATAGGCCTATTCTGACCGACAAAACGGTAGATTTCAATCGCCCGGATCTGCTGTTCATCGATAAAAAAGAAAAAACCGCTACCATTATCGATATCGCCGTACCACTGTCTCATAATTTAAGAAAAACTGAGATAGAAAAACAAAGAAAATATGGGAACCTAGGCTAGGAGATTAAGCGTCTATGGAAATTGTCCAAAATAACAATATACCCCATTGTTATATCAACCGAGGGAATAATAACAACTGACCTCACAGACACCTTCAAGGCCCTTAACATTCCTAGGAACATCTTCGTTGCCTGTCGGAGGGTGGTACTGCTGCAGACCTGCCACATCACCAGAAAATTCCTCAGTGGAAACTGTTAAAGGGACTACGATGAATTTTGTTTCTCTTTAGCGAAACTCGACCCTGGCAGCGCCAGAGAATGACTACTCGTTCATTTCTAACATAATAATAATACTCTTTATTGTCCGTATGGAAATTTGTCTTACAATTTGTGCATTACACCAAACAAAAAACATTATAACTATAAGAATCCAAAATGTACATTCACACCAGACTCACTCATAATTTACATGTGACAAAGTTTATATCAGATTGTTCCTATTTGATGATTTGAGTGCTAGGGGATCAAAAGAGTCCGTGTGTCTGTTTGTCTTTGCTATCGGTGTCTTGTACCTCTTTTGTGGTGGTAAAATCACAAACTCCTGACCCAAAGGGTGATTCTTTATTTCGTTATGTTTCATTCAAAGAAACACGCTGCTTGTTTAGAATACTGAAGTCTGATTCGGTCATGTTTTTAAACACACTTATTAAATGAAACGTAATTTTGAAATGATTTACTTACCATCAATCAAAAATCGAAAATAAACCAAAATTTTTTAAGTCAAAGTATTCATACCAAGAATAACTATAACTGTGTAGATTTTAGTCAAAAATAGTAGTGATAATAATAATAATTTTAGCTTTTATATAGCGCTACTTTCATGCTTGTAGCATGCTCAGAGCGCTATGGTCCAATCTCATTTGTGGTCCAGTGGGGGGAGAGGGTATCTGGGAGAAGCTTTTCCGTGCTGCTTTTAGGGGCTCAGTAATATTATGACAACAAATGATCTGGCTACATTATGCTTCACTTTACGTCATGGCACTATGTTCTTTAACTCTTTCTCTCTGACGATACCAACATTGATTGCACCAGAATGTGGTAAATAAATACAGAGAGAAATAGTTAAAATGAGGGCAAACATAGCACTCTGTCATGAGCTGTCCTGGAAAACTGAATGATTAAATTGATAGAGCAATGTTTCCCAAACTTCTTCTCTAAAGAACACATCCGCACATTCTGATTATTTATTTATCTTTTAGAGAGATTAATTTACGTAGTGTGCTACTGGTTAATTATTCGAGTAGTTTATGGAACACCTATTCATGCCTCGCGGAACGCAGGGGTTCGAAGGAACACATTTTTAGAAACACTGCTCTAGATTATAGAATACAATTTAGAAATTGAGCATAAGCTAATTATTATTGTTGTTGGTAAAGAATGACCTTAATCGCGTACATATCAACTATAAAATGTAGAAATATGTTTTATTTTAGACTTTTTCTAGAATTACTTTCCCTTTACACCTCAAGCTAGTCTCCCCTTACTAAATCTAGTCCTATTAATGATGGTCAAAACAAGCGCGATGACTTACGCATAAAATCAAACATCATTGTTACCAGCGGAATACAGGCTTTAATTAAATCAACTTGTCCCCTGGTCTAGCAGGCCAGTTAATAAATAGACTAAAGACCATTCAGCGATAACATTAAATAACTAAGATTAAATAAACAGTAAGTTAACAGTCATAATAGAACCACGCCGACCCCCCCCCCCGCACAGTACGTACATAAATTATTAACTTCCATTGGATAAAGAAAAGACCACGTCGACACATTCGCTCCCTTTTAATTTTGAAATATCGATTTTCACCCCAGAGGCCGTGTGAGTTGCCGCCCCTTTTGCACCAGTAACGGTTTTGAGAAGAGATTGACTGAGCTCCGAAACATTCTATTGCCTGGAGATGGCGAATCTATCGATCGAAAGGCGGTGCCCAAATGAACATCCCTGTCTGGAATTTTTCGCAGGACCGTTATGGGCTGGAAGAAGACAAAACAAAAAGGTGACGGATGGGAAAGGATGGGGGGGGGGGGCGATTCGAGGAGGAGGGGGGGGGGGCGGTCGCGCTCCCTGACAATCTCTGTAGCGTTGGGCGCATGCCCCGAGAATTCGATTATTTTCCCGCGCGTACATAAGCCGCGTCCGCCAAGCAGAAGTTTCTCACTTTCTAAACTCAATGATCGTTTTAAGGCCGAGCGGGGGCCTAAATTAGATATAAGGCAGATAGAATTCAGTTCAGTGCATCTCTTTCTCTCTCTCTCTCTCTCTCTCTCTCTCTTTTAGGATTCAGGATCAGTCGGTTTTCTAATCAAATCAAGTTAGTTCTGTAAGATCCGACTCACCGGTGAGAATTAAGGGTTGCCCTCTAGGAGTAGGTTAGTACATCATTGCCCAGTCACAGAATTATGTTGCCTAGGAAAGTGCCTAACTGAATTTGCCTAGTCCGTTTATACCGTAGTAGAATATGTATAGTTTTTATTTATTTTTTTGTTCTGAATTGCCTGAGATACCATGGCAACAGCTACATATACTTCCGGGGAAAAATTGCAGTGCTCAAGTGATTCTTAACTTTTAATTTCAAATAATTCAATTAGCTCTAATTGCATATTGCACGACAAAGTAAACTAGTCGAATTACAGCAGTTAAAAACAACAAAAGACCAGAAGTAAACGATAACTTATAATTAGGTTATCCACTATAAGAAAGCGTCGCCCGGCAATGAAAAAAGAACCGAATTAAATTAACGACGTGAATCCAGAATTGAACTATTAAATTATGATCCAATGTCTCAGTCGCATGGCATTTGATGGGTTTAGTATCGGTTTCTCCATTACGGCTCGAGAATATATTAGATTAATCCGCCGCGTCTAGCAGAGATCGTTGTTGTGTGCCTCCGCTAATAAAATATAGGGCTTAAAAATGGATAGATTTAATTAGTGATGAGCACAAACCTGATTTCCGGACATCACAAATTAAATGTTATGTGTAAGTTGGACGCCCTAATGTCCGCCGCTAGCTAAATATAGTGTTATGAAACGAAATGGAGTAGAATTTTATATTTAACGTCATCAAAATAAACACTTTGTAACATGACGTATCTGGATACTCCGATTCGTGATAATTCTTCCACAATTTTGAGATTTTTGGTGTGATATTCTGACATGGGATTATTTTGATAGAATTATGCTCATTTTTTTTAAGCATTGGAAAACTATGTTGTTTTTTTTTTTTTTTTTTGAGCTGTGTTGAATTTTTTTTTTTTTAAAGTGAATGTTAATAAGCATTCAGTGTGTTGTGTGTGCCAGACACGGGCATCATGGCATAAGTCTTGATGACACATGTCCTCAAAGGTGCCCTAATTAAGTTTCGTTATTTTGATGCCATGAGCTTCCCCGTTATCTAACGAGTGAACGATAAGCTGTTGATGCGATACTAATGTTGATACGTTGTTTCTAGACCGTATTGATTAAACAGAAGACATTGACATAACGCAAGGAAGGAAACAGTTTCAAAATGAAATTTATTTTTTAGCTATGTGTAGTGAAATTGGTCACGCGAACTATCACATCACCTCTACGATGAATCGTCACATCACCTCTACGACAAACTTTCACTGATGATGATGGCGACGACGATGATGATAATGATAATGATGATTATGATGATGATGATGAGACTGTCTGCTGGGTCTATAAGATATTAAATTCGCATGCGTAGATGTCCCCCAAATTGTTATTAAGACATCTAACAGCCGAACTATCTACTAGTTTTTAGCAGACGGTTGACGAGTAAACAGTAATGCCAGCTGACTATGCTATGTCAGCTAGTTTGAAGAACACAGCAAAAAATAATTTCAAAAAATAATTTCATTTTGAAAATCTTTCTTTCATTACCTAAAAAGTCTTCTGTTTAATTATTAAAATGGCAACTTGAGTGATTCGGCTAAATCTATAGCATAGGCCTGATGTTTCTGTTTTAACACAAGATGGACTTTTGTCATATAGATTTTATGCTGAGTTTTTAAGACCAAAAAAATGAAACAAAAAAATATGTAGACGTGGTATTTTCAATTATTGTTTTTTATATTCAATTATCAATACAAGATCATGCATCAAAACATATAACTTTTCACCAACCCCTGACTACTTACTAAAGATATAATAATAAAAAAATAAAAAACAACATTGTAGTATAACCTGTTCCTGCGAGCTAGTCTTAGGCTTCCTGAAACAATTAACTTCTTTTGTGTCATCTCGGCAATTTCTACGATATTATTTGTTTAAGATACAAAATTATTTGTCATTTACACTATTTTAATCTAGTTGTTTCATGAATATATGTAGATATATGCACCTCAGATGCTCACAGAATTGTAATTCATTTGCAGTGAGCCTATAGTGCTATTGCTTTTAAAAATATGTTGTTCCGATTTTTCTTTTTTTTTTTTATATTTAAAATGTAACATACATAAAAATATATATATTTTTTAAAATTAATTGTAGCGATAACCCAATTCATTATTTTATTTAGAGTACTTAAGTCTCCACTAAGTGCAAACACCTTGTGTTTCACAATAAACATGTTTAATAAACTTCATATTGACTTAAAGTAAAATAAGTAACTTTCTCCTTTCCACGCCACCAATAAATGCTCTTTTTTTAATTTAAATTTCTCAGTCTAGGAACAATAGCTCGCAAAAGGGATGTATATTTATATGTATTTACTCTTCTTGCATTTAGCGTTGGTAGAAGTGTGCACCAGGATTTGATATTTCTACGAACGAGAAACGAACCATTTTTTGAAGACTTTGTGACATTGTTCCCGTGCTAGCGACTTTGTCGCCGCGATTTGCTTCGAATTCAAAAGTACTTTAAGTACAGTATGGATTACTCGTACCTGAACCAATCCAGTTTTGACGCAGCCAACTGCGGACTCACCGGCATGGATTCCGGACTGGGTAACCCTTGTAGCATTCCGTGCTCTTACCCGGACACGGCCAATATGTTCTCCCAGATGGGCCAAGGCTACGGCAGGTACAATGGAGTCCGATCTTTTCCAACCATGGGCGCGAACCCCCCAGGCCTGGGGCCTGCAGGAAGCTGCAGCATGGTACCTCGCCCTAGGGATCATCACACTCAGCCCCCAGTCTTTGGTTCGGGTAAGTACTTAAGAAATGATATAAAATTAATTCTGAAATATTTCTGTATAATCAAACCATATTTAGATTGAATATTTTTAAACGTATAAAGATCCATAAAACAACTTATTTGTAGTGAGTATCCGAAAGTGTTAAAGATCCTAAATAACGATCCAATAGCACATGCTTGAAATAAAATTGATTTGGTGATCGATAACTGAAAATCACTATATCTTTTCTTTAGCAACTATCTTAAGTAAATATTTATGTAAAATTTTAAAAACAAAACTAGGACATAAATAAGTGACACAGCCGTAAACTTTACCCATTGTGCAACATACCACACTATGAAAGTAATCCACTTATATCTTCAAAGGCATAACAAAATTAAGTTTGTAATTTCAAACGTCTGCTAAAGAAGTTAACTTGATTAAGTCAACATGGAATACTAATGAGTCAAACTTCGCATTACTCAATCTCTCTAGACTTCTGATTTCAACGTTGGTTTAAAACATTTAAAACGTTTAACGTTTTATAAAAAAACAAACCCTTTGCTCAGAAACCTAAGCGGGAGAATATTAGGGTCACGCATGAAGTGTCCATTTGCTTAGATTTAATATGGCATCCACAGAAACAAATGACTTTTACATCATCTGCCCCATAGATCACCTGGTCTGAAAGGGGGGGGGGACATTTACCTACGCGATATGCCACGCTCTATATTGTTCTGTAGTAAATATATTTAATGTATAATTATCTATTTATAGCGGCTTCCGAAAGGGGAAAAGATGCAATTAGTTTTGTGTGGAATGTCTGTCCGTCCGTTTGTCCATCTGTCCGTCCGTCCCGTTTAATTCTCGTAAGCTAGAAAAGATAGTGAAAATCCGACATCATAATATTTTAGACCATTCAAAGTTCTGATGAAACGGCTATCTTTTTCTTTTCTGAAAGCGAAAAATCTAATTTTTTAAATCATTCATGCAAACAATTTTTTTATATACACCACTTTTACAACTATTTACTATTAATAGTAACAAACACGGGAGGCTCTTTATTAGGGGGACACTTTCATGTGCCATATGTTTAACACATTTATGCAAACGGTTGCAGATTTTTTGTCCAAAAAATTTTTTTTCTACATTTTATTGTTAAGTTATGTAAGTTTTGATATACTAAGTACTATAATTACACATAAAAAATGTTTACTATTTTTAAAAGAGAAAAAATCTATTTGGTATGCATATACGTTGGACATTATTAAAAACAACAATTTATAAGTAGTTTTTCATATTATCACGTGGATTGCGGTACGTTCCACTCAGCGCAGAACACTTCACCAAATGAGATTTTTTTTTTTACGAAATGTTTTTTTTCCTTGGGGAATACGGCATTGACCCATTACAAAACTATTAGATCAGTTACATATTCATTATAAGTCATCAGTTAGGCCAGGTACACATCAAACTTCACATTCACTTTCACCTAACCTTTGGTATGCTGGGGCACCACACAAGATCTGTTAACCTTTTTTCTTCATTCTTCTCAGTCATTTGTCTTTGATAGAATTTCATTCTGATAATATTGAAACCTTCCTTTTTACCTGCCTGGGTGGACCACTTCGGGGCCGATTTTCAGTTTGTGTTTCCACACAAACTGTCTTTGACACCTTGTTATATTTAGAATTGTCTATTTTATGCAAAATAAAATTTTATAAATAGTTAAGTAATTGGTTATGAAAAATTCCGTAAAAAAATCCTTTAGTGTTCGATGTCGATATACCACCACTGCAATTCACGCGATAATATGAAAAACTACGTATAAAATGTTGTTTTAAATTATGTTCTACTTATATGCATACAAAAAAAGTATTTTTTCTCTTTAAAACAAATTTTTTTTTTTTGTAAATGTAGTAGTTAGTATGACAGAATTTACATAACTTAGCAATTCCATTGTAAAAAAAATAAAAAAAAAACAGTTTTGCATCAGAACTTTTAATGGTCGGATTTTCACTACCTTTTCTAGTTTACGAGATCTAAACGGGACGGACGGACGGACGGACAGACATTTCACACAAAACTAATAGCGTCTTTTCCCCTTTTGGGAGCCGCTAAAAGAAATAACCTTTAGTTAATTAGCTATTGGTAATTAATTATTTTGTTTGGTGTCTGAACAAGACATTTTGCTTGACTAATGTTGTGGTATAAGCTGAATTAGTCCCCTTTATACTTTGCTTTAGAGTTTGAACCTAACAATACATAACTATAAAACCATCTAGAATCACAAGCACTTCTCTAGTACAGTAGTTACCATGTTGGATAGAGGAGGATAGAGCCCTCGACTTTGAATCCAGGTCGTTCATCTTTATAAAACCTTTTTTTTTAATAAGTGTATTTAAACGCGATTGCGTTCAAATAACATTGGGACAGTGGTCGAGCTAGAAAAATTCGCAGTACAATTACTTAATTTGAACAAGTTGAGTATAAATCATTTCTACAAATCTATTCCAGAACTTCAATGGGTGGCTGAACGGTAAAGTGCTTGGATTCCAAACTTGGGTCCCAGGATTCGAATCCTGGTGAAGACTGGGATTTTATATTTAGGGATTTTTAGGTACCCTTGAGTCCACCAAAACATGATGGATTTCCAACACTTGATGAAGTTTGAAAAGGCGTAAGAATACTCAAAAGACATAAAGTGCCTGAATCAGATGGTCTTCCAAAAGTCCTTAAAATTGGTGTGTTGAAATCAGGGAAAGTTTTTATTAAAAAAAAAAATCTCTTTTCTTTATGAGGAGACGCCAACCACACTCTTTCTATAAAAAAAATGACACGTACGACTGCTCTAATTACTGAAGCATTACGTGATATTACTTTACTGCCATTACTGAGAAGAATCCTTGCCATAATACTCCTTTACCGACTGCTCAAATTCCATAGTAAGCGATATATTCTCTGAAAGTCCATAAAGTTTAGAGCTGGTAGACGTGTATTGAACATAATGTTAACTCTTTCTCTCCGTAATTATTTACCACATTCTGGTGGAATCAACGTTGGTATCGTCTATTAGGAGAGAAAGAGTTAATTCATCATACGCTCTAACATGTTTCCTTGTCTCTTATTCTAGAGATTTCCTATCATCTGCGTTATGTATCAGCGTCTATAACGCAAACCAGTTCTCTTACCGCCAGGATATCATCGAATTCGTTTTATCATATCTTAGGTCTATAAAATATTATTCAGTTATTGCAGTGGGAAGCGTGGTCTAGAGGCCAAGTGCACTTGGCTTGGCTTGGCTACCTAGAAGGGGGCTCGAGGTTCGACACTCGGGCAGAGCTGAGTTTACTGAGCGCCTAAAGGCAGCACGGAAAACCAACTCCTAGATACTACCTCCCCCCCACTGGTCCACAAATGAGATTGGACCAAAAGCGCTCTGAGCATGCTATAAGCATGAAAGTAGCGCTATATAAAAGCTATAATAATAAAAGCTATAGTAATTTTTATCGGGGATAAAAAAATTAATTTAGGCTGCTGTAACAATTTACTGACGATGTTCAATCAATGTAATTTATTATGCCATATAACAACACAATACATAAATATAAAAATATTTACTTTTGTTCAGAGACAATTTGACATGGTCATTTTTGTTTTTCATTAAACGATTATTTTGTTTTAAAGTAACAATATGACAACACATTGGTCGTCCCCAATATTTGGCCGCTTGCGTGCTATCCACACATTGCACAATAAGTTTCGGCGTCCAAACAATAGTACTCAAAACATACATTCATGCCACAGTTTTACTTAAACATTGCACGTGAAATGAACAACAGTTAGTTACAGTCTGTTCAACAATTGAATTGCCTAAGGAACAAAAGAGTCTTTGTGTCTAATTTGTTTGAGTGATCGGTGTCTTATATTTCTTTTCGATAGTAAAATGTTGAAAGTTACAGGCTGTTGTTCTATTATTAATTAAGCTGTCACTGGCAATGTCTAAAACATCTTCCCGCTTGTTGTCCACTGCTCTGAGGTCCTCCATGAAAGTGTGACGCCAAGTTATACGAGGACGTCCCTGTTTGAGATTTCCCAGTATGTCATTCCAAAATATTTTAAAAGTTGGGTCAATTTACCCCCATTGGTTCAGGGTTTTTTTACGTTCCTTGTCCCAACTAGGGTCAGTTTCTCTGCATTGAAGGGCTTGCCACGTATCGGGCATTGGACCGTCCTGTTGGGTTTTCTCTAACACCGCCATCGAGGGCTCTCACCGTATGTAAAATGGACCTCATTCACTAATCGTAAACAAACAGCATTTTGCCACGTGGTTCTCTATCTCTTCTATACAAATTACAATCTAATGTTAATACACAGTGGCTGTCACGTGACACTTTTTTCCCCGTTGTTTTAACAATATGATCACGTGACTAAATGTTGTTTGTTTACGGTTGGTGAATGAGGTCCATTACCTGTATACAAAACACACAAGTTGACCTATCAATTCGTACTGTTTGCGAACCCCTGGCCAGCTGCTACCGTGTGCTGTCACGCGTGTGATAATAAGGTATAATGTAAATGTTATTACGGTAAAATCATTAGGTCTTTAAAAATTTCTGAAAAAAACTATGACTAAAAGACTTTTCCATTTTCCAAATTGGTTTAGGAAAACCAACGGCTAGGCAGAGTTTGAGTCATTGATTAACATATATGGCTAAATTGACCTAGGGACCTGGTCAATGTGTTTTCCAGTGTGCTTTTTGCTGCCCTGCATTCTATGAGCTATTGGTACTATCTGTAATTTATGTGCTACTTATTGATATTGATACTATTTCCTGTAATCTTTGTGCTAGCCAGTGGTAATGTTATATCCTGTAGTCTGTATAACATTGTGTGATATTGTCCTGGAGGTCTACCATGGATTTAATGCAGATCCTCAAAATGGACAAGAGGTCTGGAGTAAGGCTCATCCGTCAACCTTAACGTGTGTTTAAATGGTAGGCACAGACACAAACACACACAAACACACACAAAACTTAACTCATAGAATTTTTTCCTTGCATTTCTCTCAACATTTTTTTTAAATGAACAGTATAGCCATTTGTAATTGAGTTTGTTTCCAGAACGATCTTTGTTTGATTACTACAAATATAAAACCCTTAGTTTTTCTGTTTCCTTTTTTCTTTACGTCTAGTTTAAATAAAATCACAAGTAAAATGAAATAGGATGGATACTCGAATTATTTCAGTGATGATTGGTTTAAATAAAGGCACATATTAAACAAGGTTACACAGGTGGCAACAATAAACTAAAAATCGGCCCCCGAAGTGGTCCACCCAGGAAAATAAAAATGCAGGTATCAATATTTTCAGAAAAAACGTCGGAATTAAATTCGATCAAAGGCAAATGACAGAGAAGAATGGAGAAAGAAGGTTGACAGATCTTGTGTGGTGCCCCAGCGGTCCAACAAACCAAAGGATATGTGAATGTAAAGTTAAATGTTATCCTGGTCTGATGTCTTAAAATGAATATCTAATTGATCTAACTGTTTTGTAAAGGGTCAATCTCTTATTCCAATCCTCAAAAAAAAAAAAAAAAAAAAACATTTCCTTAACAAAAAAACACCTTTAGTTCAGTGTTCTATGGATATGTGGGGACGCTGCAGTTCACGCGATAATATGAAAAACTACTTATCAATTGTTGTTTAAAATTATGTCCAACTAAATAGATTTTTTCTCTTTAAAAAAAGTAAACATTATTTTTTGGGTAAATGTAGTTAGTATGACAGACCTTACATAACGTAGTAGTACAAATGTAAAAAAAATGTTGCCAAAAATCTAAAACCTTTTGAACAAATGTGTTTAAAATATGGTATAGCATATATGCCCCTACTATAGAGCCTCCAGTGTTTGTTACTATTAATAGTGAATAGTTGTAAAAGTGGTGTGTATTTTTATGAAAAAAACTGCTTGGCTAATTGATTTTAAAAATTAAATTTTTCGCTTTCAGAAAAGAAAAAAGTAGCCATTGCATCAGAACTTTGAAAGGACTAAAATATCATGATGTCGGATTTTCAATATATTTTCTAGTTTACGCGATCTTAACGGGACCGACGGACGGACAGGCGTTTTCACACAAAACTAATAGCGTCTTTTCCCCCTTCGGGGTAAAAAAAGACAACCACAATTATGTGATCACATATTAGTTCACATTTTTGGACATGTGTGAAGTTATAATATAAATCCTTGTCTAATCCAAAGTTCTCCAGGTAGAAACATTGTGTTAACACCAGAGCGTCACTCTTATTCTTGATTATCAGAAGTATTACATTGGAAATAAACAAATATTGAAATTTATAAACAAAAGTTACACGTAAGAATTCCAGGAAAATGAAAGAATTTTCCAGTGAAATGCTGTTTTGATAATCCAACTTGTGTATCCAACTTGCGGAATGTAATAGCTAATACTAGTTACAGATATTGTTGAATCATTTCACAGAGTAATTTAACTAAATGAAACTTCAAAATTAACTGCGGACTCCATGTTTGTTTACTGTAAGATTTAAAGTTGATAACAATGACTTTTCGAGTTTATATAGATCAATATGCACTACACACTGCTCTACACACTGCTCTACACACTGCTCTACACACTGCTCTACACATTATGTTCGATTTGAAATCTATAAATTTTCTAGTTCTTTTTGCATTATAGCAGTGGCATAGCTAGAAATTAGGGGGCCCGTGTGGCTTGACATCTCTAGGGGCCCCTGCATTTTGACATCATGGCATGAGATAAAGATAATTTAATGTAAAAACAAAATTTCAGACACTCATTTTTGGGGACCGCTTAAGTGGGGAAAATATTTTCACATTTGGACCCCCTTACCCCGGCTTCACCCTAGCTACGCCACGGCATCATTGCAATATCTCCTGACTTATTTCCCTAAGTATATATCTTCAAGATTTTGTTTGATAAAAATGATTTCACAGTTTGTATAACATTGTTTTTGAATTTCAAATTATCTAATATATTCCAGTTGGATTACAAAACATTGAGGCTATGTATCATCACGCTTTATAGGTACCATTGATAAATTATAAAAAAATCATTATGACTGGATACAGAAAATTTATACTGAACAAATTCCTATTATCCTATTTATGTAAATTTCACTTGGTTATCTAGATAACGATATTTTACTCTCGAAATTAAACTTAGATCTATGGAGTAGCCTACATCTGGACTGGCTTTTAACTTTTATTAATAAATTGAGCTCTTGACAATGTCTGTAGTCAGGTTTCAATGACAATAATCCTTTAAAATTCTGCTCACCCTGGTACTCATCTTATAACTATCTAAAATGACATAACCAGACTGACATGATAGTAACACATATAGCACATTTTATGATTCCCTTTTTTTTTATAGGCGTTCTTAACTCTTATGGAACTTCATAATACAGATAATAATACTGTAATTATCTAAGCACCATCTAGAAGGCGTTATTATGGTACTTCCTAAATCTGATAATAATATTGAAACTACCTAAGCACTATTTTGAAGATACGATTTTGAATGAGACTAATCAATGATCACCTTCATATAATATAAAAAAACCTTTAAGAAATATCAAACGCCACCACAGTGATATCTATGAACAATAATATTCCTTAAGTGAGCTTGTCTTCCTGCTACAGTAGTCACCGTCCACTATAAGCGTCTTTGTCTTATCCACAACGCAGTCTGTGCTACATTCTCGATCAAACTCTTCCACCAGTGTCTCCCTGATCTGAAGCCTACAAGGAGGTTTATATGGAGAAACCGATTCTCTAGGAAATACGATTTGGAGCCCAGAAAATTGTTTTATGGTCGCCTAATTTCGTTAAGCCCCCAGACTAAGTGCGCGCCATTGAAACCGCCTATCTGATTAAGTCATCTGCCCTCCTTGGGAAGTTTTACATAATTTTCTCCCACTATCAAATTTTTCCTATTTATTTGCGGGCGAAGAAAATAACATAAACTGAGAGGGGGGGGGGCGGTGGGGGCAGGATTGGTTTGGGAAAATGAGTTTGTTTTTTTTTTTGGGGGGGGGAAAGGGAGGGGGCTCGGAAAAAAAGGTACGCCCTAAAATTGAATAAAGCGCCCCAACGTCGCAAAATTTGTTAAGATACATTTTTTGACGGCTTTTGTTGCTGTGTCTATTGTAAGGCGTAAATAAAAGGGGCACCCTCCCCCCCCCACTATTTTTGTTACCCTTCTACACCCCACTCGTATAAAGTCATTCAATGAAATGTTTTTTTTTTGTTTTTTTATTAATCCACGATAAGCATAAATGTGACAAAGAATAAATATTTTATGTAATGCAATTACGGCCTTCATTCATTGTCGAGCGTCTATTCGACGCACGTGAATTTACAAATGTCAAGGTTATTAAAAAAAACAAAAACAATTACATACAAAAACACATATACATTTCTTACCTCATTCACTTACATACTTACATGGACTTACATTTAAAATGCATGTAATTGTTTTATTGCATATTATTTATTGATAGACATTTTACAATTTTTGTGAAAAGCAAAAGTGAAATTTATGTTTAAAATAAAAACTTTTTTTTTCGTCCACTGAATGCGCGTGATACATTTAGTGTTTAACTGTCTCTGTCTTATCTTTCTCTTATCTTCGTTTTCTGTTTCTCTTCTGTTTCTCTTGTCATTCTCTTTTTTTTTTTTGGTATTTTCTTCGTCTTTTCTTAGTTTTTGTCTTTCTCTTATCTTGGTCTTCACTTTTTCTTATCTTGGTCTTCTCTTCTCTTTTTCTTCTCGTTCTCTTATCTTGGTATCCTCTTTCTGTCCTCCTTCTCTTTCTCTTATCTTTCTCTTAACTTGGTTTTCTCTTTCTCTTATCTTTCTCTTCTCTTGGTTTTCTTTTTCTCTTCTCCTTCTCTTATTTTAGTCTTCTCTTTCTCTTATCTTGGTCTTTTCTTTTTCTTATCTAGGTCTTCTCTTTCTCTTATCTTGGTCTTCTCTTTCTCTTATCTTGGTCTTTTCTTTCTCTTATCTTGGTCTTTTCTTTCTCTTATCTAGGTCTTCTCTTTCTCTTATCTTGGTCTTTTCTTTCTCTTCTCTTAGTCTCCTCTTTCTCTTATGTAGGTCTTCTCTTTCTCTTATTTAGGTCTTCTCTTTCTCTTCTCTTAGTCTCCTCTTTCTCTTATCTAGGTCTTCTCTTTCTCTTCTCTTAGTCTTTCTCTTATCTAGGTCTTCTCTTTCTCTTCTCTTTCTCTTCTTTTTAACATTTTTTTTTTAAACTTATATACACAAATAGACTTACAAGAACATTTCTACGCACCGCCTCTATAGACAATATTCGGTGGACTGCTTGAACTGGTTCGTGACAGTATACACGTGTATATAATACGTCTACAGAATAACAACACTATATCTCTAACTAGATCCAGTATTCTAGTCTAGACCGCTGGCGTCACTTGGGTCGTTGCAGATCGCACCCCCAGCACCCCTTTGTGACGCCACTGGTCTAGACTACTGTCTTTTAATGTTTTCAAATTTAGATCTACATATAACCGCGCTACAATCGTAAATAATTTGAGTAGATTTCTACATGGGCCAAACCAGAATTTTTTTTTAAGCGTTGCGTTGAAGGAATTCGGGTGGGGTAAAGATGTTTCCTTTAAAAAAATAATTAATCATACACGGTACATTATTTATAGAGAACAAAGTAATCGCTCTTACAAGAAGTCGCCAGCTTAAAAAAAGGAGAAATTGATTTGAAAAAAACTAAACTTTTTATGTTCCTTTTTTTTTTTCAAAATGCTTTTAAGGTATTTCGTGTGAGGCGCAGTTTAGTGTTTTTTGTTTTCATATTATCTGAGTGCAGTAACAGAGCACTTAAAATAATGCTACATTGTAAAATTATTAGCAGGATATGAGTTTAAATATTATGATATTAGTAATTATGTGTCTAATTATTATGAGTTTAGTTATTATGAGTTTAATAATTAGTAGTTCATTTGCAAAGAGTTTGGTTACTATATAATTGTATACCGATTTAAGATGAGTACAATTATTAAGGATTAGTTTAGCTGTTGGATAATATAAGATAAGATAAGATAAGCTTGATTTGTCCGAAGTGGAAAATATTTATTCTTATTTTACCACATGAACACATTCTAAATAAATGTAAATTTGAAAAAAAAATGCAAACAGAAACTCTAATAAACACAAACTTTCTACACTAAGGTACATAACTCAGGCATTTGGTTATAATGAGTCACCGTTAGTGTTGATTTCCATTTACCGAAAGAGGAAATTATTAATTGACGTGTACCCAATTACCACCTAGATGTTGATTACAAATGAAAGATTTTGTCAATACCCATATCATGGGCGTAGCCAGGATTTTTTTCGGGCGGGGGGGGGGGGGTTTGGGGGGATTTTATATATTTGTATGGATGGATGTGTGTGTGTATATACATAATTAATCTCTATTACATTCTGACCCTTCATTCTTCTTTCAGAATAGGTTCTTCCTGGAGTTAGTAAAAAAATTGTAGACTCCTCGCCCTTGCCAGCAAGGGTTCTGGGGGAGCGCTTCAAGCGTTGAAAGCTCCCCAAGCGCGGGGCGAAGCCCCGCCGCCAAGCACTATTTCTGGTATTGAAAACCAACTAAATGCATATTCTGAGGTACCCACAGTGCATTATTTTGCTATCAAAAAGTTTTATTTCAAAAACCTAATGTGCTTTTCATACTGAGTTAGACCCTCTCGCGCCGTTCGGCGCATTTGCTGGTAAGCTGTTTCCACAAAAATCTGTCATTGGCAATGTCTGAAGCCTCTTCCCACCTGCTCTGAGGACCTCCATGAAAGTGTGGCGCCAAGTTGTACTAGGATGTCATCGCAACTCTTATTATGCGAAATTCATTTTGTCGGAGAACATGTCCCGCAAACCTCATGCGACGCTCTGTCACAACCTTACTAAAGGGTCCAGTCTCACTTCGGATTAGGATTTCCATGATTTAGACCCGATCTCTATAACTGACTCCCAAAATCCGTCTTAGCAATCTTTGTAGAGCCACATTTAGTGCTTTTCAATTTCATTGCACTTTATTAATGGAGCCCAGTCACTGGTAGACATGTGTAACTTCTCTTGACTAGGATCTTGGAATTAGGTGACTATTTTGCCTAGTTGTTATATCGAAAAGAAAAGTTTTATTGTCAAAATCACCGTTTGGGGGGGCTGGGGTGAAACTAAAATATATCTGGAGCTGTTGTTTTTTTTAATTCAAAACCACATTTAGCTACGGTCATAGACTTTGGTGACTGTAGTTTGCGTTAGAAATAACATTGAAGAGAGAGACTTTCAACCTTAAAACGCTCTGTAGGGGGATTTTAAACTCAAAACTATCTTGAGGGGTTTTAAACTTTTAAAAATGCCATCTGAAGGAGAGGGGGTTGAAACTCACCCCCCCCCCCAATTGGCTTGGCTACGCTCAAAGAATTTTAGAGTGTATTTTGCTTTTTTTTACATTGAAGAGGTATTTTTTTTTATCATCAAACCCCTCTGAAGGGAAATTTAAACTCAAAACACCCCATAAACTTAGCTACGCTCAAAGCGTTTGATTGCGAATTTTTTTTATTTTTTTATTTTGAAGATTTATTTTTCAGCTTTAAACCCCGCTGGCGGGGGGTTTAAACTAAAAAACCCTTTGGCTATGCTCATAGCTATTTGAGTGCGTAATTTGCTTTTTTATATTGAAGAGGGGTTTATCGTAAATTTTGGAGAGGGGTTTAAAATCAAAATCTTCCTTAGATGTGCTCTTGGAATTTGGGGATAGTCGTTTGCATTTTTTGTTTGTTTTATAGAAGAGGGGGATTTAAATGCAAATCCCCTGGTAGGGGGTTTTAAACTCAAAATCCCTTGGTAGTGGGGTTCAAACTCAAAACCCCCTGGTAGTGGTTTTAAACTTAAAACCCCTGGTAGGGGTTTTAAACTCAAAACACCCTGGTATGGGGACTCAGAATCAAAACCCCTTAGTAGGGGATTTCAAACTAAAAGCCCCTAGTAGGGGGTTTCCAACTCAAAACCTCTTGGTAGTGGGTTTCAAACTCAAAACCCCCTGGTAGGGAATTTTAAACTCAAAACCCCATGTAGGGGGTTTTAAACTTAAAACCCCTGGTAGGGGGTTTTAAACTCAAAACACCCTGGTATGGGGTTTCAGAATCAAAACCCCTTGGTAGGGAATTTCAAACTCAAAACCCCTCAAAACCTATAGTAGGGGGTTTCCAACTCAAAATCCCTTAGTAGGGAGTTTTAAACTCAAAACCCCTTGGCTGTGCTAGGTCAAGTGATGGTTTAGTATTACAATTTCACCTAAAATAAACATAATTAAAGCAAAAGATCAGTCACTAAACTCCGACACCCCCCCCCCCTGCGGGGGGAATTTCATTTCGGGGGGGGGGGGGGTTCGATTTAGATTTTCTTTTCGCCGTCTGCGTTAGTCCTCGGCAGCAGATTTTATTTTGGTCTCAAATATGTATCCCAAGGCCTACGTGAGTGACCTCCAGCTGTCTCGTTCTGAGGCCGTATGCAACCAGGTGCTCTCTTCTATGTCAGCCAAGGAAAGTTGACTCCTAAGCTGATTTTTGAAGCGTTTCCGTGGGGCGCCTCTGTTACGTCGACCACCTTTTAGCTCACTATTGTAAGGAAGATATTGACATAGTATTGTACATCAATGGAGTCTACGCATTCCAATCAACGCAATCAACATACTACCGATCGTTGATCATAGCCGATCATTCATCATATAACTGATCGAAAAGAATATCAGATCTCAACAGATTGATGAAGAATAGATCGATGGTGTTGACAGGGGTGGACTGGGTTTCAAAATCCCATCCGGTCCATAAATTGTATATTATAGGATGGACATCCAGCTCTAGGTCAACCTGTCGTCAAAATCAATATATTAAATTTGTAATGTATCGATAGATGTACACATGCTTACAGTGAGCACTATGTCCTTATAAGGAATAAAGGCTTTATATTGCTTTTTAATCGTATAGTGTATAGGCCCTAAAAGGATGAAGCTCTATGGATGTGGGCTATGTTACATATGTTACATTAAATTAATAGGCCTTAGATTTAAAAAAAACAACTACTTCGCTCATGGGCCACTCACCCTGAAAATGGAATATTATAAAACATCCATGCGGCCCTTATCTTATAAAACACAGACGTGATTTCAAAAAAGAAGATGCTTAGTGTGGTCCTACCGGCCCACCGGGCATTTGCCCGAATGCCCATATAGCCAGTTTACCCCTGATGGTTGATCAATAGATAAAAATGAACAAAGATGGCCACTAAAAATACTTAAGTGGTCGAAACATTTAAAAAAATGTTTTGTTGCGGGGGGGGGGGGCGGACAGAAAGAATCAAGACACGCACACACAGACATTTATAGACAGAGTTAAACGTTTGCCAAATTTATTTAAATTAGGCACATAAAAAAAAGTATCCTTTCCATTAATCCACTTGTGTATTAACCAATCGAATGAAAAGCTCTGTAATGCCGGCTACACGGGTACTATTGTCTAATCAGTTCACGTGCTGACCTCATGTTGACACCCACGACCGACAAGCAGTCATATTAAATTACCTACTCACCAAAACTAAAGCACAAAAACTGGCTGTGTGTGTTTCATATATGGGGGGGGGGGGGGTCGAACTGATCTCTATGAAAGCAGACACAGAAACAAACAGGAAGCACAAAAAATGTAGAATATATAATTAACATTAAAAGCTCCGTGGTTTGATCACAGCAGAGCAGACGATAGAGAAACAAATGGAAAAAGGAAAAAAATGGCGGGAGAGTGGATAGCGGAATCTCCCTTGGGGGGAGGGGAAGCAACCAATCGCCGTCAAGTGCGACAACTAGGAATCGAGTGGTTCTCTCCTTTTTCACAGACGGGGGTCAGAGGTGGAAGCTACCAGGGGACGTCGCTGGGGTAAGAGGAGCCAATTCCGCTAATGTGTAAGGGGAAAGAATTAAAACAAAAGAGGGGGCGGTAATTAATCATATTTTGAAGAGTAAAAGGGACGGCAAGGGGGTTAACCCATGCGCATGGTGTGGTAGAGTCTAGCTGTTCAACTTTAAAAAAAAGGGTGGGGGGGGGGGGAGAGATGAGATACAAAAATCAAAAGAAGATTGTCATATTAATCAACCATTTCCTCCCCCCACAAGCCATACGCCATTGTGAAACACTGAACGAGAAGGGGGAAAAAAGGCGGGAAAGGGGGAGATGATACAGAAGCAGAGAAAAGGCTTACCCAGAGTTCATCCTTCAGTGATAGAGCCAGCCGATCAAGGCGACCCGTCCGGGGGCTTTTCGACAAAACGTTTAGCTCGATTGCCGGACGTCCGAGGCCATTTTGTGGCAATTAGTCGCGTGGCGAATCAACCGGCAAACCCGTGCGCACCAAACCGTTGTCCAGGCCAGAGAATAGGAAGAATAGAACGAGACACGATGCCGGTTAAATTATCCGGTAGTTACGGGAACTCCTAAAGATAATTGTTTTTCTTTTTTTTTTTTTTTTTTTAAACTGTCTGAGATGGCGCAGTGGTCTGGAATTTTGGAAGGAATAAGATGAAGGAAAGGTCTGAAATTTCAGACCTATTGCGAATTGATGGGTAAAGTCGTGAACGGGGAGGACTGGGGAGTGTGCCATTCATTTCTCTGGCATTTGGCGGTATGAGAAGTGAGTCGAGAGAATTGAAGTACAGTGGAGAGAAAGGTTGAGAATGATAGAAAGAGAAAGGAAAAAGAAAAGAAACAGATGGACAGAAAGAAAAATAAAGAGTAAAAAGAGAAATAGAAAGAGACAAAAATGTGGAGATAGAAAAAAAAAAAGAATATATATAGAGAGAAAGAGACAGACAGACAGAGAGAGAGAGACAAAGATAGAGAGAGAAGGAGAGAGACAGACTGACAGAGAGAGACAAAGATAGAGAGAGAAGGAGAGAGAAAGAGAGTGAGAGAAAGAAAAAGAGAGAGAAGAGAAGAGGAAAAACAAAACAAAGAAAGAGAAACAGAAAAAACAAGAGAAAAAGAAAGATAAAGACAGAAAGAAGACCGTTTCGAAATTATATCGGATTTCGGAAGCATCTAAAAACATTTTATTTTTAAAATAGGGAGAGAAAAACAACACGAAATCGCAAGAGAATTCCTCTATAATAGTCCAATGCAAGCCAAAGCATTATGCTAAGCCAACGTGGCGCGAAGCTGCGTTTAGCCAAGTCAAAACTAAGGGTATAGATCTGAACAGCCGTGGCGTTACTCTAAGCTCAACCCACAAACCAGACAGCGATTAATATCTCCCTCAATGTCCCCCCAAGTGTTTGTTTGTGGTCACGCCCTGTTCCGCGTGAATGCTCGCGTGATTTGATGAACCAAAACATTAACCCGAAACAGAAAGAAACGGAACAAAATTTTCAAAAATGTTTTTTTTTTAATGGCTATTAAAAATCTTCAGGGAATCACGCTTTAATCGTCTGGTGGCTTTAGGTTTGACCCCATGAACAAAGTGGACCAGATGTTTTTTTTTTTTTTTTTTTTTTTTCCAATTTAATTTCTGGTTTTCAAATCTGCCTATATCTCGCCAAATCAACCAATGCGATGCTATTTTCTCGGGCCAGTAATTACTCTGAACAACTTGAGCTGACATAGTAGCCAGCAAAACTGCCCCATGACAGATTGTTGACGCTACCAGACCATCTGTCAAACAATTGGTGGAAATTTCTTTGCCATATTTAAACACGTACATGTCTACCTTTTTTGTTTCATGAATACTTCCTTCCCGATAGAGCTTTTTTTTTCTAGGCCATATGAAGAGATAGTCACACTATTAAATTTTAAAACATAAAAGATACGCAAAAATTAAAGAACAATTATTAAACAATATTGAAATGAATTCGTACAAACTGCAAATTTTAGACTACAAATATAAAAACAACTTTTAAAAAAACAGTTTATTTACGGGAAAGAGCCCCAAACCACTGCCATGTCTCTAAATACTGCAAGGTTTAACTCCCTTTGTCTACATAAAATAAAATGAATTAATTTCTACTAATTGATTAACTAATTGATAATATTTCTATTAACTCGTGTATTGTATTCGACTTTGAATAATTTCGCAAAATTTCAACTTGATCTGAGGATAGGAAGTGGGAGGGGAAAAAAAGAGGACAAAATGTGTACCAGTGAGACAGCTTTGTACAAAATGTGTGCCAGTGAGACAGCTTTGTACAAAGTGTGTGCCAGGGGGACAGCTTTGTACAAAATGTGTACCAGTGAGACAGCTTTGTACAAAATGTGTACCAGTGAGACAGCTTTGTACAAAATGTGTACCAGTGAGACAGCTTTGTACAAAATGTGTACCAGTGAGACAGCTTTGTACAAAATGTGTACCAGTGAGACAGCTTTGTACAAAATGTGTACCAGTGAGACAGCTTTGTACAAAATGTGTACCAGTGAGACAGCTTTGTACAAAATGTGTACCAGTGAGACAGCTTTGTACAAAATGTGTACCAGGGAGACAGCTTTGTACAAAATGTGTACCAGTGAGGAGGCTTTGTACAAAATGTGTACCAGGGAGACAGCTTTGTACAAAATGTGTACCAGGGAGACAGCTTTGTACAAAAATGTGTACCAGGGAGACAGCTTTGTACAAAATGTGTACCAGTGAGACAGCTTTGTACAAAATGTGTACCAGTGAGACAGCTTTGTACAAAATGTGTACCAGTGAGACAGCTTTGTACAAAATGTGTACCAGGGAGACAGCTTTGTACAAAATGTGTGCCAGTGAGACAGCTTTGTACAAAATGTGTACCAGTGAGACAGCTTTGTACAAAATGTGTGCCAGTGAGACAGCTTTGTACAAAATGTGTGCCAGTGAGACAGCTTTGTACAAAATGTGTGCCAGTGAGACAGCTTTGTACAAAATGTGTGCCAGTGAGACAGCTTTGTACAAAATGTGTGCCAGTGAGACAGCTTTGTACAAAATGTGTGCCAGTGAGACAGCTTTGTACAAAATGTGTGCCAGTGAGACAGCTTTGTACAAAATGTGTACCAGGGAGACAGCTTTGTACCAGAGACAGTTTTCAAAATGTGTGCCAGTGAGACAGCTTTGTACAAAATGTGTGCCAGTGAGACAGCTTTGTACAAAATGTGTCCAGTGAGACAGCTTTGTACAAAATGTGTCCAGGAGACAGCTTTGTACAAAATGTGTCCAGGAGACAGCTTGTACAAAATGTGTACAGGGAGACAGCTTTGTACAAAATGTGTACCAGGGAGACAGCTTTTTTCAAAATGTGTACCAGGGAGACAGCTTTGTACAAAATGTGTGCCAGTGATACAGCTTTGTACAAAATGTGTACCAGGGAGACAGCTTTGTACAAAATGTGTACCAGTCTGTAATTAGAGTGGGTAACGTCTAATTATTATTTATTTATTAATTTTTTTGTTCATATTAAGAGCTTTAAAGTGACTTCAGAGATTGCATGTTGGTATGTTCTAGACCAATTCTATTAAAACTTTTTTCACTACGTTCGTTGCATGTTGACATTACCTAGCCAGCTGAATGTATTATCACTAAGAGACTAAGACTGTTTTATTAGTAATTAATATATTGATAATGGGAATTCGATTGGATTAAAAGAACGTTTTTCGCAATTAAAAACGACAAAAAGCATGCTACATAAATAGAAGAGACACAATTAACAGAAATGTAGATATATATCTTATTTTATACTCGTCATGGCCTTATTAATGTAGCCATGTTAATTTATCTTCCTATTTTGTTTATATGTATATTTCACTAGAGCTATACTTAAGGGTAGAACATCTGAAATCTATACGATAAAGATGAGATAAAATCCATTTTTTAAAATACATTTTTGTTACAAATACGACATCGAATGATTTAGTTACCTTACATTATACTTCTCAACTTCTTAATATTTTATAAGTTTTTACTTTGTTGAAAGTAGTATTATTTGTAAGTATTTGTTTTATTTATTTTAAGTCAGAAATACTATAAACTCGAAGAAGAATAGGATATTCATGCAGGCCTATAATTTAAAACATAATAAAATTATTTTCATTTAGAGACTGGAGTAATTATTTTACAAAGCTTAATTAAGAAAGTGTTCGAGATGAACCCTAGTCGCTCTACGACTGAAGGAGGCCAACCAACTTTTGTTGTCAATAAAACAAATTGTAGGAGGTAAATCAATAAGTATGTAGCATTTTAATGTATTCGATGTATAAAATAAATAATCGTTGTTAAGCTATGTAGTTTTTAAATTTAATTAATTATATTTGTGCTTCTTTTAGTGAGTGAGAATCAAATTTTCAAAGTTTTTCCGTCTGTACCTTTTGTTTAGTTGGCAACATTGACGATCAGTTTGGCGACCTTGACATTGTTCAGTTTATAAAAAACAAAATCTCCAATGAATAGTTGATATTAAAATGTTTTGTTAGTAAAAATGTATTGTCTTATTTTGTTAATAAAAATATAATTAGATATGATGAAAAAGATGTTCTGGGCCATTGAAAATGTCCTGCTTAGATGTCCATGTTAGATGTATCAGACATTTTGCTTACGACATTTCTTTATACAATTTCTTCATCTTCTGCTTCGATGACAGTTTGAGAAATCACGGGATATGACGAACAGTTCCCGCCATTTCTCTGTCTTATTCGACGGTGACCATTCCTGGATGTCTTCCGTTCTTTTCAGTTGTCCACCCTTTACCCAACTACTGTTTCTATTCACGTAAAGTTATATCACGTTGAACAGTGTCTTAAGACTTCAATAACGCTTCAGTACGATGTGTGGCCTAGTGGCTCAATCCCAATTGGTTACCTTACCCTTCAAAACGGCTCTAGCTCGAAACCCAACTCGAGCTGAGCTACGTTTGCTGATCTCCTAAAGGCATCACGGAAACCCTCTCCCAGATACCTCCTCCCCCCCCCCCCCCCCCCACAAAAGAGTTTGAACCAGAGCGCAATGAGCAAGACAAAAGAAATACAAACAACTTTACAACACCATTATTTAAATCTAGACCCAGATCTAGCTCAAAATCATATTCTCTTCAGCAATGGTCGCCAGAAACTCATTTTCCTTGAAGAAATGAAGATCTGATTCCTTTTTTAAACTTTTAGATTTTAAATGGAAGCTTTACTTGTTCCTTTGGCGTCTCAGTAAATAACTTGTGACAATATTAAAATAAAAAAAGTTTAGAATTACGTAACTAAATATAACTTTTATTTTGTATCTGTTGGCTACTACAAGTATCTCAACACAGAGACAATAGACCTTTGTATTGATATTTCTACTATGAAGCTGAGAGCCCCAGGGGAGAGGGGTCCAATGGGATTGGGGTGCCAGCCATTTGCACTGAGCAGTCTAAGCGCGGCTCCTGGCGTGTTGGCGTCACACAAGGCGACAGCCCCGTGTACACGGCGTTTACACCTTCGCCTCCCCTGCTTTCACACGAGTGCATCGGGTCTTCACACTCAAGACTCGAAGGTACTGAATCCAGAGGGGGGGGGGCTTGAGAGAGGAGAGAAACAGATGGAGATGTGAGGGGCAGGGAGGAGCCTGAGCCAATATAAGCAAGAGTTGTAAAAAAGGATGAAATTGTGTGTTTTTTTTCAAGAGAAAGATGAGTTGAATTTGATATGCCGTTTTAATGGATTGTCAGTAAGGTTGTCTACACGGGTGCATGGGTTTGGTAATGGATGAAAATGTATGAATAAAAAATATAAAATCTAGAGAAATGGAATAGTAAAGACGACGTGGGACACATGCAGTTGCGTATTAAGAATTGAAAAAGTCCTATTTGAGGTATGGTGCCCTCTCGGGGCCCTGTACATGTCCAGATATTATGCCAGTCCTAAATATTTCTTGGGGGCCCAAAGCTATTTCTTGTATTGGTTGGTAGGTAACTCGGTACTTCAGTCATGTCGATTGTGACGAATGTTTTTATGGTCCCGAAGTGAACAAATGCCAAATAATTTAATTATACTTAACAAAAAGAGACGGGTATTAATAGAAGCTTTTAAAAGTTAATTGTTTAAAACTGCCAAATTGGCAGCAATAAACATTTATCCGTATCCTCATGTAGACTAGCACATATTAGCCCGTGCATTATTGGGGTGCAATAGCGTGAATATTGCTCAGAATCGCAAACAATTGTTTTATGTTATTCTTTCAATACCTCTGAAAAGTTCTTCAAATCAGCGTAATAAATTTTACTTTAGGCTTCTTTCATCCTGAAAATGATATACGCATTTCAATCTAAAGCAATACAATTAAAAATACAAATTACAAATGATAATATTAATAATAATAAATAATAATGATGACGAGGACGATGATACAAAAAATACAAATAATTATTAGAACAGTAGATATGAATGTTGTCTCCCTTTAACGAATAATGATTTTTGTAGTGTCAGAGAAAATTAAAACATTTTTAATTTTATTAATTATAATAATAAAAATATGTTTTTTTTATTTTTGAGGACATTTGTTTACAATGGTGTATTACCATATAAAAATATGCCACCAGTGTAAATAAAATATACAGATTTTTTTCCCAAACTCACTTAAACTTTACATCTGGAGCTTGCATCAGAAAGTTGGCTTTAGTCAAGGAGCAACATGTAGCCCAAGGGCTGTTATCTAAAAATGCATCCATGAGTGGTCACTGTGTGTCTGTAAATACTCTTTTCTCTTTTCTTGTAACACCACTAAAAATAAACAAACAAACTAAATGAAAAATTTTGGGTTTGGGGTTTTAAACAACAAATCTGGGGCTTAAAAAGAGGGTCGGGTGACTGGAAGGGGGGAGGTCGATTGTCCGTCTGCCATTGTGATCCCACAGAGACCATGGGGCGTGGAGGATCCTACGAGGGTGTCAAACTACGTCATTGGCAGATGGGAACTAATGAAAATGATCTGCTCGCCGACTAATTATCGATAACACTTCGCCTCTACATTTTTAAATGTTTCACGACGGACGCGGGGGAAAAATACAGAAAGATGCAGAAAGTGAGAGAAAGTGGAATAAAAGAGAAGACGAAACCCCTGTCTGAATGAAGTGTGAACGACAGAATGAGAAAATATCGAATGAGGATAAACACAAAAATGAAACAAAAAGAAAAAAAAATCATGAATGAATGAAATAAGAAGACCAAGCGACAGAAGAAAGTGATGGAAAGACAGTATTAAAGAATGGATGGGGCTGTGTTTGAAAGAGACTCGAAATCCTGGCAAAAGACTGTAAGAAATGGAGATAGGTGGTCATCAATTCAAGGATGGTGCCCCGAAAGCTTAACAGATTAACCGACAGGTGAAGGTTAAGAGGAAACAAACTTTCTTAAAACCCCAACACAAGCGTAGTATTATATACCACAAAACTTGAACAAATATTCGCATGGACTTTTTTCTGAACGCAACATAGTAACAACAAGAAATGTGTAAAAAAAATACGCAAGTGTAAAGCAAACTATACCAGTACATATCTTTTAATACAGTAATTTTATCAATCGTTACGTACTTTAACACTATACAATCATTACATATAGTAATTTCCCCCAATCATTACGTATAGTAACTTCAAGAACTGTGGACTTCGAGATTACGTACAGTAACTTCAGACAATTATTTCCTACACTAACTTCACCCGATCATTTCCTTCAGTAACTTCACTCAATCATTTCATACAGTAACTTCACCCGATCATTAACTACAGTAACTTCACCCAATCATTAGGCACGTCATGTAACATCTCTGGTGAGAACTGAAAAATGTAAAGAGATTAAAGGCTTCGTCTCTACTTGTCAAAGGGCAATGCGCCTAGTTTCCCCAGCGCCCTCCTGTCGCACTAAACAAACGCACAATGAATCAAATCGATCGATTAGTTTCATTCACAATTTCACATACCAGCTAATGAATTTAATTACATATTCATTTTTCAAAAACCTAAAATCACTCTTAATGTTATTTATTGGGGATTTTCAAACCAAAAGTTCATCACAGTAATCAACCCTCTCTGTCTGTGTTCATTTTAACGACCCGCTGACTTTCTATAAGGAAAGATAACTTGCTTATCGATTTATGGTTTTCCAAATGCTTTCGTCTGCTGTATACAATACGTACGTAGAAGTGTGCTGTTTATGGTACTGCCTCCATCTATGACACTTTCGATTAATAATCAATATATAAAAAATAGGAAGTAATTAGACATGACTTTGACCACGTGTCACTTTTTATTAAATCAAGCATTTTTAATTTTTAATTACGACCAAATGTTGGACAATTTTTAGCTTTTCCAAAAAAAAAAAAAAGCTCTTTCTATTTTATTCAAAAAAATTTCCAACATATTCAATCAACATATTTGAACCTTCAAAACGTATGTATCTCACTATCTTGTTAGGCGCATAATGTACTACCCTTTTTCAGAAAGCTTACATCAACTCACTCGGTCTGTCTAGTACAAAATATTTGAATGCTATTTCTCCCGATTCCCATTCTCGGATCAAGTTGAAACTTTTGCTTACGTAGTCATTGTCCCTAACAGAACATGAATCAATTTTTTTTTTAAATTAACCAATTAATTAATTTGCAGCGTAGTATACAATACATTTTGGCGATATAGAAAAAAGGAAATAAATATTAAAATATTGAGATATATCGCTGTAAATGTGCAGCTCTTTTCCTTATACAACCTTTTTTTTTAGTTTTTTAAAGTATATTCTTTAAATTTTGCTTGTTGTAACCACGCTCCGGCAATAGGCTCCATTTCAGGATGCCTCCTTAAGTTCGTACCGTACAAATTAAAACCAGCTCTGGAACAATTAAGAAGCATTAATATAATGAAACTCGTGCAAGCCTGTTGTGTTGGATTTTCATATTTTTTTAAAAATTTAATAATTGAAATACAAAGTGTTTCCTTTTTCTCATTATTTTTCTTGTCTAAATGTTACAGATAACGACTCTCGGTACAGACAGCCGTACACACCATCACACTCATCGTCTGGACTACATTTATTGGGTAAGTACCTAGAATCTAAATTTAGATCTTTGTTTTAAACTGCACGGACTAAATTAATTAATTCACAGATAGCGAGCTTAATGGCTCTATGAGTCTATATACTGTTAAAAAATATGCGGGCCTTAATATTACTAAGTTATAGAGTAACTATTTTGCTGTGTGACTATCACACTGTAGTGGCTCTAGAAATAATTCTATAACACAAAGTTTAAGCGTAACCGTGGATGCGTTAAATATAATTTATTATACCCCGATCCCGTTTAGATATATTAACTACTTTAACTTTAAAATCTTGTATTGTAGAATATTCTTACAGAAAACTTGACATGTAATGAGACATCATAAAACAATTAGAATAGTACCTGACAGTGATAGTATTCACATAAAACAATTAGAATAGTACCTGACAGTGATAGTATTCACATAAAACACACTATGCTACTGACTGTCCACATCTACCCGTTTCGTCCCTTTTTATACTTTTCTAAATTAAGATCTCGAAAATCCTGGTTTGGAGAACTGTGGAAGCTGTGTTTATTTTTAAGGGTCCTGAATTTTTACGATTTGAGTTTACAAAAAAACAACGTTACTTCAAACTCAATGGCCAAATCACAAGGTCCTCAGTCAAGTTTTTTTTTTTCTCTTGTTCGAGATACCAAACAAAAAAAAATTAATTACTAATAGAGAATTAAGTAATTTATATATTTTTTTAAATTGATTCTTGTGTTGTCATGTAAAAGAAATAATTGTACAAAATTTCAGCTTGATCTGAGATTGGGTGTGGGAGAAATAAAGTGTACAAACGTTTGACCAGACAGACAGACAGAGTGAGCGTTATAATTAAAAATGTCTGTAATTTTAACAGTATCACTAAGTGGTACTCTATCTCAGTATCAAAGCTTTATTATAGGTAGTTGGTTGTTCAGCTGTTTTTAAAAAAGTTGGAAGTCATAAAGTGAAAGTCTAAACCTTTCACCATACCACGTACAGGTGTGCAGACAAGCAGCAATGCTTAGAAACTTTTGATTCTGCAAATAAACCGAAATGATCAAATCACTTTTAAAAAAAATACCTTATATCAAATCTTCTTTTAGTTTGTACACCGGATGTACACCAAAAAGCTATCATGCTTTTGCGCCATATGCGACAATCTCCAATACATAAGTCTAACAAATTAGTTGAAGAGTTAGGATTATTAAAAGTAAGATAACTTTCGTGAGATAAATTTTAACGAAACTAATTTCATTTTCATTGTTTATAGTTTCGTTAAAATTAAACAACAGAAATTTTATCTTTCAACAGTCTCAGCACTTAGGCCAACCCTAATGTCTTCAACTTACTTACCATTACTTACATTTTTTTTTTAAATTGACAATGACAATGTACAAACCTGGGGGCGCGGTGGCTGAGTGGTTTAGCGTTCGGCTTCCAAACCTGGGGTCCTGGGTTCGAATCTCGGTAAAGACCTGGGATTTTGAATTTCGGCGTCACTGAGTCCACCCAACCCTAATGGGTACCTAACTTAAGTTAAGGGAAGTACATGCGGTTAGTCGTTGTGCTGGCCACCCTGCTCGTTAACCTTTGGCTATAGAAACAGATGGCCGTAACCCCATAGATCGCAAGGTCTGATAGGAGAAGTTTACTTTTAATTTACTTTAATGTACAAACCAGAGAACAATTCAGAGCCTACTCCTTTGTTTGTTAACTCTTGCTCTTCGCAATTATTTTCCAAGTTCTTGTGGAATTATTTATTTTGCTCATTTGCATTTCACTACCCTGTTATGATTTAAACCCTTTTGTGTATGTAATCAAATGTTCTATTTGGTATATAATTATAGGAGACCTATTATGCGCTTTTTATATAACATAAAATTTAGGCTTATAAAATCAAAAATTAATTTTATTTAATGGTTCTAATCAACGTTGGTATCGTCAGGAGTGAAAGAATTAAAAATAAAAAAAAAAGAAAGCGAACTGATATGGAAAGAAATAAAAAATCTGTTTTTGTTTGTTTTGTTAAGGGAGAAAACTCTCAAATCGTTTTGTTCTATATTTTATTTATACACACACACACACACACACACACACACACACACGCACGCACACACACACACACACACACACACACACACGCACACACACACACGCACACACACACACACACACACAAATGTTGCCATAATTTTTGTTTCTCCCAATTTTTTTTAAACCCAGCAAAGCGAATTCAAAGCTTGCATTTTTCGATAGAAGCAATGTCTACATTGCAGATGTCCATATTGATCTACGACTCTATATGTTCAGTCAATACGTAAACCACAGGTTGGCCACGTCAGCTCCAGAAGCTATTCCAAAAAATCACAAAGACAATATAATTAATCAGGACATCTCTACTTCATAGTGAAGGCCCTACTCTCAACTATTACCCCCATATGTATAAGCGATTCTCACAAACACATGCTGTCTCTTCACAGTGTCGGACTAAAGTTCGCGCCCTTGAATTTATTCTCCTGAATGAAGTCAGGCGAGGTCACCATCACAACGACCGTAGGAGGAGGTAATCCAACACTTTGTTCCGTGATCGATATTTACAAACAGAAACGTCTTGTAATATCATCGCTAATCTCCCTTCTTTTGTCCGGGACAGGAGTCATCCTTCGCCGCTTGCATCCTCGCTCTCAGAAGCCTGACAGAGTTTTGTATTTTCTTTCTCCCGCGACTATTGTCTCGTGGAGAGGCCAGAGAGACTAACCAGACCCTGTGGAGGCGAGCGGCTCATTCTTTTACCAGGCCTCGCCAAATCATTCTATTTTCGACAGCCCGGATCACACTGAAAAATAAAAGAGAAACAGACCAGGGAATGAAGACTTCGTGTGTGTGTGTGTGTGTGGGGGGTGAGCGCGAGAAGTTTTATTTGATAAACCTCTGATAAATAAATAAACAGGATTGTTGCCCCTTGTATTGATCAAGTGGAGGTTGTACCAGGCAGTAGCACCGAAGTGGCTTCCCCTGGGAACAAGGGGCGAGCAGCAGTACACGGCAAACTAGCGATTAAAAGATACTGCTGGAAAAGTGAAGTGGTCGGAATCAATTCCCGACATTTATAGTAATAGTGGTGTGGCCTGAGATTGTAATTATTATTTCTTTATTATAACTTTGAGCATCACTGAAATCGTTTTAGTTCAAATCTCAAAAGCACTAGTGGTTCACAACCACAGACTCTATATATCCTTAAAATGTATGCACTTAAGATGCAGGTATCTTATTCGTATGTCAACAAGATTATCGCAATGAAATAAATAGTAAAATGTGATCGTCGAGGCAAAATATTTTGTATCTCATTTATTCCGTTTCCCATTCTGGGATTAAATTACAATTTTGACAATTATTTATTGTCCGTTGCGACACTTGAATCAATTTTTTTTTCTAAATCAACAAATTAATTAATCAATTAGTCGTAATTTTTTACTTTTGTTTAAGGCCTATATGGCAAACGTACTAAACTAACGGTAGATAAGTATTGCAATGTTGAGATCTCGCAGCGATTGAGCTGCAACTTCCATCATTTTCCTCTCCCCCCCCTTCTCCCCCACCAGCCTAAAGTGCGAATGGGACTGTCGATATGCAAGATAGCAGACGCGTAGAAGTGACCAGACCAGGAGAGTAACGTATACAAAATGTGTATTTTATTTTTTTAGATCTGATCAAATCGTTTAAATAATGATATACTGTTACATCGACAAAGAAAGGAAAGCGAAAGACCAACGTAAGGAAAAATAGGGGGTTTAACTCCTTCTCTTCTAACTGACGATACCAACGTTGATTTCACCAGAATGTGGTAAATAATTACGGAGAGAAAGAGTTAAGCGATTTCAAAAGGAATTGACGAAATCAACAATGTTAACAACGCGCTCTTGAAAGATCATTGTTGCCAACTATACGTTGTGTTACAATCGAAAAAGCTTAGAACTTAGATACAAATCTCCATTCGTTTCAAAGGAAAGTTATTTTTTTTAGACATTTGATTTGGAAGAAGAAATTTTGATTACATTTATTCAATGCTATTGTTATTTGCAATTACAGTCTTAATAAAGTTGATGAAAAAGACTCAAATCTTGAGTAATATCATTGCTCGTCTCCTTGAAGGTTTCTAGCGGAGATATAGCAGACGATAAGTTAGATATAGCAGACGATACGTTAGAAATAGCAGACGATAAGTTAGATATAGCAGACGATAAGTTAGATATAGCAGACGATAAGTTAGATATAGCAGACGATATGTTGTATGATGCTAGACCAGTGATGCCCAACCTTACCCATCCTTCGGGCCGTTTTCATTTCCAACACTCGTGTCGCGACCACATCAACAAAAAGATACAGAAATGAAATTAGTCTGGAACTGTTTGATTCGAACCCGTGGATCTAGTATCCGTAGTTAAACAATCTTTGATTCGCGGCTCAAATCAAGAATGCCGCCATATTTGTTCGCAATGACGTTTATACGTTTTTTGTTGTGTTTTTCTAAACAGCCACGCTACCCTTATAAACCAACATGTTGGCTTATCATCATGTTCCACAAGTTAAGATCCGTTCACTTTTCTTGGTAGGGACTCCACTCAGAAATGAAATGGATCATGGTACCTATACATTCGATAAAAAATGAGGACCCTAATTTAGATACATTTTCAACCTTTTAAAAAAAAAAAAAGGAAGTAGGGGATTTTCTACGCTTTGCGCCGACGTTTCGGCGGTCCGGATGGAACAACTTTGCTGGCCGGATCTGGCCCGCGGGCCGTATTTTGGGCATCAATGTGCTAGACCTTAGCTTAGATATTGCAGACGATCTGTTGTGTGTTGCTAGACCTTAAGTTCTCTTCATCTATACCCTTGACCTTCACCCTCCTCTCGACCCTGCGTATCTCGTGAGACTATCTCCTCTGTTCTGTTTTTCACAAGTCATAAATATAAATTCCCTGATCTTTACAAGCTGCAGACGTGTTAATCTGTTTGTTCTTCATGTTTACGTCTGATACGTTAATCTAATAAACTACCAGCTCAAAGTTGGATCAAGAGGCAGACATAATATCCTCATGTCTTCATGTGTCTTTCACTTTATTCATGAAACTTAGACTTTTCCTGACATAATGAAAATCTTTTTAAAAAAAAGATGTAATAATGTAAATATACAATAAAAACAATATGGGCGGTTTTTTAAATAAATATATACAATATAAAATATACAATATAAATATATAAAATATAAATATGCGTATATCAGCAGACACAAAGTATTCAGATAATAAGATATTTATTTCATGTAGATCTTTTTTTTCCCCAATAAGATAGACAAATGATGGAAAAGAAAACTCTGGCTGGACATTTGGTCAGTTTGGGGGGGGGGGGGGGGGAAAACCCTAATCTATTCGTCAGTCTTCCCTTTTCGCTTTCTGAGCTAATGGCATCTCCGAGCTGCGTATTCCCCGCAGTATCAGACAGCTAAATGCTGCACCCGACTGTGGCGCTCAGTGGCCATTTTTCCAGGCCATATTGAGTTCGTAATGGGAAACCTCCAACCTCTCTCGCCGCCCCCCCCCCGCCACCTCGCAATGTCCGCCCCCCCCCCTTCTAAAAAATGAGAGCCTGGTTCTCTGGAGAGATTGCAATTTCCCCCCCCCCAACCCCTCCCTCTCCCCTTTCGCCTCCTTTATAATATATTTTGAAAGTTGTAATTAATGTAATTGCCCAAACAATTGATATAAAAAAAAATAATTTTTCATGTGTTTGTGTGTGTGTAATTCTCCGGGCGATCGCTGTCTGTGAGCAGGGTTACAGGGGGTCTAAATCGATAGAGTATAAAAAAAAAATGTTTTGCCCTTTTATATTTGAGTACGTCGCCCCAAAGCTCGTGTACATTTGTTTGTGTCTCATTGCCTGCACAATCAGAAGTAATAGTAGATTAAAATAGCGAACGACAAAATAGCGAACGACAAAATAGCGAACAACAAAATAGCGAACGACAAAATAGCGAACGACAAAATAGCGCCGAAAGAAAAGCGCGCACGAAATAGCACGAAATTTACAGACAAAATAGCGCGAGACAAAATAACACAGACTTGTTAATGATATACAATAGGCGGAGGCCGAGGGCAGTAATTTTGCGAATGCCCCCTACTCTGTTCAAGCTTCAATGTCAATGTATTTCAGATGAATAAATCTAAAAGTATGTCCAGTGGCGTAGCATGCATGGCGCGAAGGGGTTCAATGAACCCGGGCCCACGATTATTAGGGGCCCACGTGAGAACTTATGGATGACACTAAAGTCCTGATGTTCACGAATTAAAATTTCGACACAGCAGCAAATTATTTATTTTTTTCAAAGCTTAATTTGTTTCTTTTTTTTTCTGTATTTAATTTGTCAGGTCTGATATCTTAATTGGGTCAAGGACTTCACAATCGACGGTTTTCGTAGATTGGTAACAGAACTGTGTTAACAGTTGTGATATAATAAAATATTGTATCCTAGCCATTAAAGTAGATACCTTGAAATATTGTAAAACACTCTGAAATGTTGAAATGTTTGTTCTGTTACAATGAAAGGCGACAACAAATTGGGGAGCAGGTTTATAACAAATGTTACGTATCTAGGCGTTGTTTTTTTTTTTTTCTTTCTTTGACCTGTTGCGGTCAAGAGACGGGTAGGTTGTCTGCCCCTTGTGTAATAAGTTTTTTTTTATTTTATTCGTCAAGCCACACAGACAGTGACCGGTCCTTGACCTGTGTGTGTACCTCTGGTTGAAAGGAGGGTGTTTTTTTTTTCTGTCTCTTTGAAGAGCGTTCTAGATCTGGGAAATTGATGACGTATTTGTTTCGAGAAATTCCTAGATTTGTCTTGAAATCGACGCGCGGTATATTATATAAAGACCGCCCGCGTGACGTTGACGGACAGACATACGGAGACAGCCGTGAGACAGAATAGCGGAGACATTGCGTGACCCGTGCGTGGTATACCATTTATCGTGTAAGTTAATATTTTTTTTTTAAGGCCTTGCTTGCTTGTATTTGTAATTACATTTTCAAACTCTTGTATTGTAATATTTTTACATGCCATTTTTGTAAAAGGGTTTTGGTCAACACATCAAGTCTGTATTGAGTAAATGTTTATGTTTCTTTCTTGTAACTTTATATTTGATTAAACATTAAGTTGATAGTTTACCTTCCGATTTCTTGTGTCATTTTTTTTTGTTATTCATTGTAAGTCTTTGATTAAATTCAGACTTATTATAAGTGACACAACTGCTATTCTATTGTCACGTTCCCCTAGGCAAGCCATTTAAAAGTAGAATTCAATTCGTAATACGTGACAAAAGAAGTTTGAGGGCTTTCGTCCCGGATATTTTTCTGAACCTATTTTCGTCTTACTTGAGTAATTTTGTAAAGGCGAAGTTGACTTTAACAAAATTTTTTTTTTGTTCAAAGAGTCGGAAGTAAAGTATCAATAGTATTGACCAAACTCTCTTAAGGTTTTTTTTTGTTGTACTGATTTTGTACTGTATATTTACATTGTATACATATTTTTGCTTGTAATAGTTGCTAGTTAGTCATGGATATTCAGGTTTTTCTTGCCAATCCCTCTGTGGAAGAGCTTGATGCTTTTACTAGGAAGGAACTGGTCCTTATTTCAAAACATTTAGGGTTAAAAATAAAATCAAATGCCCTTAAACAAGAAATCAGAGATAACATTGTAATCCATTATGTAGACGAGGAAGTGTTTTCTGAAGACCTTTTAGAAACCCTTAGACCCGATGAGGGTAAATCAGATTTAGAACTTCAGATAAAATTAAAACAAATGGAAATAGAAGCCCAGAAGGAAATGGCTAGAGAGCAGAGAGAAATTAAACAAAAAGAATTAGAGCTTGCAGCGGCTAGAGAGCAGAGAGAAATTAAACAAAAAGAATTAGAGCTTGCAGCGGCTAGAGAGCAGAAAGAAATGGAAATGAAATTACAAATAGAGTTAAAAAAATTAGAGTTAGCTGCTAATGTAAGACCAGATTCTTCCCCTGCCAGTCATACTGTTGAAGCAATAAAATTTTTGAAAATAATTCCACGCTTTAATGAAGCCACAATTGACAATTATTTTCCACAATTTGAACTTGCTGTGAAAAATTTTAATGTACCTGAAACTTTGTGGCCCACTTTGCTGCAAACAGTTTTGACTGGTAGAGCTGCAGAGGTATTTTGTTCTTTGACCATTGAACAACAAAAAGATTATAATGTTGTTAAGGCCTTAATTCTTAAGGCATATGAACTTGTTCCGGAAGCTTACCGAAAGCAGTTCAGGGATTGTCGCAAATCGGATGGCCAAACCCATGTAGAATTCCTGCGGGAAAAGGAGCGACGCTTTGAGAAATGGCTCACTTCCAGGGAAATCGGCACCGACTTTGCAAAATTCAAGAACCTAATGCTGATGGAAGAGTTCAAGAGTTGTGTGCGGCTGGACGTCCGTACGCATATAGCTGATCGTGGCGAGGAAGATGTGCACAAGGCTGCAGTGTTGGCAGACGATTATATAATATCACATCAATTTGCCAAGTATACGACGGATGTCAAGCCAAAACAAGTCAAACAGCCTGAGTCCATTGCTAGCAACTCCATCAAGAACAGCAGTACAAATGACAGAAAACCTACTACAAGTAAAGCTACTTGTTCCTACTGCAAACGAGAAGGCCATAAAATTGACGATTGTTGGAAATTGAGGAAGAGAAACGAAAAAGCTCCTTCAAAAGTCAGCGCTTGCACAGTACAGTGGTCGTCGAGGTTTACTCCCTCATCCTCAAGTCATATCAAGAATACCTCGACACCACCTGTTTCAAATGTATTGACTGTACAAGACTCTCCGAAAATGTCTCCACGGTGTTCAAATGACTCAACAGTGAGTTCTTCAAATTCATCTTTACGATGTTCCAATGACTCAAACAAGAGTTTTTCAAATACATCAAGCCGATGTTCCAATGACTCAAACAAGAGTTTTTCAAATACATCAAGCCGATGTTCCAATGACTCAAACAAAAGTTTACCTAATACATCACCCCGATGTTCCAATGACTCTAACCAGAGTTCCAATAATACATCACCCCGATGTTCCAATGACTCTATCCAGAGTTCCCATAATACATCATCCCGATGTTCCCATGACTCTATCCAGAGTTCCCATAATACATCATCCCGATGTTCCCATGACTCTATCAAGAGTTCCCATAATACATCATCCCGATGTTCCCATGACTCTATCCAGAGTTCCCATAAGACATCACCCCGATGTTCTAATGACTCCATCAAGAGTTCTCCAAATACATCCAAAAGATGTTCTACTGACTCAAGAAAGAGTTTCTCCACTGCGTCTCCTAGAGATGTCAATGACTCCAGCGAGAGTTCGACCCAAGTCCAGTCTGCATCAACCAAAATTGATGTTTTATTAGAGGATTTTAAGCCTTTCATTTCGGAAGGATTCGTATCACTACCCGGTGATTCTACAAGTCTACGACCTATCACCATTTTGAGAGACACAGGTGCCTCACAATCGCTACTTTTAGAGGGTATCTTGCCCTTGTCTAAATCATCATCGACTGGGAAGAGCATCCTGTTACGAGGCGTAGAGCTTGGATGTATAGATGTGCCTCTACATCTAATCGACATAAAGTCAAATCTCATTACTGGACCGGTTGTTGTAGGTGTCCGACCAACATTACCATTGGAAGGCATCTCGTTGCTGTTAGGCAATGACTTAGCAGGTGGAAAGGTGATAGCCGAACCCATCGTCACTCAAACACCCGACTTATCTGCCACACCCGAGGAAGACCTAGAGTTATATCCAGCGTGTGCAGTAACAAGGGCAATGAGGTTGAAAGCATCTCAAGAAGAGAACGTCGTCAAAGCCAACAGTAACCACGATGATGTGGACTTGAGCACCACATTCTTTGCTTCTCTTGAAGAAGAACCAACGCCAAATTCTGAAAAGCCGGCATCAACTCGAAAACAGTTGATTGAGGACCAAAAGAAGGATCCAGAGCTCGCCAAACTCCGAGAAACCGCAATGACATCACAAGAGGCAGAGCTAGCATCAACGTGCTACTACATCCAAGATGATATGCTCTTCAGGAAATGGAAACCTCCAGACGCATCCAACGAAGAAGAATGGAGAATATGCCATCAAATCGTGTTACCAGAAAGATACCGAGCGTACATCATGAATCTGGCTCATGACACACCAATGTCAGGTCATCTCGGCATCCACAAGACATACCACAAGATTATGTCACACTTTTTCTGGCCACGTTTGAAGAAAGATGTCATCCAGTACTGCCGATCCTGTCATGCCTGTCAGATGGTTGGCAAGCCAAATCAAAAGATCCCTGTTGCTCCTCTGAAGCCGATTCCAGCCTTTGAAGAACCTTTCAGCAGAGTACTTATTGACTGTGTTGGTCCTCTCCCAAGGACAAAAGCTGGCAACCAATACCTGTTGACCATTATGTGTGCTTCAACTCGTTTTCCTGAGGCTATTCCTCTAAGGAACATAAAAGCATCAAACATTGTAAAGGCCTTAATCAAGTTCTTTACTCTATTTGGTCTACCAAAGTCCATCCAATCGGACCAAGGAACGAATTTCACGGCCAATCTTTTCAAGCAAGTCATGACTCAGTTGGGCATCAAACACTGCATGTCGAGTGCGTATCATGCCGAGTCGCAAGGCGCTCTTGAGCGATTCCATCAGACTCTCAAGAACATGATCCGAACCTATTGCTTTGAGCACGAAAAAGACTGGGACGAAGGAATCCACATGCTACTGTTTGCAACCCGTGAATCCGTCCAGGAATCGTTGGGATTCAGCCCTTTTGACTTAGTCTTTGGCCATTCGGTGCGCGGTCCCTTGAAATGTATAAAAGAGACTTTGTTGTCACCAACAGCCACTGAAGGACTTTTAGACTATGTAAGTAAGTTTAAAACTAGACTTTATGATGCTTGTGTTCTGGCCAAAAATAACTTACAAAACACCCAATCCAGCATGAAACGCTGGTATGATAGAAAGGCCCGTGTTAGAGAATTTTCTCCCGGGGATAAGGTGCTTGTATTTTTGCCCATACCAGGTCAACCCTTGCAAGCCAGATATTTTGGTCCCTATGAAATTGAGACCAAAATTAGTGACCTCAATTATACAATCAAAACCCCTGACCGTAGGAAAAAGACTCAGTTATGTCATATAAACATGCTGAAGCCTTATGTATCTCGGCCAGATCACTCAGATAAGAGTAATTGTGTTTTAAATACAGTCAAAAGTTGTTCAAATAGCCATGTTTCTCCTATTGATGATGATATTGTAAAGGAGAAATTTGGACAATACAAAATCCCTAATTCTTTTGTATTACAGAATTTGGATGTAAAACTGTCTCATCTGTCTTCGACAGAAAGGCCAGTTATCATGAAACTCATTAATGAATTTAATGACATTTTTTCTGATGTACCAAAACAGACTAATGTTATAATGCATGATGTAGATGTTGGCGAGGCTACTCCAGTCAAGCAGCATCCTTACAGGGTCAACCCTGAAAAACTTGCCATACTTAGGTCAGAAATCAAGTATATGCTTGAAAATGACCTCATTGAACCAAGTTCCAGTAGTTGGAGCTCCCCATGTGTCTTGATACCTAAACAGGACAAGACTTATCGTTTTTGTACAGACTACCGTAAGGTAAATGCTGTAACAAAGACCGATTCGTTTCCTATCCCTAGGATAGACCTACTTTCAGGTTATTGGCAGGTTCCCCTGACTGATAGGGCAAAGGAAATCTCCGCCTTTGTCACCCCTGATGGTTTGTACCAATACAAAGTGATGCCATTTGGCATGAAGAATGCTCCTGCCACTTTCCAGAGAATGATAAATGCCCTGCTTGCTGACATGGAGAATTGCCACGCATACATAGACGATGTAGTAATTTTTAGCCAAGATTTTTCTAGCCATTGTAAACAACTGCATTGTCTTTTTACTAAACTGTTACATGCAAAAATTACTGTAAACCTGAGTAAGAGTGATTTTTGCCAGGCTTCCATCCAATACTTAGGCCATATTGTAGGACAAGGCCAGGTGAAACCTGTAATGGCCAAAGTAGAAGCTATCCAAGCTTTCCCTATCCCTGCTGATCGGAAACAACTCCGAAGATTTTTGGGAATGTCTGGATATTATAGAAAATTTTGCGAAAATTTTTCTGTCATTGCCAGTCCTTTAACAAACCTCCTGAGAAAGAACGTCCGATTTACTTGGACGGATGAATGTCAGAAAGCCTTTAACCAGATCAAGCAGATATTATCTAGCTCTCCCATTTTGATGGCTCCTGACTTCGGAAAACCTTTTAGGTTAGCTATTGACGCCAGTGACACAGGTGTTGGGTCAGTCCTTTACCAAGAAGATAATTTCCAAGTAGAGCATCCTATTTGTTTCTTTTCCAAGAAATTTAATAGACATCAAAGAAATTATTCTACTGTGGAAAAAGAATGTCTTGGGTTGATTCTTTCTATACAACACTTTGATTTTTATATCAGTGGGTCCAGATGGCCACTGGTTGTATTTACTGACCACAATCCCCTTACATTTATCCACAAAATGTCTGGCAAGAACCAACGACTTCTCAGGTGGAGTTTATTTTTACAAGAGTACAACCTAGATCTTTAACACATAAAAGGCAGCGAAAATGTTATCGCCGATGCCTTGTCTAGATTGTAAAAAGTATTTTGATGTATATATTTTTTTATATATATCATGATAAATACATTCTGTAATGTAAATATTTTTTTTGTAGTTCTAAAAAGATTTCCATTTCGTGGAAATGTAAACTTTTTATTTTTAGGGGGGAGGTGTTACGTATCTAGGCGTTGTTTTTTTTTTTTTCTTTCTTTGACCTGTTGCGGTCAAGAGACGGGTAGGTTGTCTGCCCCTTGTGTAATAAGTTTTTTTTTATTTTATTCGTCAAGCCACACAGACAGTGACCGGTCCTTGACCTGTGTGTGTACCTCTGGTTGAAAGGAGGGTGTTTTTTTTTCTGTCTCTTTGAAGAGCGTTCTAGATCTGGGAAATTGATGACGTATTTGTTTCGAGAAATTCCTAGATTTGTCTTGAAATCGACGCGCGGTATATTATATAAAGACCGCCCGCGTGACGTTGACGGACAGACATACGGAGACAGCCGTGAGACAGAATAGCGGAGACATTGCGTGACCCGTGCGTGGTATACCATTTATCGTGTAAGTTAATATTTTTTTTTTAAGGCCTTGCTTGCTTGTATTTGTAATTACATTTTCAAACTCTTGTATTGTAATATTTTTACATGCCATTTTTGTAAAAGGGTTTTGGTCAACACATCAAGTCTGTATTGAGTAAATGTTTATGTTTCTTTCTTGTAACTTTATATTTGATTAAACATTAAGTTGATAGTTTACCTTCCGATTTCTTGTGTCATTTTTTTTTGTTATTCATTGTAAGTCTTTGATTAAATTCAGACTTATTATAAGTGACACAACTGCTATTCTATTGTCACGTTCCCCTAGGCAAGCCATTTAAAAGTAGAATTCAATTCGTAATACGTGACACAAAGATGTAGAAGATAGAAAGATGTCGAAATTAATCATGGAAGATTGTGATTCTCTGACCAATGCTTAGTTTTTGTCTTGGTTCATAGTTCTTAAAGAAAGTTAACATCATTATATTTATACAAGTACATGATTATGGAATAGTATCCTTCGGATATGAATGCCTGTGTATTACCTGTGGTCGGAACGATCTCGCCCACACACCAGTTCTACCATTTTTCTTTAAATAAACGAGGCTAAAGCTATGATGGTACCTCCAGTTAAAAAGGATAGTAGAGCCACAATGGTCTTCGAGTATTACTTCATCAAAAGAAGCCGATTTCGCATTATGTTCACTTTGCTAACCACGACTTAAGCTTGGTCTAAAATTATTCCGTCAGCTGTATCCAAGACGTTGCAGATTTCTATGACCTGGTATGTGATTTTTGCTCATAGCATCTCAAGATGGGCGGCGTCTTGAATCCAATAGGAAGAGCACAGCTTAGTACACTCAAATACTTTTGCCCACAAGGTGGTCATCAATGAATGATTCGGATATTTTGATGTACTAAATCTGTTAACACAAATTACTTTGTGTTTCTCAAAGGCAAAAGAACGCCTGAAAGCTGCAGCTATTGCAGGGAAATAAGAACTGCTTTTTGTCGAGTACTAAATTGTAAGCGCGGTCAGCGTTGTAAACGTCGACAAAATGAGGAGCAAGATCTACATAATGCAGAAAGTAATGGAATGTCTTTTGGTAAATAAACCCATACATTCAGATTACTCAATTGTTCTGTCACATTATACATTCGTCTTACTAAGGTTGGGGGGGGGGGGGGGCAACAAGATATTACTGAACCAGGGCCAACGGACACCTTGCTACGCCACTGAGTATGTCCTGTTGGGGAACAAAGGAATAGAGTCGGTGTACATTGAAGCTCATTTACCATTTGTTAACAGACATATTTCTAAAAAAGAGCGAGGAGGCGATGTGGCTGAAAAGGTAAAAGCGCTTGGATTCCGAACCAAGGCTGAAGACTGGGATTTTTAATTTCAATTAGGCCTATCATTGGGACACCTTTGAGTCGACCCAGCTCAAATGGATACCTAACGTCAGTAGGAGAAAAGTAAAGGCGTTTGGTCGTTGTGCTGAGCTACATTAAAACCTTGATTTACCTTAGGGCAAAGAAAACAGATGACTTTTATCTCCTTCTTCCCACCCACTGGTCCTAACAAGTGATAGGAACATAGCGCGTTGAGTTAATTAAAAGCTAAGCTGGTCACTGGTGTTATTTTCTCATTGGTACTATTTAGTCATTAGTCGGCTCTATTTTGTCGGATCACGCACATCTAGTTACAATGTCTATAATTATAATGTCTATAATTATCACAGAGATTAATCTACGGAGGCAAGTGTGTTTTAAAAACCATTGGTTAGCGTATAAAATATCATTTATAGGCATTTTAAAACTATTAATAATTCATGGAATTTTTTTTTTAAAATCCTAATAACCAAGATCTTGTAGCCTTAAATCCAAATCAAATTAACAACACAGATCTTTAACTAAGTAAACAAGAAATTTAGAGACATTTTGAAGAGCAATTTTTTGTTTATGTCGGAATAAGGCGAATTTTAAAAATCAGGTACGTCCAGGAGATAACACGCGGGAAATGATAGGCTTGCATTGCGGATGCTATCCAGCACCGCGATGACTTTTGCGCATATTGCATAACCAAGCCTCAAAGACTCTCTTTCATGTCCACATTACATAATGAATCCTCAAAGACTGTTCCATGCCCATATTGCAAAATGAAGCTTCAAACATTCTGTTTCATGTCCACTTTACATAATGAATCCTCAAAGACTCTTTTTCATGTCCACATTACATAATGAAGCCTCAAAGAATCTGTTCCATGCCCACAGTAAGAAATGAAGCCTTGAAATGTCGGTTCCATTGTGCTCCATGGTTTCATATATATGTTATGCGCCCCGTAGAACATGTGTCCTAAACTTAAATGTCCCACTGTCTGAAAATGGTTCAGTACAGGTGTTTAATATAATTTTTTTTTTTAAACAATATTGTAAAAGTTTAATTAACAAAAGAGTGAAAGCATTGATTCGTTCGAAGAGTGACTCTACTATACGCCTCTATCTTAGAGTGACTCTGACTCTACTTTACGCCTTTATCTTAGAGTGACTCTACTTTACGCCTCTATCTTAGAGTGACTCTGACTCTACTTTACGCCTTTATCTTAGAGTGACTCTTCTTTACGCCTCTATCTTAGAGTGAGTGTACGTTCACCAAAAATAAATAGATCGTCTGAAAACCACAAACATTTATTTATAAATGCTATACCATAAATTTCCTCTTTCTCGCTGTTTCTCTCTGTCCTTCCCAGTGTCTTTCTCAGTGTGTCTCTCTGTCCACCCCTCTCTCTCTCTCTCTCTCTGTGTCTGTCTCTATCTCTGTGTGTGTGTGTCTCTCTCTCTCTTTCTCTGATTCTTTGTTTTTTTCTCTCTCTCTCTCTGTTTTTCACTGACACTTTTCACCTCTCTCTGTGTCTCTCTCTTTTTCTCTCTCTCTCTCTATGTGTCTCTCTCTTTCTCCGTCTCAACCGATGACACCAAGATTATCAAGAAGACAAAACGACGCCATATTGATGCTGGATTTATAAGGAACTAACTTGATTTTAAAATCGCGAAGAGCTCCAGTTCCTTTCGCCCATGACGAGGACCAGGGATCCTGCTAGCGAAAGCTGGAACTGACCTCGTCTGCAAGGGCCCATCCTAAATTAAACGACAGTTTATTCAGAGAGAGTGGTCGAAAAGGGTCTGGGGGAGGAGGGGGGCAATGGGGCGATGGGGCGCTCGCCCGACAGAAAAAGCCTGCAGCAACAATAGTCTGGGGAGCTGTTATTAAATAAATTTCCAATTAGACCAAGCAGACGATGGCAGCCAATCTATCAGGCGATGTCTAGAGTAGACTTTCTCTCTAAGCCTTTCAAGATGTTTGCTCGGCCGTATAACGCAATTAGCGGAGGCCCTGCCGAGGGTTTGCGCTTCGTGTCTGGATTAGACGTACGTTGGGTTCCATAGATTTGAAATGCTGATTTTGTTTTTATTCATCCGTCATTCGTGCATTCGTTCATGCCACCGACTTCTCTCCCCTCGTCTTTGGTTGGAGATGCTGGTCACGGCGGCTGAAAATGATGGATGGACACTTTGGTTCTGTGCCTTGGAGTGCTTTTAGTTTTATCTATCTATCTATCTGTCTATCTATCTATCTATCTATCTATCTATCTATCTATCTATCTTCTATCTATCTATCTATCTGTCTGTCTGCCTGTCTGTCTGTCTGTCTGTCTATCTATCTATCTATCTATCTATCTATCTATCTATCTATCTATCTGTCTGTCTATCTATCTATCTATCTATCTATCTATCTATCTATTTGTCTGTCTGTCTGTCTGTTTGTCTGCCTGTCTGTCATTCTATCTATGTATCTATCTATTTATCTGTCTGTCTGTCTGTTGTACTATTGAATGCCTTTTTTTAAAGCAAAAATCAGTCAAATGTTGGCTGGGTAACGTAACCAATTGTCTCTTTGTTTGTATAAAAGTTTAAAGAAAGTAGTTTAAATGAACTTTTAGCCTGAAGATAGACCTAAAGACAAAAGCACATACTATGCCTCCGCAGCCAGAGAAGTAGTGTCAGAGACAGAGAGAATAAGAGAGGCACTGAGACAGGGAAAGTTAAAGACGGCAATTGAGAATAAAATACAGACAGGGGAGAGAGAAGATAATACAGACGGGGAGAGAGAAGATAATACAGACAGAGGAGAGAGAAGATAATACAGACAGGGGAGACAGAAGATAATACAGAAAGGGGAGAGAGATGATAATACAGAAAGGGGAGAGAGAAGATAATACAGACTGGGGAGAGAGAAGATAATACAGACAGGGGAGAGAGAAGATAATACAGACAGGGGAGAGAGAAGATAATACAGACAGGGGAGACAAAAGATAATACAGACAGGGGAGAGAGAAGATAATACAGAAAGTGGAGAGAGAAGATAATACAGACAGGGGAGAGAGAAGATAATTCAGACAGGGGAGAGAGAAGATAATACAGACAGTAGAGAGAAGATAATACAGACAGGGGAGAGAGAAGATAATACAGACAGGGGAGAGAGAAGATAATACAGACAGGGGAGAGAGAAGATAATACAGACAGGGGAGAGAGAAGATAATACAGAAAGGGGAGAGAAAAGATAATACAGACAGGGGAGAGAGAAGATAATACAGACAGGGGAGAGAGAAGATAATACAGACAGGGGAGACAGAAGATAATTCAGAAAGGGGAGAGAGAAGATAATACAGACAGGGGAGAGAGAAGATAATACAGACAGGGGAGAGAGAAGATAATACAGACAGGGGAGAGAGAAGATAATACAGACAGGGGAGAGAGAAGATAATACAGACAGGGGAGAGAGAAGATAATACAGACAGGGGAGAGAGAAGATAATACAGACAGGGGAGAGAGAAGATAATACAGACAGGGGAGAGAGAAGATAATACAGAGAGGGGAGAGAGAAGATAATACAGACAGGGGAGAGAGAAGATAATACAGAAAGGGGAGAGAAAAGATAATACAGACAGGGGAGAGAGAAGATAATACAGACTGGGGAGAGAGAAGATAATACAGACGGGGAGAGAGAAGATAATACAGACAGGGGAGAGAGAAGATAATACAGACAGGGGAGAGAGAAGATAATACAGACAGGGGAGAGAGAAGATAATACAGAAAGGGGAGAGAGAAGATAATACAGACAGGGGAGAGAGAAGATAATACAGACAGGGGAGAGAGAAGATAATACAGACAGGGGAGAGAGAAGATAATACAGACAGGGGAGAGAGAAGATAATACAGACAGGGGATACAGAAGATAATACAGACAGGGGAGAGAGAAGATAATACAGACAGGGGATACAGAAGATAATACAGACATGGGAGAGAGAAGATAATACAGAAAGGGGAGAGAGAAGATAATACAGACAGGGGAGAGAGAAGATAATACAGAAAGGGGAGACAGAAGATAATACAGAAAGGGGAGACAGAAGATAATACAGACAGGGGAGAGAGAAGATAATACAGACAGGGGAGAGAGAAGGTAATACAGAAAGGGGAGACAGAAGATAATACAGAAAGGGGAGACAGAAGATAATACAGAAAGGAGAGAGAGAAGATAATACAGAAAGGGAAGACAGAAGATAATACAGAAAGGGGAGACAGAAGATAATACAGAAAGGGGAGACAGAAGATAATACAGAAAGGGTAGAGAGATGATAATACAGACAGGGGAGACAGAAGATAATACATGTAATTGAGATAGAAATACATACAAAGTTAAAATATCAAAAATTCTTTAAAAAATAAGCATAGCCTTTTCAAAGAAGTAGAACAGGTAGAACTATATCTACCAATAATGTGCATGTTATTTCCCTTATTTGATATCAAACAAAATAATCAATTACCAATAATTGATTGACTAATTGATTAGTTTTGTTTACTGATTCACGTTTTGTTAGGCAAAGTGGATAATTGTTTAAAGTATCAACTTAATCGGAGAATGCGTGAGGGATGAGTAGCGTTGTTGAGAGAGAGAGAGACAGAGAGACAGAGACAGAGAGACAGAGAGAGAGACAGAGAGAGCGATAGAGAGAGACAGAGAGATAGACAGAGACAGAGAGACAGAGAGAGAGACTGACAGAGAGAGAGACGGACAGAGAGAGAGACAGAGAGAGAGACAAAGAGACAGAGAGAGAGCCAGAGACAGAGAGAGAGACAGAGAGAGCGATCGAGAGAGACAGAGAGAGAGACAGAGACAGAGAGACAGAGAGAGAGACTGACAGAGAGAGAGACAGAGAGAGAGACAAAGAGACAGAGAGAGAGCCAGAGACAGAGAGAGAGACAGAGAGACAGAGAGAGAGACAGAGAGAGCGATAGAGAGAGACAGAGAGAGAGAGACAGAGACAGAGAGACAGACAGAGAGACAGAGAGACAGAGAGAGAGACAGAGACAGAGAGAGACAGAGAGACAGAGAGAGACTGACAGAGAGAGACAGAGAGAGAGAGAGACAGAGAGAGACTGACAGAGAGAGACAGAGAGAGAGAGAGAGAGAGAGAGTAGAGAGAGCATTGGACTATTTGAACACAAGAGTTATATAGTAATCAAAATAATATTGAATGAATATTTGCTTGTTTGTAAAATGTTTCGGATGTTCCTTCAGGGTTTCAAGATAAACTTACTTCTAAACATATCCTGAACCTCCAGCAGAACGACGGGGGGATTGCTGAAGGCAGGGTTTGAACCCGAGATCATCGAGAAGTCCTAACGACAGTCCAACGCTCATACTGCCACACCAGCACAACTAAACTCTCATCGTGTTAAATTTCATAGGGATTAGATAATAGTGAGCAAATACATGCAATTTTATTAGTCTTTTCTAAGGCATTCGACAAAATTCTCCACCATAGCCTATTTTAAAAAGAACAACAATATTTTGGCTTTAATGTTTCATTACAGTGGTGGCTGAGCGGTAAAGCGCTTGGCTTCTGAACCGGGGTTAAGACTGGGATTTTTATTTCGGGATCCTTGGGCGCCTCTGAGTCTACCCAGCTCTAATGGGTACCTGACATCAGTTGGGAAAAAATAAAGGCGGTTGGTCTTTGTGCTGGCCACATGACACCCTCGTTAACCGTAGGCCACAGAATCAGATGACCTTTACATCATCTGCCCTATAGACCACAAGGTCTGAAAGGGAAACTTTTTTTACATCAATTAATTAAGGATTTCCTGATAGGAAGAGAACAAATTGTAATAATAAATGTCTCCAAATCAACACCAATAATAGTAAACTCAGGTGTACTTCAAGAAACAGCCTTAGGCCTACTACTGTTTCTAATTTACATAAATGACCTGCCAAAATATATTAGTTCAGGAACAAAAGTCAGATTATTTGCAGACGATTGCATACTATATAGAGCAATAAAAACAACACAAGATACTGAAATTTTACAAAGAGATTTAGATGAATTACAGAAATGGGAATCGAATTGGAGCATGTCTTTCCCCCACCCAGAAAAATGTCCGTCGTTAAGAGTAACAAAAAAAACTAAAACAAATTAAAACGACTTAGTTTATTCAAGGTACACTAGCCGCACAAACTAAACATTCAAAATATCTAGGTGTAATAAAAATCGAAACAAAGTATTAGGGTTTATTTAAATACATTTTTACAATTCAAACAAGAATATAAAACTAGAATGCTATTTAACTGTAGTGTGGCCGATATTAGAATAAGCATCCTCTGTTTGGGACCCCTCAAATCAAGAAAGCATTAACTCTTTCTCTCCTGACTGACGATACCAACGTTAATTCCACCAGAATGTGGTAAATAATTGCGGAGAGAAAGAGTTAAGAAACTAGAACAAATACAAAATAGAGAAGAGAGATATATAACAAACGAATATTCAGATTTAATTAGAGTAACACCATTAGTAGAATCGCTAAACTTAGTGACGATTCAGGACAGAAGAATAAAAAGTAAAGCAGCTATAATACATAAAACACTGAACCATAACTTACAAATAGAAAAACAAAACCTAATGAAATACTCTAAAAGACACAAAGATAGAGGCACATTTCTTATTCCATACGCTAGAACAAATACATACACGTGCTCCTTCTTCCCTAGTGCCATTAGAGAATGAAATGGCTTGCCTGAATCAACCATGAAAATCAACAATTTGCGGTCATTTATTAAGAAGTATGACCAGTTCGACACATCTAATGCGTAGGATGTAATTTTCTTCTTTTTTGAAGTAACTTTTTAAATATATAAGATAAGAAGAAGATAAGATAAATCAGGTCTCAGTGGTATCTCTATAAATAATAATAGTAAAAATAATAATAATAATAATAATAATTATAGGAATGTACATAATAATTATGGAAAGTCCTGAAAAATAATGGCAAGATGTCCAGCTTTGTCAGAATCTGCCCCAAAAAAAAGTGGCGAAATAAACCCAGCAGCTACAAGGCCCTAACACGTGATCTGATTGAAAACAATATGTCTTTCTACTACAGAAAGTTCTCGAGTCATTGGACTATCTATTCTACTGGGACTGTGGGAGTAGGTCACTGACTTCTGAAGAGCGTAATGCTTTGGTGGAATAAAATTTAGAACAGAAAAACCTACCTGTGGTCCGAGTGTTACAGTTATTCCCGTTCCAGAGAGAGAGACAGAGAGAGAGAGAGACAGAGAGAGATATTGAGCTATGTTTAGGATTATCGAAGTTAGTAGCCTCTTTCCGAACATGTTACTGTCGCCAGGTTATTTTGGATGGCCGTTTCGTGACATCGGGTTCATGTAATATTACATGTAGGCATTGCCAGGATGGATACTTGCACGTTTATACGTTCATACCATGGGCGTAGCCAGGGGGGGATTAGGGTTCAACCCCCCCCCCAAAAGTGACTGATTTTTTACTTTGATTTTGTTTATTTTAGGTGAGATTTTAATACTAAACCATCACTTGTCCCAGCAGAGCCATGGGGGTTTCGCAGTTGAATCCCACTCTTCTATAAAACAAAGCACACACAAAAATATTAATACAAAAGACAATCCCCAAATTCCAAGAGTATAGCTATGGAAGATTTTGATTTAAAACCCCCCTCCGAAATTAACGATGAAACCCCCCTCTTCAATATATGAATATCAATTTTTCAGTCACCAGATTCTATGAGCGTAGCAAAAGCGGTTTAAGGTTAAAATCCCCCTACAGAGAGTTTTGAGGTTGAAAACCTATTGCAAAAGATATGAGCATTGTTGGAATTTTAGAGCTTCTTTCGCTTAGAGTGAACCCCCCCCCCCCAGGGCACAAGACGTAGAGGAAGACCAAAAAGAACGTGGCGTACGCAGTGTACTAGATGAAGCCGAGAGGGACAGAGCTGGGAAGTCGTTAAAAGACTAGCAAGAGACTGTGGAGAGTGGCGTGTTTTTACTGAGGCCCTATGTTCCACAGGAACACAAAGAAATAAAATGATGATGCTCGCAGACTAACCAATTGGTTCCATATGCTAGGATACGTTTGTACAAAACCTCCTTCTTCCCCAATGCTAGTAGAGCATGGTATGGGTTGCCTGAGTCAGCATGGAAAACCAACGGCTAAGCTAAATTTAAGTCGTTGATTAACATGCATGATTGACCTATGTACGGAATCATCTTTTTTTGAAGTAACGTCTGTATTTTATAAGAAGTCTTTAAGAAATCCAAACACTCTCACGCACACTCGGACACACACACACACAGTGACAAGCAAATGACCCTAACCTCCCACCAATTATTGCCCCCTTCCCTACAGGCCATAAATCTAAACGCTGGACTTCTCTAAAGCCTTCTGAGGTCAATACAGCAATTTCTTCGCACGGTAAGGCATTTTGTTTTTCAATAGCCCTCTTCTCTCTGTCTGGAGTCTGGATGGTTAGTTGTGTGTTTAGTCCTCGCGCCAGTCAAGCCCCTAAAACACACACACACACGCACATGTAATACATTAGATAATGCCCCAAGGGGAAACGGCTCCAGCAACGGCCTAATATTATGGGCAAATGATTCTATTACTGTCATTTACAGATGAATTGTAAACGGGGGTGCACAAGGATTGGTTTCCGGTCTAGAATGTATTATGGTGATGTGCTTTTACTGCCATCTCGCGACGTCTGCTCTGCAATACACTCCAGCAGAAGTGAGGACATTTATCAGAAATGTCCCTCTTTTTTTTCCCTTGTTTTTTTTTTATCTCTTCAAAATAAAATAACAAAAGTAGTACATTTCATCTTCAAGATGTTTGATCGATTAATTGTAAATTTTAAAATGGAAATTAATTTTATGATGGTGGTGAGGAAGATCTTTAGATTGAAAACATGCAAAACGTTATTAAAAAAAAAATAATCCATTGACACTTTTTCCATTGTGACCTTAGATTGATATTTTTTTTTTTACAAATGCGCGAATCTATGAATGAAGCTTGAGTTATTAATGAAGATGTCTGTGACCATTTTAAAAAACATATCTTCCTTGAAGTTTTTCATTTAAAAGTGTTAGGTTGTTTTTTTTTAAAATCTGCTTGCATGGATAATTTTTTTAAATTAAATTGTTTACTTTCGGAAAAGAAAAAAAAAGTAGCCGTAGCGTCAGAATATTGGATGATCTAAAATATCATGATGTTCGATTTTCATTTTATCTTCCAGTTTCCTGTGGTCTAAACGGGACGGACGGACAGACAGACCACACAAAACTAGTAGCGTCTATTCCCCTTTCGGGGACCTCCTAAAAAAGTTATAAAAGGTGGCATAATAGTAAGTGGAGGTATCGAAGACTGGTTCAGAATTGACAATAATCAGGTTTTAAAGCCAATGGTTTTTTAAATATAAAAGTGTGTTTTTTTTTCAATGAAGTCCAATCAAGTAAATGTCACTAGATTATTTTCACTGAAGTAAAATAATAATTAATTGAATGTTTTCGAGACCAAAATATTTTTAAAATTGCACTATAGTTGGTTACAATGAAGCTCTAGATCTAGATTACGCCATTTTTCTCATTATCTGACGAAGTGGTCGTCTGCTGGCCGCTTTTTTTATCGCCTGCAACTTTAATTGCCTTTTTTTTTTTTGGAGGGGTTGGAGTTCCCAAACAGTTTGATTAGCCAATAATAATTAGAAAATCGAAGGTTGTTTCATTTTTTCTTTCCTTATACTATTGATGGTCATCTTTTGGATGACTGGCCTAGTTTCTTGTTTAATGGTCGTCTTCTGGGCAAGGTGTCCGAAAACATTTTATAAACTGAAAGAATGTCATTTGTATTCGAACTGAGTAACTCTTTATCTTGATATGTGTGTCCATGTGTGGCGTGTACTCCTGTGTAAAGCAGTGCTGGCTCCATAAAAAGAGAGGGGGGGGGTCGTATCTTTGAAGGGGTGTAAAAAATAACTTTTGTCTACAATGCTTATTTCGATTAGAAGTGACTGTTTCGGAATTGAGTGATCAAAGATTAGACGACGGGTTAGACCAAACTACCAAATATCTTTTTTTTTAAATAATAAAATGGTTAATTGTGATGTTTGTTTTGCGAACAATAAAGTCACGCCTATAATGTGATGGATCTTTTGTTAAACACAGCTACCTCTCTTTGCTTACACTTTTGTTTTTTAAAGATCTTGTTAATAATGTTTAAGCAATAAGATCCAATAAGAGAGAAAAACAAGAGAAAGCAATGTGTACATATGTCGTGGCGATATAATGAATGTTAAAGAATAAAAGTCAAAAACAAGTCAATTATCAATACTTCTGTATTCTGTAGAAACGGGCACACCAAAAAAAAAGCTTGCTAGAAATGCATTTGGTTCCATGTATGAAGATCTTTATAATGAAAATCTGTTCCTGACAATGACAACTAAAATTCAAATGCAAGTTCATTAAAATTCAAGCAAGTTTTGTTTCGTAGAGTTTTCGTTTTTCGACCGGAAGCTCAACATTGGAACCAGTGAAATCTGCCCATGTGGAGTGTCACCAGAGAATGCTAACCATGTCCTCCGAAACTCTTCTCTTTACCATGAGGCACGTCCAAGACACTGGCCCCAAAGCACCCAAATAGAAAGAAAACTATATGGAGATCTCCCAGATTTGGAAACCACTGCGCAGTTCATCTCATATATTGGTCTAGTCATGTGAACGCTCCAACATAACAATGTGAGCGAGGAGGAAGAAGAGGAAGACTCTCCAAATCGCATGTCCAGAAAAACACAAATCAAATTGTCAAGCATCATTAAATTACGTAAGATTTTTTTTTCTTTGTGTATGCTCAGGTCTTCCCTACAAGATGTACCAGCACAGCCACGACAGCTCAGTCAGCCCAGAGAAGCGGAAGCAAAGGAGAATCAGGACGACATTTACAAGCGCCCAGCTGAAAGAACTGGAGAAAGCCTTCGCTGAGACACACTACCCAGATATTTACACCAGAGAGGAGATTGCAATGAAGACAGACCTGACAGAGGCCAGAGTCCAGGTAGGTCATTGAAGTTTCACTTGACTAGACAGACCTGACAGAGGTCAGAATACAGGTAGGTCATTGAAGTTCCTATTACTTCAATTGACTAGACATACCTGAAAGAAACCTGAGTCCCCGTAGTTCAGACAAGTTTCTCTTCTTCCGATGATTTAAAAGACCTGACAGAAACCATTGTCCGGGAAATTCATTAAAGTTTACATTACCGTCACCTAAACTTACTCTGAATCTATATCTATCTATACATATACATACGTGCAAACCTAATTTCGTTGGCTTAACGTTTGCTGTCTAGCAGCGTCTACAGTGTCTACATTATTTATTAACATGCAAAATATAACAAATCTTGTAATATAGTAAAGGTTATCTAAAAGGAAGAGATACAAATTTACTGCCACGTCTGTCAATACTGCAAGATTTATTTCCCTTTTCGATATGAAACAAAATTAATTAGTTACCACTATTTAAATAACTGATTAGTTAATTTTTTTTTGCTCGATTCGTGCGTTATAAGGAACAAGGTGTCACGTCCCTAGTGACACCTCATTGTTTACAAAATGAGGACATTGTACCTATCTCAAACCAGGTCAGCGTACCCACGCTTAAATGCCAGAAAAACACAGATTAAAACTTAGTTCAAGACTACAGCAGGGAAACAAAATTAACATAGCTTAAATTACAAATGAGTTCCTAGTGACACCTCGTTGTTCACAGAATGGGACATTGTACCTATCTCTCTTTAATGCCAGAAGGACGCCGATTAAAACTTGGTTCAAGGCTACAGCAGGGAGACATAATTGGCGTAGGTTAAATTACAGAAACAATTAAGGGGAAAATTAAATGTAAACGAGTCAAGGATGGGTATTGAGATGTCACGGTTCTTGATTCTAAAAAAGGATATAAAAGCGGAGTGTTAGCTTGAAACAGGGAGAGAGCTAGAAAGTTAGGCTTAGAAGTCGCTAAGTTTTAAAGTAAATATTTACTCATTTTATTGAACATTTTCACTGAATCCTGTATCTGTTTTATATATCTTTGTATGTACATTTATTGTTTCAAGTTCAAGTTTTAAATAATTAAAACTCAAGAAACATATCAACACTTTGTTACTTCATTGATTATTAAAGTGTTTGAACTATAATCAAGGCACCTCCGAACCCACATATGTCACAAGTTTATAGCATCAAGATCTTCTAGCCAAATAAACACGTGACATAAATTGACACCCTCCGACGGCTGTATGTACAACGAATTTATTCATCAACGTGATACTACAGGATCAATACTTTCATCTGGCAACCTTCGACGTCTGCCAAGATAACCAACCTGCAACCATCGAAACAACTCTTTGACAGTTGTGTTGCAACAAACTAGAACTACAGACGATAGTTCTACTTCACTACTCAGCTCCTCACTACTAAGAAAACTTCACGTTCAAGTCTACCACATGTCTTTATGACAAGGTCAGTACAACCTTACGTCATTTTACAGGCTTGATCTATCAACTTAGATCGCCTTGTATATTTACTTACTAGCGACAAGTAATTGTTCTCTAATTGCCAAATCAAGTGGCAACTACAAGTGATAATCATATTATCAATAATCATCTACAATAATCATCTTATAACGACGATTTATAAGGTGAAATATTGAACTATTTATTGTGTGTCTCTTCTAAATAAAAATAACCCAAGAACATTTTAATCGAAGTATATTCAAGTCTACTTTCGAGTAACGACAATCATTTATATTCAACTATCAAGTTAACAAGTACAAGACTACTTGCTACTGAATTACCATGGCAGCCAAAATGTTAACACTACAAGATTTTCTGGAGATGGCCAAAGAATTAGCTATGCCTAAACCAGAAAGACTACAATGGGCAAAGCAAGAGCTTGAAGACCATGAAAAGAAAGTATTAGCTCAACGAAAAGAAGAGATGGAACATGAACGCCGAATGAAAGAAGAAGAACGCCTTATAAAAGAAAAAGACATACAATTAGCTCAGGCACAAACAGAAGCAGCGAATGCCCAACAAAAGTCTGCAGGTTTTGACAAATATAAACAAATGTCAAAAATGGCAAATTTTCAAGAATCGAAAGACAATATTGATTCTTATCTGATGCGTTTCGAAGAACTAGCCAAAGCATCAGGTCTACCTGAAGAACAATACTCTAGAACTCTCATGAGCCTTCTTACAGGTAAAGCCATAGACATTTGCATTCAACTTCCAGCGTACGAGCTAGACAACTATAGCAACGTCAAAGAAGCACTCCTGAGACAGTATGGCGCTACACAAGATGCATACAGAAAAAAGTTCTATACAGAAAGGCCTCGACAAGAAGATGATCCATTAATATTTGTATCAAACATGACCATGTGGTTTGATAGGTGGATATCCTTGTCAAAAATAGAAAATTCATACGAAAATCTGAGAGAGCATGTCATCATAGATGCCATTACACATGCACACTCAGAAGATATTCAATCCTTTATCATTGAAAGACAACCAAAAGACATTCAAACTTTGACTCAAATAGTACGACAATACAGGGCAGCATATCCAAACAAACCTATTAAACAGTCTGCGGAAGAAAATTTCATCTGTTACACCAAAGAAACCAGAACACCACGATTCTCAAAACCTGAAAGAACGCCAATGTGTACAAACTGTAATTTCAAAGGACATTATGCTTCACAATGTAAAACCAGAGACATAGAATGCAGTTACTGTCATCTTAAGGGTCACTACGCTAACGAATGTAGAAAGAAACAAAATTACCCAAGTGACAGATCCAAAGAAAAACAAGCATCCAGGTACCAGCCACAATCTACAAGAAACCAAAACTATGGTAATCAAAACAAATTCTACAACAGAAAACCTAGATCTGACCACACAACAATGACTATAGTTACCAAGTCTAAAGGTCTAGAATACTATCCAGGCTTAGTTGGAAACCAGAAAGTGGAAGTGATTCGAGACACAGGTTCGACGTCTGTGGTCGTACATTCAAAATTCGTCAAGACTCATCAATACACAGGCAAATATGTTGCGGCTACAGCTTTCAATGGTACAGTCAGCAATCTACCTGTAGCAGAAATTAACATTACAACACCTTTCTACAGTGGTGATGTAGAAGCACTAGTATCAGACAATTTACCTGTAAATTTGTTGATCGGCAACATTAAAGGAGTCCGTGATTGCTCTCAACGAGACTTACAAGACTGGTCGAAAGCCATAAAAGTAAGCCAAGAATGTAATGCAGTCATTACAAGGTCAATGGCAAAAGAACAATTAGAATCAGAAAATCTACAGAATGAATCAAATTCAAATCAACAAAATGATAACGCAACCAAGGAAACTACAGATCAAGAAAGCACTAATCAAAATGAAATGACTAGCCATTCAAACATCCCGCCTGAATTCAACACTGAAGAATTTAAAGAAGAACAAAAGAAAGATCCAACGTTATCAAGACTATACAAGAAAGCACAGACCAATATAAATCCAGAATCAAACAATGAACCATATCTTGACAACGGAATGCTTATGAAACGAAGCAAAAACAAAAATGAAATCATTGATCAAATAGTCGTACCACAAACCTACAGAAAGACAATAATTGAATCAGGACACAGCAAACCTTTTTCTGGACATATGGCGGTATCCAGAACAAAGAAAAGAATTCTACAACATTTCTATTGGCCAAGTATAACGAAAGATGTGAAGAAGTTCGTCAGTACATGTCATATTTGTCAAATGAAAGGACTTAAAGGTAGGCACACTCAAGCACCCCTTCAAACTGTAGAACTCACTGACAAACCATTCCAGAAAGTCGCAGTCGACATTATTGGACCCATACCAATTGAATCAGCAAGAAATCATAAATACATACTTACTTTAGTTGATACATGTACAAGATGGCCAGAAGCAATACCACTAGTAAACATAACAGCTATTGACATTACCAGAGCTTTGTCAGAAATTTTCTCCAGGACCGGACTACCAGAGGTGATACTAAGCGACCGAGGGGGACAATTTACAGCGGAAATTACGAAAGCATTCATGGACATGTACAAAATAAAGATGAAATTTACAACGGTTTACCACCCACAGAGTAACGGGCTCTGCGAGCGTATGAATTCTAGTTTGAAGCAAATCATATCAAAAATAGCCAATGACAACCCACAAAATTGGGATCTTTTAATACCAGCAGCACTTTTTGCATACCGAGAAAGTCAGCAAGAAACTACAGGTTTTTCGCCATTTGAAATGCTCTACGGCGCAAATCCGAGAGGACCTATGGCAGCACTAAAAGAATCATTAATGGCACCAAGACAGAATGCAACAGCAACAAAAACAGCATTTCAACATGTCATAGACACTCGAAATATGGTCATACAAGCATGTCAAAAATCTAAACAAGAAACAGCAAAAGCCAACATAGCTACCCAAAGACGAGTCAACGAAAGCAGAACTTTAAGAAAATTAGAACCAGGAGATAAAGTGAGACTATTATTGCCAGATAAAAAGAACAAATTTTTTATTCAGTGGCAAGGACCATTTTTAGTCACCAAGAAAGTCACAGACGTAGACTATGAAATTGAAATAAACAACAAAAAGAAAGTCTATCACATCAATATGCTACATAAATATAATGAAGAAATACAAGAAAATGAAACAGTGCAAGACACAATTAAATGTTTGACTATTCTTCAAGAAAGTGATTCAAGTGATACACAAGAACTCATACTCCCGAATCCAATATCGACACAAACAGAATCATGGAAAGACATAAACTTGAACAATCTACCATGTCCAAGGAAGCAAGAAGTATCAGAGATACTAAAGGATTACTCATCCATTTTTACCGACGTTCCAGGCAAAACATCAGTTATTGAACATGAGATCAATTTGACTAGCGACAAACCAACAAAACAAAGACCATATCCAGTCCCAATACATTATAGAGACTTTTTACAAAAAGAAATCAATCAATTACTACAACAAGGCATAATTGAACATTCAAATTCGCCCTACGCAGCACCAATCGTACTTGTGAAACGACACAATGCTACAACACCTAGAATGTGTGTAGACTTTAGGCAACTCAACAAAATTACTTGCCTAGACTCTTACCCTATGCCGAATCCAGAAGATCTCATGACCCAGTTTGCTGAAGCAAAATATTTTACAAAAATAGATCTTTCAAGGGGATATTACCAAATTCCAATGAAAGAACAATGTAAACCATACACAGCTTTCACTACTGCATTCGGACTATTCCAATTTAACTACATGCCATTTGGTTTAGTCAATGCCAGTAGTACATTCAACAGAGCAATACACCGACTATTCGGACAAAGAAAAGATACTGTTTCATATATAGACGACATATGTATCTTTCACAGATCTTGGGAAGAACATTTGCAAGGACTCAAAGAATCTTTCATGAACTAAGACAGCATGGCTTCACTATCAAACCAAGCAAAATGGAACTAGCCATGAATGAAGTAACATTTTTAGGTTACAAAGTAAGCTACAACTCTTTAAAACCTCAAGATGAAATCATCAAGAGAATATTAGACATTAAAGTGCCTAAGACAAAGAAACAAATCAGGAGTATAATAGGACTATGCAATTTTCTACCGATGTTTCATACCTAATTACACGACTCTCACATCACCCTTGACAAACCTTACCAAGAAAGGTCAACCAAACAAAGTATTTCATTCACAAGAACTGGAAGACACTATAACGAGAATCAAGGACACCTTTTCACACGAGTCCATTCTCAAGTTACCAGACCAAAACAAAACATTCCACCTTGCGACGGACGCGTCCTCCGAAGCGATCGGAGCCTGTTTAATGCAAGAGCACAATGGAACACTACATCCCGTGTTCTATATTAGCAGGAAATTGTTACCAGCAGAAACCAGATACTCTACAATTGAAAGAGAGTGTTTAGCGATAGTTTGGTCCATAAATCGCTTTACCAAGTATCTGTTAGGCAAACCATTCAACCTACTTACAGACCATTTTCCTCTCCAATTTCTAAACACTAAAAAACTGGCTAACAGCAGATTAACACGATGGAGTTTAATGCTAACAGACTACCAGTTTACAGTCAAAACAATCCCAGGGAAAATGAACGTCGTAGCAGACACCCTATCAAGATGTACTTAGATTACAACTACCAGTAACATAACTTATACATTTTGTTTTCATTTAAAATTTGATTCATACATTGACTAAAAATGATTATATATGAAATGTGTATGTATTTTAATATTCCCATTGGATGGAAGATTTCAAGTCTTATGACATTCATTTTATTACTATAATATATCTTATTGAATTTTGCTGTATTTTGCCATGCTTACATATGTTATTATTGTGAAGAATTCTAAAACTAGAATACTGCATATTATTTTTATACATGGAAGAAGTAACTGTAATACCTTTGTACGTTAGTACCATTATTATATGTAAGATTGAGCGGTTGCAGTTCCGTTTTACTCAACATGCATCCCGCTTAGGAAGAGGGGGGTATATGTCACGTCCCTAGTGACACCTCATTGTTTACAAAATGAGGACATTGTACCTATCTCAAACCAGGTCAGCGTACCCACGCTTAAATGCCAGAAAAACACAGATTAAAACTTAGTTCAAGACTACAGCAGGGAAACAAAATTAACATAGCTTAAATTACAAATGAGTTCCTAGTGACACCTCGTTGTTCACAGAATGGGACATTGTACCTATCTCAAATCGGGTCAGCGCGCTCGCGCTTTAATGCCAGAAGGACGCCGATTAAAACTTGGTTCAAGGCTACAGCAGGGAGACATAATTGGCGTAGGTTAAATTACAGAAACAATTAAGGGGAAAATTAAATGTAAACGAGTCAAGGATGGGTATTGAGATGTCACGGTTCTTGATTCTAAAAAAAGATATAAAAGCGGAGTGTTAGCTTGAAACAGGGAGAGAGCTAGAAAGTGAGGCTTAGAAGTCGCTAAGTTTTAAAGTAAATATTTACTCATTTTATTGAACATTTTCACTGAATCCTGTATCTGTTTTATATATCTTTGTATGTACATTTATTGTTTCAAGTTCAAGTTTTAAATAATTAAAACTCAAGAAACATATCAACACTTTGTTACTTCATTGATTATTAAAGTGTTTGAACTATAATCAAGGCACCTCCGAACCCACATATGTCACAAGTTTATAGCATCAAGATCTTCTAGCCAAATAAACACGTGACACAAGGAATAACTGTGTGCAAAGTTTCAACTTGATCCGAGAATGGGACGTGGCAGAAATAACGTGTTCGAAATTTGTACCAGACAGACAGACTGACAGACATGTGTCCCTAAGCTAGAGCTTATCTTATCTTCTTCTCTTATATAATACAGACGTTAAAGGTAAATCTAGCACTGGTCTTATGATCATATCTAATGGGGAATTTTAATAATTGTAGTCTTCTGTGAATTCGGTTATAACATAAACAAAAAGCAGAATACTGTGATTTCCTTTAATATAAAAATCACCTTTAATCATATGATTATACTCCTTGTTTAAAAAAAAATTGATTGCTTTATGTTATGTTTCTAGGTTAATATGTTATTTTTCTAGCTTGATATTCTATGTTTCTAAGTCTATATTCTATGTTTCTAGGTTTATATGTTCTGTTTCTATGTTTATATGTTATGTTTCTAGGTTTTTATGTTATGTTTCTAGGTTTGGTTCCAAAACCGGCGAGCTAAGTTCCGAAAGATGGAAAGAATGAAACAGTCTCAGTCTAACTCCAACAGTTCGGCTGTCAAACAGGAGCCCAACAGCTCCAGCGGCGGCAGCAGCAATGGCAGCAACAACAGCGGCAACAGCAGCAATAACAACGGCGGTAGCGGTGGCAGCGCCAACAACAGCAATAATAACAACTCTTCTACAAATAACAACAATATTAGCAACGGTGGCAAAGAAAAGGTCAAGTCTTCGTCCCAGATTGAGGAATCTCACAATATGTACAGCAGACCAGGTACTTAAACGGTGATTCTGTTATAGATTTGTATATCGCTGACATAAAAAGTGGCTAGTAGTTTGTGTGGATGTAATCGTACGGGATCTCAAAGCAGTGCATATCGATACTGATAACTGGGAAGACCTAGCCCTAGACTCTGCTATGAAGTGTGTGTGTGTTTCTATTGTGACGGTGGGAAGATGTTAGCGATTGGTTGAGAATGATGCAAGATAGGTGGCATTGTCGTCATTGGTCCTAGTTAGAGGAGACGACTTTAGAACGTGAGACCGAAATGTTGTGTTAATGTAGTGAGTTGGATTTTGTAAAAAAATATTAGTACTTAAGTCAATGACATTTATTTTATCTCATATCAACTTGATTATGTCTATATTATAATAAAAGTTAGATTTAATTTTGTTCACAAAGAATTTATACATTCTCAGATCAAGTTTAAATGTCCATAATTATTCAATGTGCATTTTGTTTTGTTTTTTATAGTTATAATGTTTTGTTTGGTATAATGCCCAAATTGTAAGACAAATTTCCTTACGGACAACAAAGGTTATTATTATTATTATTATTATTAATGTGCCTAAAAAAACGTATCAATCGAAAAAAAAATTAAGGATAATTAATTATTTTGTTCGATATTGGGAAATGGAAATACAATATTGAGAGATATATTTCCATTTGGAGTACGTCACCCTATAGAAGCTTTTTTTTTTTTTTAAAGAAAGTATTTGTTATATTTTGTTTTTTTTTTGTTCACAGTTCAGGTGCATTCAAGCCAAGACTCCAAGTGGACATCTTCAGTGACCCATAACTCCCAGGTCCACAGCAAACAGCCCCACAACGTGCCGCCCCCGTCATTGCACGGACCTTTCTCTGGAATCCTCGGCGTCCCAGGGCACGACTACCACCCCGTCAACTCCCTGGACAAGAATACGCCTCTGTCTAGCGGACTCATGTTTTAACCGTCTTCAACATTTTGAAGCTTGTCACAAACTTAAAAACTGTACAGCCGCTTTGGTCTTCCGGGCTGACCTTCGTATGAACTCAGTTCTGTAAACACAAAAGACTCATTAACTCTAGTTAATGTGTAATCGTTACAAACTATTCAAAGGATTAATCCACATTTTTTTTTCTTATTTGGCATATTGATATCTAGAATGTGAATGTTTTATTTCGCTGAAAGTGTACCTAAACTGCAATTTCTACGAAAAATTAAAAATGTGGAATGGATGCTGCAATACTTTAAATGTATTGTTATAGCAGACAAGCTAGACTGCTTTATTGAATGGATTTTTATGATTCAATAACATCGTATCCACAAATTCAATAAACGGAAGATTTATTATGGTTCATAATAGGGTCAAAAATACCTGAAACCATTTTTGTTCGGACAATGTAAGACTGTTTAACGATGCTTGATTGAATAAAGTATTTAACTGATTATAATATTTAACAGAAATGATTAATGCTTTAGTAAAAGAAATCTACTGCCTGGGATGCCTCAGTTATTATAATAATTATAATAATATCGATATACTTTGACATGGCGAGAGATCAACATAGACTCATTGAGAACAAGCGCATGGAGCCACTGAACAAAACCATTGACCAATCTCTGTATTGGTAAGATCATTTGAGGCTTTATTGGAATTTCGTAGCAGAACATTTTTTACTTGCACACGGAAAGACCAAAACCAAAAAGCTCCATAACTTTCGTGGGACTACTCGAATCGCCTGAACACAGCATACAAGACAGTCTTTTACGTTGAAGAAGTATGCGAGAGATAATTGGGAGTGACCTACATCTTCTAGATCTAGGAAGTCCATTGCTTGCTCGGAGCAATTTTTGAGCAGTCAATTCCCGCCATTTTCCAGCAGACGTCGTGAGATGTTGTGAGAGCCGAACAGTCCTAAACTAAAGTTAATAACCTTTAATTTTTCCTGTTGTTTCACTGTCTCATACCGAACATTGTTTCAATGTTGTTCGAATTATTTCTTTGTTTACCTGACAGTATTATTTTGTTGTTATTTTTTTAATTTTTTTTTTACTGCTTGTATACATGACCAAATCACTAGCAAATAATTAGCCAAAATAAATTATTTGCATTATATGCAAGTTGAGTATACGATTAGTATGTGAGCATCAGCAATAAAAACTAACAAAACTGGATTATTTATCTACAGATGTGTCTATCTATCTATCTATCTATCTATCTATCTATCTATCTATCTATCTATCTATCTATCTATCTATCTATCTATCTATCTATCTATCTATCTAAATACAATACTGAGGTATATACTTATATTGACAGTGCTTTTTTTTGTGAAAAAAAAAATTGGTGCCGGTACTGAGTGACGGATTGCCTAAATTTTAACTACTAAAAAATAATTAATAAACTTTAATATAATTTATTATTTTTCCCCAAATTGAAAAAGGTGCCGATACGCCGTATCGGGGCGTAACGTCACAAAAAGGACTTGCTTTTATGACATATATCAGTGGCGTAGGAGGGGAGGAGGGGGAATTGGACAATCCCCCCTCCGGGTCCTCCACTTGAGAGGAATCCCCCAAATGAGTGCTTTTTACTTTAAATATTAATATTACGTAAAATGCAGGGGCCGCCCTAAGAGCTTAATCCTCTCGGGTCCCTGACATGTATTTTTTTTTAAAGTATTTTTTTTTATTGTATCAAGATAAATGTTCACACGTCTTCAACAAATACGATAGTATTATCTTATACATTACAGACTACGCTTTAGTATTTAAATATTTAAAGAGAATTTAAATATGAGCAAAGCAAAAAAAAAATGAATTTTTTGGTCTTGTACGGTAACTTTGTATTACATAATAAACACAATTTATTGCTTACGGTTTTATTGAAGCAAAAAAATATATATACTTCCATAAAACATATTATAACAAAGCATGGGGTTAGTGGCTTGCACGGTATCTTTGAATTTGTAAGTACAAAATAAAAATTGGACTAACATTAGAGTCCACCATATGACATCTCGCGTCTTTTCATCTATTTTTCGCTCTTGTATAGTTTTCAAAATGTATTTTTGTTTGGTAATTAAGTTTTTAATGTTCGACAACTGTGACCTGATGACTAGATATAACTTAAATGATTCAATGTTGCAATGTAGTTAGCTCGTTAAAACGTTAGGTCCTTGCTAAACAGGATTCCATCTGACAAAGCTTATTGCTCAAAGATGATTCAAATCTGAGTGATTTCAGCACAATGGCTCATGATGTTTTGTTTTTCTATTTAATTATTTTTTTGTATGAAAAAATAAAACACGAAATCAATCGGGCGAGAGAAAGAAAAACGATTTAAATAGATTGAGAGAAATAGAGAGAGAGGGAGAGATAGCATAGAGAGTGTGTGAGAGAGATAGCATAGAGAGTGTGTGAGAGAGATAGCATAGAGAGTGTGTGAGAGAGATAGCATAGAGAGTGTGTGAGAGAAAGAGAGAGAGAGAATATGGTGCAAAAAAACAGTATTATATTTTCAAATGTAAATGTCTTCATGTTTTATCTATTGTATTAATGATCTGTCTATATTTGGATAACCCCCCATATTAAACTATGAAAGGATTCGCCTATGTCTTTTTGTTCTTTTTTGTTCTTTTTTGTTCTTTTTGGAGTGCTTACGCGATTGGCTGCCTAATCACGTGATCAAGTAATAGCAACAGTATCCGACTTCGTAATTGGAGATCTGAAATCTTTGACTTCAGCAGTATTGATATGGGTTCTAGCCTCAGCTAGATAAAGCACAAGTAAAGTCAATTGGTCATAGTACTTTTCACACGATGTACTTGTTATTCGTAAACTCTAACTAGAAGCATTTGCCCTACCAACAGCAAGTCATCAGCAAGTCTCACAAACGATTTTTACTTTAATGAGGAATTATCATGAAACCAGGGGGGGGGGGGGGGAAACAAGAAGAAGCAGACAGAGAAAGCGATGGGAAGACAACAGAAAAGAATGGACGGGCCTGCCATTAAAAGAGGTTAGATCTAATGCAAAAGACAGAGAGGAAATGAAGAAAGAGGAATGGAGAAAGACGTCGGCAAATCTTGCGTGGTGCCCCAACGGTCCTTAAACTATGGGATAGATGAAAGTGAAACATGGAACTGCTTAACTAGGACATGTTACTTCCAAACTACGAAACTGCCAACTTAACTAGGACATGTTACTTCCAAACTACGACACTGCCAGTTTAACTAGGACATGTTACTTCCAAACTACGAAACTGCCAACTTAACTAGGACATGTTACTTCCAAACTACGACACTGTCAGTTTAACTAGGACATGTTACTTACAAATTACGACACTGCCAGTTTAACTAGGACATGTTACTTCCAAACAACAACACTGCCAGTTTAACTAGGACATGTTACTTCCAAACTACGACACTGCCAACCTAAATTGGACATGTTACTTCTATACTACGACACTGCCAACTTAAATTGGACATGTTACTTCCAAACTATGACACTGCCAACTTAAATTGGACATGTTACTTCCAAACTACGACACTGCCAACTTAAATTGGACATGTTACTTCCAAACTATGACACTGCCAACTTAAATTGGACATGTTACTTCCAAACTACGACACTGCCAACTTAAATTGGACATGTTACTTCCAAACTACGACACTGCCAATATAAATTGGACATGTTACTTCCAACCTATAACACTGCCAACTTAAATTGGACATGTTACTTCCAAACTACGACACTGCCAACTTAAATTGGACATGTTACTTCCAAACTACGACACTGCCAGTTTAACTAGGACATGTTACTTCCAAACTACGACACTGCCAACTTAAATTGGACATGTTACTTCCATACTACGACACTGCCAACTTAAATTGGACATGTTACTTCCAAACTATGACACTGCCAACTTAAATTGGACATGTTACTTCCAAACTACGACACTGCCAACTTAAATTGGACATGTTACTTCCAAACTATGACACTGCCAACTTAAATTGGACATGTTACTTCCAAACTACGACACTGCCAACTTAAATTGGACATATTACTTCCAAACTACGACACTGCCAACTTAAATTGGACATGTTACTTCCAAACTACGACAATGCCAACTTAAATTGGACATGTTACTTCCAAACTACGACACTGCCAGTTTAACTAGGACATGTTACTTCCAAACTACGACACTGCCAACTTAAATTGGACATGTTACTTCCAAACTACAACCCTGCCAACTTAAATTGGACATGTTACTTCCAACCTATAACACTGCCAACTAAAATTGGACATGTTACTTCCAAACTACGACACTGCCAACTTAAATTGGACATGTTACTTCCAAACTATGACACTGCCAACTTAAATTGGACATGTTACTTCCAAACTATGACACTGCCAACTTAAATTGGACATGTTACTTCCAAACTACGACACTGCCAACTTAAATTGGACATGTTACTTCCAAACTACGACACTGCCAACTTAAATTGGACATGTTACTTCCAAACTACGACACTGCCAACTTAAATTGGACATGTTACTTCCAACCTATAACACTGCCAACTAAAATTGGACATGTTACTTCCAAACTATGACACTGCCAACTTAAATTGGACATGTTACTTCCAACCTATAACACTGCCAACTTAAATTGGACATGTTACTTCCAAACTACGACACTGCCAACTTAAATTGGACATGTTACTTCCAAACTACGACACTGCCAGTTTAACTAGGACATGTTACTTCCAAACTACGACACTGCCAACTTAAATTGGACATATTACTTCCATACTACGACACTGCCAACTTAAATTGGACATGTTACTTCCAAACTATGACACTGCCAACTTAAATTGGACATGTTACTTCCAAACTACGACACTGCCAACTTAAATTGGATAGGTTACTTCCAAACTATGACACTGCCAGCTTAAATTGGACATGTTACTTCCAAACTACGACACTGCCAACTTAAATTGGACATGTTACTTCCAAACTACGACACTGCCAACTTAAATTGGACATGTTACTTCCAAACTACGACAATGCCAACTTAAATTGGACATGTTACTTCCAAACTACGACATTGCCAGTTTAACTAGGACATGTTACTTCCAAACTACGACACTGCCAACTTAAATTGGACATGTTACTTCCAAACTACAACCCTGCCAACTTAAATTGGACATGTTACTTCCAACCTATAACACTGCCAACTAAAATTGGACATGTTACTTCCAAACTACGACACTGCCAACTTAAATTGGACATGTTACTTCCAAACTATGACACTGCCAACTTAAATTGGACATGTTACTTCCAAACTACGACACTGCCAACTTAAATTGGACATGTTACTTCCAAAGTACGACACTGCCAACTTAAATTGGACATGTAACTTCCAAACTACGACACTACCAACTTAAATTGGACATGTTACTTCCAACCTATAACACTGCCAACTAAAATTGGACATGTTACTTCCAAACTATGACACTGCCAACTTAAATTGGACATGTTACTTCCAACCTACAACCCTGCCAACTTAAATTGGACATGTTACTTCCAACCTACAACCCTGCCAACTTAAATTGGACATGTTACTTACAAACTACAACCCTGCCAACTTAAATTGGACATGTTACTTACAAACTACAACACTGGCAGCTTACCTAGGACGAGCTAATTGACATGTCCATTGCAAACTTTATTCCCACCGAAATATGTTATAGTCTATCAAATTTAGTTATACATATGGTCTATGTCTAATTTGTAATTGTCATGTACGATCGTCTAATAACTTTACAGCTTCTCAATTTGATCTAGTCTAGTCATATATAGGAATACACTGGAACAATTTGAGAAAAGGTTTAGTATTTGAAAATTCCACACTACAGACTACAAGCATTCTAATTGAAACGACGAATTATTGGCTAGACTTTTGTTAACATCTTAAGTAAATCACACTTTTCTTATTGGTCAGTTTGAGAAAAATGCAAAAACTATTTTTTTTTGTTAATGTTCCTCTTGATATTTGGCTTTTGTTGGCAACAAACTAAAATTTAGTTTTTTTTCAAAGTCTTAAATGGCAATTTTCAACTGTGCTATCAGAAGTATCTGGGGCAATTCTTTATTATTTACTTTTCTGCCAATCTGAGAGGGGGGGGGAGGTCAAGTGGACATGGTGGAATATAGGGAGAAATATTGGAAAATTAAAAAGACAATGTAATGTCAAGGACGCCATTTTAAAGGTCAGAGCTGCCAACTAAAAGTAATTATATTGTGCTCATAATTACTAAATAATTTGGGACGCTCTTTGGGAAACACGCTGATGTTTAACCACCCAACCCCTTCGCCCCTAAACAATTTTTTTGTAAATAGTTGTTAGTTTCATTGTTTGATTTAAGTTCAGATGTACAGTTGGGTTTAATTTTTGTTTAATAGTTTTGTTTAGGACTAATTCTTTTGAATATTCTTTCTTCCTAAGTATCATTTCAACAAGAAACGGGTTGCCTTAATTAGGCAAGGAAAAAAATAGTACAGTTTAAGCCTGTAAACAAGTATGCACGATTATATTAATACATGAATGCGCGTATAACGTAAGTATATTTTTTTGTTGTTTTGTTTTACAAATTACATCCAAGTCCAAATCTACCGTAGAACTGCTGGGAGATTTCGAACCCTGGACATGTTATTTCCAAACTACGACACTGCCAACTTAAATTGGACATGTTACTTCCAAACTACGACACTGCCAGTTTAACTAGGACATGTTACTTCCAAACTACGACACTGCCAACTTAAATTGGACATATTACTTCCATACTACGACACTGCCAACTTAAATTGGACATGTTACTTCCAAACTATGACACTGCCAACTTAAATTGGACATGTTACTTCCAAACTACGACACTGCCAACTTAAATTGGATAGGTTACTTCCAAACTATGACACTGCCAGCTTAAATTGGACATGTTACTTCCAAACTACGACACTGCCAACTTAAATTGGACATGTTACTTCCAAACTACGACACTGCCAACTTAAATTGGACATGTTACTTCCAAACTACGACAATGCCAACTTAAATTGGACATGTTACTTCCAAACTACGACATTGCCAGTTTAACTAGGACATGTTACTTCCAAACTACGACACTGCCAACTTAAATTGGACATGTTACTTCCAAACTACAACCCTGCCAACTTAAATTGGACATGTTACTTCCAACCTATAACACTGCCAACTAAAATTGGACATGTTACTTCCAAACTACGACACTGCCAACTTAAATTGGACATGTTACTTCCAAACTATGACACTGCCAACTTAAATTGGACATGTTACTTCCAAACTACGACACTGCCAACTTAAATTGGACATGTTACTTCCAAAGTACGACACTGCCAACTTAAATTGGACATGTAACTTCCAAACTACGACACTACCAACTTAAATTGGACATGTTACTTCCAACCTATAACACTGCCAACTAAAATTGGACATGTTACTTCCAAACTATGACACTGCCAACTTAAATTGGACATGTTACTTCCAACCTACAACCCTGCCAACTTAAATTGGACATGTTACTTCCAACCTACAACCCTGCCAACTTAAATTGGACATGTTACTTACAAACTACAACCCTGCCAACTTAAATTGGACATGTTACTTACAAACTACAACACTGGCAGCTTACCTAGGACGAGCTAATTGACATGTCCATTGCAAACTTTATTCCCACCGAAATATGTTATAGTCTATCAAATTTAGTTATACATATGGTCTATGTCTAATTTGTAATTGTCATGTACGATCGTCTAATAACTTTACAGCTTCTCAATTTGATCTAGTCTAGTCATATATAGGAATACACTGGAACAATTTGAGAAAAGGTTTAGTATTTGAAAATTCCACACTACAGACTACAAGCATTCTAATTGAAACGACGAATTATTGGCTAGACTTTTGTTAACATCTTAAGTAAATCACACTTTTCTTATTGGTCAGTTTGAGAAAAATGCAAAAACTATTTTTTTTTGTTAATGTTCCTCTTGATATTTGGCTCTTGTTGGCAACAAACTAAAATTTAGTTTTTTTTCAAAGTCTTAAATGGCAATTTTCAACTGTGCTATCAGAAGTATCTGGGGCAATTCTTTATTATTTACTTTTCTGCCAATCTGAGAGGGGGGGGGGAGGTCAAGTGGACATGGTGGAATATAGGGAGAAATATTGGAAAATTAAAAAGACAATGTAATGTCAAGGACGCCATTTTAAAGGTCAGAGCTGCCAACTAAAAGTAATTATATTGTGCTCATAATTACTAAATAATTTGGGACGCTCTTTGGGAAACACGCTGATGTTTAACCACCCAACCCCTTCGCCCCTAAACAATTTTTTTGTAAATAGTTGTTAGTTTCATTGTTTGATTTAAGTTCAGATGTACAGTTGGGTTTAATTTTTGTTTAATAGTTTTGTTTAGGACTAATTCTTTTGAATATTCTTTCTTCCTAAGTATCATTTCAACAAGAAACGGGTTGCCTTAATTAGGCAAGGAAAAAAATAGTACAGTTTAAGCCTGTAAACAAGTATGCACGATTATATTAATACATGAATGCGCGTATAACGTAAGTATATTTTTTTGTTGTTTTGTTTTACAAATTACATCCAAGTCCAAATCTACCGTAGAACTGCTGGGAGATTTCGAACCCTGGACATGTTATTTCCAAACTACGACACTGCCAACTTAAATTGGACATGTTACTTCCAAACTACGACACTGCCATCGACAGTTCAGAGCGTATATCACACGACCAGGCAGCCATCGACAAAACGTTAGTTGCCCTAAAGATAATAATACTATTCTGAATGCTTTTGTGATTTTTCTATGCGGGATATTTGACTTATAGTTTAACCCTTTTTTTTTGATCTTAAGAGTCCATAAATGTGATCTAACTCAACTGCGGAGTTCTGATCTGTTGTACTGAATACAATGTTCGAGTGAATCAATCCTGCTCATAGATGTTCTGCCCAGTGTCATCCTCTGCCACGTGACGTATCCACTCAATGCACTGCCCCCTTTCATTCCCCCGCCTAGTTCAACTTTTATTTATTTTTTTTAGAGCTTTTCCTCTTTCTAACCAACACAACCCCCCCCCCCTCTTTTCTTTTCGGCTACTCGAACTACCCCTCCCCACCCTTTCCCACTATTTCTCCTCCCCAATTCTTGATCCCAGCCATTCCTTAACTGAATTAGTATCGATCAAGTCCTAGTGCAGCTGATCTGAACTTTCCCTCTGTATTCCAGAGGTCTGGGTGTAATCATGCAGGGAGATGAATTTGAATGGCTATGTGCCCCAAGAGATGGGTGTTGTGTTTGCGCATACACCATTATACACCCAACACACACACACACACACACACACACACACACACTCCACGTGTGTAAAGTGCACTGAGCCATGCTTACGTGCTGGATATGTAAGCTAATCGTATTTGAGCCTGCGGAGATGCGCCCTGTTCTGGTTCCGTTCAGTAAAACAATCCAACTAAAATACCACCGTATACCCTATGCGAAACGGATTTTGGGTAGGGATACGGATACGCCGGACTTAACCATTGAGACCAAGAAGTCATGGATAGAGAACAAGTAATCTACTATATTTACAGGTCACTAAATAGCAGGACCGAACTTAAGAATTGTGGGGCCCTATGCGAAACGGATTTCGTGCGGCCAAGTTTGGGTAGGGAAGCGGACATAAGTGAAATTTAAGAGTTTGTATTAGACAATAAATTCGTCTTTGCATTTTATTCATTCTTGACTATGTACAGAATAACTTTACGAGCCTTGCGTGTAGCGAAGTCATACAGTATAGCATACAAATTCTGTTTCCTTCATAAATCACGCTCGGTAGCCAAGAAGTACCAAACTTTTCAATCTAGAGAATTGTTGACCTCATGTAATTCTTCATTAGTTTGAGGCGCGAGAAGCTTCTTTCATCAGTTTTCACAATTTCGGGTATTGTATCATGAAGGTTTTTTTTTTCATGCGCGTAGGATTGGCTTTTTCCATATTGAATGACACTGCAAAATGACAACTTTGTCTATATTTCAAGAGATTTTTATGAGTTTTCAAAATATTTTAATAAATTCCGGAGATTTCCAAGACTTTTTTTTGTATATTTTGCAATTTCAGGAGATTTCCAGGAGCTCCTGGTAATTCATGAGGCCGAAGAAAATCTGTTATAATTATAAAATGGTTTAATTTAATAATTTACACCTAGAATTAGAGAGGGGCCTATGACAGTGCGGGCCCACTGCGGTCGCATGGGTTGCAGTGGCCTAAGGCCGGCCCTGCAAAATAGTGGCGTATGCTACGCCGCGGATCTATTAGTATTCTATATTTGTTCTGCAGATAGCGTGAATATTTAATAATTCTCGGCAACAAGCAGAAACATCATTTCAAGTCACATTTGATTCACTATCAAGTCACATATGATTCACTATCAAGTCACATTTGATTCACTATCAAGTCACATATGATTCACTATCAAGTCACATTTGATTCACTATCAAGTCACATTTGATTCACTATCAAGTCACATATGATTCACTATCAAGTCACATTTGATTCCCCTATCAAGTCACATTTGATTCACTATCAAGTAACATTTGATTCACAATCAAGTCACATTTGATTCACTATCAAGTCACATTTGATTCACTATCAAGTCACATTTGATTCACTATCAAGTCAAAAGAGATAGCAACATCTCCCGCAACGGATATCTAGTAGCGGTGAAACATTCAAACTATTTAAAAGCGGTGAAACATTTAAACTATTTAAAAGAGGCGAAACATTAAAACTATTTAAATGAGGCGAAACATTTAATTTATATACTAGCAGTGAGAAATTCGGTAGGTGCGGTGGCTGAGCGGTAAAGCGTTTGGCTTCTGAATCGGGGTCCTAGATTAAAATCCTGGTCAAGACAGGGATTTATGTTTCGGGATCTTTAAGTGCCTCTAGTCAACCCAGCTGTAATGCGTCCCTGACATTAGTTGGGGAAATGTTAAGGCGGTTGGTCGTTGTGCTGGTCACATGACACCCTCGTTAACCGTAGGCCACAGAAACATACGACTTTTACATCATCTGCCCTATAGATCACAAGGCCTGAAAGCGGAACTTTTTTTTCTAGTGAGACTTTGAAACCGTTTAAAAAAAAAGTAAAACATTCCAGTTTATGTAATTTAACATAGGCGTAAAGTGTACCTATTCAAGACAATGCAGTGTTTTTTGAAAATCAATAAAAAGATTTATTGGCATAACTTGATTGAACAAAAAAAAATGCTTTTTTTCGGCCTCGGGAACCAACAAGAATAATGGCCGATTAAGTTCACTAAAAGCTTATTACAATACCTATATTCATGTCTTTCATAGAGGGTGAACGCTGATCTCGAATACTGCTCTAAGGATTTTCCTAGAAATTTAACAGTTGATGTAATAAAGGAATATAGCTCTTTAAACTATCAGTAGCCTACAGTTTTTCAGAGTTTAAACTTATTAAATTTTGTAAATAATAATAATGTTTACAATTAATAAAAATAATAACAATAATCACGGCCGCCGCGTAGGTTGTGGCTGCCTGCGCGCGAAATTGAAAAATGCCGCCCCCATTTTTCTTTATAAATTCATTAAGACTGAGTTGGACACTGTACCTAGTTCGCTCTTGGATTTATATCGATTGCTGTAGACTATTCCTTTTTTTTTTTCTCTGTCATTTTCGTCTCGTTGTCGTCTCCCCATTCCTTCTAAGATGTTTGTTTTTAATTTCAATTTTAACTTTGCATTTTTTAAAAAGAATGTAATGAGAAATATTCTTCTTTTTAAGTAAGACGTCTCTGTCACGGACCTTTTTTTTCACACAAAAGTCGTCACTATAATGAAGTGCAATGGTCGGAAGAGATTCGGACATATAGAGACAAACCATTAGTACTAATGTCATTTTGCTAATATTCAAATACATTACACTGAAAATAATTTTTTTTTCGCCGCCCCCTCCCCTTGTTGTTAGTTGGTCGTTGGCTTGTCGCCCCAAACAGCTAGTGCAACTGAACCAATGTAGGCGTTTTACATTTTTAATAAATAAACTATACATAACTTGAACAAACTTCTTAGGTGAACGAAAACTCAATATAACTGTTATAACAATATTCACTGATTTAACTTGAGATTGAATCTAGATCTAATAGTAATGACATAAACTGATATTTCAACCAAATCTAGCTCGCAAACAAAACAACGTCTTTAATCGTCCGTGTCTCGAGATCGTCTGCCGTTTCACTTTTACATTACGCTAATTTCATCATCCTCATTGCCAAACCAACTAATCCATCGCCTAACCTCTTCTTACCGTCACCTTGGAAACACACACTCTATAACACCCCTCTCTTTGTCATTTAAACTAGAACACAAATGAACTTATAGTAGATCTACATCCAGACTCTTTTAATCGGTCCAAAATAGTCGACTCTTAACTAGATCTAACAGCCATTAAAAAAAAAAGTGAAAATATTTCTAAAATTCTATTCGACTAGAAACAAATATTACAAACAACCCGCGAAAATTCAAAGCCAGAAATGAGTCGCGGAAATTTTGCAGAATAAAGTTTCCAAAGTAACGTCTTAGTGTAAGAATATCCCCCCACCCCACCCCACTTTAACCCCAAGTTTTCAAAGGATAATGGAATCATTAGAATATAGGCCTGTATAAAATATATAAGTATTTTTTTTATTATTAAACCAAAAATTTAAAAAAAAAACGGAACCTTGGCGTCCAGATTTGGCCGCCCCCTACATTCGGCCGCCTGCGTGCAATGCACACATTGCACAATAGGTAGCGGCGGCCCTGATAATAATAATTAGTAAATTGTGTGAAAGTGCTCTATTAAATAAAATTATGTTATTACTGTACATATTGACTAGTTGAATAACATAAATCAGTGATGCCCAAAATACGGCCCTCGGGCCAGACCCGGCCCGCGTCGTCGTTACATCCGGCCCACCGAAACGTCAGCACAAAGCGTAGAAAATCTTCCTCCTTCCGAAAATAAAAGATGAAAATTTATTTTTCCCTATGTTAGGACAGTCACGCTTTCATAGATAGATTGGTACCATAACCTTTAAACTTACATTTGAAATCTTCCTGGAAAAGTGAACGGACCTTTACTTTTTTTTTAGGAACATGATAGTGAGTCAACATATTTGTTTTATAAGATACTGTGGATGTTTTAAAAACAAAAACATAATAAGAAACAGGCATATCTTGTACCGCTTAACTCTTGGTATTTACTATGTAAGCAGCAATATTGAGGAGTTAATAGCTATGAGAAGGATGCATGGGACCATCACGCGAAGACCTGCACAAAAAGGTTTCAACCGTCATAAAGGATATTTTTCTTGGGAGAAATCCACGAGAGTGACTACTGATGGCGCCAGAAGTATGGTTGGGTTTCAATGTGGACTGGAAGCAACAGTTCTTAGAAAAGTTGTCGAGTCAAATAGAACCAAGTGTCTGCAGCTTCATTGCTTTATTCACCGACTAGCAATTCTGGGGTGCATCTTTTCAAGTTCTAGCCTGTACCGCTCTACAAAAATACAACCAGCTTAATATGTCTATTCCAAAAAGATCAAAAAACGATTTAATTTCTGAGGCCAATGAAGGATTATTCACTGAAAGATTTTATCGATTTTCACATTTTTAAAGAATGAAATAAGTCTTTTCGAAAATCCATTAGCGGTTGATGTGCCAAGAGCCCTGGCCTACCTGTAACTGAAACTGATTGACTTACAAAGCCAGACATCCCTTCTTGATACATTTCTACTGCGTGATATCTGCAGAAACTTGTCTAAATCCTCCGAAACAAGAGTTAAGGATAGTTACCTTGTTTACAAGCACACATTTTTTCAGTGATGAAACAGGCGAAACCAATATTAAATCCTCGTATCACGGATGAGAGTCTGGATTCAGTGCTCTGACTTGGTGGCCCATCTATGCAGCCGGATAGTCAGAAGTATGTTTTCGAATACATTTCTAACAAGCAATTATTGTGTGTGTAATTACATATAAATGATTTCAAGTCAATTTTCTTTTTCTTTTGATCATTTCGTTGGTGTGGCCCGCGACACGAGTGTTAAAAATTAAAATGACCCACGGACCGAATTAGGTTGGGCATCACTGACATAAATTAATAGCATAAGTTTATAGTAAAATAAGATTTTTGGTATCATAAGATTAAACTTTTTTCTCAAAAAAAAAACAACAACACAAACTACTCAGTTAACGGTGTTAACCTTAATTTAAGACTCTACATTTTTTATTGATGAACTCTAGTGGGTATATTACAACGAACAGCTTCAATGAACATAAACTGTATGCGACTTCTCAATAACCTTGACTACTCAACAGTATTATATGGTCTGGACGCGAATGCGTTAACCTAGTTGTCTTGTGTTTGTAAGTGAAAATATAATCTGAATAAAAACGCATAAAAAAAAGCCACTCGGCCCCAGCCGTGACCTACATTTTTTTTCACACCTAGCACAGGCATAACCATTGTCTGCCGATGGTAGAATCAGATTTATTCTTGTGTCGTCTAGGTCTGCCCTCGGCAGTGGATTTTCTTTTGGTGTATACCTCGCCTTGGTAAGTGACCTTCAGCTGTCTCGTTCTGAAGCTGTATGCAATCAGGTGCTCTCTTCTATGTCAGTTAAAGCAAGATGGCGCCTAAGCTGTTCTTTAAAGCGTTTCTGTGGGGCACCTGTTACGTGCATAGGACATGTTAAGCGAATAGGTTTTGCCTCTCGGACTGCCATTTCGAAAAGCACAGGTGCTTAAAATAAAAATTCAAATCTGGACTTCCAGTTACCAAGAAAATAAGCTTAGGATTCAAAGAGACAACACTGGCTTTTCAGCTAAGAGGGAGTGATAAATGAGACTAATAGCCACTTAAATTGTACTCCACTAAACAAGATAAAAAGATACAATTGTGGCTTCAATAGCATTGATGATATTTAATTTACTTTTATCTCATTTACTAGTATTACTATTTCATTGACTATGGGTTTTTTTTATTGTCAAATTGGCATAAGTACATGTACTAGTAATAGACCTCATCGTTGAAACTCCAATTTAATGGAAAAAAAAATTAAATTGTGTGTAGTCAAGATACAAATGTTTATTAGAGATCACAGCTTAACTTAAATTCACTTTATTTTAAAACTATGGTTTTTGTGTTCTGACATTACTATAAATAAATTATAGTAAATTATAGTTTATTATAAGAATGCAAAGTTAGAAATTCCAATCTGATAAAGAAAAAATTAAACAAAAGATGTTTTAAAAAAAGTATCCACCAAAGCAGAAACGTATGGTACATTCAAGTATGACGACTGCGTCATCAGAAGTCTTCTTCAGATTGTTGTCCTTTATGTTGAGTATATTATACTGATGTAACTACTTACTTACTTAGACTTAGGTCCTCCCGCGCCGTTCGGCGCATTGGGCGGCAAGCTGTCTACATAAAGATCTGTCGCTGACAATGTCTGAAGCCTCCTCCCACCTGGTGTCCACTGTTCTGAGGTCCTCCATGAAAGTGTGGCGCCAAGTTATACGCTTTCCTCGTATTGGCCTCCATGCCAACGCAACTCTTGGTATGCGTAGTTCATTTTGTCGGAGAACATGTCCCGCAAACATCATGCGACGCTCTGTCACAACCTCACTAAGGATTTCCGGTATATATATATAACTGACTTCCAAAATTCGTTCGGCTAATTCTTGTTTGAGACCCGATATATAACTGACTTCCAAAATCCGTGTCAGTCATTTTGTTGAGCCACATTTAGTCTTTTCTCAGTTGCTGTTGGGATGACGATTGTGTTGAGAAGGTGTATTTTTGTTTGAGTCCAATGACTTGGCTTGTCCAAATAGGCTGCAGCCTTTGGAAAATGCTCCCTGCCTTTCCTATTCGGCACGCTACATCATTTGTTTTAATGCTGCCAAGGTATGTGAACTTGTCCAACTCTTCAAGCTTTGACTCACCAAGTCTAACGGGGGCACCTTTGCTTTATATCCCACTCGCAAAATTTTAGTTTTATCTAAGTTTATGTTGAGGCCAATTTAGGGTGTTTCTCTATCTAAGCTCTCCGTCATTTCTTGAATGCATTTATTTGTAGCCCCGAGTAGTGCAACATCATCAGCAAAGTCCAAGTCCGTCAATCGGAGTTGTTCATGCCATGGAATACCAAAGGCAGTCTGGTGCATTGCTCTCCTCATTATATAGTCTATGGCTAGGAAGAAAAGGAAGGGAGATAAGATGCACTCCTGTCTCACACCTATCTCAATGCTAGAACACTCGGTTGCTCCTTCTTCTGTTTTAATGCAGCAACTGGATGGACTGTATAGGTGTCGTAGAATCTGGAAGAATTTTTCTGGGAACCGTATTCTCTATTTTCCATAGTGATTCTCAGTGGACACTATCAATTTCTAACGCTTGAGTCTTACGAAACTAATCGTTAGCCGTTGTTGGTACTCGAGACTTTGTTCTATGATATTTCATAGAACGAAGATCTGCTCTGCACATGATCTGCCTCTTCGGAAGCCTCATTGCTCTTCTCTGAGCCTCTCATCTACAGACTGTTGAATTGTCTCAATAGAACTGTTCTGAAAACACACACCCCACCCGTAATTAGGCAATAATTCCAAATATTTCAAAGTAGTTTTGAACTTTGTGTCCGTGGGAACCGTGCCAAAAGCCATAATCAACGCGCTTTTGTGGTTCCTATACTTGTATCAAACAATATCTGAATATTCGGCATGGTCGACCAAGGACATTAACTTTTCAAATGACCGGAAGTTTGAGCACCTCGTTCTCGTTTGCCTTGACCCGTTAGTTTAAATAATTACATTAATTAAAAGAAATTTCTATAAATCAAATAAGAACATAAAACTAAAATGTTATTTAACCTTGGTTAGGCCAATAATAGAATATGCATCCTCCGTTTGGGACCCCTCAACTCAAGAAAACATTAAGAAACTGGGGAACAGACACAAAATAGAGCAGTGAGATTCATAACAAATGAATATTCACATTTGACTAGAGTAACACCTATAGTAAAATCACTAAATTTAGAAAGCCTTCAGGACAGAAGGCTCAAAAGTAAAGTAGCAATTATACATAAAACACTGAACCATAATCTTCAAATACAAAATTTAATAATTAAATACTCTGAAAGACACAAAGATAAAGGCACATTCCTCATCCCATATGCTAGGACAAATTTGTACAAATACTCCTTCTTCCCTAGTGCTATAAGAGCATGGAATGGGTTGCCTGAGCTAGCCAGGAAAACCAGTGACTTGGCAGAATTTAAGTCATTGGTTAATATGCATGACTAAATGCATGACGCGTAGGACGTAATCATCTTCTTTTTTGAAGTAACGTCTGTATTATATAAGATAAGATAATATCACATATACTCTTCCCCACCCCCACCCACAACAAAAAAGTCAGTCCTACGTACCAATCTTTAAATTAGTCCTATGTACCAATTTGTGGCCAATCTTTAAATTAGCCTTACGTACCAATCTGTGGCCAATCTTCGGCTTCTGCATTCAATATCGAAATATATTCCATGTTGCTTTTCGACCGCCCCACCCACACACACCCGCTTCCACATTTGTCATCCCTTTTTTTTATTACGATGGCAACCTTTTTTTTTTTTTAAGAATCCACCAATGGACCTAATTCAGCAATAATATTGATAAAACAATGAAAAATACGTATCACGTGACTGCCTTTACGGGTTACATAATTTGTATAGAAGGTATAGGGCCTATAGAATCACGTGGCTAAATGTTGTTTGTTTACGATTGGTGAATGAGGTCCATTGATCAACGCATCAGCCCAAACTTTTCAGCTGTTAAATTCTCGATATGGCGCCTACCGTTACATTGTGTCCTTTAAAAAAATGCTTTCTTCTCAACATGCACATTTAGCCCGTGAATTCTAGAAGCCATTATTATTTAACACATAGCCTGTGGGAAAATGTTATTAGGACACCATACCTGAACATTTTATTGCGTGTTTCGGACGTTACCTACAATGTCACCAGGTAACTTTCCACTTCAGTTGCATCCCATAAGAAATAACATTGTACATGCGCTTATCAGTCTTAGTACTTAGGCCTACCCTAATGTCTTCAACTCACTTAGTATAACTTAAATATTTATTTTTAAAAAAATTGTACAATCCTGGGGGCGCGGTGGCTGAGTGGTTAAGCTCCTGGCTGCCAAACCTGAGGTCCTAGGATCGAGTCTTGGGGAAGAATGGGATTTTGAATTTCTGGATTTTTAGAGACCCCCTGAGTCCACCCAACTCTAATCGGTACCTGCATTTAGTTGGGGAAAGTAAAAGCGGTTGGTCTTTGTGCTGGCCTCATGATACCCTGCTAGTTAACTGTTTTCCAAAGAAACAGATGACCTTAAGAACACATCTGCCCCATAGATCACAAGGTCTGAAAAAGGGAACTTTACTTTTTTTATGCACTAATAGGAACACGCCTGGGCTCTTTTTTTGATGACAGAATATTGATGGAATATTGACATAGAAAGGAGAGACTTGAACAAAAAATTGCCTAAGTAAACTACAGGTCTATTTTAAGGTTATATTATAATGACACAGTCTGAAAAACTTATAAGAAAGGGAAGACATAGGCGGAGACTGAACCAGACTGACATCTTATGTTTATTTACAAAGCTTATATCAACTCACTATGTCTGTCTGGTAAAAACTTTGAAGACGTTGTTTGTTCCACACCAATTCTCTGATCAAGATGAAACTATGAACTCAATGTACTTAACAAAACATGAATCCATAAAAAAATTAACAAATGAGTCAATTATTTATTTTGTCTAATATCAAAAAAGGGAAATAAATTTCAATTTGATAGCCCATAATGAAAAGATAACTTAGTACAACGCCCCCCCTCTACAAAAAAAAAAACAAAAAAAAACACAAATGTCTTTAGGTTTTGGATTTTGCAAAGTTCTGTTGCAATGGTTACTTTCTATCTTTTAAAAATAAAGTTTTGTTTTTAAAATAAACTATTCAATTTAAAACTAAAGTCGAAATTTAAAAAAATATCCATCAATCATTTTGAAATATATTTTTTCCTATTATTAACTAGCTTAGTATAAAACTCATTCCAATGCTTTTGTTTTTTTGTCAGGATTTTTAAATATAAATATTCAATTTAATGGTAAGTCTATAAAGGGATTACTTTTTAATGTGCAGTCCTTACCGGTTAAGATGCACAAGGCGTCAATCTAAATGGAACCCAGATCTAGATATATGTTAATTTAGAAATTCAAAAGCATTTTAAAAATGATTGGACAATGTAAGATTTAATAATTTTGATTCAGTAAAATGTTATCAATCACCTCTAGATCTAGACAGATTTATTTCACCTTGTTCTTTCATCTTTCTTGGGTTCATCTTCCGAAGTCAATCTGGCTATGAATGGATCTACAGGTTAGATCTAGTGTCCTAGATTTAGTTCTAGAAATAATCTTGATTAAATGTACATAGGAATATAAGCAAACCTAAACAATTAACCGAAAAAAAAACACTAAAAATAACGTAGATCTGAACATTTATAATGATGACACACAAAGACGAAGAGCGTAAATAACGGAGAAACAAAACCAAGAATTCAAAAGATACAAGAAGCAAAACACACACAAAAAAAATGTATGTCCAGCAATCATCAGCATGAAAAAAAACAACACATTTTATTTTGAACTTACAGTATTACCCAACAAAAGTAGGGCATTAAAACCAAAAAATGTTATGACAATGTTTGTTCTATACAAAACTCAGATCTGATGCTAAGCAACCAAGATATCTGACAAGAAAAAGGATGAAAAGATGAGTAGCTCCATGGACTATAGAGAACAGACAAAATTGTGGTAGTATAAATTTGTTGCAGGGATTCAGGAATGTCATTAATGTATAAATATTACATTTTGGAGCGCTAACAGGTCTGGTAATAAATATGATTGAAGTAATTGAAGTAAAGATGCTATGTGGAATTGTATTCAAATCATTAAATTATTAATCAAACGAAAAAAAAAAATGTCATCGATGCTTAAAATTTTTAAGTACCAACATTATAGCATGAATGTAAATGACAAGCAAAACCTTTTATAAGACATAAGGGAAACAATTTACAAATATTCTTTTGCATGTAAAGTAATAGAGTTCTATTTGATGGAAGGAACTCAGAGAGTTTGATGTCCTGTACATTTCATTGAATCAATTAATACTTGAGGAAAAAAAAACATGTTTGGCCCCAAAACACATACACACTTTATACAAATCACAAATTATTTCACAGTAAAAGAGGGACAACTCAGTATAAACTTGTTTTCTTCATGATTCTGAGAAATTCCTCTTGATTTATCTCCCCATCACCGTCCCTGTCTGCTTCATCAATCATTTCCTGCAGAGAAAAAATAATCATGAAGTGTTTAAAAAATGTGATTTTTTAAGAAAACAAACAAAAGAATAACAGAGTAAAAAAATAATTTTTGTGCAACCCTGAAAAAATAAGAGGGAGTCATTGGGATCATAATTGATGATGATATAGACATGGTTGGTACATCGGGGTCCTGGGTTTGAATCCAGGTGAAGACTGGTATTTTTAATTATTGAGATCTTTAGGTGCCTCTGAGTCAACCCAGCTCTAATGGGTACCTTAGGTGGGGAAAAGTAAAGGCGGTTGGTCGTTGCGCTGGCCACATGACACCTTCATTAACCATAGGTCAGAGAAACAGATGACCTTTACATCATCTGCCCTATTTCCGAAACAAATAATTCTTAAATGTGCCATAAGACCTTGTAGTAGTGCTTAAAAAATCTAAACAATAAGTGACCAGCCCAACTGCACAGAGATTTACTTAGCTTAATTACATTATACACCCTCAAAGATATTTTAAAATCTTGAAAACAAAATTTCAAGACAGTATCTTCAATCTAAGCAAGTAATCCGTCATCAACCATCTCTCTTGCTTAGAGTAATGACTGGTTTAAATCTACAATGACAAGCTCCAATGCAGACACTAATCATAAGTTCCAGCATGCTAATTACCTGTAATTCTTCATCTGTCATGTTTTCTCCAAGCTCCTTTGCGACCCGCTTCAAATTACGAAAAGAAATTTTCCCTGTTTCATCATCGTCAAACAAACGGAAAGCTTTGAGGATCTCTTCTTTAGAGTCTTTCTCACTCATTTTGTAGGTCATTAGTGTTAGGAAGTCAGCAAAATCAATGCAGCCTGAAAAAAAAATCAACACATCAAAGACTAATAAGCTTGGTCATAAAAAGCTTCTCATTTCTATATAAAAACTGTCAATTTTTTTGTATATAGCAGGCTATCTTGATCTGTCAATTTTTTAGTGTATAGCAGGCTATCTTGATGTATTATTTCAATTAGACAAAAATATCTTATACACAGAAAATAAATTGCTTAAAATGCTAGAGTTGAGCAGAAGAAATGTTCACATGCTAGCATCAGCCTCTTGCCACACCAGTTTTTACACCCTTGGAGAGGGGAAAGTGAAGGTAACTAAAAATTTTTTTTCAAAATATTATAATAAAAAAATTAAAGTAATTAAAAATAGAACAATATGACTAGTTTCCAAAAATATATATTTTAATACCTTTACAATATACAAAAGTTTCATGAACAGCCATTTACTTGGGTTCGCTATATTAGCAATTTCATTTACAATTTTTTTGTTTT